>OY728140.1:90317311-91567311 GCA_963277665.1 Viscum album | reverse complement strand
GTAGTTCCAAGTAGTTAGTCTGGGTTGTATGTAATGTTTGAAGCATATGGGAAATGAATTCCTCTAAGGACTATGGGCCGTGTAATACTTACGCTTATGGGCCTTGTAAGGGTTCCACCTCACCCATTTAAAGGTGGATTATCAAAAATCAATAAAAAATAAAGGCCTTTGAGCCATTGGAAGTATCCAGATTAGATACAAATGGATTTGTTTTCAAGTTTGGAAATGAATGTTGCTTCTTTTACAAAGATATCATTTGTTTTAGTATGGAACATTTATACAACGATCCTTACGTGTTGGATTACACAACCCAATTAATGGAAATCGATAACAAAGATACTTCACATGACTCATACCACACCCAACTTTGGCATCACTAGCTAGGTCATGTAAATGATAAACACTTGAAAAAGTTACATCAAGATGTATATTTAGATTATTTCAAACTAAAACCACTTGTTGTATGTCATGCATGTTTACAAGGAAAAATGACCAAATCCCCATTTAGTGGGAAAGGTGAAAGGGCTAAAGAAATTCTTGAATTGGTTCATACCGATGTGTGTGGACCATTTCTAGTTGAATCAAGGGGAGGGTACTCATACTTTATAACTTTTACTAGTGACTTTAGTAGATATGGATATATCTACTTAATGAGGTATAAGTCGGATTCTTTTGATAAGTTCAAAGAATACAAGAATGAAGTTGAGAACCAGCTTGGTAAGAAGATTAAGAAACTCCGCCCAGACCGAGGTAGAGAATATATTAATCAAGAATTCATTGATTACTTATGGGATTTAGGGATCCTATCCCAACTCACTCCTCCATACATGCCCCAGTGTAATGGTGTGAGTGAAAGGAGTAAATGCACCCTGTTGGACATGGTGAGATCAATGATGAGTCATGTGAGTCTTTTATTATCCTTTTGGGGATATGCTTTACAAACAGTGGCACACATACTAAACCAAGTACCAACTAAATCGATAAATGGTATTCCATATGAGTTATGGAGTGGAAGAAAATCCATGTTTTTGAATTTACATGTGTGTGGTAGTGAAGCATTTGTTAAGGCCTCTTCAGGTAACAAACTCGCACCACGAGGTACAAAGTGTACCTTTACAGGATACCTCAAGGAAACAAGGGGATATTACCTATATAACCCCTCATACAAAAAGTTTATAGTGGAAATATATGTGATATTCCTTGATAGGGAGCACATCTCCAAAAGAGATAGTGGGAGAGAGATAGACTTCGATGAAGTCGAGGCTCAAGGTACACAAGATTTGGTATAGGAACAGATTCCACAAAGCCCTGTGGAAGAAGAATTTTTTCCAGAGACACAAGTACTACGTAGGAGTACAAGAGAGGTTAGAGAACTGAAATGGTATGGTTTTCTAGTTACCGAGGATGGTGACTCATTATTAGTTGATAATAATGATCCTCTAACCTACAAGGAAGCAGTAAGTGGCACAGACATTTCCAAGTGGTAAGAATCCATGAATGCTGAAATAGATTCCATGTATCAAAACCAAGTCTGGATTTTGATAGATCCTTCAGTTGGTGTAAATCCTATTGGTTTCAAATGGGTATTTAAGAAGAAACTAGACATGGAAGGACAAGTCAGTACCTATAAGGAACGACTGGTTGCAAAAGGGTTTAAACAGCGTCAAAGAATTGACTATGATGAAACCTTTTCACCAATTTCAATGCTTAAATCCATCAGAATTATACTTTCCATTGCGGATTACCATGACTATGATATTTGGAAAATGGATGTCAAAACATCCTTCCTTAACGGGAGCCTTTAGGAAGATGTCTACATGACACAACCAGAAGGGTTTGTGACTCCAAAGGATTCCAATAAGGTATGTAAGTTGTAGAAATCCATTTATGGATTAAAGAAAGAATCCATGTCATGAAACATTCATTTTGATGAATCCATAACAGAATTTGGTTTTATCAAGAATGAATGTGAGACTTGTGTCTACAAAAAGTTTAGTGGGAGTGCAGTCATTTTTATAATATTATATGTTGATGACATATTACTTATTGGAAACGAGATACCAGTCTTACAGTCTGTTAAGGCATGGTTGAATCAATGCTTCTCTATGAAGGACTTAGAAGAGGCTGCATATATTCTTGGGATCAAGATTCATTGTGATAGATCCAAGAGATTTTTGGGCCTAAGTCAAAGTACATACATTGATAAGATACTGAAGATATTCAATATGGAACAATCCAAGAGAGGATTGTTTCCAGGGTTACATGGCATTCATCTTTCCAGGAAAATGTGCCCTCAGACACATGAGGAAAGAATGATAATGGAAAGGACTCTATATGAATCAGTGATTGGGTCAGTCATGTATTCCATGTTATGTACTAGGCTGGATGTCGCCTATGCATTAAGTGTGGTAGGTAGATATCAAGTTGACCCAGGTGAACACCAATGGATGGAATTCAATACTATCCTAAAGTATCTGAGTCGTACTAAGGATATGTTACTGGTTTATAGAGGATATGAGGAACTAGTTATCATAGGATATGAATATGCTAGTTTCCAGACTGATTAAGATGACATGAAGTCGCAAACGGGATACGTATTCACTTTGAATGGAGGTGCAGTGAGTTAGAAGAGCTCAAAGTAGAGTGTGGTCGCATATTCTACAGCAGAGTCTGAGTATATCGCAGCTTCTAAGTCAGTTAAAGAATCATTTTGGATGTGAAGCTTCATCTAGGAGCTGGATGTGATACCTAACAGTAAAGATCCCATCACATTGTACTGTGATAATACTGCAGTGGTGGCTCTCACAAAATAGCCAAGGTCACATCAGCGGACAAAGCACATACTTAAGAAGTATCATCTCTTGAGAGATTTTTCTGAGAGAGTTGAAGTTTTAGTGATAAGTATTTACATGGAAGACAACATGGTGGACCCCTTGACTAAAGCCTTGACTCAGTAAAAACATGATCACTATGTGAGGTCTATCAGACTGAAAGTCGTAGGCAGTTTGATCTAGTCCAAGTGGGAGTTTTGTAAGAGTTGGTGTCCTAGAACCAACTGTTTTTACTTTGATTACATGGATATTTAATGTATTTAAATATTAAACATCTTATTACATATTGTTCATTTTTTTACAAAACTATGATATAATAATGTCCTATACTATTTGTTGCATTGATAAGGTCATGGTAGTTCCCCGCTATGATGAGAACCTTGAAATGCTATAACAATATTCTTAAATATAGTTATATGATTGGATAACATACTATGAAGGGATGCATAGAATTCATACCATCAGGTGCGAGTATTCATAACTAGATGATACTTACTCTCATGAAGTTCTCACATGGTAATTTTCAAGACCGAAGATTATGAGAACAGACCCGCCAGTAGGAATTCCGCATGTTTTGGTGTCATCGGATATTTCTATCGGCTAGCATATGTAATGATCCTTAGACTTTAATATTATCATTAATACGTTTCACGACTCGCACACTTTGATTTACTGATGAAAACTATCACGCAGACAGTTGGCAGGAAGTAGGGTATGTTGGGTGTGTCACGAGTGACATGATATTAATGGATAAGTCGAGTAAGGATTTGTACCTTCCATTTATGGGAGTTGATATCTCAACCCTTTGATTGAAATAGAATTGTCATTAAAAATTCTATGGCCATGGTGTAATAGAGAGTTTATTTCAGTTAGCCAAAGAATGATGTATCAAGTATAAAGGTTGATGACATTATCATGAAACCTTCTTGATGAGATATTGAGATAAAGGGATTATATTACACAGTGAGAGTTAATATGTAGATGTTGTTTTTGCGACTTTACGTTCTTTCTCTTGGGTGCCTTAACCCATTGTTAGACAGTACTCTTGGACTTTAGGCAAGACCGCCTAATTCCAATGAGAAATAATCCCAGAGGGTCACACACTAAGTGTTTTTAGTTGTATTGGTTAAATTCTATTTGAATTTAATTAATGAAATAAATATTATTCTCAAGACCATGGAATAATTTTATTCAAGTTAAGATGATCTCATAAATTAAATAAAATATATTTATTTATTTTATTGAACATTAAATAAATATTTATTTACTAGTTTGTAAATAAAATATTTATTTAAGAGAATTATTTATTTATTTATTTATTAGGGTGTTCAATAAATGAAAGTGGAGTTCGAGTGGACCAAGGCTGGTTCGATAGTAAAATAATTATTTTCCAGATGGTAAATAATTATTAGTTGGAACAAGTTAAAATAATAATTATGCTGCTATTATTTTGTGACGCGGAATTTTATTCATAATTTCATTTTGCGCAAGTTAGAGCATCATAAATAATGACTTAGTAGTATTATTGTAATCATGGGTTTTCTCTAAGTTCATGAATGTATTTAATTACTATTATGAAATTAAATATTGTAATTGAAGTTCCATGTATATAAATAGACAAGTACAGCTATTGTGCCATAGCGAACACATCGTATGCTTGGTGAATTGAGAATTGTTCAGCTAAACAATTCCTCTCATGAATCCTATTCCCACCCCTCTCAAGAATGAGAGACGTTCTTCAAGGATGAAGAACAAACGATCAAGAATGACCGAAACAAGACACTCGCTTCACCGCGCTAGCACCCGGAGAACGAGTGGTGTCGATCGGAGGCCATCAGAGCATGTGTGGATCACCGCTAAAGGGATTCTAGTTTGGATCCTCGAAAGCGCAACGAGATAATATGGAAGGGTAATTCTGAATGATCAACATCATCAATGAAGAAAAATACTAAAGATCTGGGTATTATTTTTCTTTATGAAATTAATTAAATTAATTATAAACATGATGTGGAAGATCCTCTATAAAGGTTTCAGGACTCTTCCTTATTTATCTAAATCTTTGATTCTATTATATGGATACTGACATTCATCGTCATATTGATCCTGAAATAATAATTGATCATGGTAAAAATCAAAGTTGGGTTCCGTCCCAACCACGCTTCCGTTGTGCTTGGAAAAGGTTTTTTATTCCCTAGTTATTTTTGTATTTTAAACATGTAAGAAGAAAGTGGTATTTCTCATTTACCTATAATCTTATGGATGTTATTCCTAAAAACTATGAGAATAATTTTTAATGTATATGAAGGGACCCTATTTATAGAATTTAGTGAAGACACTGTGAACTTAAACATCTTGTACTCCATGAAATTTATTCAAGATAATCACTATGATTTTACTCTTTTCCACTATGAAAACCATTCCTAATCAGATGAGGATAATCATATTTTAGATGAAATCATGAATCTGGGAGAATATTTAATGCCACCAAAACCCCTAGTTGACACTTTTTTGAAAACATTAGTGAAACTGATCTAATAACATCAATGGAACGACCACCCTAATTAGAATAGGAATTACAACAATAATATCCAAAATATTTCTATCATTTGGATGATAATAAGATGCATGTGGTAGTTTCAAATAACTTATCACCTAATCAAGGACAAAAAATAATATACTTTTTCAAAAACAATGCAATGTTCATAGGTGAAACACTATGAGGTATTTCTGTATTGATCCTATTATTTACATAAACCAAATCTTATTTATGAATGATTCAAAACTAGTGAGACTTCCTCGAAGAAGGTTAAACCCAACACATATAAAAGCTATTAAAAAATATGTTGAAAAACTTGTGGGAAAAAGAATAATTTACCCAATTTCAGACTCCTAGTGGGTGATCCCCATCCTAATTATCCCAAAAAATTTGGATTAACCATTGTAAAAATTAAAATATTGAACTAGTGCTTACCCATATTCAAAATAGTTGGAGGGTAAGTATTGATTACAGAAAACTAAACCATGTTACACAAAAAACAACTTTTTCATTCCCTTTGTAGATCAAATTATTGAAAGGATAGCCAGAAAAATTCACTATTATTTTATTGATGGTTTCTATGGTTATTTTCTAATCTAAATTGTACTGAAAGATCAGGTTATTACCACATTCAATTCCCCCTATGGTATATTTTCTTCTCATATGATACATTTTGGTTTATGAAATTACTTAGGTAAATTCCCATGCAACATGGTAAGAATATTTTCATAACTCATTGAATGATACCTAGAGATATTTCTTAATGACTTAATAGTTTATAAAACCACTTTTAAAATCTATTATGAGAATTTAAAAGAGGTTTTAAAATGGTGAATTGAAAATAATTTGGTTCCAAATGTTTAGAATTGTCACTTTATTGTGGAAATATGTATTATTCTAGTCCATATCACTTGAAAATAGGGGCTTGAAGTGGATGAATCAAAAGATGATGACATCTCTTTACTTCCATTCTCAACCACTATAAAAATAATATAACATTTCTAATACATGTAGGGTTCTATATAAGGTTTATTAGAGAATTTAGAAAAACTTCATTTCCTCTAACTAATATAAATAAAAAGGATATTAACTATGTGTTTAATATATCATAGAGAAAATATTTTGATAAACTCTAGGAGTTCCTTCCCACAACCCTTATCATCAGTCCCTCGACATGGGATGTACCTTTTTTAGTGTAGTTGGGTGCATCGAAATAAGAAGTATGAGAAATTTTTTCCTAGATGGTTGATGGACACCCACATGTGATAGAATATTATTCATAGACTCTAAAATCATATTGGATTAACTATTAAACAATCGAGAATTTAAAGACTTGGAATTCCCATGGATTTTTTTTAAATACATGGGAATTTTACGAGTTCGCAGAAACTGGCGACGCTTGATTCCGAGGCCCGGTGTGCCCGGAATCAATTTCTGAAGTTTTATTCGAGTACGTTCAGTAAACGTACAAGCAAGATTTTATAACTTTTGACCTACTGCTCAGAATTGAAATCTGAAGGCACCGTTTAACTCGCAGCACTGGTATTCACTTAAGATGACTTTCACCTCAACGGCAGTTGGTCGAGAATAAAAGTTATTTTTTTTTTGAGTTTTTATGAATAAATTTAATAAAAAAAAGTTGTGGCTTTATTTTTATTCTTGTTGGTTAAAACCTCCAAGAGGAGTTTGGAGGTGGGGACCACCACACTTTAACCTCCCTTGAGAGGTTATAGAGTTGGGACCCACCCGAGGTCTAAAATCCTTTTCTTGTTAAATGTGGTGGGGACCACCCGGGCTTATAACCCCTTGGAACTCCCCATTTAAAGTGGAGAAACTCTTCAACTCCCTTTAATTAATTTATGCCAACACTTCTTCATTTAATGGTTCAATTCAAATTAAAATGTTAAAACATAATTTAATTTAAATTGGCTATTCCTTAGTTGGGAGAGGGGTTGGAAGAGCTTGGAGAAAACTTATTCTCCCAATGAAGAACACTACATCCGCCATCGACGGACATCCTCATATTTTGATCTTCAACTAAAACAAGGGAGGAAGTTTCATCCTTGAAGAATTCCAATGATGACGTCCTCAACTTCTTCATTTCCGACGTCAACGAATCGACGTCCGCCTTTCCACAACATCGTCAATGAACAACGAACCCGAGGAAGGGGATTTGAGCTTGAATTTGTTCTCGTTCTACATCGTTCAATCTTGGGTTATGTTTAGTCGATTGTTATCACCATAACGTGGAGGGTTCGGGCCACACAAACACGGCCTGACCCCCCCCCCCACCCACCATTTTTCCTCACCTGTTGATGACGGTGGTGGCACAACGGTGCCACTGAAGGAATGGGTCATGGCTGACGGCCCGCGGCGGAGCTACGGCGGCCAGCGTCGGGCTGGCTATGAAGGAAATCGGCAGTGCAGGGCCGTCAGGTTTCCAGAAAGGTGCGGCGTCGTCGTACCGCGTGGAAGAACAGGCCATGGCCCCTGGCTGCGGTGGTGCACACGGGCAGCCGCCAGGCCGCCGGAGGGGCACAACGTCGTCGTGCCACGCAGAGGAAGAAGATGTGTCCAAGTAGGGCCACGGCGGTGGAGCAAAGGAAATCGGCTGGGCCGGCCGCCAGCAGAGTGAAAGCAGCTGGCCGCTTGGCTAGCCAGAAGGATCGGGACCCATTGGGTTCTGCGTGACGTGGATCGGCGCCACCTGGTGCCGGTTTGGATCCCCCCCGAATGGCATAACTGTTCGGGATTTCCAAGGGCATGCATTTTACCCCTAGATGCGGCTAAGGAGGACCCCCACGGGCCACTGAGCAGCCGAGTCGGACCCAGCCCGGGCCGTCGGTCCGGACCCAGTGCGGGCCGGGCCGCCAGCCTGGGTCGGGCCGCCTTCGCGGGTCAGGCCGCCCCCGCGGGCCGGGCTGCCCCCTCGGGCCGGGTCAGACCCACGGATCAGGTCAGATCCATGGACCAAGTCAGACCCGTGGACCGAGTTGGACTCCAGTACGGACCTGGGTCGGTCCGGGTCAGTCCGACTGGGCCGGACCAGACCCGAACCCATTTTGGTATGTCTCCACCTTTTCACCCATAACTTGGGCTACGTGTGTCTGATTGGAGAACCGTCTACGGTGACAAAAATCTTGGAGCATGATGGTTCTTTTGGCATACCCCACTTGAGGTTTAGACGAAGATGGGGTATGGTCGGGTTGGATTGAACCTAAATCCAACTGGGCCCTCGGAATGGAAATGCCAATAACTCTCAGATCGAGCGTCTGATTGATGCGCCGTTTGTCGTGTTGTGTTCCTTTTGATGATACAAAACTTATAGATACATAAACTTGGGATGACGTGGTATTTAATGTATCAATACTTGGCTTCAGGAGCGGACCCTCCCGGAATCGAGCGTGCTTTGTGAAAAACCTGTGGCTGGATGTGCATTATTGACTTTTCCTGGATCATGTGTTGTTCTGAAAGTTCTTATGACTGTTCATGGATCATGTGTTAGTCCTATAGATCTAAATTTTTTTCCTGGATCATGTGTTGGTCCGACAAAATATTTTGACCCGGATCATGTGTTAGTCTGACAGCTCTGACGACTGTTCCTAGATCATGTGTTGGTCCGACAGTTCTGACTTATGTTCCTAGATCATGTGTTGGTCCGACAGAATAGCTGGTCTTGGATCATGTGTTGGTCTGACAGCTCTGATGATTCAGTGGCTATATATGTTCATCTCTATCTCTCTACATAAGTTGTATACCTGTGTAAGCTAAGTCAGTGACTTCTGTGTTTTCCTCATGATTGAGATGGGTTGCTTGATAACTTAGGTATATATATGGCCATATACCTAAGTAATGTATATTTATTGACTTCATACTCTTTGGTTTATCCTTGTTGGATTTTGAGAGACCTTGAGGGTCTCGGGGTCCCTACTGAGTATCGTTATACTCACCCTTGCACGGGCTATGCCCGCATCTCGTTGTGTTGGATACAGATGACGGACAGTGCTGACTGAGGCTGAGTAGCAGGACTGGACGGTACCAGGAGGTGGACCTTATGACGAGTCGGTACACGGAGTAGACTGATGGACATGGAGTGCTGAGGAGGCCATCTGTACCTACCCTTCAGGTAGGAACCCCGGAGGACGACCCAATAGCTACTTTTCTTTTTCAGTCGTACTTGTTTTTCAGTTGTACTTGCACTTTCCGGTTGGGCTTGTATTTCTGGCCCCTTTACTTTTCAGCACTCCTTTGTATACAGTTTTTCTTAGTGTTTTACTTTCATCTCATACTCTATTGTGTGTGTTTACACTTTACAAATGCAATTCCTTCCCACTTTTATAGATTTTCACCTTTGGTGTTAGTCACCAACCCCTGACCTATGGAAGGAGGTCTTGGGGTAGTCACGACATGGCCCCCGGGGGATGGGTCATGACAAATTGGTATCAGAGGAGTCGGTTCTACCACAGAACTTAGGACTCTGATCTTTTCTGTGAAGCGATAGTGTTAAGTGTAGTGAGTGTGGTTTTTAGTCTAGGGAGTCCAGTGTTGGTGCGGAGGCTGATGTATCCATACACCAGGACCTTGACTTTTGATTTCTGACTCAGTACTCGAAAACACTGATTGCGTGTATGTTTCAAGAGATTTCTTTGTGATATCTTTGAGTCATCTCATCATGTATAATTTATTGACCATGGCGCACCTGTTTCTTTTTAGGATGCCTCCACGCAGACAGCTAGCTAGGGTTCTGAGAGATGTACGAGATGGCAGCCCACCGAGCGACGAGGTCTCGGTGTAGGGCCTCATCACAGCGGAGGCACCAGCTGTACCACTACCCATTGGGCCACCGATACCACCAACCCCAGTAGCATAGAGTGCACGTCGCTTGAGCGCATTGCATGAGTTCCAGTGCCAGAGGCCTTCCAAGTTCAGGGAGACAGATCCGCAGGCAGCTGAGGATTTTCTGGAGGCTGTGGTGAGAGTTTTTAGACTGGTAGGGACACCAGCAGACCTTATAGTGATCCTTTTTGCGAGTCTCCTTCAGGAAGCAGTAGGCAGATGGTGGAGCCTAATGCTCCAAGTGCATGATGAGGTGACACTACTCTGGCTGGACTTCAAGAGCCTATTTCAGGCAGAGTATGTTTCATCCACCCTATGTGCAGTTCGGATACAGGAGCTACTACATCTACAACAGGGTAGCATGATGGTGGAACAGTACTTAGCGAGGTTCACCGACCTCTCGTGCTACTCCACTGATATGGTGTGGGACCCATTCTTCAGATCCTGGACCTTTGAGCAGGGGCTCAGGCAAGAGATCAGAGCATCGATGATCTCACTCAGCATCCTGATGCAGGTAGGGGTGTTAGAGAGAGCCCTCCTAGTGGATAGTTTCCTTGCTGAGTAGTCAACATCAGCGAGACCCATCACTAGTCGACATACAGCGGATTCTTCTGCAGATGGTAGTAGACAGATGTCGCAGAGGTCCAAGCGGACCAGACTATCCGGTGGATGACCTCAGGATACAGGTTCAGTTGTGTGGGGCACACGAGACAGATCCAGTCATGCCAGGAGCAGGCAATGTTACACTTGTGGCGGACAGGGTCACATGGCTCGTGACTGTCCAACCCACCATACTGATGATCAGCAGACAGTTGAGGGACCTTCTAGGCATATGAAGAGGTTCGATCGAGGTGGACCACAAGGAGTAGGTGTACATGGAATAGGATCTGGTCGTGCAGCTGGTGGTGGACAATGATTTGAGGTGTTACCGCCACCACTACCAGGAGGTCCACCCCGACCATAAGGAGCAGGTGGACAGGGGCGAGATCAGCTCCAGGTAGCTGAGTCATACGATCATGGCGCTCCAGATATGATTCGAGGTACGATCTGTGTCTACTCCACCTTAGTTGCAATTCTTATAGACACAGGTGCTAGTCACTCTTTCATTTCCATTTCCCTCGTTCAGAGCTCAGAGATTCCGATAGAGCTGTTGGCTCAATTCTTATGGCTAGATAATCCTACGGGAGCAGACACGATGATTACGCACTGGTTCCAGCAGTGTGAGCTTACTCTAGGAGGCGAGAGCTTCGACTTGGATCTCCTCGTAGTAGTGTCGAGGCCTTACAATGTCATCTTGGGTATGGACTGGTTATCTACAGTCCATGATCAGATCGACTGTATTAGGTGCAAAGTGCAGTGTGTTTGCATGGATGGGACAAGGTTCACCTTCACTGGCAATAAGGGAGCCTTTGCATCGTAGGATAGACTTACTCGGAGGAGGTTGCTGCCGATCACTCATCAGTTGGCATGACTTACCCTCGGAGCAGTTGATGTGGAGAGTCCGAGATATCCTGTAGTGGTTGACCAGTACATGGATGTTTTCCCTAATGATGTTCTAAGACTACCTCCTCACAAATAGGTGGACTTTTACATTGACTTTTACCCTGGAATGGAACTGATATCTACTCCAGCATATCAGATGGCTCCCGCTGAGCTTCGTGAGCTACGGGTACAGTTGGAGGACTTACAAGTGAAGGGATTCATCCGGACCAGTGTTTCTCCCTAGGCAGCCCTGATTCTGTTTACCAAAAAGGTGGATGGGAGCTTGAGGCTTTGTGTTGACTATCTTTGCCTAAATCAGGTGACCATGAAGAACAGGTATCCACTCTCGAGGATTGATGACCTCTTTGACTAGTTGAAGGGAGCACGGTGGTTCTCAAAGATAGACCTCAGATCAGGCTATCACTAGCTCAGAGTTCGAGACGAGGATGTGCAGAAGACGACCTTCAGATGTCGGTACGACCACTACAAGTTCTTGGTTAAGCCTTTCGGCGTAAACAACACTACAGAAGTGTTCATGGGACTCATGAATAGGATATTCCAGCCATACCTCAATCGCTTTGTTGTAGTCTTCATTGAAGACATACTGATCTACTCAACTACTGAGGAGGAGAATGTCTACCATTTGCAGGTAGTACTGGACACACTCTGAGAGCACCAGCTTTATGATAAGCTCTCGAAGTTCCAGTTTTGGATCTGTGAGGTTAACTTTTTGGGACACGTCATCTAGGAGGCTGGAGTTACAGTGGATCTAGCAAAGATTGAAGCGGTACATGCTTGGGAGCCACCCAAGAGTGTGATGGAGGTGCGGATTTTCTTGGCTTTGGCTGGATACTACTGGAGATTCATGCCAGACTTCGCCAGAGTTTCAGCACCACTATCAGCTTTGACAAAGAAGGGGAAACCCTTCATGTGGTCGGAGAGATGTCAACAAGATTCTAGGAGTTGAGGCAGAGGCTGACTAGTTCTCCCATCTTGATGCTTCCAGAGGAAGGCGTAGGGTACATAGTCTACTGCGACGCATCAGGGACCGAACTCAGGTGTGTCCTGATGCAGGAACGAGCAGTGATCACATATGGTTCTCGGCAGTTGAGACAGCATGAGCAGAACTACGCTACCCATGACCTGGAGTTAGCAGCAGTGGTCTTCGCCTTGAAGATGTGGAAACACTACCTGATGGGTGAGCGTTTTACCATGTAATCTGATCACAAGAGCCTCAGGTATATCTTCTCTCAGAAGGACCTGAACCTGAGACAATGACGTTGGCTTAAGTTCCTCCAGGACTATGACTTCGAGATAGTCTATACTCCTAGGAAGGGGAACGTTGTTGTGGATGTACTTAGGAGAAGATCTGGTATACAGCTGCTAAGAGAGGAGACAGAGCAACTTGCTGCCTTACAGATATCCTTTGTGGATAGAGATGGAGCATCCTTTCTACAGTCTCTTACAGTCACTCCCCCACTCCTTCAGTGAGTCATGGAAGCACAGCATGGGTACGCTGACTGAGAGACACGACATGCTTAGATATCCACAGGGCAGGCACCTGATGGATTTTCTGAAGGGGGTTGATCACGTCATCCTCTTCAGAGGATGTACTATGGTACCAGTGTCACTTCTGGAGGAAGTGTTAAGGGAGTTCCACATGTCCCCTCTAGCGGTACATTCAAGAGAGGCAAAGATGTACCTGGACCTTCGACGATAGCACTGGTGGCCAGGTATGAAGAAGGCAGTAGCGGAGTTTTTCTCTCGATGCCTCACTTGCCAGCAAGTGAAGGCAGAGAATCGGGTACTAGAAGGCTTGGTTCAACCATTAGAGGTCCCAGAGTTGAAGTGGGATGGGATATCCATGGACTTCGTGATGGGTCTTCCACGTACATCCAAGGGTCATGACTCTATTTGGGTGATCGTTGATCGACTCACCAAGTCGTCCCACTTCCTATCGATCAGAGAGCAGGGTTCAGTACAGAGCTTGGGACGCCTCTACATGCAAGAGATTGTGCAGTTACATGGAGTACCTTCTTCTATTGTCTCTGATCATGATGCATGGTTTACTTCCCGACTATGGAAGGGGTTACAGGAGGCTTTCGGGACGCAGCTTCATCTGAACACCGCCTTCCATCCTCAGATGGATGGTCAGACTGAGAGGACCATTCAGACCCTCGAGGACATACTCCGTGCATGTGTCCTCAACTTCGGTTTCAGCTGGGAGGATCACTTACCTTTGGTGGAGTTTTCCTACAAAAACATTTATCACTCCACTATAGGGATGGCACCTTTCGAGGTGTTGTACGTGCAACCTTTCAAATCACCATTATGCTGGACAGACCATGGGGAGTCAGCACTGGTGGGACCAAAGATGGTACAAGCTACCACGGAGAAGGTGCAAATCATCTAGGAGCAGATGAAGACTGCATAGAGCAGGCATAAGTCATATGCTAACAGGAGACGGAGGCCTCTAGAGTTCGAGGATAGTGACCACATATTTCTATGGGTCTCACCTCGATGAGGACTACGAAGATTTGGCTAAGGTGGCGAGTTATCTCCGTGATTTATCAGACCATTTCAGGTTCTCATTAGAGTTGGCGAGGTGGCATACTACATAGCTCTTCCACCTCAGTTGCACTGGGTTCATGACGTCATCCACGTATCTTAGCTGAGGAGATACGTGCACGACCCTTCCCACATCATCAACCATGGAGAGATGGACGTTGACGATGGAGAGACTTTTACAAAGGTTCTAGTAGAGATTGAGGATTGACAGGAGCAGGTCCTATGTGGACGGTCGATACCTCTGGTGTGCGTTCGCTGGTAGCACGGGAACCTCCAGGAGAGCACATGGGAGCGGGAGGCTCAGATGCATGCTCAGTACCCACATTTGTTCCCCTAGTTCGAGTTGTATCTTATGGGGACATAAAGCCCTGAGGTGGGGAGAATGTAAAGACCCATAATTCCCATGGAAATTTTTTGTTTTTAAATACATGGGAATTTTACGAGTCCACGGAAACTGACGACGCTTGATTCCGAGGCTAGGTGTGCCCGAAATCAATTTCTGAAGTTTTGTTCGGGTACGTTCAGTAAACGTATGAGAAGGATTTTATAACTTTTGACCCGGTGCTCAGAATTAAAATCCAAGGGCACAGTTGAACTCACATCACCGGTATTCACTTAAGAAGACTTTCACCTCAACGGCAATTGGTCGAGAATGAAAGTTATTTTTTTCTTGATTTTTTATGAATAAATTTAATAAAAATAAAGTTGTTGATTTATTTTTATTCTTGATGGTTAAAATATCCAAGAGGAGGTTGGAGGTGGGGACCACCACACTTTAACCTCTCTTGAGAGGTTATAGAGGTGGGACCCACCTGAGGTCTAAACTCCTCTTCTTGTTAAATGTGGTGGGGACCACCCGGGCTTGTAACCCCTTGGAACTCCCCATTTAAGGTGGAGAAACTCTTCAACTCCCTTTAATTAATTTATGCCAACACTTCTTCATTTAATGGTGCAATTAAAATTAAAATGTTAAAACATAATTTAATTTAAATTGGCCATTCCTTAGTTGGGAGAGGGGTTAGAAGAGCTTTGAGAAACATATTCTCCCAACGAAGAACACTACATCCGCCATCAACGAACATCCTCATCTTTTGATCTTTAACTGGAACAAGGGAGGAAGTGCTATCCTTGAAGAATGCCGATGATGACATCAGCGAATTCTTCATTTCCGA
The DNA here is from genome assembly GCA_963277665.1 of Viscum album. Lineage (NCBI taxonomy): Eukaryota > Viridiplantae > Streptophyta > Magnoliopsida > Santalales > Viscaceae > Viscum > Viscum album. The sequence continues at coordinate 91,551,886 of OY728140.1, read as the reverse complement.
TGTCAATGAATCGACATCCTCCTTTCCGCAACATCTTCAATGAACAACGAACCAGAGGTAGGGGATTTGAGCTTGAATTTGTTCCCGTTCTACATCGTTCAATCTTGGGTTATGTTTAGTCGATTGTTATCACCATAACGCGGAGGGTGTTGGCCGCACAAACACGGCCCGACCCCCCTCGGTTTTTCCTCACTTTTTGATAGTGACGACGATGCAACGACGCTGCCGGAGGAGTGGGCCGCAGCCGACAGACCGCGGCGGAGCTATAGCGGCCGGCGTTGGGCCGGCTGTGAAGGAAACTGGTGGCGCAGGGCCGCCAGGTTGCCGGTAGGGCGCAGCGCCGTCGCGCAGCGCGGAAGAACAGGCCACGGCCCCTAGCCATGGCAGTGAACACGGGTGGCTGTCAGGCCTCTAGATGGGCGCGACGCCGTCGCGCTGCATAGAGGAAGAAGCTGCAGCCAGGGGGTTGTGGTGGTGGAGCAAAGGCGGCCGGCTGGGCCGGCCGCCGGTGGAGCGGGAGCGGCTGGCCGCTCGATCAACCGGGAGGAGCGGGACCCAATGGGTCCCGCATGACATGGACTGGTGCCGGTTTGGCTTCCACCTGAATGGCATAGCCATTCGGGATTTCCAGGGGGCGCACGGTTTCCCCCCTGGACGCGGCTGAGGTGGACCCCCGCGGGCCGCCGCGCCGGACCCAGCGCGGGTCGGGCCGACAGTGTGGGACGGGCCACCCCCGCGGGCCAGGCCGCCCCCTTAGGCCAGGTCGGACCCGCGGACTGGGTCGGACTCCAATCCGGACCTGGGTCGGGTCTGGTCGGTCCGACTAGGCCGGATCGAACCCGGACCCATTTTGGCCTATTTCCACCTTTTCACCCATACCTTGGGCTACATGTGTCTTATTGGAGAACCGTCTATGGCGACGGAAAGCTTGGAGCATGTCGGTTATTTTGGCATACCCCACTTGAGGTTTGGACACAGTTGGGGTATGGTCGGGTTGGATTAAACCTAAATCCAACTAGACCCTTGGAACGGAAATGCCAATAACTCTCAGACCGGGCGTCTGATTGATGCACCGTCTATCACGTTGTGTTCCTATTGAAGAGACGGAACTTTGGGATACATCAACTTGGTACGATGTGGCAGTTGATGTATAAAAACTTGGATTAAGGAGAAAACCCTCCCGGAATCAAGCGTGCTTTGTGAAAACACTACGGCTGGCTGTGCACTATTGAATGTTCCTGGATCATGTGTTGGTCCGATAGTTTTGATGAATATTCTTGGATCATGTGTTCGTCCGACAGTTCTAACTTGTGTTCATGGATCATGTGTTGGTCCGACAAAATAGCTGGACCTGAATCATGTGTTGGTCCGACAGCTCTGACGACTGTTCCTGGATCATGTGTTGGTCCGACAGTTCTGAATTCTGTTCCTGGATCATGTGTTGGTCCGACAGAATAGCTGGTCCTAGATCATGTGTTGGTCTGATAGCTATGATGATTCATTGGCTATATCTAATCATCTCTATCTCTCTACATAAGTTGTATACTTGTGTGAGCTGAGTGAATGACTTCTGTGTTTTCCTCATGATTGAGATGAGTTACTTGATAACATAGGTATATGTATGGTCATATACCTAAGTAATGGATATCTGTTGGTTTCGTACTCCTTGGTTTATCCTTGTTGGATTTTGAGAGACCTTGAGGGTCTCGGGGTCCCTACTGAGTATCGTTATACTCACCCCTGCACAGGCTATGCCCGTATCTCGTTGTGTTGGATGCAGATGACGGACAGCACTGACTGAGGCTGAGTAGCAGGACTGGACGGTACCCAGAGGTGGACCTTATGATGAGTCGGTATACGGAGGAGACTGACAGACGTGGAGTCCTGAGGAGGCCATCTGTACCTACCCTTCAGGTAGGAACCCCGGAGGATGATCCAGTAGCAGCTTTTCTTTTCCAGTTGTACTTGTTTTTCAGTTGTACTTGCACTTTCCGGTTGGGCTTGTATTTCTGGCCCCTTTACTTTTCAGCACTCCTTTGTATAAAGTTTTTCTTAGTGTTTTACTTCCAACTCATACTCTATTGTGTGTGTTTACACTTTACAAAGGCAATGCCTTCCCACTTTTAGGTATTTTCGCCGTATAGACGCATTCCATGATTAGTGGTTATGAAATCCAATTCTCAATATAATAGTCATATATTTTAGCTATGACAATTAAAAATCTAATGGATTTAGTCATAACGACTTGGTATAACCAATCAAACCATATTGGTGCTACACTTGTACCATCCATGTATAATCTCATTTGAATATCCACCATAGTATTCAAAATAAAAAACCTCTTTTCACTTTAATACATGGAATCCATTATTAAATTTTAATTGATCTTTCCAATCTCAGCTAATTTTCATATACTGTTTACTTGTAGGAATTATTATTCACAATGAATAATGTATCATCGGTTTTAGTGAATTCAAAACCATCACCATGGTTTTATCATTCCTGCAGTATATCTCTGGAACATTCCTATTCCACATGACTTATGGAACTCATTCCTATGAAAACTATTTGTGCATCTTTAGCATTGACTAAACCCAAGTTAATATGGATCCCACTATCTCTAATAGATATGTTCAGCCTTCTATACAAATGTAGTCCATCACTTGACTACAACTTTTCTATCATATGGATTTATGTAATATCCTAAACAACCATTAGGATAATTTCAATTAATGCATGATGTGTTTGTTCTTGATGCAAGTTTGTTTATATCCTAACAAACTCTTTGCATCCAAACACATGTCCTTATGACATAATGGATTTATATTATACTATGAATCATATGATATCTATTTTTCATTATAGTTGGAATATGGTTATGGGATAATATCATTATTTATGAAGCATGTCATGAAATATAATTAAAGTTTCCACATGTTGCAACATTGATACTGCTTACATCATAACTCTGATGTATAAAATGTACATTTAGGAATTTCTCCACACTACATTTTGTTGATCAATGTTAAAATGTAAGACTTAATCATCAATCCTCCTCATTAACATCAATGTCGTGGTGTAGATAAGGTAATGTGCATTTTGGAATTACACTCTGCTATATTATATTTATCAATGATTTCTTGGTCAAGATATTCTTCGATATGTTGGCCCAAAGCAACTAATATCTTCTAACCATGCATATACTTCACTTCACCATTCCTTAATTACTTAAAGGAATCTTATGAAGTATATATACTTATATCTTACCCTTGGAATAGTTCACGCTCTGTAGTTGAACCAATTCCAAAAGCTTTGTGGAATATCTTTATTTATAAATATTTCTTTGTCCAAACTAAAGACGTCAATAATACAAAGGTGTTTATCTTTACCGAGCCTAAATAAAAAATGGGATATATACTTGACATCCACTTTTATTCTTACATGACAAAGAATTATCTTGCCACAAATGGGTATAAAATCCTTACTTTTTTATATTCATAACTTATTGCCTATGATTCAAGTATCACTAAACTATTGATTGTGTATGAGACACCACAAACAACATTCATTCTGAAACCTAGAATAATGTCTCCTTGTGCCCAATGGACTGTAAGATAAATGTTTTGGTTATACTCAATTAATAGTATTACAAGAATCATTCACTTGGAAAATGTAGAAGTCATATACATCTAATCGTTGACTTAGGAATCACCCTTTCTCAACCACTTAGGAAATACACCTTATTTCTAGTAATGTTTCTATACTCACTTGGTAACTTTATTTAAATACACATTTGTGTAAGGCATATTGTATTTAATACCCAAGAAGTAAAATTGAAACATTACTTTTATGTGATGAATATACCTGAAGAAGAAGCGGGTAACTTGCTTCTTTAATTTGATTCATTTCATTTAAACCTCCATTGTTTTATTTCATGTTATGCAATGAAAATAACCTCATGCTAATACCTCTTTCAATGAAGGATGTTGTGAATGTGCCTTTGGCATTACTTTTCATTAGCCTTTCTGCCTTTTCTTTCAATTTGTTCGCCATAAGAATTCATGATTAAACTTTCATTTTTGTTCTTATTTACCCGACGAACCTTACCTAAAAAGGTAATGAAGCGTTTAATCAATATTGTTTGTTTTGTAACCTAAAATGAGACTTGAATAAATGGGTGAAAATTCCAATAGAATAGGATATTTTGAAAGATCATAATCTACCTTTCAATTTACAAAAATCCAGTGTAACCATTACCTATTCATATCTTGCTTCACTTTCTCCTTACAAACTTATTAGAGATGAGACTATATGTTATATCATCCATGTCTTGATGTAGCGACCACAACTAGCATCAGATGTTGATGATAGAATTATGACATAACTATCATATTCTCTATACAAGAGTCTCCTGTAATCAATTTTTACACCCACGCTTCCTAAGGTAGTTTACCAAGTGTAGGGACACCAACACTTTAAAATTCCGATATAGAAATATTGTGCGCAAGCGTCTGTACTACTCATGGAAATTCGTGTTGGTTTGGACATTTATCTTGTACATTATTTATCGTAGTATTTCGTGCGGTATAACTTTCCATTTTATACAAAAATAAAATTATATCAGATTGGTAATTTTTATCTAGATTACCGATTTAGAAATTTTGATTGATTAATTAAATCATTAAATGTCTCAAACTATTTTATTGAATTCTATGAATCCTTTGTGCTAGAATCAGAATACTTTATTGCTTGAGTATTCTAGTCTCAATGACATCTAAACCTTCCCTCACAGTCTACAAGCTTTGGCTGCACCACTACTTGGAGGGTTCAAGGTAGGCGTTTGACTGACCAACCACATTAACTCGCGGTTCCTTGATTTGTTGAGTGAAGTCTTCACTTTTAAAATCATAACTTGATTTACTCAACGATTGCCTCTAAAATGATAGCAAGTTAGTTGTGGTTAATCCTTACTACCACTTTAGTTAATTCAACCCACCACTCTCATAAAAACTCCTCGGTAGTAAGAAGCATCATCAACACCTATGGAATGATGAGCACCCCAAACACCTGGTTTTGCCCAAATTTGAATGATGGAAGGCTGTTACGACTTAATATTTCTTTGAGAGTTTTATTGTTTTTTTAATGTGAAGAAAGAAATCATTTTCTATTTTATAGACATGTACTATGTGATCACAATTAAAACTGACTATGCAATAAATAGAAAAATATTTATCGCGTCACATGTTCATTTTATCTTAGCATTCTTGTTTATTATTCTATGTGATCACATATAAATTACACATACACATAATAATAAATCATGAAAAAATAAAATGATGACATGATCATACGCCGATACTAATGGTTGATCCATTGAGTGAATAATGGATTAAACTAGACCCTAAGGGTAATACCTTGAGTCGCGTCACTTGCGACTCGAAATGCAACACTTGCCCATCCAATCCATCCATCTCTAGTTTGGTGTGTTGCCTTCACTCGATGCGAAATGCATCACTGCTCATCTCGTCATTATACAATAATACTCACTAACAGAAGAGGGGGTCTCGGGAGTATAAAATACAACTCAAAATTGGGCACGCATTCCCTTATACATGTAATGACAGAGACTCACAAATCACCATTTATTAATTAATTATTACAAACCATTACAATAGAATAATAAATTAAACAAACACCATACATGCATTAGTCAATCTTAAGATCATGATAAACTCATGTATTAAAATAAATACAAAAATTAAAATTAAACTTGCATTAAATTAATTTTCTGAGGGTATTTTTATTAACTTAAAATTCAATCTTATATTAATTCAATATTTACATCGTTTGGTCTCGTTAATTAATTTAATTTTAAAACTACAAATTAAATCAATCAATTAATTTAATTTTAACACCAAAAATTAAATTAATTTAACCCGCAGTGCTAAAATTAATATTTCATTGATTTAATTTTAAAAAATTAAATTAATTACTGAAGTTAATTTTTTATTATAAAAAATAACAGGACCCCGAATAGTTCGTACGGACCAGGCCGAATCCATTTAGACTCATTTGGAATGCAGAGGGATGTTCTGAGCCAGACATATGCGTCTAGACCCGTTAGGGATCGGACATACCGCCCCAGTCCCATTCATATCAAAACAAATCGACGGGACACAGGCCAGGGGCACCTCTCGCAATAGAGAGGCGGCAGTCGCAGACGGGCGCTGCAAAGGGTGGCCGATGTGCTGGAACCTGATATGGCAGGGAAGGTCCAGGCGAGGTACGACCCTTGGGGTGGCAGACGGCGCGGCGCGGGTGACGGCGTGTCGCCGGCAGTGGTCTACGCCGGAGGGGTCCGCCGCGGTGGTCTACGCCGGAGGCTTCCGGTGGGATCCTGGCTGGTACGCGTGTTGTGCGAAAGGTCGCGAATCTCTCACACAAACAAAAACAAGCGGAACAAATGTGATAATAGTGTTTAAAAAAAACAAAATTGACAACAAGACACAAGATTTACGTGGTTCGGCAATTTGCCTACGTCCACGGTGCAACGGTAGAGAGATCTTTCACTAATTCAAAAAGGGAGAATACAAAAGAGTGATAAAACACTCACAAACCCAAATCCCCAAATACACCCAAATATCCCACTCACAAGCTCTTCCTATTTTCTGCTGAGCTTTTTCTCTCTCGGTGTATTTCACTATCTCTCCTCTTGCTCTTTTCACACATCCAAATGGTCGAATGGCCTTTTTCTTTTATAAGCCAAAGCCTTCTCCCATTTATTCATTTCTTATTAAATAAGAGCCACCATTCTTGACTTTGACCAATGCTAGCAAAGAGCTTCAATTTTTCTTTCGGTGGCCAGCACACATTCATAAATGAAGAGCCTCTTTTGTTGACTAAAGGAAAATCTAAGGAGTTAATGCAAAGGACAAACTGCTGCACAAAGTCTTCATACGATGTAATGGGTTGGCAGGATGACAGCTCATATGTTGGGCGCAGCTTTAAGAGAATTGGCAGCAGCCCACAATTCCAGCCTGGTTTTCTCCAAAGCTTGACAAAAAGAATACCATAGCAGCTTCTTTCGGTGGGCATTAATTGTCAAGCAGAATATGTTGACTAATATGAGCCAATTTTTCAACAATTCTCCACCTTGGCGAATATTCTCTGCTTTACCGTTGCACTTCCAATCTGTTTCAAATTTTCAAAATATTGGCTAAGCCCAAACAATGTTTGAACTTAGCTCCAGTAACCACTTTGGTTAGCATATCTGCAGGATTATCTGCAGTTCCAATCTTCTGAAGAAGAATGTCTCCTTCTTCCATAATTTCACGAACAAAATGGAAACGGACATCGATGTGCTTTGTTCGAGCATGATGAACTTGGTTCTTTGCCAAATGAATAGCACTCTGACTATCACACAAAACTTTCACATTCTTCTGAAGAATACCCAAGTCCTCAATCAAACCATGCAACCAGATGGCCTCCTTTATGGCATCAGCAACTGCCATATATTCAGCTTCAGTAGTCGACAAAGCAACTGTAGTTTGCAATGTTGACCTCCAACTAACTGGTCCTCCTGCTAGTGTAAAGACATAACCTGTTGTAGATCGTCTTTTATCCAAATCACCAGCATAGTCCGAATCCACATAACCAATTAAAATTTGATCAAGTCCACTGTCAACTCGTTCAAATTTTAAACCAACATCTACAGTACCCAGAATATACCGTAGAATCCACTTCGCTGCTTGCCAGTGCCCTTTTCCTGGAGCATGCATATATCTGCTCACCATACTGACTGCTTGCGAAATATCTGGCCTCGTACACACCATTGCATACATCAAGCTACCCACCAAATTAGCATATGGAACATGAGCCATGTGATCACGTTCCTCATCTGTACTCGGAGACATAGCTGCACTAAGCTTGAAGTGCGGTGCCAACGGGGTAGTTGTAGGTTTGGTATTTTGATCCATACCAAAACGCTTCAACACCTTCTTCAAGTACTGTTTCTGAGTTAAGCAAACAATACCTCTTGCCCTCTCTCGAGTAATCTCCATTCCAAGAATCTTCTTGGCTTCACCAAGGTCTTTCATTTCAAACTCATTTTTCAACTGAGTTTTTAACCTATCAATCTCCACAATACTTTTGCATGCAATTAACATATCATCAACATATAAAAGTAAATAAATGAAAGTACCATCTTGTAGCTTACGAAAATACACACAGTGATCAAATTGGCTTCTTGTGTACTTTTGCCTCATCATGAACTGATCAAATCGCTTATACCACTGTCTAGGAGATTGCTTCAAACCATACAGCGATCTATTCAGTTTGCATACCAAATTTTCCTTACCAGCAACTTTGAACCCATCTGGCTGAGTCATATAAATATCTTCTTCTAGGTCCCCATGCAAGAACGCAGTTTTCACATCTAGCTGCACTAGCTCTAGATCAAACTGAGCAACCAAAGCCAATAAAACACGTATGAAAGAGTGTTTAACAACTGGAGAAAAATACCTCATTGTAATCAATACCTTCCTTCTGAGCGTAACCCTTGGCTACCAATCTGGCTTTGAAACGAACGCCATCTTGTTCTGCAGGACCCTCCTTCTTAGTGTATACCCATTTGCACCCAATTGCCTTCTTCCCTTTTGGTAGTTGAACCACCTTCCAAGTTTGATTCTTGTAAAGAGACTGCATCTCCTCACCCATAGCTTCCTTCCACCTAGCTTTATCTGAGTTGCTAATAGCTTCTCTGTAGGTTAAAGGAATATCTTCTTCGGTAATTGGTAGTGCATAGGCTACTGTGTCAGTATACCGAGCAGGCTTTCGTATTTCTCGCCTTGGTCTACTGACTGCAATAGAGTCTGGTTGCTGTAGAGACCTTTGGGTTGGAGCCTCTTCTTCAACTTCATCTGAAATCTCCTCTTCAATTTCAACTGGGAAGTTTATCTGTTCAGGTTGCACAGATACTCTTGGAACCTCCAACTCCACCTGCTGCGTAGTCTTCCCTGTAGAATGATCAGATTCTTCAATTTGAGAATTCTCCACCTTGCAATTTCTGACCATCTCATCATCATTGAAAGTTACATCTCGACTGATAATAACTTTCTTCAACTCGGGACACCAGAGTCTGTATCCCTTCACACCTGTGCTAAATCCCAAGAATACAGCTTTCTTGGCTCGTGGATCCAACTTGCTATCTCTGACATGGAAATATGCTGGGCAACCAAAAACATGCAATTTATCATAATCGTTAGCCGGTTTACCTGACCATACCTCAGTAGGAGTTTTTCCATCAATTGCAGCAGCTGGCAACCTGTTTATAAGGTGACACGTATAATTCACAGCCTCAGCCCAAAAACTCTTGCCCAATCCGGCACTGGACAACATACATCGAACCTTCTCCAGAATAGTACGGTTCATGTGTTCTGCCACCCCATTCTGTTGCGGAGTCCTACTGACTGTGAAATGTCTCACAATCCCTTCATCCTGACATATCTTCAAAAATGGATCCGATGTGTACTCACCGCCATTATCTGACCTGAGTCTTTTAATTCTTCTGCCAGTTTGGGTTTCGATCATTTTCTTCCATGTCAAGAAAATTCCCAAGACTTCATCTTTATGCTTCATGCTGTACACCCAAATTTTCCTGGAAAAATCATCAACAAAGGTAACAAAATAATGTTTACCTCCCAATGATGGAACCTTCGTAGGTCCCCAAACATCTGTGTGAACATAATCAAGAGTCCCTTTCGTGTTGTGAATCGCTGTGCCAAACTTGACTCTTGTCTGCTTGCCCAGAATGCAATGTTCACAGAATCCAAATTTGCCTGTCGTGGCACCATCCAACAGACCTTGCTTTGCTAGCCCTTGCAAAGCCTTCTCACCTGCATGACCCAATTTCATATGCCACAATTTATCATTATTAGGGGTTACCTTTTTCGAGTTGTCGGATATTGTGGCGACTGCTCCAACAATGGTAGTCCCTTGCAGACAATACAAATTATTTTTTCGAGTAGCTTTCATCACCACCAGTGCACCAGAAATCACTTTCATGATTCCATTCTCCATAGTGATTTTGTAGCCCTTCGATTCAAGAACACCCAAAGAAATCAGATTTTTTTTCATGTCCGGTACATACCGAACTTCTTTCAAAACTCTAGCTGATCCATCATGCAACTTCAAACGGATTTTTCCTATCCCTTTCGTCTTACAGGCGACGTCATTTCCCATAAGAACTACTCCAGCATCAATCAAATCCAAACTAGAAAACCATTCCTTGTTTGGACAAATATGAAAGGTACAAGCTGAATCCATAATCCATCCCTCTGAATGGCAACCCGAAGATGTCCCAGCCAAAGCAACATCTGAATCTGAATCTTCAGTTTCTGTGCTCACCACATTAGCTTTATGCTCCTTGCCCTTAGTTTGCAACTTAGGACAATCCTTCTTCCAGTGGCCTTTCTGACGACAAAACGCACATTCATCCTTTGCAGGAAATTTCCTGCTTGATGAAGTGCCTCTTTTCCTTGAAGCAGAACGGTTCCTACCCGAGGGTTTCTTACTTTCAGATCTGCCTCTTACTGTCAATGCCACTGACGTTCCGCTGTGTGCTTGCTTATCCTTCCTCCGATACTCATCATTTGTTAGTGCATTAGATACATCATCAAATTTAAGCGTATCTTTACCATACATTAAAGTAGTAGCAAGATGTTCATATGTATCAGGAAGCGAATTAATTAACACCACAGCTTTATCTTCATCATCAATTTTAACATCTAAATTTTGCAAATCAGCAAGTATTTTATTTAAATTATTCAAATGCTCTGGCATAGAAGTACCTTCAACATATCTGAAGCCGAAAAACTTTCTCTTCAAATAGAGCTTATTTTCAATGCCCTTGGTCATATACTTGTCCTCCAGCTTGTTCCACAGCTCCTTTGCCATAGTCTCCTTCATAACAAAATACTTCTGATCCTTTGCAAGACAGAGCCTGATTGTTCCACAAGCTTGACGATTAAGCTTTTTCCAATCTGCCTCTGACATCTCCTCTGGCTTGTCCTCCAGAGTCATATCAAGTTCTTGTTGCGCCAAGACATCCATAACTTCGCATTGCCACATGCCGAAGTTATTCCGTCCATCAAATTTTTCAACATCGAATTTTGCATTCGATACAACTGACCTCAAAATCGGTATAGGTCCTCCAGATTTTGGATTTTCACCAGATTTTGACTCCGCCATCGTGGTATTCCAAATTTTTCAGCAAACACTAAATCACCCAAAACAATTGCCTAGGTCGAAACCCAGCGCTCTGATACCAATTTGTTGTGCGAAAGGTCGCGAATCTCTCACACAAACAAAAACAAGCGGAACAAATGTGATAATAGTGTTTAAAAAAAAACAAAATTGACAACAAGACACAAGATTTACGTGGTTCGGCAATTTGCCTACGTCCACGGTGCAACGGTAGAGAGATCTTTCACTAATTCAAAAGGGGAGAATACAAAAGAGTGATAAAACACTCACAAACCCAAATCCCCAAATACACCCAAATATCCCACTCACAAGCTCTTCCTATTTTCTGCTGAGCTTTTTCTCTCTCGGTGTATTTCACTATCTCTCTCCTCTTGCTCTTTTCACACATCCAAATGGTCGAATGGCCTTTTTCTTTTATAAGCCAAAGCCTTCTCCCATTTATTCATTTCTTATTAAATAAGAGCCACCATTCTTGACTTTGACCAATGCTAGCAAAGAGCTTCAATTTTTCTTTCGGTGGCCAGCACACATTCATAAATGAAGAGCCTCCTTTGTTGACTAAAGGAAAATCTAAGGAGTTAATGCAAAGGACAAACTGCTGCACAAAGTCTTCATACGATGTAATGGGTTGGCAGGATGACAGCTCATATGTTGGGCGCAGCTTTAAGAGAATTGGCAGCAGCCCACAATTCCAGTCTGGTTTTCTCCAAAGCTTGACAAAAAGAATACCATACCAGCTTCTTTCGATGGGCATTAATTGTCAAGCAGAATATGTTGACTAATATGCGCCAATTTTTCAACAACGCGCTCGACGGAACGACGGGTGGCTGACCGCGGTCAGTTGTCAGCTAAGGAGGCTCCCGCGCGGTGACCTATTGTGGGAGGTATGAGGAGGGCGACCGTCCGCGTGGAGGAGGAAGAGCCGAGGCAACTCGGCTTGCCGGTCGCCGTGAGGGGGTGGATCGCGGCCGATTCGGCTGGGCGGAGAGAGGAGCCCAGCTCCGGCGCTAGTTCTACCGATGAGGGCGGCGAGGGAGGAGACCAAGGGCGGCTCCATCCTACTCTGTGCTTCCCACCTCAGTGCTGAGTTTACCTCGTTTTCTCCGGATCCGGTGACGGGGGCTCGGTTTCCCCGTTCGTTGCCGTTCCTTCGCATGTATCCGAACCCCGATACCCGTGAATCGGAGGGATTCGGGCTTCATCCTCTCGAAATCGTCTGCAGACGCAGATCCAGTCCTCCCCTGTTGCCCAGAAGTCTTTCCCGTCGCCGTCCCCTTGCGTCGGCGCCAGATCTGGGTTCGAAAGGGCGCCTACCGGATTTCAAAACCTCAAACCCCCATTCAGCAAACAGATCCGTGTACTCATCGCCTCGAGACAAGACCAGAGTCGAGAAATCACTTACCCTAATCGCAACATCTCACTTGTTCTGTGATGATCGGCGGCTGCCTGTGGACGGTAAGTCGAAACTAGGGTTTGCGTAGTTTCCGCCGCGAAGCGGTTGTTCCGCGAAACACCAGCCCCGAAGTTGTCGCCACGTTGTTCCGCGAAGCACCTGCCGCGAAGTTTTTGCAGCGTTGGGAGTTCGCGAAGTGGCCGCCGCGAAGTGTCTGACTCGCGAAGTGCTTCCGCGAAGCCTCAGCCGCGTTGTGCAGACGCGAAGATCCTGCTGTGCTTGAGTTTCTCCGCGAAGGATGGTGGGCGCCGCGACGTGCGAACTCCGGGTCTGACCATCCCAGGGATTGTGTCGATCGCGAAGACACCCTGTGGTGTCGGTTCGTGCAGATAGGACCGCGGAAGGAGGCCGTGAAGGGGGCTTCCGGTCCAGGGTCTCCCTTTGTGGATCGGGCCTAGTGCAGTTGGACTGGGCCGGGCCTAGCGTACGGGTGCCCGTCTGTTAGGAGTGCGAAATCAATTTGTTAGGTTTTATTCTATGGATGCGGAATTTGTGAATCAATGGAAAAAGTTTCCTTGGCGGACAAAGAGAAGGCGGCGATCGAGGCCCGAAGACACGAAGACACACTCTTAGATAAACGCATGTCTCTACTGGTTGTGGGAAAGTTCGTGGAAAATATCTCAGTAAATCAGGGGCTCTCAAAAACACTATACAGAACATTTGGAAACTTGAAGCTGAAGTGGCTATTCAAGAAGCGGGGATCAATCGCTTCGTTTTTGAGTTCTTCAACAAGAGTGATAGAGATAAAATCCTGCGAGCCTGACCGTGGTCCTTTGATAATCAACTCCTCCTTATGGAAGAATACAAGGGGGGTGGGGGGGACGATATCCAGCGTGTTAACTTCACCCGCTCCCCCTTCTGGATACAAATTAAAGGAATCCCTTTCCCTGCAAGAACAGAACGCATTATGCGAGAAATATGAGACAATTTAGACCATTTTATTAATTGGGATTGCTCAGATCCGAAACAATGGGGCCCTGAGGTTCGGATCAAGGTGAAAATTGAAGTGTCAGAGCCCCTGATGAGGGATATGTTCCTGAAAATCGAAGACGCCAACACTTAGATTTCATTCGAGTTCGAGAAACTCCCAATCTTCTGTTTCTTTTGTGGCCGGCTTTTGCCACCTGGAAAGAACGTGCACCACAAAACAAAAGAGTGGCTCGAGTAACATCATCCTACAATATGGCCCTTGGCTCCGTGCCAAAACGAATAAATACGCCTTCATCACGGAGACGGAAAAACAAAAGGATTGTGACCGTCTCACGTTGGCACATACCAGTCGGATGGAAAACATACATGAAAAAGTCATTATGCTTGGACCACCAGATTTTCCTAGAGCTGACTCTCCCACTCAGAGAGAAGCGGGAGTTTTTCCAAACCCTCTGAAGGACAATGCCCTCACATCTACAACGTCGGAGACGAAACAAAAAGAACCACCAGCACATTGCTCAAAGCCAAAGCAGATGCACATCGAACCACCAGATCCGGACCCTGATCCACAAATGACCGAATTAGGCACCCTAACAATGGGGGCCCATGGAACGACGAGAACTCCATTAACGGACCCAATTACCCGTCGCACGTGGAAAATGGTGCATCGCGGAGAAAGTGACAGTCATACGGAAGACCCCAAACCCGGGGTTAGGAAACGACAAAACGAAACAGGGCAATCAGTGGGGAATCCCACCAAAAGATAGAAAACAACGATTGGAGAAACACGTCCAATGGAATTAGAGGCGGCGGCGGGTGAGACCCAGCCCCGCCTAGACCAATGATTGTTTTATGCTGGAACTGTCGTGGGCTTGACAACCCACGAACGGTTCGCATGCTTCAACGCAATTGCGCCCAAAGTCGCCCTGATATGGTTTTCCTGTCCGAAACCATACTGGAAAACAAGGACACCAATGACATTTCTCTGAAATGTGGCTTTCAAGGATGCTTCCCGGTTTCAAGACAAGGCCACTCTGGGGGCCTCTATTTCCTTTGGAAGGACAATATCGACGTTAAAATTTTGTCCTTCTCCTCGCAGCACGTGGCAACAACTATTCAGATGGACCATAACCCACCCTGGACCTTTGTGGGATTCGATGACTGGTCACCCAATAATGATAAGGTGAAGTCATGGGACCTTCTCGACAAGCTGCGACATGACCTCCCGGGCCCTATTCTTTTTGGAGGGGACTTCAATGAGATAATGTTCCATAAGGAAAAAAGGGGAAGAATCATCCGACCCTCAGCTTCGATGTCAAATTTTAAGGACGCGGTCGCTAGGGCGGACCTGGTCGATCTGGGGTACGCAGGTAATTCTTTCACATGGTTCTGCGGTAATACAGAAGGCACCCGCATTGCTGAGCGTCTGGATAGATTTCTGGGCTCAACTGATTGGATTAATCTCTTCAGCATGTTCCATATCGGCCACATGACGCTCAACTATTCGGACCACTGTCTTATTTTTATTGATTGCACACAAGGTGAACGCAACAGACAATTCAACAGACCCTTCAGATTTGAGAGTTTCTGGTCTAAAGACCAGGAATGCGAAGAGGTTATCCGATCAAGCTGGAAAGGTACTCACGAGGATGTTAGTATCAATCTCCAACATGTTGCATCCGATCTGAGGTCTTGGAGCAACAAAAAATTCCGCCACCTCGATTGGCACTATGGTGTCCTCGAAAAGAGACTACACAACCTTCTCAAGCAACCCACATCCAATTGCAATCTCTCTAGGATTGGTGATACACAAAGATAACTGGACATGGCCCTGCGCGTTAAGGAAAGCTTCTGGGCTATGCGGGCACGAGACACTCACATTAAAGAAGAGGATGCCAATACCCGGTATTTTCACCAGAAAGCATCAGCCAGGTGTCAGAAAAACACTATAACTTGCATCTCACAACCCGAGGGAAGCAAAGTTTCTGACACCATTGGAATCCACGAGGCCTTGACATGCTATTTCCAGAACCTCTTCTCTGCAGGAACCTTCTTCATAACTGCTGAGGTGGAAGAGTGCATCAGACCTGTGATCACCGAAGAGATCAATCGGCAGCTTACCAAAGATGTGACGAATGACGAGATACGCCTGGCTCTGAAACATATTCATCCCACTAAGGCCCCGGGACCGGATGAGTTCCATGCCCTATTTTTTAAACAATACTGACACATAATCAGTCCCAACATTTGCAAAATGATAAAAAATATCTAGGTTAGGAATACTAGCATTGCCGCCATCAATGAAATGGTCCTCGTCCTCATTCCCAAAATCAAGAAACCTTTGGCGATCCCTGATTTTAGACCTATCAGTCTCTGCAATGTCACTTACAAGATTTTCTCAAAGATCCTTGCCAATCGGCTGTGACCTTGGCTTCCTGATATTATCTCTGAAAACTAGAGCGCTTTCGTGGCTAAGAGACTGATCACTGATAATGCTATTGTAGCTCACGAAGTGTTCCATTCTATGAAATCATGCTCCACCGCGAAAAGAGGAACCATGGACAAGAAATTGGATATGACTAAGGCCTACGATAAAGTGGAATGACATTTCCTCAGAGTCGTGATGTTGAAAATGGGCTTTTGCCCTAAATGGACGGATATGGTCATGAATTGCATCTCGACCGTCTCCTTCAGAATCAAGGTCAATGGGGAGCTTACCAGAGGATTCACCCCATTCTGAGGCCGACGCCAGGGAGACCCCCTCCCCTTTTCTTTTCATTTTGGTGGCTGATGTTTTTTCTCACCTTATTTCCAGGGCTGCATCCTCTAAGTATATTCATGGGGCTAAGGTCTGCCGTGTTAGCCCACCAGTGTCGCCCCTCTTTTTCACCGACGACTGCCTCCTTTTCTCCAGAGCAACAATTAATGAATGCAGGGTGATCAGCCAAGCGATCCATCAGTATGAGAGGGCGTTTGGCCAGTCAATCAATCATAGCAAATCTGAAATCTCCTTCAGCGCAGGGGTGACCCTTTCCAAGAGAGATGAACTATGCGCATCTGCAGGCATCCATATGGTTGAAAAACACCAGAAGTATCTCGGGCTACCCACGGTGATTGACCGATCCAAAAAAGAAATCTTCCCATCTCTGGTGGACAGGATTGAAAAAAAAAATTCAAGGCTGGACCCCGAAAAGAATTTCTAAAGTTGGCAAAGAGACCCTCATTAAAGTTGTCATACAGTCTATCCCCAACTATTTTATGTTCCTGTTTAAGCTCCCAGAGGCCATCATCGACCAGATCCATTCACGCACTGCCAACTTCTATTGGGGGAAGAATGATGGAAGGAATAGACTCCACTGGATGGCCTGGGAGAAACTCTGCAAACTTAAAACAGAGGGAGGAATGGGTTTTCGGAACCTTCTTCTTTGCAATGACGCACTATTGGCCAAGCAAGGATGGCACCTTATTAACCGCCCATCACCCCTCTGTGCGCGGGTTCTTCGTGCCAAGTACTTTCCCCACACAGACTTCCTTGTTTCTTCTCTTGGCCCTCGCCCTAGCTTCCTATGGAGAAGCATTTGGGGGGCTCAAAATCTCCTAGAAAAAGGGCTAGGCTGGAGGATTGGGACTGGCTCATCTGTCAATATCTGGACCGATCCCTGGCTGATCGACAAGGAAGGCATGCAGGCTACATCCCCCGCCCAACCAGGTCTTGAAGACGCCACTGTCAGCTGCCTCCTTTCTAACCAGGGACCGGGGTGGTACCTGGAAAAGATCCATGAATGGTTTAATGAAAGAGACCAAAGAATTATCCTGAGCATTCCCTGGGTTCCGGACGCAGGCCCAGACCATCTCTTCGGGACCAATGACATATCAGGCGAGTATACGATGAGATCCGGGTATAGATTCGCTCTTGGAAACCACTTAGTAAGCCGATTTGAGGGACCGTGGAAATTGATTTGGATGCTCAACGTCCCCCAAAAAATACGCCAATTTTGGTGGCAGGTGTGCACGGGTACCCTCCCAACCATGAGCATTCTCGTTTACCGACATATGGCCAGTGCCGTTTTCTGCCCTTTCTACCCGCATATTCCAGAAACCCCTTTGCACGCCATCATTCACTGCCCGGGAGCGAGGGAAATTTGGAATAAATGGGGTCCGGCTCCAGGCGCACCACTGGCCACGGTCTCCGACCTGCCCGATCTTCTGATGCGTTGGTGTTCCTCTCTCTCACCAGCTAACACATGTTCACTTTGCACCCTAGCCTGGATCATTTGGGTCCGACGTAATGATGCTATTTTTCATCACGTTCATAAACCTCCCGATTTCTGGATTGAACGGGCCCCCTCATGGATTGAGGGTTGGAAAGACCACAATGGACATTATACACCAGGTGTTACCCCCTCCTTTCCCTCTCATTGGAATCCCCCAACAAAAGGGATTCTTAAGATTAATGTGGACACATCTCTCCCCAAGGATATGCTCATTTCCCTTGGTCTCCTGGCCCGAAACCATATGGGGCAAATCATTGCGGAAAAATACGAACCACATCATGCATGCTGGGAACCTGTAGTAGCTGAGGCCACCACCATCCTTGCTGGTATAATGCTCGCTATGGACCAGGGTTGGGTTGATATCAACATTGAGTCTCACTGCCTCACCGCAATTGATGCTATTAATCATCACGACGGCGGACTCCAGTCATTTGGCCTCATCATTAGGAGAATTCTTTCACTTCGCCAATGCTTCTCATTATGCACATTCTCCTTCACCAAAAGGGAAGGAAACAATGTGGCCCATCAACTGGCGGCCTCAGGCCCATTCGATGCCAACCAGCTCTGGCTGGACAATTTTCCTTCATGGCTTTACACTTGTACGTCTGCTGACCTTCGTTATTAATGATATCTGTCTTTATTAAAAAAAACTAACTTTTATTTTTCCAGCCCGCCCTGAAAACTGGTTTTTCCACATTTGTTATGAACTGGATTTTTTTTTCTAACACCCTATTTAAGTAGGATTTAAAGTTTATTATTATTTAATAAAAATCCATAAATTGTGGATAAACAAGTCACCGAACGAATTTCCCTATTCCGGCCATTGGAATTCCGTCTGATGTCCGGAGTTTCCGTAAAACGTTACTATCAGATGTTTTCAGGGATAAGAACATATATTTAAATATATATATATATATATATATATATAATTTATTGACTAAAATCGGAAAAAAATTCGATTCAATCCAAATTTATAACTTCGAATGATCGCAAACTAGTCATGCAGGGTTGGATTGAAAAACTGTCGCGACGTTGGGACCGTAATGACGCTCTCTTCTAAATTTAATGCAATAATAATTTTTCATTGCTTAAAATCTTCATGCGTCACTCTGATACTAATTGAAGGTATGGAGCATGCAGAGGAAACCCCAAAAGGTGGGATTTTAAAATTATTTCACCAACGATCGACATGACTTTATCATCATTAACAGATCGCTGCCCGATTACCTCCCGAGGATCTCGCGTGAGGAATTTTAAGCACAAAAATAAATCAGACATACCCGGTTATATCCGAAGGTGCACTCGATGTCTGATCGTAGTCGAAAAATGTTGCATGAAGAATCTGAAGTCAAATTTCTCTAGACTGTCCACACGCGCTTCAAAAATCTGCGGAAGTATTGATCATTGAAATCTAGGTGCTAGCACGGAGTTCCGGCGACGCCTTCGACGCTCCGATGATCACCGCATCATCTTGTTCTTGCAAATATTAAATGAACCTTGAATATTTAAAACTAATATTCGTTTAAATAATATTTTTCATATATTTACTTAAAACTTATAAATACATTTAATAAATAAATTCAGTGTTGATTATTCTTAACTTGAGTAATATGAATTTATTTATTCTTTAGTGATCCTATATCTTTGGGAAAAACTTGGATCCCAGTGATGGGGCCCACAATGTCCAGTATTTCTATTTAATTGGATAGGGAATGTTCTTGAATATGATGTTGTGTGTGGCCCTATAGACCCTTATCTCAATATAAGTGAATAATATTCACAGATCAAGAGCGAGATATAACAACCCATCATGACCCCTAAAGAGATAAGGATAATCATAGCAACGAAAACCAACATACAAACATGCATTATGTAATATAATCTATTTGTCTTTAATATCTCATAAAGTAGGACGCACACCCGTGTCATCATCCTTTTCTTTATTTTTTGTTGATCTAACCGAATGGATTTTCCCTTGATTTCCATATAGTTTTATGGAGGTACTACCATTCTGATCAACTAGGCTTGAGATATATTACTTCCTTAACCTGAAAGTGACAAATCCTTTCTTGACCATTCAACCAATGTCATACCACCAATGACGCACCCAACACTAGCTACCTCATCATGATTTTGTTATCATGGTTTTTGCTTTGCATCAAAGTACACGATCAAATAACACACATTGGTAATGACCTCAAGTCAGGAGACCATTACACATGTTTGTAGATAAGAACAACCAATGACACCCAAAACATGTGTTGTTCTTATCAGTGGGTCTTTCCCCATGATCTCACTACTTATGAGCTTCCAGCACCCGATAGTCAAAAATCTACTGTGTCCAGTTAGTATGATGTATATAGACCATAGAACACATGTTTAAGATTAATTTCATAGTATCTCGAGGTTCTCATTATAGCCTGGGATTCTCTATAACCTTTTGATACAAAAATTAATCTATGAACATTACCATTAAATAGTGGATGCATAAAATTTTACACTATAATAGTAAGAATACATCATGTATAACTAAACGTATACACGATATGGTAATCAAAAGTACTGCATAGTTGGGTATAAGGCACCCACTATTACAACAATTTTTTCCTATAATTTTAAAGATTCCCAAAACTTTTACAAGTTAGGTAAAAAATACCATTTCACTGGGGAGGTTTCCAAAAGTTAAGAAATTCCATAAAAACCATTGAATTTTTAAGAAGTATTTTATGTTTAAAGAATATACTTTACGGGGACATTTACTATTTTTTGGATTTACTTACATTCACTTAGTAGTGGACTATGTCTCTAAATGGATTGAGGGACGAGATACTAGCACTAACTACTCCTAAGTTGTTATAAACATTCTCATATCATTTTTTAAATATTTGGAATAAATTAGGAAGTAATCAATGATTAGGGCACACATTTTTTCAATAAAAGTGTGAAAGAACTCATGAAAAGGTGTGGAGTAAAACACAAGACTTCTACTACTTACCACCCACAAACAAATATAATGATTGAGGTCTCGAACTAGGAAGTGTAAAAGAATACTATAAAAGATAGCACAACCCAATATGAATGATTGGAGTAGAAATTTATAGGATTTACCGTGGGAATACAAAATTTCATTCAAAACCTCCCCTCACAAAGTCTCCTTACAAAATTATTTATGGTAAGAATTATCACCTACATGTTGAGGAAAAGCATAGGGAATACTGGTCTATAAATAACATGAACAAGAAAACGAGAAAAATTATAGGACATGGGATTTTTCAAATGGATGATCTTGAGGAGATTAGGATAGAATCTTATGGGAATTGATTAGTGTACAAGGAAAGGATCAGATCATCCCATGGAAAACTCATTCTGATAAAGGACATAAAAGTTAGGGATAAAGTGTTACTCTTCTCCTCCCAAATAAAACTCATGTCACATAATCATCATTCTATGTGAAATAGGCCATTCAATTTGAAAAATGTTTTTCCAATTAGTGTAGTCAAAAATAAAGGTATAAGAATTGATGAACATCTTCAAGGAGAATGGGATGCAGTTAAATTTTTTAAATTAATATTTTTGGAAATAACCCTTAGCGAAGACCACTCTCCTCCTTGGTAATTATCAATAAATGAAACTTGGTTATCTCTTACCTTTACACTTGATTTAGAGACTTCTATCTTTCATATATTGCAAACTTAAAAATGCATAATTTAATTCATTTAGGGAATACTCAAGGATAAATATGGGGGAGGTGCATGTTAGTTTAGGATATAAATAGTTTTTATGGTTTTCTTTGTTTTTGGTGTGTTTGGGGCATTAAACTAAAATAAAAACCTAATTTTATCAAAGTTACATTCCCCTCACTAAAAATAAAGAATTAATACTAGAACCATAGAAACTTTTTTGTTTTAAATTTAGGGAAAGTATTTTTAATAGATGAGACTTTAATGGGATGAAAATTAAAACATGTGGAAATTGAATTTGTGAACTTAATCCTAGGTAACTTTTCCACTTTGAAAAATAAAAAATCCAGGAACCAAAAAAAAATAAAATTATATAATTCCTTTAAAACTAGATTCAAATAGTAAATTTAGACCTCACATGTAGTTCTTTGATGACTAAGAATTGGGTTCATGAGTGAAAAATAAAGCCATTAATAAATTGAATAAGTTCTAAGCACATTCCATGTCTTAGAAATAATAGTGTAGTGCCTAATTTTCAAAAAGGAATGGATTTATCTATGGGGAATATTAAGACCAAATTAAGAAGTAGAAATTGACTTATAAGAATTTCATTTGGGTTACATAAAAGATGTGGAAACTAGAGTTATGGTGAAAAGATCCCTAGGGAGAGGGATAAATGAATATGCCTCTTGTTTGGAATTTAATTACTTTAATTTCTATTTTTTAAAAATATTGGAACCAAAACAATAACTTGAGAAGAAGTGGGACCTATGTGAACTTGAAGAAAATTTCTTGTTTAAGTGGGGGGTGATCAAGAAATATTTTTTTATTTTTTCATAATTTTTTTATATTTTTTACCTTTATTTTCCCTTAATTATGAATAAATGGATTTATCCTTGGGCTTTAATTGATATTGGAATTTATTTTAAAAAGGATAAAATATTTAATTTTAATGGGATAATTTATTTTTAAAACACATTAAACATAATCCTATATTAATTTTGTTGAATTTTGATTTCTTTAGGTGAAAATTTTGTCTATGTAATGTTATAGAATATTAAGAGGATTTTGACTAGATACATAGTATTAAAGTGATGAATTTGTGCCTTGTATGTGATTAAAATGAACTTTAGGAGGGTTTCTTATGAATAATTATATGTCTAAGATGATATTTAAGAATGATTTTAGTGACTGAGAGAATTCGTGATATTCATTGAAGAGTCATGTAAAAAATTATACAGGATGTGTGCAATTAAAATTCACCTGCTATTCTGTTCGAATAAGATGATAGTCATGTTCCTCACATTAGAGTCAAAGGGAAGCCACCATGTAATAATCATCACATAGGACATCGCTCACATTTGAATCAATTCATTGACACTCACATCAAAATTATTTGACTGGAACAACCTCTATGTTTGATTAGCATGGGTGCTGTGTGGAGTTCAATCTACTAAATATCTACATGCATAAGTAAAATTTATTCACTACTGAGGAGTAATTGAGAAGTATTAGAAATATACTAGGAAATTTCATTGTGGTATGTAAGATATTATGAGTGATGTGTAATATTTTATGGATCACGCATAAGGAAATTTTCCTAATACATGAGGAATTTTCTATTACTGCTTGTGGTGAAGAGTCTATCTTCTATTTGATACATAACATATATTTAGTGATATATAAGGATTTCCTACTCAAAAATAATATTCAACTGGTGATACATAAGATAATTGGGAGTTATATATGGACATGTTATGTTTTGTTGAGCTCATGTAAGATTTTCAGGAATATGTGTAATATTTGTTTGTTCTCATACTACTTGCGTATGGTTTTTCCCTTGGTAAAATCAGGTTACACCAAAGAATGGAATGTAACCTAAGGTTTTTAAATAAATATGTATGGAATTTATGCATAGGATTTAATAGAATGATTTATAATATTAAATTAACTCTTTTAAAAATTCAAGGTACATCATGCATAAGAACTCACTTCACCTAGAGAAACACTAGGGAAAGTTCATGACAATATCCTAAATCCATTGATCAATGGAAGGTCTACATATAGAACATGAAATCCATGAGGGACCATTCAAATATTCTATTATCATTGCTTTTCAAAATCAAGAAATATTGATAATGAAATCATATATGGAACAAAATCTGAGAGAGGTAGAAGGATTATGTTTTCATAAAATGAATTCATCATCCACTTGAGTATATGAAGGATTTTTGTACCATCCATGTAAAGAAGATAAATCTTTTAGAACATACACAGAGACTATACTAGCTTTGGAAAATGTTATTGAACATCAATACTCCCCTTATAAAATGGAATGAAACTCACTGTAGTGAGGGCTGATTGTTCTTACTCTCTTTTTTCTCTTTACATTCTCTCTAATTATGGCACACTATTCCCCCAGTGGCCAGTCCCAGGAGATTTCCCCCTCCCCCTGTAATTGAATTATAACATTTTTATGTCCATTTATATCTTGATTAATCTTCCTAGATATTTTTGATTGTTTTAAGCAATTGAACATTTCCTTTAGTTACTATATTTTACATTTTCCCCTTACCTTTCCTTGGTTTTCTCCAAATTACCTTTGGTTTTCCTTACCACTAATATAGTGGAGAGTAGTGTGGAGGTTTTAGGAGTGATCATTGGTATTTGGTCACTTTGGATATGTAATATAAGTGAGTAAAATTCTCACTACTTGTATTTTTTTAAGCCAAACACACAAAGTAAGGGTGATTGGGTGAGATCTCAGCCAATTTATATGGGATAATGTGATTTTTTATTTGAGATAACTATGAAGTGGTTGGTATGGTTGAGGGAATATCCAAAGTAATTAAACTCTCTAAAAATAGATTAAAATAATTCTTCACTTTCACAAAATCATAATACAGTTGGCTCAATGATTTTCACAATCAATTAAACCCATAGACACATAAAAGTAACACTAAGGATTATGGTTTCATTATGAAAAAACCCATGTCACACAACTAAACTATGTTTTCCTTCAGATCAGATATATGTATATTGAAGTTCCCTTCGATTTGAAGAATCTTGGATTGTATTTTTGTCAATATAAATCAAGTCAATGTGTGCTAAAGGAAAGAAAATTGAATTATATTAACATTAAAAGGATATCTATATTATATTGGAAAAAGGAATTCATTATATGAATGGAAGAACTGGTATTCACAGATGAATATAACATGTATTGAAGGGGGGGTTCTAAAAATATCTACAATAGTTTCAAATAGAGGAAGTGTTGGCCGTAGTAAGCAACTTGAAGAGCTATTATAACCACTGTTAATTGGATAAATTATTGGGGTTTTTGAAAACCCATGGGTCAGAAGAATCCTTCCAAGTTTGTTATTGTGATTTACTACTGAATTCAATGCTATATATCTCTTGGATGATGGTTTATATAGGCTAATTAATTAGGTGGAAATAGAGTTCACTGGTTGTTATTAATAATATACCATTTCGATTATTTAATGTGGTGTAAGTTATTAGGTATTATAATAAAATATTAGTGAATGTTTAATAGATAATTAAATATTATTTAAAAAATTTATTAGTGGTTGAGAATGGCATGATCTGAGTTGGAGAAGTCCGGGAGTTTATTGAAGAAATTATGGGAAAATGGAAAAGTATGCACTGTGTATGCGTCAGATTTTTTTAATGGGTTTTTGAATTTTGTTTTTTAAATGGGACAGGGTCCCTGATTTTTTTAAAAAGGGGACCTAAGATGCGTGAACCTAGTTCGTGCATCTTTGATCCGAGGAAGATGCTTGAACGAGTTTCACACATCTCTCTCTACCACCAGAGAAGAGTGAACCCCATTCACACTTCCTAGGCATGGAAGAGGATGTGTGAACCCCGTTCACGCATTCTTTGTAAACTGAATGAAGGATGTATGAATGGGGTTCACGCATCTGCCCAACTGAGATCTATAAAAGGATCCCCCCCAAATTCCCTTCCTCTCCTCCGAATTTTGTTGCAAATCCCTGCAAATTTTTTTTCTCAACATATATTTTCTACTTTTAAGAAGGTAAAATTTCTATTTAAAATTTTAATTGTTTAATTGTGTTTATTTATTTTATTTGTATGGTTTATTTATTTAATATTTGATGTGTATAAATTAGTGTTTGTGTGTATGTTTTATTTATTTAATATTTATTGATGCATGTATGAATGTATACATTAGTGTCTTTTGTATGATTTAATTTTTGAATGAGTTATCGTTTGTTGTATTAATTCATATTGAATGTTTATGAAATTTAAATTTGGTGTGTCTAAAATGCAATTTATATTTAGGGGAATAAAATTGTTTTTAAAATGTATATATTTTTAATTTAAATGAAAAGTTGAATATATTTATATGTATATAAAATATGTTATTTTTAAAGTAATATTAATTTAAATTATAATATTCTATACATTAGGGAAATAAAATTGTTTTTAAAATTGTATATATTTTTATTTAAATGTCAATTTGAATATATTTATATGTATATAAAATATTTTATTTTTAAATTAATATTAATTTAAATTATAATATTCTATACACTAGCTATATAATTTATTAAAAATATATTAGTTATATTAAGTATCATATTTAAATTTATTAAAAAACATATAGAAAATTCTTTTTGTTAATAATATAAAAACAATTTTCTATAAATAATAATTTTAAATTATAGTAAGGGTAAATAATTATTATTTGAAGTAATAAATTATGAAATATAATTAATTAAATATTGGAAAGTATAAAAATGAAAAAATATATATGTAATTTTATTAAATTAAAAATAACACAAGTTTATATTATTTTAATGGTTTTTATGTAAGTGTAAATTATATTACTTTTATTTACTACTAATAAAAATTTTAATCAATAAATTTAAATAATATTAAGTATAAATAATTATTCTTTCAAGTAATAAAGTATAAAATATATTTACTTATATTTTGGAAAGTAGTAGAATGTCAAAAAAAATATTATATATATATATATATATGCAATTTTATAAAATTGAAAATAACAAAAGTGTTTAGTATTGTAATGGTTTTTATGTAAGTGTAAATTATATTAGTTTTAACTAAATTTATTAAATTTTATTATTAAATATATATACACACACACACACACACATACAAATTGAAAAGTTAATTTTTTGGAAAATAGGTGTAGATATTTAATATATATTTCATGTAGTAATAGGTAAAGTTATATAATATGTAGAACATAAGTATATCAAAAAACATATTAAGAGTATTGTATGATGACTGATCTTGAGATGGATGACCAATGCATAATTGAAACTGCATGTCTTTTTTTTTGTGTATGTGGTTATATAATTTGTAATAATTTCATTTTTGCTTTCGCATTGAAGTCATCTCTCGCTAAGTATGTAAGGACATGCGTATACGCTTAAAAAAACTTATGTATTTCATACTGTTAGACCCCCTCACATGAATTTGAGTAAATTTGTAATTAAAAGGTGATTGATAAGAGGCATTGCCAAAAAGGAATCCCTGAAGAGGCATCCCCGAAGAGGCATCTCTGAAGAGGCATTTGAGAACAGGTGTTCCACAAGAGGTGTTCGACAAGAGGCATTTCTATTTAAAAGGAGACTGGCGATTGCTAAAATATTTGATAATAGAGACTCTAGGATTCCACCCATAGGTTTTAGCTAGTTTATCAGATAATGATAAACTAAACCATAGTAATTCTCAAGATCAGGTCATGGTTATTTATTCATAAGTAATTAAAATTTATGAAACATTTGATAAGCGGTATAAAAATATATAATGTTACATTAAATTTACTTTGTTAATAATAACACCATCACTATACCTTAATAATGATAAATCAATACATAGAAAAATTCTCAAGATCAAGTTCATTATTCAATCATAACCAATTTAAAAAATTTAAAATTTTGATGTTGCATATAATATTTTATAAACTATTTTTTCTAGGTAATCATGTATGAACAAATATATTGCAACAGTGAGGTAATTTATACCGAGCACGGTTTTTACTCTAGTTTTCCACCTACAAGAGTGGAAAATATTCATGGTTGTCTGAGATTTGATGAAGTTCTCAATAAGATTTATAGTCAGTTAAAACTTAGGGCTGATCAATCAATTAATTCAATAACATATCGATATCTTCAATATCCTGAATGTTTATGGCACACTGAGTACCCTCTAGCCTATGATGAGGATTGGATAGATGCATCTTTGTTATTCAGGAAATAATGTACTAATGGTCTGATGGAATTGTATGTGGTGATTTGTGATATTGATGTGGTGAGACCGATTACTACAGATCCATGTTTTGTGAGCTTTATAGAATTTGGTCCTTCAAAAAAGTCTTATTCATTGCCTCCTCCTCATATGGTTCCTATGATAGAACCAAATTATGAAGAAGATGATCATAATTTGGAAGGAAATGTAGAAAACATCCCTTTGTGTACTGATGATATAGTGAATGAAATTTTATCTGAGGAAGAATAATATGGTGAGGCATCAGGAGATGATATGGGTGAGGGTGATGTGAGGAATGAACCTTCTGAGTTTCATTTGAGAGACATGCATCCATGATAGAGTGATGTGGGGAATGAACCTTATGAGGTTCTTATGAGAGACAAGCATCCACACCATCTACTAGTTAGTGGTAATCATCCTTCAGTATTGAGTTCCTTAGTTGAAGGAATGACACATGGACAACAATTTGATTGGTATGTCATTACACCGACTTATGAATTCCCTAGAATTATAGGGAATAGATCTGCATCAAATGATAACACCATCTATGTTGGGAAGTAGTTTTAAAGTAAATTTGACATGAAAAATTTGATAGAGAAATACCACATAGAGTGGCATTTCACATTTGTGGTTCATGAGTCGAAGAAGACAAAATATCTCATTCGATGTGAAAATTATGGGCCAAAATGTAAATTATGATTAAGGGAAATATATGATTTTTTTCATTTTGGAATATAACCAAATTAGAAGGCCCACACATTTGTGTGCATCCAATATTGTCATAGGATCACTCTTTACTTGATGTAGAGTTTATATCAACTGTTATTGTTGAGATGATATAAACATGTCAGGACGTTCCCGTTTCCATTATTTAGGAATGAACTCAACATTTTTTTAACTATAATATATATTACAAAAATTATTGTAATGAAAAATAGAAGTAAATTGTAAAAGTGTATGGTGACTAGGTTGAATCTTATGTAATGTTTCCATAACTTATGGAATTGTTGTCTCTTAACAATCAGGTTGTTTATCATTTGTACACTGTTGAGTATGTGTCCCCCAATCACTAAGTTGATCAATCAAAGGTTAAGTTAAATAGTATTTTTGGGCATTTAGGCCATGCATCACTGCTTTTACCTATTATAAAAAATTCATTCAGGTCGATGACACTTTCCTTTATGGAAATTATATAGGTGTTATACTCATCGTTTCCACACAGGATGGTAATAATGATCCTCTACCACTTGTATTCTCTATTGTTGAAAAGGAAAATTTTGAATGATGAAGATGGTTTTTATCATGTGTACGCATTCATGTCACACAAAACCATTGCATGTGTCTGATATCTGATCGCCATCAGGAAATTATAGTGGTCGTAAATAGTGATTAGGTTTTATGGACTGATCCAAATGATTATCATCAATATTACATTAGAAATATTTCAAGTAATATGTATAAGAATTTTAGATATGTAGTAATAAAGAAGGAAACCCTCAAGTTGGGTATGTTTTTATAAATTTACTTTTTTTAAAGAAAATTTAATATCCTTTTTAATACATTATTATTTTATGGTTTCAACATATGAGCCCCAACAAGAAAAGTTTGATCAATGTCTTGAAGATATTCAAAGGTCTAATGAAGATGTGTATGAATATGTAATGAATATTTCAAAGGAAAAATGGTCATTAACATATGATGGTGGTAGAAGATAGGGTCGTATGACCACTAATATAGAGGAGTGCATAAATGGGTTCCTCAAGGGTGTGTGAAAACACCCAATCATAGGGTTAGTGAAAGATGCATTTTATAGATGTGTGCCCTACTTTGTTGACCAGTCCCAAAAGGCCTATCAGCGGATGGAAAATGGAATGAATTTTACTCAGCATTTCCAAAGTGAAATTGATTAGATACTGAATGAGTCTTCAAGATGGAGTGTTCTAACCTTTGATAGGGAAAAGAGGATATTTCAGGTAAGAGAGTGATACGATCTAGATACATGCACTAGTGTTCAAGTTCTTGTGGTGGCGTTGGATAACATGTATTGCGATTGTGGAAACTTTCAGGCATTGAGATATCCATGTACACATGTTATTGTAGCTTGTGCTTTGATAAATATATCATGGGAGACCTATGTTGTGCTGGTGTATCACATGATCACTTTGGTTAACTGTTATAATGCAGCTTGGATGCCTGTTGGTGACTTTTATTCTATCCCATTGCCGAATGATTAGCTGACTATCATCCCTGATATTTCCATGTTTTGTAAGTTGGTTTTGTTTTCATTTATGTTATTTTTCAATTTTTTTTTAAATTATTGGATTCATACTACCAGGTTTCACCCCCAAGGAATACCAAATTTAACTTGAATCAGAAATGAGATGGATTGGCCTCAACAATGAGGAGGGGGACTACGATGCATTATTTTTCACGCAGAAGGATATACTCGTAAGAGATGTCCCCAAGTGGTAGGACAAAGCTCGACATCCCATCATCCATGACCGAGTCTGTGTATTTTATCATGAATGTGTATATTTTTTTTCTTAAGTGGACATTTTAGAAATGAATCCTTTTATTTTTGACTTTCTCCATTTATTACATGTTTCAATTTTGGTCTGTCTCATTTCTGGATTCTATCATAAATTTTTTTGTGATACTACAACTATTAAAAAAATAAACATACAATGAAAATGAATATATCATGCTTCCACATGTACAATGTGGGTTTCTCATCACTGGTTCTTTATATAAAAAAATTAGAATAAATTAAACTTCATTAGAGATCAATAAAACAAAAAATTCATAACCTAAATCAATAACACCACCCGTATATATTTTCTACCTTATTTTTCTTGTTATAGTTTTTTTAAAATGTTTACATTTTTTATTGAATTCACTATAAAAAATTAATGACGATATCATTTGTGAATATGAAAGTTCCTTAATTGATCACATCCTAGACTACTGATGTATCACGGCTAGTTTTAGAGGGACGTCTTGTGCCTCCTTTGAGTGTACGTAGATCTCATCATTTCCATCATGCCGCACCACCTCCCATTATCACCCCCCATCTTTGTCGTGATGGATTCTATGGCATAGAAATATGCGAATTCACCTTTTTTTATCATCAACTTATTACTGCTCTTGTAGAGAGATAGAGTCTAGAGACACATTTTTTCTATTTTAGATAGGGGAGATGACTATTACCCTGTAGTATGTGTCCATTATGTTGGGCCTCCCCGTCGATAGTGCAACTATGACAAGCCGAGTTGGAGAAGAATAATTCTATCTTGTTCATAGATTATTGGGAATAGAGGTCCAAGATGATGGAAGATCCATCATCGGTGGTCGATTATGCATACCCAAGTTAGACCATCACTTTTCACATCTAGCAGAGGATGCTGACGAGAACACCGTGCTGCGATTTGCACGTGCATATATTTTGAGGCCGATTGATGGCACACTTTTCGTTGATCACTCTACTACTTTTGAACATCTGATGTATTTACCTTTTTTGGAGTATTTGAACCAAGTAGGCTAGTATATCTAGGGGTCTTCTTGTCTAGAACATACATACAGGGTGCTATGCAATGCATGTTTCATTGATAATATGTAGATCACAGGATGCGTTGTTCTTCTACAGATGTGGGTATGAGAGCACATCCCTCATTTAGCTCCACATGATCATGCACTATTGCTTGTAGATATTACAGTAGAGGCTTCACGTGGACGATGGTATGTTATTCTTTCCTTAAAACGTCTAACTTAATTTCATAGCTTTTTATTATGAAATGTAACTATAACAATGTTATCTACAGATGGAGCCAGACACATTGACATTTAGATTCCACTATACATGATGTCCATGCCTATAAATGTGCTAACAGTGTTATCCTAGTGGTGTGTGTAGGGAAGTCATTTGGGTAAATCCTACTAAGTTTTAGTACTCACCCCCTGCTTTGGAACGTTGGTGTCTTTGCAGATGTTGTGTACCATGATGTGGGAAAAGGTAAGGCATATCCCTCCTTTAGTGGAGCATTGTGATCCCTTGGTGGAGCTTGGAGTTTGGAGATTGGTGTGGAGCTGTGGTGGTGTCATGGCTTGTGGTGTTTGGTTGTTTAGTTCTGTAGTGTACTCTGATGTTGTGTAGACATGTCGGGTTGTATTGGTTTTGAGTTGTGTTGTGGAACAACTTGGTTGTCTTTTGGGAATGCACAGTTGGGTAATTTAATTGACATGCATCATATAGTGGCTGTTAGTGGATGGTTTGGTTGGTTTTTTCTTAAGGGAAAATCATTCCCCAACTTGATATTGAGGGTCTCGACTTTATTTCTAGCCTTTGGAATCTTGGGGATGTTTCTTAAGGCAAAGTAGCCCTCACCACCTCCTCAAGCCAATGAGGTAGGGGTGTGGTGTTATAAGTGGTATCAAATTGTTCGGTCCTTTAGAGTTGATTCTCAGATTTGGTGTTGAAATTCGTTGTGTTACATTCCTTGAGTCGGGATGGTAGCAAGGCGTAGGAACGTTGGAACTTTTAATGTATAGCATAAAAGGATGTATCTATCCCTCTTATTATGAAATTCAAGTTACCAGGGAGTTGGGTACATAAGTGTTTTAGAGACACTTATAGGAATTGGATATCTCATTGTCGTGGGTGTAGCCAATGAGACGAGCATGGCATGCATGGTAGAAATGACTTCCCACTAGGATGAATATTTCATTGGGCATAATGATTTATGGGCTGAATTGAGAAATGGTCTTGCAAACGTGTGAAATTGTAATGTGAATAATTTGGTATTTTGAAAATGGTATTATTTTCAAAAATGGTGAAACATGGGAAATGTGAACTTGTGGAAATCCTTGTTGTGATAGTGTTGTGTAATGTGATTTGAAATGGTAATTCTTGTTGTCTATGGAAGTGAGACTCATGGTTGTTTGTTTTCTATTTATAGAAATGGAACTGGGTAGGCGTCATAGAGACCAACTAGAGGAGGCTGCTGAGAATGTGGTTGCACCTGAGCCTCAGGTGAACCAACAGTTAGTGCAAAGTATCATGCAAGCTTTCCAAGCTGTGGAAAGTGGGAATAAAGTGGATGAACCAAGGCATGTGGATCATGCGGTTCAGTTTCAAAAGCAAAATCCACCCATCTTTAGGGGTGATTTAGATCTAGAGAGGGCAGAAGCATGGTTGAAAATAATGAACAAGATCTTCTAGTTCTTGGGAACACTGGTAGAGTTAAAAGTGAAGTTGGCCATGTATATGTTGGAAGATCTTGCCCTTCAGTGGTGGGAGTTGGTAGTCGAAGTGGGGAAAGACCAGGGTATGATGTGGAAAGGCTTTGAGGAATTGTTTAACAAACAATTCTACCCATATACGTTTATAATTCAGTGCACGAATTATTTCTTCAGTCTGAATCAAGAGCTTATGTCTGTGATGGAGTATGCAGCTAAGTTTATGAACTTAGTGAGGTTTGCACCCGAGGTGGCGGGTAGAACGTCGTTGAAGGAAAGGTTATTTGAAGTGGGGTTAAGGCAAGAAATCTGTTCAAATATAGAAATACTTTGTATAGATGATTACAAAAAAATGGTGTATAGAGCCTCGGTGGCTGAGCAGGATCTTTTGGGAGCTCCAGGCGGGGGAAGCATGGTGGTACCCATGGGGAATAGTGGGAACTCTAATGCTGGGTTCAATTGAAGGAGGAACACTTATTCCTAGGGTTAGAATATGGCATATAATCTGATGGAAGGATCGGTAAATCTTCCTCCGAAGCCCCAGAGCAAGCCGGGATGTTCTCAGTGTGGTTCTATGAGCCACATCAAGTGGGATTGTACGACACAACCTCGAGCATGTCATAATTTTATGCAGATGGGGCGTCTGCAATGTTATTGTCAGAATGCTCCAAGGTTGGGTGCGCGTGACACTCCTCAGGGATCGCAGAAGTCGTATGCTTTGACGGGACGGGGACAGCTACACACCCATCGTCAGTAGAGTAAAGTGGGTTATTGTGATTCTCAGAATACCATGACGCCTCAGTAGGGCAATAAAGAGTAGAGTGTGGCAAGAAAACATGTGTTTGGAGATGAGTAGGTTGTGGTGGATGATTAGTCGGGACCATCCACGGTGCGAGGTACTATTCTTTTAAATTATACCTTGATGTAAGTGCTGTTTGATACGGGTGATTCACACTCTTTTATTCCTGTATGTGTGGTTGACTTGCTGGGTTTAAGGGTAGAAATGATGCCCTCGGTTTTGAAACTTCAAACTCCTCTGGGTCGAAGAGAGTGTCGATCCTTCTTGTGTAGTGCATGTTGTATCATTGTGGACGAGGTTGAGATAATGTGGAATTTCTCAGTGCTTGAGATGGATGGGTATGATGTAATCCTGGGAATAGATTGGATGGTGGCGTTTAAGGCCCACATCTACTGCGATGAGAGAACATTGGCTTTTACAACACACGATGGAGTTAGACATCTCTTTAGAGGAGAGACGCATGAAAGGTAGGGTGTAATGGGTTTGTTAGCACCATAAGTGGGTACGTTATCGTATCAGTTGGTGGTGTTGTCATTGGAATCGGTAGAGGGTGTTGAGAAGAATGTACCTCCGACAGTGGTGGATCAGTTCATGGATGTTTTTCCTGAAGAATTCTCTAGGTTACCTCCCGTAAGAGAGGTGGAGTTTATGATTGATCTCCTTCCGGGGACCAGCCATATCTCACTTCTGTCTTATCGAATGGAACCAGCTGAATTGTGGGAATTGAAAGTCTAGTTGTAAGAGTTAGAAAACAAAGGGTTTATCCAGCCTAGCACGTCTCCGTGGGCAGCGTCGGTGTTATTTGTGAAAAAGGTGGATGTAACTTTGAGGCTATGTGTTGATTATCATAGACTTAACCAAGTTACGATAAAGAATAGATATCCACTTCCACAAATTGATGATTTGTTCTACCAGTTGAGGGGAGCCCAATGGTTCTCCAAGATCGACCTAAGGCCGGGATATCATCAATTGTGGGTGACGAAGGGTGATATTCCTAAAATAGCTTTCAGAAGTAGATATGGCCATTATGAATATGCGGTTATTCCCTTTGGTCTAACGAATGCGCCATCAGTGTTCGTGGAATTGATGAATCAGATATTTCATAGATATCTGGATTCATTTTTGGTGGTGTTTGTAGACGATATTATGGTGTATTCAAAGACAATGGTGGAGCATGGGCAGCACTTGGCGACAATTCTGGGGATCTTGAGGGATCATCGGTTGTATGCAAAATTGTAAAAGTGTGACTTTTGGATACGGGAAGTTCATTTTCTTGGCCATGTGATTTCTGAAAGGGGTGTTTCAGTGGATCCAGAAAAGATAGAGGCCGTTATCTCATGGAAACCACCAAAGAATGTGTTTGAGATATGGAGTTTTCTGGGTCAAGCTGGGTATTATCGGCGTTTTGTTTGTGATTTTTCACATTTGGATTCACCGATGACAGCTTTGACAAGAAAGAATGTTCCATTCCAGTGGAATGAATAGTTTCATTAGTGTTTTTAAGAGCTAAAGGGCCATCTTACATCAGCACCAATCTTGGTTTTTCCAGAACTAGGAAAAGGGTACGTGGTGTATTGTGATGCATCGGGATCAGGGTTGGGGTGCGTTCTCATGAAAGGGAATCATGTGGTTGCGTATGGATCATGGTAGTTGAGAGTGCATGAGAATAACTACCCAAATCATGATTTAGAGTTGGCAGCAGTGGTCCATGCTTTGAAAGTGTGGTGTCATTATCTCTTTGGTGAGAAATTCACGTTATATACAGATCATAAGAGCTTGAAACACATTTTCTACAAAGGGGTTTGAACTTGAGACAAAGGATATGGATGAAATATCTATAGATGTTTGATTTTGACTTGATGTACACACCGGGTAAGGTAAATTCGGTGGCATATGCATTAAGTAGAAAATCATATGCTCAGGTGGTGAAACAGGCATCAAAACAGTGACTGTTGATGTCGGTTATAGCTGATATGCAGTTAGAATGTGAGGACCAGGGAGATAGAGCGGTCTTATTTTCGGTTTTGTTGATTCTTGAACTAGTTGGCCTGGTTAGAGAGGCACATATATCTGATTCTGAGTGTGTGACCATGGGGTCGAGACTCAATGGTGGGGAGACCATTGAGGGTTGGAAACTGAATGGAGATTCAGTTCTATGTTTTCAGAATCGAATGGTTGTACCGGTTGCTTGTCAGGAGGATCTTCTTAGGGCATATCATCATTCTAGGTGGGATGTTCATCCTGGAATTCAGAAAATGTATAGAGCGTTGAAAGCACAGTTCTAGTGGGCTGGCATGAAAATAAGAGTGGCTGAGTTTGTTTCAAGATGCTTGACTTTCCAGCATGTCAAGGCAGATCATCAGAGGCCAGCGGGAGTGTTGCAGTATTTACCAATACCTGTTTAGAAGTGGGTGAAAATAACAATGGATTTTGTCACAGGTATCCCAAGAACGGTCAGAAAGCATGATGCCATTTGGGTGATAGTGGATCGGCTAACGAAGTTGGCCCATTTCATTCTAATTCGTGAATCTCATATGGTGGAGGATCTGTCCAAAATCTATATCTAGGAGGTGGTAAAGAGACATGGTGTTCCAGTTTCAATTGTATCAGATAGATATCCATGGTTTACATCTCGTTTTTGGAAATCCTTGGAGCAAGCCCTTGGGACGTAGTTGACTATGAGCACGGCGTATCACCCTCAGACGGATGGTCAATCCGAGAGGATGATACAAATTCTGGAGGATATGTTGCGGGCTTGTGTCATGGATTTTGGTGGTTCGTGGGAGTATCACTTGTCGTTGGTTGAGTTCTCTTATAATAACAGTTATTAGGCATCCCTATATATGGCTCCGTTTAAAGCGTTGTATGGGCGGCCGTGTCGTTCTCCACTATGTTGGGTGGAAACGGGTGAGTCCTCGATGGTTGGACCGAGCCTTGTCTAGGAGACTATGGAGAAGATCAATTTGATCATAAAAAGAAGGGATACAGTTCAAAGTCTTCAGAAATCGTATGCGGATCATCGTCGACTTCTGTTGTCGTTCAAGGTGAGTGATCATGTGTTTTTGAGGATCTCTCCTAGGTTGGGACATCGTCGGTTTGGGAAGCAGGAAAAGTTATCTCCGAGGTATATTAGACTTTTTAGATTCTTGAGAGGGTTGGTGAGGTGTCTTATCATTTGGATTTTCCACCTAGGTTCAGTGTGGTGCACAATGTGTTTCATGTGTCGTAGTTCAAAAAGTATCAGCTGGATCACGACCATGTGATTCGATGGGATCATGTTGAGCTAGAACCAGATGCTTCATTGGTGCACGTACCAGTGTGGGTTGTGGATAGGCAAGAGAAAGTCTTTCATGGTAAAAGAATAGGTTTAGTTCATGTTTTTTGGAAACATGGTAAGATTCAATAGGAGACTTGGGAGTGGGAGAAAGAAATGGTCGAGCAGTGGCCCGAGCTCTTTCGACAAAGGGTAGGTTCACTACTTTCTGAGGACCGAAAGTCCAATGGTGGGGAGAAATTAGTATCCCCAGTTTGAGGTATGTGGCCTTTTTTATGCATTTTTATGTGTTTAAAGTTCACGGGATGAGTTGGGAATAGGTTGGGAGAGTTTGGAATCGTTTTGGATGAGTTTGGAGGCTTTTAAAGGGGTGCGCGGTTTGAGCATGGTTAGTGGAAACCGTGCAGATTCTCCAGGAAACTGTGTAAGGGAGACAATAGGCTTCGCACGGCCTGTGCACGGTTTTCCAAACCATGCAAGGCAACCATGAAAACCCTTTCTCTCAAGGCAGTAGAGTGCGCACGGTTAGCGCATGGTTTGTCAAACCGTGCGGGCTAACCATGCAGCCACTTAAAAATAGGGTTATAAGTTTCGAGCTCCCTCGATCTTAACCTATTTCACTCCAAACTTCCTCCTAATCATGGATCACTCGGGTTCTTCGGTTCTCAGGGGGTGGAGGAGCTTTCCCACTCATTTTGGAAGCTTTTTGAAGAGGGTTCTTGGTGTTTTGATGGTGATTGCTCCCGGGTAAGTCTTCTCTCATGGTTTCTTTGTGTTTTCCTCTAGATCTTCTCTTCCCACTTTCTTGGTTTTCTAGATCTACACTTTTTGTGTGTATATCTAGGGTTTTGGTTTCCTTGGATGATGATTTTAAGTCTTGTGAATGTTAGGGAAGGGGATCTAGAGAGGTTTCGGTGGTGCGTTCGCTGGATTTGAGGCGCGATTGTTCGTGGGTCGATTTCTCGGGAACCCTAAAGGTAGGTGGATTCTCTCTCGACTCCAATTGGTTAGAGATAGTGGTTTTTGGTTATAATTAATTTGGTTGGATTGAAATTAATTGTGTTTTGATGTGAAAAGTTGGTTGGAAATCCATTTGGGGATTTTTGGGAAAAAGGGGGTTTTATGGTGAAATGTTTTTATTGTGGATTTTAAAATAAAGATTTTAAAATGGGATTCTATGGTTGAGTTATGAAAATGATTGATGAAAAATGGTTTTCAATAAAGAGGTTGTTTTATTGAAATTTGGTTTGGCCTAGAAAATTATTTTCAATAAATGGGTGATTTATTGAAGTGGATTGATATGCAATGGAATGGGTTGATTGCATGATGTTGTGACCTTGGTGGGTTATAGGCTTGGTTTGGATTGTTTGGAATGTTGTGTGTAAGTGGCAAGAAGTACCACTATAAAAAGGGGATGGATAGTGGATGAAAGGGCCACCATCAAAGGATAAGTAGACGGGAAGTGCTTCTTAGTGTGAATAGGTGAACGGGTTGGACGAAAGCTCCATTGTTTGGTTGTTTGGTTGTTTTGTTGTGCATTTCTTTGCAAGATGGAAATTGTTGTGCTAGTGTGTAAATGATGAAATGGCTTGTGGCATGCTTGTTTGGCTTTCCCTCGGTTTCTTGGTTTTGGTATGATGGCATGGTAAGGGCATGTTTGGACTATGGAATTGGTTCTGCTTGTGATTATTTTATATAAAATGTTTAATATAAATGTGCTAACGGTTTTATCCTAGTGGTGTGTGTGGGTAATTCATTTGAGGAAATCCTACTGAGTTTTATTACTCACCCCCTACTTTGGAACGTTGGTGTCTTTGCAGAAGTTGTGTACCGTGACGTGGGAAAAGGTAAGGTATCTCCCACCT
Organism: Viscum album; assembly: GCA_963277665.1. Classification (NCBI taxonomy): domain Eukaryota; kingdom Viridiplantae; phylum Streptophyta; class Magnoliopsida; order Santalales; family Viscaceae; genus Viscum; species Viscum album. The sequence goes on along the minus strand of OY728140.1, from coordinate 91,512,832 downwards.
TTAGTGGAGCTTTATGATCCCTTGGTGGAGCTTGGAGCTTGGATCTTGGTGTGGAGCTGTGGTAGTGTCATGGATTGTGGTGTTTGGTTGTTTAGTTCTGTAGTTTACTCTGATGTTGTGTGGACATGTTTGGTTGTATTGGTTTTGAGTTGTGTTGTGGAACAACTTGGTTGTCTTTTGGGAATGCACGGTTGGGTAATTTAATTTACATGCATCATATACTGGCTATTAGTGGATGGTTTGGTTGCTTTTGTCTTAAGGGAAAATTGTTCCCCAACTTTATCATGAGGCCCTCGACATTTATTTCCATCCTTTAGCGTCTTGGGAACGTCTCTTAAGGCCAAGTAGCCCTCACCGCCTCCTCAAGACAATGAGGTAGGGGCGGGGTGTTACAGTTCCTCACTCTATCATTTCAGAAAGGGATGCCTAGTTTACTTCTCATGTCTGGTTGGGACTACATAAGGCTTTGGGTACATAGGTAATTCTGAGTATAACTTACCATCCCCATATAGATGGCCAGTTTGAGCACACAATTCAGGTTCTGGAGGACATGCTTTGAGCATGTGTCCTTGATTTCGGAGGGTCTTTGGAGAGACACATACCCATAGTGGAGTTTTCCTACAATAAAAGTTTTTAGGCAATGGTTTAGATGATACCTTATGAGGATTTTTATAGTAGGCCATCCTGATCACCCTTATGTTGGCTGGAGGCAGGAGAGGCAGCTATGCTCGATCCTCGTGTTATCCAGGAGACCACTTAGTAGGTGGAGTTGATTCAGAAGAGGATGGCTACTGCACAGTCTCATTAGAAAACATATGCTAATTGACAAAGATGACTTCTAGATTTTGAGGTTGGAGATCAGGTTTTCTTATTTTTCACATCGAGGTTGGGACATAGGAGGATTAAGAGACAGGGGAAGATTTCACTGAGATACATCAGGTCGTTTGAGGTTTTTGAGAGATTCAGTCTAGTTGCCTATCAGTTGAAGTTATCTCATAGGTACTAGGATATGCATGACATATTTCATGATTTTCAGCTATGGCATTACTTTTCAGACCCATCTCACATTTTTCAACCTGAGGAGGTTGAGTTAGAGGTGGATGCATCCTTCGAGAAGCACCATATTCAGATTTTGGATCATAGCACAAAGGTTCTATGTGGCCATTATATTCCTCTGGTACGAGTTCTATGGCAGCACAAGTGAGTACAGGATGAGACTTGGGATAGGGAGGCTGATGTACAATCCCAGTGGCCAAATTTGTTTGAAGTTTCTTCTTCACCACCCTTGGAAGGGTAATTCAAGGGTGAATTACTTTAAGGGGGAAAGTTTGTAAGAACCCAGAGCTTCATTTCAATTATGAATCTTAATTTCAGGTTGTTTTTGAGGGGAAAGGAAGAATTGGGAATTTTCTAAGTACATGCCGTGTACTTAGGAGTACATGCTGTGTACCTGGGTACTGTGTTCAACCACATACTGGCTGTGTAATGGCCAAGTACATGGCTGTGTGGTGACCTGTCAGACTGCCTAAAGTAGGGGCTGGTTGAGGCTAATACACGACATGTACATTTAATGAACACGTTGTATACTTTTCTTTTTATTTGATGAATCTAAGTGGGGTTGCGTATAATGTCCAGAACTTATTTCTTCTCCCCTTAGTTCATACAGAAGAGTTATGGAATGACTGTAAACTTGGATCCCCTCACGATTCTCTATCTAAACTCCGATTGAGACGTCGCCGAGTGCGTTGGAATCCCATAGGTGAGTTCTCAATTACCCTAGATCCTCTCTTCATGATTCTTACTTTCTTGTGAGTTATCGAGGGATGGTCTCTTTTACCATTTTTTGTAGATCTACGCCATTCTAGGCTGATTCAAGGGCCTACGTTCTAGAGTATCGATTGTGTGATATCGAGATAGGTGGTTTGTGCCTTTCGTTGATTTTATTTGAATTATATATGATAAAAGTGTCCTACACCCACGTTTAGGGTATTTCATGTTTGGAATTATACCCTATTTATTACCTATTATGGTTTTATAGACTGATAAAAGGGTATTTGATTATGCATAAGGTTATATACCTTGGTTATGGGACACCTTGGGTGCATTTCTTTTTTTCACTATTTTTTGGACCGTTTGGTTTAGGATTCCTATTAGTCTTGCCTTGTTTTCCATGCGTTCTTTGTTAGGACAGAGTTGCTAATTATATTAAATGTATGTGTTATGCATTGTGGAAGTTTGACCAAGGAGAATTTGACTATGAGAGCTTCCCAAGGATGGGTATTTTTATGTATAAATTACTATTATGATATACCATAGGAGTTAGACCATGAGATCTACCCAGAGGGTCATTATTAAATGATTGTTGGACCCTAGGGCATTGATTGTGAGAGCTTCCAAGTGGTCATTATAGTTTATTGTTGCTATGTAGACCAATGGGGTATTGACCGTGAGAGCTGCCTAGGTGGTCATTTGTAAATGATAAGTGCTATGTGGGACCAAAGGGGTTAGACTGTGAGAGCTTTCCTAGAGGGTCATTATTTATTGAATTGATGATATGTTATACCAAAGGGGTTAGACTATGGGAAATTTCCCAGAGGGTTGCTTATGAATGATTGAATGATTTTGATGAGTCTGCCAAGCCAAAGCACAGGCTTGGACTCAGTCTTACTAGATTATTTAGATGGTATTCTAAGACATCTGTTTTGTTACTTACACAAGGGATACAAAGCTTAGGCTAGATCCTAAGGTTTACATGATTCAAAAGATGATTAATAAATGTAAATGAATGTAATTGAAAATTGTAGGACTATTAATTTTGAGTACTTCCAAGTTTATTGCTTCATTTATGCGTATTACCTTCTATATATATATTCACTGATAGTTAGGAAAATATATTTGGTGGTTGCCTACTGGGATTCATCTCATACCTTGTTTGGGTCATGTTTTGGAACCAAATAGATTATATGGTTGCAGGTATAGATAAGGGAAAATTCCCTTCTTCATTAGTAACTTGATTACTTTTGGATTTGGAGAGCATGGGACCAAGATGAGGCTTGCGATGCTATTGGAGTTTATATATTTTCTATATTTTGTTTTCAGTATTGTATTTCTAGAATTATGACTTGTTTATCTACTTTCCTAGACACATGTGACATGCATCATTTATATATTCTCTAGTTTTTATATTACTATCAGTCTTATGCTATTTACTTTTATTGTATGGTATTACTGCTTCCACTATTGTATATTATTTGCTTTCCGTTGTGTATACTCTGCCAATGAGGGCATATTTTCCCTAATTTTCACACTGTGACCCTCACTGCTAGTCATCAGCTTCTAGAGTTTGGGGAAATGTGCTTGAGGTCATGTGACCAACTGGGTTCGGGGCACCTTTAGGCGGAACCCAAAACCGGGACATTAAAATTCATGCTAAGAATAATTTTTATGAGTAACAAATGTGTTCTTGAATGACTAAATGTTAAATCTATTGATTATTTCAATTTTTTTTCAAAGATCTATTCTTCAATACATAATATGTAATGTGATGAGCTTGAGATGAAATAGTGGGAAAAAGAATATGGGTATTTATTGAATCCTCAAATGTATTATTTGTAAATTATTTATGGATATCGAATTTGGAGAAGATTATCAATTGGGGTTTTTCTAAGCTACCAAAAGTGAATAAGGATAAATGTGTAATTTCACTATTTACTGGTTGTTAGTAAAATAGAGAATATTTCAAAATCATAAGGTATAAACTTGATCTTAACCAATTTATCAAATCATGGAATATTATGTTATATAATTATATTTAATGGAGTTTTGATAATATTGAGATGGAATAGAATGATCCTATGAAAATTTAATTTTAAGAGTTTAAAAAATTATGAATATGTAGATCTATTAAAGAGATAGATGATGTGTAAATGAGTTTGTGGGATATGATCTTATGTTGGAAGGAAAACCAGGAACCCTCTCAAATAATAAGATAATGATAATGATGATGAGCATGTTGATCCTTTACTGAGAGATTTTATCATCTAGGTTTCAAATTTTAATTTGAGAAGAAGAATATTTTCATAAGTTGACTTGTACTACTAAATAAATGTAGTCAAGGAAGAAGAATAAGAGAAGAAAAATTAGAGAAGATTAATAGTGATCAATGAGTATACTAAAGATTTTTAATGTTATATTTCCTATAAATAACTTTAGAAGTTGTTAATTATTTTGTATAATTGAATGGTAAGATCATTTTGGGTTGAGATCCTTATAATAATGAGTCGAGAGATCCAAAAATAAAATTCAAAAGTTTCTATGAAGGTATACAATGAAATATAGACCGATTTTCAAGTATTATTCTTAAATTCATTCAAGAAATAAAATTTACTATATTATGAGGAAGTAGATCATTATTGTGGATATAGAGACATCAGTGGATTGGTTTTTGATCTACTTCTAGATGATAATAAAGATATGAAGAGGAACTAGTGGTATTCCAGTGTAAAAAAGTTTATTGGGATGTTGTATAGATCACTTTTGTGATATGGTGATCTCAAATCTATATAATATGGTGTTCTTGGTTTTAGGATGATACTTATATAACTCCACTTCTATTGATGATAAGATTAATAGTGGAGAAACCATGACTTTGAAATCCTAAGTGTGATAAGGAGTAACTTTCCTAGGTGGGGATAAACCCTATAAAAACACCTATACTAATTTACTTTCCTATACTATATTTATATAGGTGTATTCTAGGTCAGCACAATATCCATTGGTATTAACATACACTAGAGGTTCAAGTACAAAGGGTTTTTAAAAGCTTAAAATAAGTAATTGAAATTTGGTAAAATTGGATAAAACTTAATTCACCCCCATGTGTCTATATGATACAATAGGCATTTGATATTTCTTTAATGGCTTATGAAAATTGTGTCATGGTTTTATTTAGATTAGTTTTGGAATTTAGGGAAACAGTGTTAAGGTGTTTTTAGTTTTTTTTGTTAAAACTTGGAAGCCAGTATTGGTAAAATAGTCTACGTACCCATTAACTAAGAATCAAATAATCTATAAATATATTTACAACCATAATACATCCATTATGGTGTATGGTTTGGATGGCACATGCATCATGTAGTGGTTTTTTTAGTCCTTCATGTCCTTTATTTGTCTGCTCACCCAGATTTTATTTAACCGTTGTGGGTTCATCCTATCAAATGAATGATTCCACCCATGGATAGATGACTCTTATCTTGAGGAAGAATTGTGAGATCCTGTACCATTTCTTGAACCTCCCTCTACTAATTAGTTTAGTAATGAGCCATTTATTAAAACAATTATTTGAATGATATCCTTTCTCACGAGAAGAGTAAAATTTTATTACCCCTTTTTCTTGGTGTTAACCTTCTTGTAGAGAATATGGTAGTTTTCACTAAGTAAAAAATACTATTCATAGACATTTTATGTTATAGGATTTACATTATTAGAGGTTATCTTGAATCTGAGATGAAACAAATCCTCCTATGGTAGAGGGTTGGTAGGTATCAGTGACCTAATCATTTTTTCAAGTCCAAAAACCCATTAACAATGTGAAAAATTATTCTTGAGTCCCCTAAATAGCGTAAAAGTCCATATTGGAGGATGTTTTCCTTAAAATAATTACAATATCACTCCATTGTAGTTGGATTTTGATCCCTTTTTCAATAAGTGGTTTTATCCAGCAACATTGGTGATGATTCAAGTTCAAAAGATTATTGACACTCTATAGGGAAACATGACCATGTATAGGTACACATTGAGGCTATAAACCACATGTGTTACTTCTTTGGAATGATTCATAGTGGATATATTCAGGTTCAATTATTAAAAAATATCTTATAAGGAAAGGGCTCAGGTTGTGATTTTTCTCTTACACATACCTAGTTATGTTGGAGTCCTTAGGTGGGTATGGGTAGTTGAGATTTTTCCTAATAGTGTTACGCCCTGGATTTTGAAGTAAGCTAGATTATTATATAAGGATAGAAAAAGTGGTTCCATGGATATACCTTATCATTAAAAGTGGTTTTGAGACAAAATAACCTCTTGCTGTTGGCATAGTAACCTACCATGGAAAGTCGTTTAGGTTGAGGAGTTGGGGGTGTAAGAGTAATTAGGGATGGATGATTTTTCGATCTACCCTCTTCACTACCACCCTTGGAAAGTTATTGTCAAGAATAAATAAATGACATTCATATCTATGGGTTAACCCATGAAATAGATGGTTATGACCATATGATGTCTGGTGGGGTATGAGGCACAATTCATGTCCTCTTCTTAGAGACTCTAGTGCTTATAGAAATATACGTGATATATTTATCCCACATCATTTGTTCTGGAGATATAGATTTAAATGTAGATTCTAGATAGACATATTTTATCTAGAGAATCTCCACTAATGGAAAACATATATCACTCACAACTTCCAATGAAGTGAGTTTGACCTTGATGCAGAAAGTGATCTTTCATGGGTTCCAATATGGTGGTTGTGAGACCCAGTGGTGTCATATTTAGTAAGGATTGAAATCCAATTTTAAGAATTTAAAAGTGACATGTTGTTGAGAATATGAGATTATGTATACCTTATTAGTGAGTGGGTCCCCCAATTACAGTCATCAGAGCTAATCCTCAGGGAGTTATAGTCGATTATCCATCAGTTGGTAAGTTTAGTCTATATATATTGAATGTGTACCAACGGAATCAGTTTCTATGATTGTGAAGGGGTGATTGATATATTTATAGAGGGTAACACATGGTTTTACTTTATTTTCTTTTTATATATTCATATCATCTTGAATTCTAGGGTTTCTGGTTGGACTTTGTAAAGATAGAAGATGTAACTATTAGAGCGGTCTGAGTTATGCAATAGTAGTGTAGTGGTTGATTTCCAAGTAGAGAATTCCATGTTCATTTGGTGGGGGAGGAACTTTTATAACTAGCCTTGAAGCAGTGGGTTCATGATGAGTGAGGGAGACATTTCTCACCTTTGATTGACAGTATTGGATCCACACCATACTATTGTGTGAGTGTGGAATAGAATGGTTGTATTGATTGAGTGGTTCTACATGACTAGATGTTCCTAGGTGATAGACTTGAAGGTTATCCACAAAAGTGAATATCATGTCATCCACTCCCCAAATAGGACAATGGTTTTCTCCCTTGGTGTTTATCTTAGGTGTATCAACATATATTTTAAGGGAGTATTACCCTTAGTTGATCATAGTCCTCAATATAGTGTGTATGGAATAACATTTATGAATTCTCAAAATATAGAAAATATCGCTATGAAATAAATAATGTTTGTCTATAAGTCTTGGTTTGTGATGATTGGGTTTGGTTGGTGTAATCACAAGGTCTATAGTTGGTAATTCAAGGTTATCTGAAAATTTTAGACCATCCACTTTGGATTCTTGAGGAATGGGTCACCAAAGAGGAGTGATATGTTTATAGATAGCTTGTAGAGGTCGGAGTTGTTTTTCAACGTGTCCATTGGTATCTTTAATAAAAAATAAAAAAAATAAACACAACTGAATTATTTTTAGTAGTGGATGATATCCTATTTGTGTTTAGAAATAGGGCTATGGAGGTTTCAATCTTGTTGAGAAAGAAAGTTAGTATTATCCTTATTCCCTAATCTCGGGGAATTGGTGTATACACATTGATGGAAGGAGATGAAAAAATGCTACAATAGACCCTAGATAACCTGATTCCTAGAATATCTCTAGGAGTCCATGTGGAATATTTATACACCACTACATAAATGCCCTTTAACAGTGTGAAAATCTGCTTTTAACAGTGCTAAAAAAGAGTAATTAATTACAACAATGATAGGGGGTCCCCTTTATCAGCACTAAAAAATCACTAATAAAGGGGGTTCTTTATCCATGATAAAATCAGCACTAATAAAGTACCCACTTTATCAACTATTTTTTTAGCATTTATAAAGGCATAACCGCCTATAATCTACTATCGATATAACAACACACCCAAAAGAAAAACCTATAATTTCAAATGCTATATACAACTAGTAATTTCAAATAATGCAATAATTTCAAAAAATACTATATAAATTTAATTGACATCATGAATAATTTTTTTTCCACACATGGTATATAAAAAAACACTGCTATTTACATTAATTTTTTTTTCTTAATCTACATTTACAATTATCCAACAAACATTCTAAAATATTTATATTTCATATTTTGACGCCCGTAATCCAATCTCAAAATTGTCCTCCCATGGTATCAATTGCCGAAAAAATCATCTCAACCCAATCAAAATATTCCATCTATATAAGAAAATAAATATTATTATAGTAATACTATAAAGAAATAAATTAAACACTAATACGAAATAATACATTAATAAAATGTCAATATTTAATAAAAATGACACATTTGGAGTTATAATAGTCACAAAGTGATTTCTATTGAAGTTAGGTTGATTCATACACATCATAAATGATTTATGGATCATTTTCCTAAAATATCAAAATAATCCAAATGTGTTTTCTTAGTTTTGAGTATGTCACTTTCTCTTTTAGTAAAATTAATGTCAATTTTAAATAATGTGACATTTAGAGTTATACTAGTCTCACCATGCGTTGGATTAAGGTGAATCTGATTCTTACCTATCACAAATTATTGATGGATCGTTTTCCTAATGTATCAAAAAAATCTGAATGCGTTTTCTTGGTTTTCAGTATGTCAGTTGTGTTTTTTTTGCTGAAAATTCATTTCAAACTAAAAACACACATTATGAGTCATACCAGACACATCATGCATCGATTTAAAGTGATACTTCTTCATACATGTCAAAAATTAATTATGATTTTTTTTCCTAAATTATCAATACAATCTTAGTGTGTTTGTTTTGTTTTCAGTGAGTGACACATTTTGAAATAAAATGTCAATTTTAAACTAATAACGAACATTTTTAGTCATATCGGTCAAATTGTGTGTCATATTGAGGCACAATTGACTCCTACATTTCAAAAATGACTCATGGATCATTTTACTAAAGTATCAAAACAATGTGAATGTGTTTTCTGGGTTTTTAGTATATCAATTGTTGTTTTTACTTAAATTAATGTCAATTTAAAAAAAAGGAGACACTGTGAGTCACACCGTGCATCAGATTGAGGTGTGGTTGACTCCTACACAACAAAAATGACCAATGGATCATTTTACTAAAGTATCAAAACAATATGAATGAATTTTCTTAGTTTTCAGTATGTCACATGTTGTTTTTACTTAAATTAATGTCAATTTTAATTAAAAAGAGACACTTTGAGTCATAACGACCACATCGTGCATCATAGTGAGGTGTATCTGATTCCTACATGTAAAAAATGGATAATATATCATTTTATTAAAATATCAAAACAATATGAATGTGTTTACTCAGTTTTCAGTATGCCACTTTTTTTTACTTAAATCAATGCCAATTTTAAATAAGAAGAGACACATATGTCATTTTTTTTACTTAAATTAATGTCAATTTTAAATAAAAAAAGACACTTTGAGTTATACTGGCCACACCATGTGTCATATTGAGGTGAGACTAATTCATAAAAATAAAAAATTACTAATAGATAATTTTCATAAAATATAAAAACAATCAGAATATGTTTTCTCGATTTTCTTCATGTAAGTTGTGTTTTTTTAATAAAATGTATTTTAAAACTGGAAATACGCATTTTGAATAATACATGTCACATCGTGTGTCATATTGAAATGATACTACTTCATACACATCAAAAATTACTTATTAATCAATTTTAAAATTATCAAGACCATCATAACGTGTTTTCTTGGTTTTTAGTGAGTGACACGTTTTAAACTAAAATGTCAATTTTTAACTGATAACAGACACTTTGAGTCATACCGGTCACACCGTGCATCAGATTTAGGTTTGGTTGACTCTTAAAAATCAAAATTGACTCATGGATCATTTTAATAAATTATAAAAACAATATTAATGTGTTTTCTTGGTTTTTAGTATGTTACTTGTTGTTTTTTACTTAAATTAATGTCAATTTTAAATAAAAAGAGACACTTAGAGTCATATCGAACACATTGTGAATCATATTGAGATTATGATTATTATTGCACATAAAAAATGACTAATATATATTTTTCATAAAATATAAAATCAATCCAAATTCATTTTCTCAGTTTTTAGTATGTCACTTGTTGTTTTTACTTAAATTAATGTCAATTTTAAATAAAAGGAGACACTTTGAGTCATACCGGCCACAATGTGCATAATATTGATGTGAAGTTGACTCTGAAATGTCAAAAATTACTAATGGATCATTTTACTAAAGTATTAAAACAATACAAATGTGTTTTATCAGTTTTTAGTATGCCACTTGTTGTTTTTACTTAAATTAATGTCAGTTTTAAATAAAAAGAGACACTTTGAGTCATACCGGCCACACCATGCATCATATTGAGGTGAGAATAATTACTACACATAAAAATTACTAATATTTTTTTTAATAAAATATAAAATCAATACAAATATGTTTTCTTAGTTTTCAGTATGTCAGTTGTGTTTTCTACTAAAATGTCATTTCAAACTGGAAACACACTTTTTGAGTCATACCCATTGCATCGTGCATTGGTTTAACATGAGACTGCTTAATAGACATAAAAAATGACTTATGAATCAATTTAATAAATTATCAGAATAATAAGAATGCATTTTATTTGTTTTTAGTGAGAGTCATGTTTTGAACTAAAACATCGATTTTAAACTGATAACAGACACTTTTAGTCATACGAACCACACTATGCATTGGATTGAGATGTGGTTGATTCCTACATGTCAAAAATGACTCATGGATCATTTTTAGTAAAATATAAAAACAATCATAGTGTGTTTTATCATTTTTAAGTATGTCACTTGTTCTTTTTTACTTATATTAAAGTCAATTTAAAATAAAAAGACACACTTGGAGTCATACCGGCCACACCGTGCATCGTATTGGGGTGAGGTTGACTCCTACATGTCGAAAATGAATCATTAATCATTTTACTAAAATAAAAAAACATTATTAATTCATTTTCACGGTTTTTAGTATGTCACCTTTTGTTTTTATTTAAATTAATGTCAATTTTAAATAAAAAAGACACTTTGAGTTATACCATCCACACCATACATAATATTGAGGTGTAGTTGATTCATATATGTAAAAAATGACATATAGATTATTTTTCTAAAGTATGAAAAGAATATGAATGTTTTTTCTAGATTTTTAGTATTCTAGTTGTGTTTTTCTACTAAAATGTCATTTTAAACTGGAAACACGCATTTTGAGTCATACCGATTGCATTGTGTTTCAGTTTGACATAAGAATATTTCATACACATCAAAAATGATATATGAATCTCAGTCCTAAATTATGAATATAATTAGATTTTGTTTTCTTGGTTTTCAATGAGTGGCACATTTTGAACTAAATAAGTATTATAAAAAAATAATAAATAATTTAACTTAGAAATACAAGATAAAATGATGAAAAAATTAATTAATTACATTAAAAGACACACTTTGAGTCATACCAGACACATCATGAATTACCACACTTTCAATTTTCTTTATTTATCGAAACGAAAACACTGCATTGTCGACATTTATCACTTTCCTTCATGTTCTTTCCACTACCTTTGAGGGAAAGTGATAAATGCCGACAATACATGGGTGATAAGGTTTTAAGGGAGAATAAGTTTGTGGAAGAAACTGTCTGTATGATTAGTCAAACATTTAATTTTGATTATGTTAATGTTTTATATAATTGATCATATTATGAGGGAAAAATTTTATATTAAAAAAAAACTTTACCTTCTCATTGAATTATGTGTTGCATCCTCGAAGTCTAATCTCTCACAAGCATGACCAGTTTCGAACAAACTACCCCAACTCAAACAAAAGAATCCACCTATATAAGAAAAGTATTATTATGTGAGTAATACTAAAAATAATTAAATTAAACATAAATATTAAAAAAATACACTACTTCTATGGAAGTCACATCATCATGCTATTTGTGTACATTCTTCCATCAAGTATGTTGCCCATTCGTTTCTGAGAACATATATATTGTCTTATCAATATGAGTCTTTTATACAGTTATATTAGTATTGGAAAAATATAAATACACAAAGGATTAATAAATATACTAAATTAAAAAGTAACTATCTTTAAAAATACCTCTTTAGGGATGCTAGTTTGTTCATGGAATATGATCTTTCTTATAAATTTATAAACATAATAACCACAATATTTTCTATTGGTTTGTTTCAGACACTGAAGAAATATTGAGGAGAATAATTAATTTGTTTTGATATGTTTTTGGATAGTGAAATCTTATTATATATACCTTGATACTTGTCCAATCATAGTACTTTTATTGGTCCCCGTGCTTATCCCATGGCCTCATTCCTCATTTTTCACAATATTGATGCACCGCCCTATAATAAAATAATCCTAATTAAAAGATAATATAAATTATATAACATGATGTTTATTTCTAAAACATGGATGTAGTGTATTAAAAATTGACAAATTCCATCCTGTGTGGACGGTTTGTTGGATATCCATGCATTGAATCCAAGAAATAAATCTTTAGAGTATCCAAATTTACCACAATGAGCATCCAATGCTTCCTAAAAACAAAAAATGGAATAAGTAATGAAATAAATCAAATATATTATATATGATTAAATTGTAGTGTTTTACCCCTACATCGTTGGTATTAAATAGAGTATGTCATCTAAATTTTTTCTTTCAAATGATTTGATCAGACCTACCACTATTTCATCCTTTTTATTGGTATTTATTTTCATTTATTCCATAGATGTGATATGGGGACTAAGGAGTCCAAATTTTATTTCATAGGGAAATCCCTTCAATTGTTTTTCATATATACGCCTGCCTAAAATATGAAATGTATTTAGTCATAATTAACATAGTATATCAACTTTTTGAAAATTGAATCATGAAAACATACATCATGAATACATTTATAAATGAGTTTCCCAGCCAATCATAGTTGAGTATTTCACTTAAACATTCAACACCAATGAAGTCTTGATCTTTCTCTTAATACATATTTCTATCCAAATCAACTATGTGATTGTGACCATTTTTAAATTTTTACCACATGATCCTTCAATGATAGTAAATATAGATATAGAACTAGAGGGGTAATGGTACTTTTGGTAGATCTTTTAGATCAGTTGGTTGATCATTTCAATGGTTTTGATGATTTTTCTTGTTTCATCCCCTTCTCTTTGTCTGTCTGTAATAACATTCACCAGTTCAAACATTTTTTCATTAATTGTTAAAGGACTACCTTGAAAAGTAAATTGGAAATTAATACCTCCTTATTGAAATGTTTTTTACAATATGTGATAGCCATGAGATGAATGTTCCAACATATTTTTCGATAGTATGAATATCTTCCTCAGGAATTGGAACAAGTAGCTCTCTGATCGGCTCATGGGATATGCTGATCGACACTCACACATGACCTGTTGGAAGTGTTCTTCTATACAACATGTTTTTAGGACCCCAGATTTGAGGTATGTATCCTTTTTATTCCTTTTTATGTGTTTATAGTGCGTGGGATGAGTTGGGAAGAGGTTGTGAGAGTTTAGAATGGTTTTTAATATGTTTGGAGGCTTTTCTAAGGGTGTAGGGTTTGAGAATGGTTAGGGGAAACCATACAAGTGCTCTAGAAACCGTGCAGGGGGAGACAGTAGGCTTTTCACGGTCTATGCATGATTTTCCAAACTATGTGAGGCTACCGTGCGGACCCCCTATCTCAAGGAAGTGGCTTGCACATGGTTAGCACATGGTTTGCCAAACCGTGTGGACTAACCGCGCGACCACTTAAAAATAGGGTTTTAAAACCTAGGTTCACTTGGGATTGCCTCATTTCTCTCCAAATCCTCTCCCACTCTACCCCCACTCCGGATTTTGGGTTCTCAAAGGTTGAAGGTTCTCTCCCACTCATTTTTGAAGCAAATCAAATGGGTTTCTTGGTGGATTGAAGGCAATTTCTTCTTGGGTAAGTCTTCTCTTGTAGTTCTTTGTTGTTTCCTCAAGATCCACATCTCCCTCTCTCTTGGTTTTTAGATCCACATTCGTTTCATGTAGATCTAGGGTTGGGGTTGCCTTGGGTGTTTATTTTAAGGCTAGTGGATGTTAGGGAAGGGGATCTAGAGCAGTTTCGGTGGTGTATTCGCTGAATTTGAGGTGCGGTTGCTTGTGGGTCAAATTCGCTAGAACCCTAAAGGTAGGTGGATTCTCTCTCAACTCCACTTGGTTAGAAATAATGATTTTGGTTAAAATTAATTTTTTTTTGAAATTAATTGTGATTTTGATGTGTGAAATTGGTTAGAAATCCCTTTGGTCATGTTTTTTGGATTTTTGGGGAAAGGGGGTTTTACGGTTGAATGTTATTATTGTTAAATTTTAAAATGTAGATTTTAAAATTTGTTTCTTGGCTTGGGTTAAGGAAATGGTTTATGAAAATGGTTTTCAATAAATAGGTTGTTTTATTTAATTGGGGTTTTGGTATGGAAAATGGTTTAAGGGTGTTTTTAATAAATGGGTGATTTATTGAAGTGGTTTTTCATGTAATAGAAATGGTTGATTGCATGTTGTTGTAACCTTAGTGGGATATATGATTGGATATGTATTTTTTGAAATATTGTGTGGAAGTGTGAGGGAAGTACCACTATAGTAAGGGGATGTTTAGTGGACGGAAGGGCCACCATCAAAAGATAAGTGTGTAGGAAGTACCGCTAATAGGAATGGGTGAACGGGTTGGATAGAAGCTCCACCATTTTGGTTTCCATGTTGTGCATTACTTTTCAAGATGGAAATTGTTGTGCTAATGTGTAAATAATGAAATGTATTGTGGCATGTTTGTTTGGTTTTCCATTTGTTTCTTTGTTTGGGTGAGGTGTCTTGGTAAGGGTGTGTTTGGCTTATGGTAATGGTTACACTATTAAATGTTTTATATAAAAGGATTATTATAAATGTGCTAACGATTTTATCCTAGTGGTTTGTATAGGGAATTAATTTTGGGAAAACCTACTGAGTATTATTACTCACCCCCTACTTTGAAACTTGGGTGCTTTTGTAGATGTCGTATTCCAGGACGCTGGTAAAGGTAAAGCATCTCATTGCTAGTAGATTGTGGCGATGCTTGAGAGAGGTGTTGGTGCTTAGAGCATAGAGCTTGGTGTGGAGTTGTGGAGTGTGACTTGGTTTATTTTAGGGTCTATTGTTTAGTATTCCACATAGTACTCTGATTTTGTGTTGGGTTTTATTGGTTTTGGGTTGTATTGTGGAACAAATTGGTTGTCTTTTGGTAATACATGCTTGAATTTTTTATTGGAATGCATCATATAGTCCTTGTGAGTGGATGGTTTGGTTGGTTTTTTCTTAAGGGAAAATCATTCCCCAATTTTTTCTCGAATCCCTCAGCATTTATTTCCATCCTTTAGCACCTTGGGAACATCTCTTAATACCTAGTATCATTCCCCCACCCTCTCAAGCCAATGGGATGGGGTGGGATGTTACATAAACATTACTTAATCCTTAATTAATTATAGTTTAATAAAAAGTTAATCATATGATATTCATTAGTTAACTATAATTATCTAATTATTATATGTATTCATTTTTTAATCCTAAGTTATTTATTAGTTAATCTATATTAATCATTATTAATAATAAATATTATTTCTAAACTATATATAACTAATTAAAATACTTAATAAATGACATATTTAGAACTAACTAAAAATAATTAAATTAAATAAATAAATAACTTTAAATAAAATAAGAAATAATACCTATAAATGATGCTTTGTAAAAAACCGAGACTTCTTTTAGACCACCAAATCCACTGCGCCTGAAGAAGACTTCTTCTAGAGAGAGTGGTTGTGGAATGTAGAGAGATGAGAAAATTTTGAAGTGATGAGGGGGGGTGTTCCCTTTTATAGGGAATTAAAGGAAAGGTGGCAGGGGGAGGGATGCCTTTTTTCTTTTACATTAGTAGAAATGTGTGCACCCACTTCCTCCTTTCTCTTTCTCTTTAGGCGGAATACGGAAACCCCTCCCAACTTTTCCATGTCAACGATCCAGGGAAAAAGAAGGGATGCCTTTTAATAAGTCATAAAGGCAACAACACTCCTGCCGTCTTTCATACACATTTTTAATTTTTTTACCAACACATATTTAATTTTTTTTGTAAAAACACATAAAAAACTCACAAATGGCAGAGAATAGAGTAGTTACAGTTGAAGTAGGGTGCATAGAAGCTAAAAGAGAGGGAATTTGTGACACATGAGTGTGGGCAGGGGGGATAGGAAAAAAATAAAAGAGGGGGGGGATTCATCCAAGTGATTTTATGTTTTATTGTTATAGTTTTAGTGTAAACCATGATATAATATATTATTTTCTTAGGTTCTAAAAAACCATAAAAAATATAACCTATGATTATGGTTTATAAAAACCATAATAATAGATAACTATTTTCACGGTTTATAGAACCATGAAAATAGGTATGTAGGCATAGGATTAGAATGTAGTAGTGTGTTACTCACCATTTAAAAATTATATAGATATAGATTATGAATCATATCTCTATAAATAAAATATTACCAAACCCAACTCTATTGACATGTAGATTAACTGCTCCTAAATGGTTCTTCTATCAAGTAGTTGAAAAATCCATCACATGTATAGGAGGGATGTATCCAGGTCGATGATCCCCAAAAGAGTTATAAGAAATATTCATTGAGGATATCTTCATATATATCCCATGAATATTATGTAAAAACTCATGAAAATGGCCACACATGAAATATTCACATGCCTTCCAAAATCTTCCCTCAATATAAGACCACAAACCCTATTTGTAATTAATAAAAAATTTAAAAATTAAGTTTATTTTTTAAAAAATTAATATTTATTTATGAACCATTCATTGATTGAACCTGAAATGATACATAATAATTGGAAAATGATCCCATAAAAAAGGATCTGAAAAATATTTCCTTAGTATCATAACTACATAGGAAATGGATTGATATGATAAATTGAGAAAATAAACAAGAAAATTTTAGAAAATAATTGATGAAATATAATAATAATAATTATAAGAAATATATATTTTATCACACTTCAGAAAACAAGGATCAAAATAAGTAATCATATGCTACGTAGGAGTAGAGTATGAATTCATTAATATGATTGTGTCTAAACCCCTCCTAGTTGAGGGTATAATGGTAACATCCCCACGGTGAAAATCAGATGACAGAATGTGGGTTAGGGTGGGGTTATCACAGAGATGGTTTTCATCCATGCTATGAAACATATCATCCATGTCCTCTATATAAATCCAAAATATAAAACATGATTATTATAAAATATTTATATTTTTCATAACTAAAAGGATAAAAATGAAGGTTAATGAATAATTATTTATAAAAATTAATAAATACTCATTGTGATTTTATTAACATGTGAAACACCATTATTCATCTTCATCTATATATCCATCTCCATCATTATCTTAATATTTTTCTCTAGTATCATCAATTTCCATTGGATATTTATCTTCACCAACTTCAATTATTTCAAATTAGTTGTTAAACACATAATCTATATCTTCATCTATATCAAATATCAATTTCTAAGTCTCATAAGTGATATGTGTATCTCTTCATGTAATATATTTATTTGGTGATGTATCTTAAAATATTTCAATATCAATAAACTCCATATTACGACATTATTTTTCAATAAACTAAATATCATGAGATTTAATTTTCATCGGATTTCACTAATCATTTAAATCTCTTATAAAAGTATTATAATTTATATAATAAGCATGATAATTAGACATAAATGGGTTATTTTCTATAAGAAGTATCCTATAATTTATTTAAAAAACATTATACTATAGATGACTGTAAAAACCTTGATAAATATCATACCAATAATAGTAAAACATTGTTAGATAGCTATATCCAAAATTAGATAACCCAATTATTTCATCCAATATGCATTAAAGTTCAATTTTACATTCTCTATAATGGATTAATTTTAAACAAACAAATCTATTCATTGATTTTTTTTATTGTGCATTAGTACATGTATGAAATAAAAATCCACTAACTACATAAGCATGATAAAATTTTACCAATTTAGATGGAATCATGCTCAATGCGGGAGACTGAATTTTTTTATTAATTATTATTATATGAAATTATATATTTATTTCATATTTATATTGTTAAATAAATTTAGCTTACTAATCTTTGAAACCAAAACATAAAATTATATTTTTTAGATTATTCAAATAGAAACTTGACAAATGTGTTAGAATTTTTTTATGATATTATCATCATATAATCTATAAATAAAAAATTAAAAAATTTATTTATGAAAAAATTAAAAATTAAAAATATAAATAAAAATAAAACTTACTACATTAATCGCATCATTTCTCAATAATTAAGTAGAATATATATATGATTACTTTCTTGTTCACCATCTAAAGTTAAGCATCCTTGTTCACCACTAAAACCAAACCTCATTTGATTAAATAACGATAATCAATTAGTTATGTATTTATCTATGTTTTTCTCATTATCATATATTATATTATATTTTAAGACACATTCAAATGGTTACATACATAAAAATTACAATGTAACTCTACATATTTCTTTATAGGAAATTTTAATATTAAATAATCCATTGAATCTAATAATTCTAGTGGAAATATTTTTTTCCTTATTTATATAAGCATATAATAATATATTATTTCAGCTTACTAAATATCTCATAGTCATATTCTATCACACAAATTTCATGAAAATGTTTGATATTTTGGTAAACACATCCTAAATTATTGAATTCAATAACTCTTTAATACTAATATATAGTATTATTTCCATTATGATATGAAATCATTACCTTTTAACTCAGTAATATGACCATTTATAAATAAACATGCTAAATTAGAATCATATCTATATGGAGACATGAAAATTATAATCCATTGATAATATAATAAACACTTTTATTTTTAAAGTGTATAATTTTTTTTTTAATTCATTAAAACTTATGATATATCAATTTTAAATAACACAAGTTATTGATTACTATAAATTTGGGAAAGATCTAACTATGACTTTATGGAATTGGTCTTAATGAATTTTCATCATAGGCCTGTTGGTTTTTTCACATGGATTATGTATTGGAATTGAGAGGATGAGAGGTCAAGTCATCACATGGAGGAGATTATTTTCAATTTTGGGAGTCATATTTATATTTAATATGTTTCATGAAATCATTTTGAGAAAGAATATTAGTCATCTATTTTTTATAATTGTATGGATGATACCATGAATATATAATGCCATAGGATAAAAAAATAATATTGTCTCATATTTAATATAAGTTATTGATTACTCTTGAGTTTAAATCCACATTGTACAACACATTGGAATTTAATACTATCTAGGAAGGTGTGTGAATCATTTTAAAGGAAGTAAAAGGTGTTATGATTTAGGGATTGGGACCATGAAAGGGGCTTCCTAGGTATACATATGAAGTAAATCAAAGCACCAATATTTATGTTCCATATAATGAGGCTCATTATACATTTTTGGAAGTTTCTCAATGAAAAAAGTTATACCTTTTTAGGTCATTTATAAATGGCCAATGATGTGTCTTTTAAGGTTATAAAACTATGATTGTTGTGTCTTGAATTTTATGGTCATGTAATACCACTACGAAAAAAATTCCTACTAATGGTTTAGTATAGGACTTATTCATGAGTGGATATTTCTTGTTTGAACTGATAGATGAGTTAGGTTGAGGCATGGTGGGGATTTCACTAGGATAGATGTTCGTTTGTATCTTGGATCATTGGTTTAATGTAAGGAAGATAACAATATTCTATAAAGAAACAAGGGTTAGTTCAGAACAACCAAAATGGGAAACATGGTCAAGATTCTTCATGTTTCCTCAAGATAAGGGGAATTCCTTCCAAACAAATACATGATTGACTATACTTCTAGGGCTCATAGTATGGGAAGAAAACTAGAGGGTAGTTTTTTTACAGTATTAAATACTCACAATATCAAAGGATTATATGAATATAAAGTCCACCTAGATATAGAAAATGACCTAGTCCTATATATTGGGTATCCAAAGTATAGACCTGGATGGAGTAGATATTTCAACACATTATCCTATGACACATGGTTCCAAAAATGTCATTAAAAACTCAAGGATAAAGTGGTGAACCTATACCTAGGTGGGTGTCATGGATGAGTTAGGAACCCAACTAAATCCTATAAGTCTGGTCAAGACATCTTCTAATTTGATAAATTAGCCCCCCCTATATTTTATCTCTTCTTTTATAAAGATTTTATTTGAAATGTGTCCTTTTTATAGCCTATTTGAGAGAAGTTGTATTACATGAGGGTTCTAATTATGAAACCCTAAAATTAACCATGTTCTCATATTTTTGATTTCTTCTCCTTGGTTTTGATTTTTAAATCACCCAAGGGAGAGTTTTAGAAAGATTGAAAAAAACTAATGATCTATGCACTGAGGTGCTCGAGGTCTCATTTTTCAGCTCTTAATGTTGAAATGGGAGGCTATGGGTCCTTTTATAGGTAAAGAATTGATGGTTCTTAGCCTTTGGGGTAACTATTAGGAACCCATGATTACCTCTGGGCACATGTATGAGTTTTAATTAGGTTGTATACACAACCTCTTATAGGTACATGCACTTGGGATTTAATTAGGCTTCCTACACGAGCTTCAATCAAGGTGAGTGTGTGTGGTTTCATCAGGGCACATTCTATTAGTTTTATAGGGGAACTATATTATGTCTATATTTTCTAAAACTATTCAATCTTTTATTGATATATAATATGGTTTTATAAAACCATTTTTATTGTGTTAGACCTATTAATTTAAATACCCTAAGGGGGGGGGGTGTAAATCAGGATATGACAAATTACAATAGTTTCCCCCTTTTTAGATCTTGTCCTTTTACTAAAAAAAACCCTATTATCTATCCTCCCCATAGAAATGAATGAGCATAAATTAAAACATGCATAAGGAACAAAATTTTCTACTTACTTCTCCCTCATCGAAATACATCCAAGGAGTATATAAAGGTAATATGTTGATGTACCAAATAAACTATAAAACACTTTTATTATAATAATCAAAGTAGATTCACTATCCCTCCTAGTTAACAACCAATCAAAATTTAAAATCACATTTTTCTCTCTCTAATGAAGTGAACACACTGATCATGTATTTGAATCTTCTAAAAATATTTATCCATTCTGAGTTAGTTCACACTTAAATGAGTGTGTCTTTAATCTCCCATTTCATCAATGAGATAAAAACCACCTTCACACATAACTTTTCTTCATAGATAATGTTACATTAATTCTTAGAGTGTGTAACCACCATTGGTTTACATGATCACAAGGCTCCATAATGAGACCTGAGCATGTAAATCAATCCATGTGAACTGAATCCAATCTACCCATGCATGAAAATTTGATGACATAAATCCATTGATCATATAAATGATCGCATGAACCCCTTAAATTCTCATGAATCATCTTATATGATTCCACTTTGACTACATAACCACCTACAATTAATATTAACATCCTCATGTTCTTCTTCCTACGCATCTTATCCGATCATGTAACTCCCTTCACTTCACATGAAATTCCCCCTTTAGAATTTTCTTCAGATCAAACCCCTTAAAAAATTATCTTCTAGATAATGATGATTTATGGGGTATTTATAGTCATAAATCCTCCTTATTAACTTTGAAATATTTATTTAGCTAGCTATTCCACCACCTTATCAAATGATACACATTGGACTTACACATTTTGTGTAACTTCATCTGACCCAAGCGATTTCATAACCTCCCTGTAAGAACACCCATCAGAAAACCCCTCATCAAAATACCTTAGGATTCTATAAATCATGAAAGGAATATTTGAGATTATGCACTCAACCTAATCACATGATTCCAAGAGACCACAAGAAACCTCCATCATATTCAGCATATGATTTTAATTTTATTTTATATATGCAACTCAATCATACTCTCACGATCATGTAATTAATAAAAACTGTAATAATTCTCTTTCTTTACATTGAAATATCCTTCATGAGATTCACAAGACCTATTCTCCATAGATAGTGTTAATTCATTCATACACTTCTCTTAACATCATCACATGAACCATTAACACTTATACAATTTTCTATATGTCCTTCATCTTATGCACTTCGAAAAATTTCATTCATCACTTTATTTTGAGTGATCTTAAGAAAAGTCCACCTCAACCTATGTCTGGTTGTGTGATATTCTTCAGATTATGAGATTATGTGATTTCTAATGGTTTATGTGATCACATGAACCTCTTTTCTTGATACGATCATGTAACCCTTTGGGAATTATAAGATGAATCTTCTCCTTAGACAATACCTACAGAAAGTGAAAAAATCTTCACACATATTTTGACAAAAAACTTCAAAACTTTTCAAAAAAAAACCCCAAAACACCATCATGATGTATTTTTTCAAATAATATCCCCCTTTGGGTTGGTTGACGAAATTTCAAAACTACAAAAACTATTTTACTTTTTGTTAATTTAAATAGTGGTCAAAGACTTACTTAACACATACTATAATCCCACATGAGTGGATTTCATTGTGAGAAACAATAGTATAATGAAAAGTTCACTCTTTTGAGATCATTTCTCAAACTACTCAAACTGTACACATCAATTTTCCACATCATGAACCCAAAGTCCACAATTTTTTTTGATTCATCTTAACTTAACTTGAAATAAAAATTTTATTTTAAAATACAGTGCAGGTAAAACCAACAAGGAAAAAACATTGAATAAAACAAGGAAACCATAAATAATTACATGGGTATAAAGTAATGAATCCTAGGGGAATCCCATCTAACTAGGTTCACTCCCTCAAGAGAAAAAATATCCAAGCTAGAGATGTTGGTGAACCAAACACCTTGGGATTCCTTAAAAGAAAGAAAATTAGAAACTATTTTCCCTTCATGCTAAGTATGTAGAACATCCATGTGATTTTTGATGAGGCCCTTCTACCTATAGATGATATAATATATTGACCAAGGGATGGGGCCTAATCCATGATGAGAATTATGGATGGTAATATAATCCATTTTGACCACCGAAATATGGGTATTTTTCTGACTACATAGGTGGAGGCCTATTATCATCGCATTAGATTCCGCTTAGAGAGAGTCACCACTTACAAAGCATGCAGTGAAATCAAATATAAGTGAACCCCTTTGATCATGAATAGTTTCACAACCTCATATGACACCCATGTTGTATGAACCATCAATGTTTAGATTAAGACCAAAATTGTGAGGATACCAAAAAATCCATAGTCCCTGTGTGTCACTAAGAACACTATGGGGGGGGGGTTATGATGGCCAAAAAAAGACTATGAGAGGAGGATAATCCCAGTTCTTGAGAAGATAAAGCAGATTGATCAAATAGTTATTAGTTCTGAAAGTGAGGGATGTCCTTATACATGGAGACCCATTGTGGATAGATTCATTTCTCACATGCCAGATACACCAACAACTTGTAGATAGGATTAGAGATCTTGAATTCTTCTTAGAACAAAATTTGGACACTTCTTAGAACTAAAAATTGAGAAAGGAAATGCCTGGTGGATGATGATAAGGAAGGCCAGTAAAATCATGGAAGGAGTTCTATATCATACAAACCCTTTCTCCTTAAAAGAATAGGTGAGCGAAGGTCTCTTCCCAAGGCTCCATACAATAGGAGTAGCTTGAAATGAGGTTAATTCCAATACATTTGATATTATCTTCTATGGGTAAATCGTAGTTCCCAATGCACCGTATGAGGATGTTCAATTTTACTGGGATATCCTTATACCAATGCAAATAACCTTAGTAGTCAATATTATTATGATCCATCGTCATTATATGGAAATATTTAACTAATAAGCCTCTCGATGAAGATCCTGTGAAGAAACATTTATCCAGATCATAGTTCATCATAATGAGATAAAATATGGAATGTTAAATATCATATAGAATAGCATGGATGAGTCCCATATGCTCACTAGATTTCCTAAATGTTATGTCTAGTGTTGGGAATTCAGGAAATACAAGCATGGATCTAACCTAGTATTGGTTCCAGAAATTAATATCATCCCTACTAACTATCCAATGAGTATGGAATTATATAGTTTATATATGGGGTTAAATCATGATACAAATAAAATAATTACTCCCTCTCAGCGTTCTAATATCATTACCATAATTTTCCATCATATTCCTACCCCAAAGAATCCACCCTTCAAGAACCTCCCACACCCACTATGCATTAAGACATCACATTGTTCTTGAGATGATTCTAACATTGGTTCCACCCTCCTTAGAAGGCCGTTCCATCATAGTCCATGAATCCCAGTGATTCTTTCCATTAGAATGAGAGTCCCATATGAACAAACCTAGAATTTTTTTGATACTATATATGGAACCTTTTAAAACCTTAAGGGTTGAAATAACATGCATGGGAATGAAGTAGAGGACACTATTTACTAGGGTGATACTTACATTTGAAAGATAAGAAATTATTTTTCCTATTCATGATGTTTCTCATGATCCTATCGACAACATTGTTGAATTGGTGAATATAATGCCTTATCAGGGAGATCGGGGTTCCCAGATAGTCCATAGGAAAGTTCCTTCTGTGCATGTCTAGACTAAACTCAAAGGTTCTTACCTACTTGTCTAAGCATTAGTTTTAAATGTATATGATGATATTCTCACAGTTCACATCATGGAAACTCCATTTTTAGTATTCCTCAAATATCCTATTGATTCCATGAATTAATATCCCATTGGAATTGAAAAAAAATGATAGTTTTATCAAATAACATGATTTAATAAATGACACATTCATGAGAACTGATGTGATAAGGAAGGATACTACTCGTAAAGATGCTTTTTTTAATTAAATGACTGAGTGTGTCTTGAGTAAGGATGAATATGAAAAAGTATAGTGGGTCTTCATACTATAGACTAGAGAATTATTTAAAGAAAATTTATTATTTTCCCATGAAGGAGATAGAGATCCACGAGGAACTGTAACACCTAAAGAAGAGATTTGAGGCCCAAGAAGAGAATCCCATACATGTGAGAACCTTGAGTATGAAGTTTTATTCAAGTCTATCATAGTAGTTTTTCATGTATAACTTGATTTCTATATTTTAATTGAGCGCCTTTTAATTGATATCGCTGACCACTTCTTGAGCTATACCCATGACACCTTGTATCATCCCCCCTTGAAGAACCTATGTTGTTATTTAGAGATCCAAAAGGGGATGTGAATGAATAATATTTTATTGATGACACTAGAAATTTGTTTAAGGAAAATTGAACACACTAATAGGTTTTTAGTGCTAAAGAGAATATGAGTCTTTAATCTTTGGAAAAAGAACCAGTGTAGTGTCACATGCGATGCGAGGAAGACTAACACCATGAAAAAAGTCTTTCACCGAATTCACTAGGAAACTCTTAAACAGATCCCATAAGGACCTATTAAAAGAATATGGGAATCCTTCTGGGTTCATAACACTTTTTTCATGATTCTTCTTCTTTGACAGAACAACTTCAATATCATCATATTTAAAAAATATCCTTTTTTACACTACTCCCCCTATCAGATTCTATCACTTTATTAATAAATACTTCTCCCCCTTTTTAAATAAAACAAAAATCTACTCCTTTTTGGTTTACAATATGGTAATAAACACATATAAAAAAAAGTAAAAAACACACCACACATCAAGGAGGGGGTTTATATACCCATATTGTTCAAGTGCAGGGATATGACTAAACTCCAAGAGATAATCAATGCTATTAAAATGAATTTTTGGACAAGACCTTCATTAGGATGTCTGAAACCTATAGTTTATTAGGCATATACTCTACTTTTACAATCCCCGCTCCATATTCTCCTTAATAAAGTGATACTTCATTTTAATTTTCTTCATCCATGAGTGATGAAAATGATTTTTTATAGATTTAGAGAAATTTAACTATAACAATATATTATGATCAGATACTTCACTTCATTACCCATATATTTAAGCTATTGTTTCATCCATAATAACTATGCGTATGATTGAGTAGCTGTAATATATTCAGATTTTGTGACTCTTAGGGAAATATAATCCTATTTCTTACATAGCCAAGAAATACAAAATATTTTAAGATAGAATTTACCATATTATGTTAACTTTATTCCATCTACTTAACAAGCCAAATATTCTTCTGTATAACCCAATATCTCTGATGGAGATTTTTCATTATAAAACAAACCAAATTTTCTATGATCTTTTTGTATTACCCATAATCAAAGGAAAAATGTTATCTCACGAATCATTGACATTTCAAAATCTCATTTCATGAATTATTCAAACTATTTTCACTTATCTTCATTATATCCACTAAAAAGTATGTATTCAATATAAACTAACACCATCACCCTTTGATTACTCTCATTATTAACAAAGAGATTGTAATAAACTCTTCCACATAGTAAATTGAGTTTCTTTAAATACTGATAAAGTCATGAAAACAAAACTCTTGGTTCCTACATCAATCCATACAATACCTTCTTCTATTTACATACTTTGTTATCATATTCATGAATGATAAAACCACCATGTTTTTTAATATAAACATATTCTTCCGGAACCCCATTTAGAAATGCTTAATTGACATGAATTTGGGAAAATTTGAATTTCATTTACACTGTTATGACTATGAATAGTTGAATTCTCTCTATCCTTACAACAAGTGAAATTGTTTCATCAACATGATACCCCCTATTTAGGAGTATTCATTACACATAAGTCATTCCTTGTTTTAAAAAACCATATCATCATATTTTAATTTTTTTGGAAGAACTATTTGATCCTGATAGAATTATTATTCATAGACCTTGAAATAATCTCCCACATCTATTTTTTTTCAATTTGGTCAAGATATTCATTTGTCACCTAAAACCTATTCTCATATCTTTAAATATCTTTAATTTTTTTGGATCTACTTATGATAGGGAATGATGCTTCCTATAGAGTCTTATTCATACTTGTTTGTACTGGTGTTGTCTGATCCATGATTATGATATACTATTAATTTTCTGCTAAGATATTCAGATTTTATGAAAATAAAGGTCTTACTTCATCATGCTCATAATTTGAGAAATCTTTTGAATCTATCTCATGTACTAGTACACCCCTGATCTTCTCATCTCTTCACTACCATCCTCCTAACACTGCTCATTGATTTGTTACCACAATAACGTCATGTATATCCATTAAATTTACCACCCACCTATTGAGTCATTTATACACTTTGGTTTTTCATATGTATCCATGAAATATGTTCTCATCTCCATGGGATTCAAAATTCTTGTGTTTCTCTATATTTATAACGAAACACTCACTTCTAAAGTCCTGAAAGTAGTTCAATGTCATCTTCTTTTCACACCATAGCTCTTATGGAGTCTTATCTTCCTTTATATACACAAAATATTTGTTATAAATGTAGAATGATGACAAAACTACTTATTTTCAAAAATTATTCGGCAGTTCTTTCTCAATTAGCATAAATATGTCTATATTATTGATAATCCAATTTTTTCTCTCTGGTATCCCAATTTTCGGAGGACTTCTTACTACTAAGATGAACAAGACATTTATTCCACCACCTATTTTATTCTTCCTTGGATAGAAAGGACATATATTCTTCTACACATACAAGGTAGAGGTTGCCCTTCATGTGCTTCCTTAGTATCACCATTATACCATATTTTCCCTTAATGATACATAAATTCTTAGTAAATATTATAGAATGTACCTAGAAACAAATTTTACCAACACTAAGTAAGTTTTGACTTCTACCTTTAACTACCAGGACACCTATGCATCTCATATATTTTCTAACAATCATATTTTTTTACAAAGCCAATAATCTCTTGCTCTTTATCATTGCTGAATTTAAAGATTTTTTTATTACATAATTCCTATGATAAGATCCTTATTTCCAGTCACATGGGAAGTGAATCCACTATAAAGGAACCATACACCAATATGATCTGATGCTTTTAGTGTAATGAAACAAACTTTATAAATGGTATTTTTTCCAGAATAATATGTTTTATATTATATTTTATAGTATTATGAAAATACAACACAAATAAAAACCCAAAAACGTTATTTTATTAATGGATATCATTATGTTAGTCAACAAAAAAACCAATGAAAAATCCAAATATTATAATGGTACAAAAAATAGAAAATAGAAAATGTATAATGCAAAAAGTTAGATTATCTCGGTCTACTAGAATTATCACACTCATATAAAACAATATATAAAATAAAAAAAATATTAGTAAAATAATTGAAAATTTAGAAAATAAAAATATGGAACCTTGGGAGTAATTTTATTGAATTATTTATTAATTAATGAAAAGGTATTTATATTATTTATTATGACTTTTAGAATAATAAGTTAACCATTAGGAATAGTAACCTAACTATTGGGAATAATAACCTGATCATTGGAATACAAATTTGACCACAAAATAAAAAATGTAATATCAATAATATTTATCATGATTTATTTAAGAAAAGATATGTCATTTTAATTACATAAAATAAATATCAATATTGAAAATTTAGATAAATTATAAGCATCTTTTTAAATAAAATTTACATTAATGTATTTTAAAAAAAGCATAATTTTTATGTTAATAATTAGAATTACCTATGGTAGAAAATTATTTTTATAAAATAAATTCCATTTTTATAATCATAAAATCTAATATTTCATAATGGTGAATTTTAGATAATTTTATCAAAAACAACATTTTTTATATGAATAGTAAAAATACAGTTATCCAAATACCGCTTGTTTTGTGATATAATAATGATGTAATAATGAATTAAGAAAAGTTAAATTGGTTGTCTAGGACCAAAATAAATTTAATAAGATAAATGTTTCATTTAAAACCAATAAACTTAATTTACAAAAATATAAAGTAAATTTCTAATTCTAAAAATCTTAAGTGTTCATTTAAATAAACATTTTTGTCATGTTTCTTCTTTCCATTTAATTAAACTAATAAATTAGAATTATAAAGTGATTCAAAGTCCTAAAATCATGTTATTATATTAAAATATATTTTATAATTTCATAAATATTACTATTAAAAGTGTTACATTGGATATAATTATTTATTCATTATTATAACTTGAAAACACCCCTCTCTATAACTATAAAAACCCTCTATCCATTCCCATTGAAAATAACCCATCCCTTAGTTAATAAAGCCAAATATATTCCAAAATTACCAATAATAATCCCCTTAAAATATTTTATAGTGTTCTAGAGTCGCTAAAATCCATCAATTCAATTATTATAGTGTTTTATAAAGGGGAAAACACTGAGAAAAGTGTAGGTTTTTATATACATTTTCTCTCAATTTTCTATTCTCTTCCTTGTTTTCTAAATTCTTTTCAAACCCAAAACATATGAAAATTATTGAGTATTATGTTAGAATTATATTAATTATTTTAACATAATGTAATGATTATATTTAGATCTTATTTAAATTTCATACTTCTCTTCCCTCCTTTTTGACAACGTCCCATCAACGACCAGTTAACCACCCAAAAGGACATTGCCAACTCTCTAATTATCAAAACCATTATGGATGATTATAATAAATTATTTTTATTATATAAATGTATAAAAATATGTATTTATAATAAAATTTAGTTAATATTAATAATTTACAAGTATCCATACATCTATATCATTAAATTGAATCAAGATAAGATATTTTAAGGAAAATTTGATATCAAAATATTTCACCTTTAACAATGGGAACTAAGATATATGACCCAATTATTATAATTGATAAATTGTGAAATAAATTTACTTATATTTACATGTTTTAAAAAAACTTTTTTTATTATATAGGAGGTTGAGAATCGACAAAATAAATCAGGATTAAAGGTAAGAGGATTCTTGAACCAAACTCCTTTTTTTGGGTTATCTACTCTCTCGAATTATTTTTAGTTTGGATATAACTATAATGTCCTAAAAATGTATTTTAATTATTTTTATTTTTTATTTTTGGTAATATAAAGGTTTATAATTTTTCTAAAATAATTTTAATCCAATTTTATAGATTTTTCAAAATGTCCTTATTTTCAAAAAAACATCGCATTGAATCCTCTTGAGTTGTTTTTTATCCATTCAAGAATGATAATGTTTTATGAAAAAATATGATTTAATTTATTCATTTGGGAACCCTAAATGTTATTCATGAAATTAAAATTTATGAAACATTTATTAAACTAATTCCATTACATAGGTGTATTTCATGACTACGATTGATATATGTTTACTTTCCATGCATCATGCATGATTTTGAGAATTTTGTAATGTGATGGGTAGGATTTGAATCATATATACCTTCAAATTAATTTGTTAATATGATATATCTCATGAGATAATATTTATTTTGTGTGAAAATTATTTCATCTTTTTTCAAAATTATTATGTCATGATTTTTTGTATATATGTTATGAGTGAACATGATGCTAGTTTGGTCACAACTATGTGTGGTATTTGACTAATATGTTATTATGATTCATTATTATGAATATGAAACATTCCAATAATTTTTAAAATTATTAAATTATTATTATGATGATGTTACCATGCTTATGATATAATGAGGATGATTATGCTCACCCATGTACTATTGATTCTTGTCCCTTATTCCTTCCATGTTATCCCTCCCCCAACTGGGATTTTAGACCACCCATTTCATTGAAGTATATACTCATGTCATTACATGTACTAAGGATATTTTGATATATTTTATGTATATAAATAATAATTATTTACGTAATGTTTTGGTTTTAATACATACAAGTGACGTATGAACCGAATTTGTCCTAGATACTAAAACTTTCGATTTTGGAATATATTACCATTACATTATTTATCTTGAAAATGATGTAATCATCATGTTAGAAAAATTTGGGTTTCTATAGTTGGTATTATAGAATGGTATATTTAATTTTTTAATTAGGAATAAAAAAAATTAGTGGAGAATCCTAAGGATAATTCTAACCATAGGTAAACATCATGGAATTTTGTTAAAATTTAAGAGCGCATGATTTTAAAGCAATGAAACTCCTATCTAGATGATAAAAGTAGATGTGGATCTAACATAGATATACCTAGGGGTAATAACCTCAAAGGGAATATTCAATATTAACTTGATCATCACCTAGTGCATAATGAATGGAACTTACTATAAAACTTTTTTGATACTCCCGAATGATATTCTTTAGTTAATAATAAACTCTATACAAAC
This sequence comes from Viscum album, assembly GCA_963277665.1. Classification (NCBI taxonomy): domain Eukaryota; kingdom Viridiplantae; phylum Streptophyta; class Magnoliopsida; order Santalales; family Viscaceae; genus Viscum; species Viscum album. The sequence goes on along the minus strand of OY728140.1, from coordinate 91,481,210 downwards.
CATTATGAAGAATATATAACTAAAGTAATTATTACTTTTAAAGTTATAAAATGGTTAATGTACATGATCCTAGAAGCATCATTTGAGAATATGGTTTTTTCTAAACATAGTTATCCCATAATACATGACTTTAGAATCTATGTACACATGAAAATGAATTAATTTTTTCTATTAACTTATATTTTATTCAAACCTTTTATATTTTAGGTAATGGTGGGAAGTAGGATAAACCAGACTAACAACCCATGTGAGGGATAATTCAAAAACTGAATAAAAGATATTCCGAATGCAATGAGAGGTGGATTTAAAAACTTCCTAGTGATTCTTACATATCATTATTATACTATGTATAATAACCTAAACCATATGAAATGTATGTATTCACCTAAGAAGGAGAAACTAGATATTTATTTTTTTATATATAAACAAGAACATGTATTTAATGGATCTTTTAACCCACTTATCAAATAATAGTGGGTTAACTCAATAGAGATGATCTATTTTATGCTCCACTATTCTTAGAATAATAAAGTTACCTTAACAGTCTCTCTTTTAGATATAGAGGCTGGTCAATGAACTACTAGAAAATGAACCTATACCCATGGTTTTAGAAAAAACAGTGGGTATAAGGATTGGTTTAGAATCTATACCCATAGTTTTGGTAAACCATGGGTATAGGTTGTAAATTCCCACTTATACCCACAGTTTTAGAAAAACCGTGAGTATAGGGTTTGGTTCATGACCTATACCCACGGTTCTCCAAAAAACCATGGGTATAGGGTTTGGTTAAAAACTTATAACCACATTTCTCCAAACATTATGGGTATAGGTCATGCCTATATCCACAGTTTTGGTAAAATGTGGTAGTAACTTTCTCACATAAGTGTAGGAAAAAATATTCCCATGCTACCAAAAATAATCCATGGGAAAACCTATTACCATAGTTCTACACCTATAGCCATGGTTTAGATAAATAGATATAAATTAATATATATTTATATAATGATAACCCATTGTGGTGCAGTGGTTAGGCACATAGATTGTATCTAGGTGGTCTGGGGATTGAAACTAATGGTAGGAATTTTTATAAATCCTATACCCACGATTTCAAAACTATAGATATAGGGTTATTGATGTGGCGACATACACTTATTCCCATGGTTCATAAATGTGGGTATAGAATTTTCAAAATGTGTCTATAGCTAAGAGCTATACCGACGGCTTAATCTCCCATAGTTCTCTGAACTGTGGGTATAGCCTATATCCATGATTTTATGGGTTATAACCATAGTTCCAAACCGTGGGTATAGGGTCATTTTCCAGTAGTGATGGTGGGATTTGATAAAAAATAAAGAGATAGAACTTGAAATGGATAAAATGGAGTGGGAATTATTTAAGAAGATATTTATTAACAATTATTACCCTAGAACTCTTTGAACAAAGATGGATAGATAATTCTTAGAGAATAAGAAGGAGGATGGTGAATCTATCACAGCATATGAGAAAAATTTCACAAGGCTTCCAAGATACACCCCAGGTTTTGTTATCAATGAAGATAAAAAATAGATAGATTTTTAGTGGTTTAAAATCAAACCTCATAAAGGTTTTAGTTATCCAAGACTTTAGCAGTTAAAAAGAGGTTATTCTATTTTCTCTCAATGTAGAGATGGATTTTGGAGAATGGTCTCATAGACATGAAGACAAGAAGAGAATAATGGAGTTTTGAGTTGGAGGATCAAATGAAGAATTAGAAAATAAGATCCAATCACCCACACGACAAAGATGTGAAAAGAATCATCATGAAAATTTCTTTGATAGGATAAGAAAATATTTTATGTGTGATAGATAAGGACACTAAGCTCATGAATGTCAAAGAGACATGAATAAACTGACCAGTGTGATTTAGGAAAGGAAGAAACCTACCAATTCACAACCTATGGTTCAATTTATAAACTATAATGATAAAGTTTAACATACAAGACAATGTACTAAACCACAAATCTTTGAGGGTAATGATCATTAGCAACCACCAAATCTGATGGAGAAAGGGAAATATTATGCCATCACTAATACTAAGGTGGAAAATGGAAATGATGTCATAAAAGGCAAACATCACATTCAATCAATAATGAATTTTTTTTTATCTGATTCTAGTTATAACCATTCATTTTTATCTTGTATGTTTTCTAGGACTATTGAATCACAAACCCAATGCCTTGAAGTTAAGATATCATTAAAAATAACTTATGGTGTTATAAATGCAACCCAAGTTTGGGACTCTTGTCTTGTTAGTGTCTATGGGAATATTATTCCAATAAATATCGTAATCCATTCCTTAGTGGAATTTGATGCTATACTAGGGATGAATTATCTCTCATTATATATAACTCACATTAGCTATTAGGAAAAGGAAATCTCTATAAATATTTTCAACCATACCATTATCCTATATAAATGAAAATAATATTATGAATATCCTATGGAAAATCCCTCAACGGCGTGGGTATTGATACCTAGTAAATAAATACATATTTCTTAAGTGGTTGTATCAAAGGAAAGAATCAAGAATGAGAAATTACTCATTGTGATGGAATATACTTATATAATTGACAATGATTTTTCTAGAACTCCCCCATATTTTGAGGTAGAGTTCTAAATAAAGATTATACCTAGAGACAATAATATATTCAAATGCCCATATAGGATATACTTGATAGAACCAGAGGAGTTAAATAAGATTCTATAATAGAATTTAGACAAAGGGTTCATATTCAATAGTGTATCCCCTTGGGGTGAAACTGTTCACTTTGTTAAAAAAAGTATGGATCTATGCAGTTGTGAATCGATTATTAGGAGGTCAATAAGATCACCACACAAAATAAGTATCCTCTACCAAGGATTAATGAATTTTTCAATACACATTAAGGAGATAAGTACTTCTCAAATATGGATCTTCATTCAGGATAAAATTTTATAAAGGCAAAGAAGGAAAATATTCAAATTTAATCCTTCTGTATGAGGTATGGACACTATGAATTCATAGTTATTCCCTTAGATCTTACTATTTTCCCTGAAATCTTCATGGATTTAACAAATTGTGTCTTTAGAGACTACCTTGAAAAATCTATTATAGTCTTTATTGATGAAATTCTCATTTACTACTAGATTAATGAGGAATATAAAGTGAAAATAAGGATTGATCTAGTTATATTAAGAAAGGATAAAATGCATGCTAATTTCATCACACGTGACTTTTGGATGTAGCATGTCACATTCTTAGGGCATGTGATCACAAGTGAGGGAATTTCTATGGACCCTTAAAAGATGAAATTAGATAATGGCCCAGACCCACTAGTGTCATAAAGATCCATAGTTTTCTTAGAATAGATAAGTAATATTGATGATTTGTGATAAATGTCTCATGATTGTCTAGTCCAATAAATAATTTAACATAGAAAGGGGAAATTTCTGTCTGGATGAAGGAATGTGAGGAAATATTTATGAGGATTAAGAAAAGGATAATCACTATGTTGGTAATCACACTACCCTCAAGTAGATATGGATTTTTGATATAAAATGACGTATCAAAGATGGTCTTGGGTTGTGTACCCATTAAGAATGATAAGGTTATAATATATGTCTCATGACAGTTGAAGACCCATGATAAAAACTACCCAAAACATCATTTAGAGTTAGCAGTTGTGATGTTTTCTTTGAATATTTGGTGGAAATACCTATACAATGAGAAGTGTGATATATATATATATATATATAGATCAAAAGAGTCTAAATTATATATTAACACAAAAAAATATCAACATGAATCAATGAATATGGTTAGAGTTTATGAGGAACTATGATTTCTCTATTCACTACCATCCTAGAAAGAAGAATAATATAACTGATGATCTTATTAGAAAATAACCTATTTCACTATCCATGATATTGTTTGAGAAAGAACCTATCTTAATAAATATACAATAGAGGTATATGAAAATCATAATGGAAGGGAAGACATCCCACCCAGCCCAAATGATTTCCCAACCATCAATCCAAATGAAGATTAAGGAGGAAAAAGGGATTATTTGGAGATTCTAAAGAAGGAGAAAAAAATAAAGGAATAGAATATTCCTGAGTTCCACTTTAATGAATATAGTTTCATTCAGTCTAGAACTATAATTTGTGTGCCTTTATCAACTAAGATAAATGAAGAGATATTGGATAATGCACATACCTCTTCTTTTTCCATCCATCCCAGAAGTACCAATAAGTATTGTGATCTTTGAAAGAACTTTTGGTGGGACAAAAAGAAGAATGAGATTACTAGGACACCTCAATGTGCCTAGAATTTTAGGAAGTTAAATGGGAGCAATAAAAGTATTAATAGATGATGAAAAAATTTCCCATTCCCATATGTAAATAAATAAAAATCCCCATGTAAATTGTCACTGGTCTCCCAAATAAACCCAAAGGAAGAAATGTGATATGGGTTATGGAGGATCAAATCATTAAGACTACACACTTAATCTCTATTCCAAAATATTTCCCACTTGAAAAAAATCCCATGATATACATAAAAGTAGTGGTAAGGATGCATGGGGAACGACTTTTGATCATTTATTATCATGATCTATGGTTAAATTATAAATTCTAGATAAGTATTCAGGATGATCTAAATACTCAATTGAATTTTTGTATATCCTAAAAGACTAAGACTAATGGAAAATTTTAAAGGACCATTTAAACATTGAAGGATATACTGAGAGATTTCTCAATGTAAGTTAAAGGAGGATGGGATCAATATCTCTCATTAGTTGGGTTATCATACAAAAAAACATTCTGCTAGAGTATTAAAATGGACCTTTATGAATCCTATATAGGATACTATTTATAACTCCTATATGTTAGAATGAATTTGGTTTAAAAAAGCTACTTGGACATGGTCTTGTGCAAGAAATGACAAAATATGTTCAATCTATTTGGAAGCATATAAAGGTTTTGCAGAGTTGGAACTATTGAAGGGACTTTGAGTTTGAAGTTGGATACAAATTTTCATTTGAATATCACCATGTAAGAGAGTCATGTACTTTGGAAATAAAGGAAGGTCAATATTATGTACATTGGCTAATTTGATATTCTTGATCGTATTGGAGAAGTATTCTATCAGATAGGACATCCACCAAAAATGGATCAAGTATATGACATGTTCCTTGTATCCATCCTAAGGAAGTATATACCTAATTCCTCACATGTTAAAAATATGAAGGTGGTATAATTGGAGCATGACCTCTCTTATGAGGAGAAACCGTTGATGATATTGGATAGTAGAGAGAATGTTCTATGTGATAAGAAAAATCACCTCATAAAAGTGTTGTGGTAGAACCATAAATAAGATTAGGTGACATAGGAACTAAAAGAAAAAATGAAACAGAAGTACCCTTATCTATTCTCAATATGGAATATGAGTTGAAATTTTAGGGGGGAAATTTCTAAAGGGTTGAAGAATTTAATGACCAAGACTTTATAAAAAATATTTTTTCCCAACTAAATATGTTTTATATTATATTTTATTGTGTTAAACACATACATCACATAGGAAATCCAACAAAACATTATTTTATTAATGAATATCATTGCATTAGTGAACAAATAAACCCCTAAAAATTCCAAATATTACAATTTTATAAAAAATTGAAAATAGAAAAAATAGAATGAGAAAATTTGTATCATCTTGATCTTCTAGAATCATCAGTCCCACAGACAATACTATGGGAAAGAAAAAAATATTGGTAAACCAATCAACATTGTATAAAAGTAAAACATAGATCTTTGGGATGAATTATAGTGAATTTTGGATAAAGGAATAAATAGGTATTTATATAATGTAATATGATGGTTGAAATATAAAACTAACCATAAGAATAGTAACCTGACTGTTGGAAAAAATAACCTAAAAATCAGAATAGTAAATTTATCTCAAAATAATAAATTGGTATATAAATAATATTTATCCTAAGTAATATAAGAAAATATAAATATTTTAATTCCATAAAATAAATATCATGATTAAAAACTGAAAAAAATTATTATCATTTTTAAAAGAAATTATATTTCAATGTATTTCATAAAAATCATAATTTTTATGTTAATAATTATAATTACATATGTTATCAAATTGATTTTATAAAATTAATAATAATTTTTTGAATCAGAATGTCTAAAATTTCTCATGGGTAAATTTTTGATAATATTTTGAGAAACATTAATTTTTACGTGGACAGTAAAAATAATTTTTTTCAAATACCACATATTTTAGGACATAATAACGATGCAATAATAAATTAATAAATTTTAAACTTGCTATCTCAGTCTAAAATAAAATTTATAAGATAAATGGGTCGTTTAACAACAAGAAACATAATTTCCAAACCTAAAAATTACTTTCCAATGTCCAAAAGTCTAAAGTTTCACTTTAAATAAACATTTTCATTTTCTCCTTTCCTTTTGATTAAATTAATATATTAAAATATTTAGTGATTAAAAATCCTACAATAATTTCATTTTATTCAAGTAAATTTTATAATATCAAAAAATTAATATTAAAATGTTTCCATTTGATATAATAATTTATTCATTATTATAACTTAAAATACGCCTCTTTTTAATTATAATGACCCTCTCTCCATACCCTTGGAAACCCAATCCTCACTCATTTTCTAGATCCAAATATCTACCTAAATTACATCACTTAATCCCCTTATAATCATTAATGATGTTCTCGATTCACTCAAATCCATGCATTCAAATATTATAGTGCTATATAATGAAATAAATAATTAGAAGAGGGAAAGTTTCCATCAAATTTTCTCTCATTTTCCTCTTCTCTTCCTCATTTTCTCCATTAACTTTAAAACTAAACCTTATGAAATTAATTTAGTAGTCTGTTAAAATTATATTAAGAACATTAACCTACTTTAACAATTATATTTACACCATATTTATATTTCATACTTATCTTTCCTCTACTTTTGACAATGTCCCATCAATGGTTCGTTAAACACCCATGAGAATGTTGCAAACTATCTAATTATCACATCAATTATGGATTCTTATATTAAATTAATTAAAATATATAAATGTATAAATATATGTATTTATAATATTATAGATTTAATCTTAATAATTTATATGTATCAATAAATATAGATCGTTAAATCAATGTAATATGGTATATTTTAAAGAAAATATGATATCAAAATGTTTCACCTTTAATGATGATAATTAAGATATATAACCCAATTTTTATTATTGATAAAGAGTGAAAAAATGAACATAATTCAATTATGGTTTTAAATTTTAATAATACTATTATTATTATATAGGATATAGAAATTAAATGAAATATATCGAGATTTTAGGTAATGAGATTCTCAAACCCGACTCCTTCTTTTTGGGTTATCTTCTCTTTCAATTTTTTAGTATGTATATTCCTATAATGTAATTAAAATTTATTTTCATTATTCTTTAACTTTTCTTTTTGGGGATATTCTTGTTCTTACTGTGTAAAAAATGATTTCTAATCCCATTTCAATGATTTTTCAAAATGACCTTATTTTCCAAAAACATCACATTGATTCCTCTTGAGTTGTTTCTTCTTCACTAAATAATTATGAAGTTTTATGAAAAAATATGATTTCCCTTATTCATCTGGGAATCCCAATGGTTATTTATGAAATTATTATTTAAAAACCTTTATTAAACCCATTCCTTTCCTTGATTTTATTTAATTACCACGATTGATATATGTTTACTTTCCAATTGGCATGCATGATTGTGAGAATTTTATGATGTTATGGGTTGAACTAGAATTATTTATCCCTACAATGCATTTGGTAATTTGATATATCTTATGATATTATGTGTATTATGTGCAAACATGATTCCATATTTTTTCACAATTATGGTGTTATGATTTATACACATATGCTATGTGTGAATATGATACTAGATTTGTTCACAACTATGTGTGGTATATGACCACAATGTTATGATGTTTCATTATTATGAATATACCACATTCCAATATTTTTCAAGTGATTACCTCATTCTTATTATGATTATCCCATGAATATGATATAATGATGATGATTTTTATCACCCATATAGAATTGTTTCATGTCACTTATTCCTTCCATGTTATCCCTCCCCTCACCCGGATTTTAGCTAAACACTTTATTTGATTTATATCCTCAGGTGATTACATGTACTAAGGATATCATGATAGATTATATGAGGATAAATAAGGATTTAAACAATGTTTAGGTTTTATTATGTATAAGTGGTGTATGAACCTAATTTTTCCTAGATACTAAACCTTTAGATTTTAGAATGTGTTACCATTATGTTATTTATCTTAAAAATGATGTAATAGTCATGTAAGAAAAATTTGGGTCAATATATTTTGTTCAATCTATATAACCACAACCTATTCAAATCTTTTTTTTGATCCATGTATTTGACTTGATACCTAATGTTGACTAGAATTGTTGATCTTCCTCAAAATAAGATGGACCATCTTCATCTCACAATGCTATAAATAATTTTTACATTTTTAGTACATTAGACGATCCCTTAAGCATCCATGTACAACCACTCTGGGACTATTTTAGCTTATTCCTCCACATTATCGATGATAAATATATAGCCATGTGCTTAAATCCACCACACAAAAAACAACGACCATAAATATAATTCCTAGAAAATTGAATTCTATTTGTTTTCTTATGTTTCTCTTATCCCCTTTGATACCTCTTGGATATGAATCATACAGTTTCCGAATGTCCCATGTTTCCAAAAAATAACACCTAATATGATCTCTATTCCTATGTGTCATTATTATAGTGCTGATTTTACCTTAGGTTCTTTGAATCATCTAATTATGATTTTTATTCAAATTAATATTCATCCACATAGCAGTTTCTTGTCATCTAGAACTAATCATCACTGATTCATATTTTAAATCAATCCACATGCCACCTATTTTTTTATAATTTGTAATTTTATTCTCTTAAAAATTATTTGTCTATTTTTCTAGTCCTATATACTCTAATCTCCTTTTTTATCTCATGTTTAAACTTATTTTTTATATCATACCGGGATTCAAGAGTTTATCCTATTATTCTAATTTTTTTCATTGGATACTCTTAAATTTCATTGATATGTTTGTCTCAGTATTTTACTTTTTTAGTAAACCTATCAATAACCATAGTCTGTTCTTCAAATTTGACCTCGTACTAAATGAAACTTTTTTGAGTTTTCTGGATTTTCAGATTCATTATTTTTAAATATATCCTTTATCTTAGACATATCTTCCTCCTATATCTTCATATAAAGTTTTAAATCACAAACCAATATGTTGGATTTATTTTTTAGTAGATCTACAAACCTCTATCTCCTAAAGAGTAAGTTTTAATTAAACCAAGATATCGAATCATCTTTCAACTTTTCCTTTATCATTTTTCTCTCTTTTATTGTATGGTACTTTCCTATAACCTACATTAAAGAATTTTCTCTATGGTCTTTGAAATATTCAATTTATTTTACCTCAATTTCCTATAAACTATCATTTTTTATGATAGTAGGATATCTTCTTTAATAAATCATTCTTAGTGATTTTCCTACCTTTAACATTAACTAAAGACTTAGTAATGAGAATTTTATCATCATCCTCATCATTATATTTGAAATTCATGGTAAACTTTTCTGTATGTTTCCCTACCATCCCATATTGAAAGAATCAAAGTGGAAGTTTCCATTTAAACTCTCTCATCCCCTTTGATGATTTTAGGATCTTAATTATATGAATTCATGCATTTCTTCTTTTTCTTGACCATCATTCATGGTGATATTGTTCATGGTCTTAAATTTCACCTCCTTGTACTTATATTTTTCTATAACCTCATTATCATCATTTATCATTTCATATGTGTAAAGAGGACTATGAAAATTTACCAACATCAACCCTTTTAGATCTTTATCCTCATAAAAAGAGTCATTCAGATTGAACCGAGGTGAGAATATTGTCAGGATGAGATTGAAAATATTTATATCATTAGGTACTTCCCTGATACCCCGTATGTCCTCCAAAAAAACATTCACTCTATCAAAGAATTTATCTAAAAACTCATTAGGCTGCATACTCAGGTACTCATACTTGTTACCTAGAACCTGCAATTTAGTTTCTCAAACTTTTGAATAAACTTTGTATATATTTATTTTATTTTCAAAAACAACATGAGATGACTTACATGAAATCACCTTCATGTAGACTTTATAGGATATGGTTCCATGAAAAGTATTGATTCTTTTGGAACCAATATCCAATTATCTTCAGACTACTTTTGATAGCACTCCACTATTCATACTAGAAAAAATACCATGAATTAATGATGTAAAAACAACCATTCTTAAATATTATAAATAGTTTGGTATCCAATTCTTCCATATTTTAAAATTATTTCCTTTGATGACAGGATTCCCTTTGTGATTGAACACTTCCATTACTTCTGTTAGGAGAAAAACTCAGACTTTAACTTTTTTCTTTGATACTAATTGTTTTCCCTACTAGGTCAACTACCTTGATAGGGGTAGGGGTGTGAATTAGGATATGAAATATTAAAACAAGTTCTCCATTTTTGGATATTACTTCATTATAAAAAAACTATATTATCTCTCATTCATGTAGAAATTAATGAGCATAAATTAAAACATACATAAGATACAATAATATTTATATGGTTCACCCTCAATAGGATATCTACAAGGAGGATACAAAATAAATGTGTTGATATAAAAAAATACACTATATCACATTACAGTTACAATTCTCACAGTGAACTCATTGTCTCTCCTAGCTTACAACTAATCACAATTTGAAAACCCACTGCTCTCTCTCATCTGAACTGAATATACTACTCCTCTAGTAGAATATTTTTATAATATTTATTAATTAGAAGTTGTTTAACACTTAAATGAGGGTTTATTTAATATAATATTTCATCAAAGAGTTTAAAACCACCTTCTCACAGAAATTATATTCTTGGAGAACATAACTTTCCTTCTTAGAGTGCACCCTCACTGGATTACATAATGATAAGAATCCATTGCAAGACCCAAGTGTATAAATCACTTCCCATGAACCCATGTCAGTCTTCCTATGTATTAAAATTCAAGATCATAAATACATTTGTAAATATGCATGATTACGTGACCTTATTCGCTTATCATGAATATTCTTATGTGCTTCCACTTTGATCATGTAACCACCTTCACTTCACATGAACTTATTTATGAAATTTTTCTTACAAGACTTATCAAAACATGTAACACCCATTTATTTAGTTGAGATTATTCCTTGGGAAATTTATTTAGATTAAACAAATTAATAAAATTCCCTTCAGTATAATAAAGAGTTAACGGGTCTTTATTCTTATAAATCCACTACAATAACACTAAAAAACATGGATAACTGTCCATTCCACCAACTTAGTAAATGATACACATTATACTTATGTGATTTTCATAAAATCATCCTTATGAAGTGTTTAATAACCTACCTATAAGACTACTAGTTTTAAAACCCCTCATTAAAAGACCTATGGAATAATTTAATTGGGTAAAATCTCTTTGAGATTATTTCTCAACCCAATCTCATGATTTCAAGTGAGAAAAATAAGAATCCATCATATTTATCCTATGATTTTCCATTTAAATGATCTACATAGTATCATAATACTCCAAAAATCATGTGATTAACAATGACCATTATATTTCTATACATTTTTCATTAAAGAACCCTTCTTACAATTCCCAAGAGCTTATTATCCTAGACAATGTTAGTGCCTTAATGTGCTTTATCTGGATTCATTATGTAAACCATTGACACATATGGGGGGGGGGGTGTGAAAATCCATTTAGATTAATCATGGAACCAAAATTCATTCATTGTGTAATGTCTTGACCTGAGTTCCACTAAACCGGTGCCCCGAGCTAGTTTAACACAAGGTATTAATCACACATCCATATATGCCAGAGGCTATCGAATAGTAGTGAGGCTCTAAAGGTGGTATAATGGGGAGACTATACCATCATATTAGAGTAAAAATAGTGGAAATAAGTAGATTTCATGCATAGTAGTAATAAATAGAGTTATGAAATAGTAAATAAATTTAAAATCATGATATAATAATAAATGGAATTCTGTAAAAGTATGAACATCCATGTCATACAAAAAACACTGATTGCCCAATATGCCAACCATACATATAAAAGTAAAAAAAATAAATAGAAATAATAGTAAAAGGATATAATGCTACACCTATCCATTCCACATACCTAATCTCTACATACATAACTGGTCCATCCTACTTGATTAGTTTCGGGGCTTGACCCTACCTGTGATTGTAACCAAATGAACATCTTCTCAGGTACCCCAGTGCAATAGAAACCCATGCAGGGTGTGAGTAAAAAACTTAATAGGGAACTACCAACATGGAACCATACATAGTAAGTAATATGTAGTGTATGTAAAAGTGGGATACTCTTCTGGATAACTATACTGTAGAAGTACTATAGCGGTACTCTAGTAGTGGAGGAACTATAGCAATAACAAAACTGTAGCTGTGGTAGGCACTATAGTAGTAGCCGTGGTGGGCATTATAATAGTGTCGGTACTGTGAGGGTACTGTAACAGGCGGGTACTGTAGTAGTACTATTTAAAGAATGGGCCTGGGGCCAAATTTTCTGGCCAACATGCCATGTAATGGGCTAAATGCCCACTGGGCCTTTAGGCCAAATATATATGATGTAATAAAGATGGTAGTCAGATGAGTTATCCCTTAAGGGGGATATAACCTTCCTTTCAGGTTTATGTGTGTGCAGTGTGTGTGCGTTTGATGTAATTATACCCCCAAACACCTAATAATATATATATATATATATTACCACATATATATACACACACAAAAATATTAATATAAATGATTAAGGTGAAAAATAACATAAAAAATAGTACTTGATCCTTGGGTTCATAATCCTGATCATCTAGATATCTTGTTAAAATGAAATTGAGATAGATTTCATACCACTCTATAAATGTATATTTATATTAATCCATGGGCCTGTAATCCCAATTAATAATAATTTATTTAGATAATGTTAGAAATGTCTCTGAACAAGCTATATCAGCAACAAAGATACATGTCCCAAACCTGGGTTGACCCGTACTCTCCTCCAATCACTATAACACAAAATGTTGTTTACCTATAGAAAATCCCATAAATGGATGCTGGTCCAAATGTTATACCACTAAATCCATATGAATCTAGTCCTATGTCTGAACCCTAGGTCCTAGTCCATATGAAATCATGACATTGTGACTTGGATAATCCCTAAGGGGATGACCCTTATGCGATTTGTAAAAGAAATTCTCTCCAGATCCATGTACATGCTTAGTATCCATTCATATAAATGACTCAACATACCCATCCTTAGGAAGTGCCTATGGGTGATGTAGTAATGGTTCCTCTACCTAACCCTCAGGAACATGCAAGGCATTGCTCAAGGGGAGCATAATCGTCCATCGAGTATATGTCAAATTAGTGGTGTGGAGTGCCATGTCCACCATCACGATCAAGTAATCGATCAGGGAGAGTGTAATAATACCCATATCTAAGGTATCCCAATCAATCGGGAATCCATGCCCGAGTATCATAATCATAGGGATTCCATGCTCGAATATCAAAATAAAAGGGATTCTATTCGTGAATATCATAATTAATAAGGCTCAAAAGGCGAATCCTAATAAGTACATATGACTATCCCAATAATAATATAATAATAAAATAAAATTCTTAGAAGATGGATCCCCAAAAACACATATGGTAATACAAATGAAATAAGAAACAATAAAAAGGCTCAGAAGACGGATCCTAGGAAATACGACCAAGCATCCCAATAAATAAAGTCACATCACAATGGGAACAATGACTACATACTAAGAAGCACCTATGGATATCATAGTTGTATCAACAGTAACCATGTTAAAACATAAAAAAAGAGTAAGGGTGGTTGAAAGCCTAATGTGAAGAAATTAACCTAGATACCCTCAAAAATTGGTACTTGACCTGAATTAACACATACCCGAAGGGTGTTTTTGATCCCCATGGGCTGGCATCCAGCACCCCAACACTAACAACAAATAGTGGGACCAATTTTTTCCAACCTGAAGTATAAAAATGACACATAAATATATATATGTATAGAATGAAATGGTGTAATAAAACATGAATATATATATATATATAAGTCATAACATAAAGAGAACAATAGAAGTGATACAATTGAAAAGGTATCAAAACAAACTATAATGGACTAGTCCGACAAAAAAGGGTGATAAAACCTAAAAAACTACTCCAATAGTATCCATGTGATAACATGAGTAACCTCACACCATTTCACCATCTAGCTACCCAAACCCAACTAGCATAAAACCTCTCCACCTCACAGTAGTGCCTTGATTTTTCCTGTATCAAAAGATGTATCTGGGTATATGAACCTCCAAAGGGGTACAAAGGGTGGGAGGTAACAAGATTAGTAGGGTATCACCTAGGTGTTACATATCAATTCTCTGAATAATAATCCAAGAATTCTCAAATTTAAACAAAACAAGGCATGATTTATATTTTATAAGATTTATATCAAAAGTAATTAAAAACAGTTTAATTTCTACTTTTTTCATATTTCCAAATAAATAAGGTAAATCGGTTTTAATGTATTGAATATACATATATCAAAATAGATATATCAAATCAAAGAATACATCAAAAATCATCTCAAATTCATGGAAGTATAATCAAAATAGTACAAGATAAAATAAAAGCACATATAACATCTGAATAAGTATCACACTAGCTCAGGATAGCTGGGAAACTTGTACCTAAACATAGAAAATTGAGAATACATCAAGTCTTTAGACATATGCGTTGAGTATAAAGAGAATATGAACACCTCATAAAGTGAACCCCCCAATAGGTATAATAATTCCCTAAAGCAATAGGCCTAGGGAGCAGAGGAAAGCCCCATGAGAAAATCCTCCGATAGTCAATGAGGCCTATTAACACACCTTCCACCTATGTACCCATGGCTTCTCATGTGATCTATTTTCCCAAAAAATTCATTAATCCATTTTATCATATCATACATTGAAAACCATTTCATAATGATATGAAAAACCCTTTTCATTTTCCAAAACTTGGGGAAAACTATCTTTTTTCAAAAAACCATTTCCATAGGCATAAATAAAATCAAAAAATAATTCGATTTCATTTAATAATTTTTTTTATAAAAAACAATAGTAATGAAGTTCCCAAAAATAGTCTAGATATAGAAACACAAACCTCAAAACTCTAGTCACACATGCCCACAATGGGATCCACCAATATGAAGAACACAACAACGAAAACAAAAGAGTCCTTATTACCAATCTACACATCTTAGAAATGATTAAATTTAACAAAAGGGTCAGTGAAAAGGAATGATCATAACATACCTCAAGAATGAAGCCCCTCTACACCACAACTAATAAGGAATCACTTCCTGGAACAAGATCACACAATGGATATAGAAATGAATCAATAGAATTACCACCACAGATTAACATATCCAACAATTAAATGCAATGGTTCTACCATAATCAAAGGAAATGAATAAGAAAAAAATATTACTCACCCAAAGAGACATTGGAGAAAAACCTGATGATCAAACATCAAATGAAACGATCAATAAGGGTTGGAGGTCTCCAAAATCATCAGATAGGAGCTCTAGGATGAGAGTAAAGAGGCTTCACATTGAAAAAATAAATATATCACCCATACATATCCCTAAAAGATCTATCCACAACATTTACATGGCATGAAATATATTTAAACATAATGTAATCCATAGGGATCATATAGGCTAAAAAACCCAATGCCTTTTTACTTAGAACCATATTTTTAACATTACAGATTTTGTAATCTTTACACGATTTGTAATTTTTCACACTGTGTAATCGGCTCATGAAAAGAGTCTTTAGAACATTAGATGTCATTTACTCCTTTCACAACATGAAAATTACCCATAAAAGTGAAAACTATAGATTCTTACAAAAAACCAAAACTACCTTGGGAATTTTTCCAAACTTGGGGATAACCCTACTGATCTATTATACATTTTTTACCCAGACTCAATTAATTCAACAAACATACATCCCTAAACTTTAGGTCACTTTCATCAACCAATATTCTCTATGCTTGGGATTCCTAAGATACACCCAATTTAAGAGGTAAAAAAGTATTTAGAAGGTTATTACTTGAAATAAGGTAACAAGATGTTACAAACTCCCCACTATAATACTTTCTATCCTCGATAATTCTTATAGAATAATGAAGTCTAGTAAAAGGCGAGGCCACTTCTCCCTCATAAATTACTCCCACTACCAAGTCTTATGAGAATATAATCCATGCCACCATACCACTCTGACTAGATTAATATATTTCACCCACAAGAATTCCACTTGAGAGTCAATGATATCTATTGGATGCTCCATAAAAGAATCATATATCTATAACTTAATCTCTTCTCATATAAAAATGTGAGAAGGATTAGGATGATATTTCCTGAGTGAAGATATTTGGAAAACATCATGAATGCATGTCTACTGAACCAAAAATTACAATTGATAAGAAACCTTCCCAAGCTTCTCAATGATCTCAAATGGTCCAACATATCTTAGAGCCAACTTTCCCTATTTTCCAAGTCGAAGACGACCCAACTGAGGAGAATATTTCAAGAAAACCCATTAAACTATAGAAAACTCTAAAGGATGACACTGTTGATCTACATAATATTTCTATCAACTCTGATATATAACCAGATACCGATGTATATCCCAAATCCTCATAAATATATCTTGAACCAAACTTGGTCCTACCAAAGAAGCTTCACCCACCTCTTGCCAATAAAGAGGCGGGCTACACAGTTGACCATACAAAGCCTCAAATGGATAAATTCTGATCGTTGAATGATAAATATTGTTACAGGAAAACATAACCAGAACGAGATGGTTATCTCAAGATCTATCAAAATCCAAGACACTGGAGGGAAGAATATCTTCCAAAATTTGAATAGCATGCTCCATAGGACCGTCTTTCTATGGATGATAAGTTTTACTAAATCTGACCTAAGTCCCCATAACCTCTAAAATAATCCTCTAGAACATCAAAGTAAACCTAGGATACCTATTTTAAATAATGACATAAGGAATCCTATGTAACCTCACAATTTGTTTTTCACATATAGCTTACCCAGATCATTAATTTTAGTGGTATCCCAGATCATAATGAAATGGTCCGACCTTATCAAATGATCAATCACCAACTAGATAACATTCCTCTATTATGGAGTCTATGGTAATCCAAAAAAAAGTCCATGGATACCTTGTCCCATTTTCAAACTTGCAATGAAAGAGGTTGGAGAAAACCAAAAGGTTTCAGATGATTTGACTTTATATGTTGGAAGGTGTAACAATAGGGAACATAATTAGAAATTTCATGCTTCATACTCAGCCACCAGAATCAACATCTCATTTAATAATATATTTTCATAGTTCCCAAATGAAAAAAACATTAATTAATATGAAAACAAAACAAAACTAAGCTCCATACAGATGCTGGGATGAAAAATGGATCCTAAAAACTAAGAATACCATCTGAAGAGGGAGAAGAACCAGAAATAGTCTCCCCACCATATGGAGTTTCTCAAATTCCTCTAAAATAATCAACTATATACTAACCCTATAGAATAGACTCAAGGAGAGATTATGATAACTGAAAACTATCCATAACCATACCTAAAAAATCCTCCTGAACATCCAAATGGAACTAAGAAAAAATACCCACTACGATTCACCCTTCAATCGATTCCTGAATAGCTTGTGATGGTGCTTTCTTAATGATATTTCCTATAATTAATTTCCATTATCTAGGGTTTAGCCAATATTAAAGTCTAATTTATGAAGGTATTACAACAATTTTCTCTATATTAGATTCAATTCCTTCTTATAAAAGATATATCTCAAAATATTATGGTTAGAAAAGACTATGAAAATCTCTCCCAATAAATAGCGATGCCAACACTTAACTGAATTCATAACTATAGATAGATTTTAATAATTAGTGGGGTAATTCTTCTTACATGGTCAAAGATGTTGGGAGCTATAAGCTACCACATGATCATCCTTCATGATAATACAACCCAAACTAGTGCCAACAACATCACATAAAACTACATAGCCCTTATCGAGGTCAGGAATGATCAGGATAGAAGCCGATATAAAAAGTATTTTTAACTCGTTAAAATAATACTGACACTTTGCATCCCATATAAATTTCACCCCTTTACTAGTTAGAGCAGTTAAAAGTGATGCTAATTTTGAGAAATCCTTGATAAACTTTCAATAGTGTCTAGGAAGACCAAAGAAGATACAAATCTAAAAAACATTATGTGGCTCTTCCCATGACATGATAACCTTTAAATTCTCAAGATCAACTAATAATCCATTCTCATAAATCAAATTCCCTAAGAACTTCACTTCTAGAATACATAAATTGAATTTCAAAATATTTCCATTCAAATAGTGATGCCATAGGATTTCCAGAACCAAAACCAAATAGTGCTCATGATCATGCTTGGATCTCAAATAAACCAAAATATTATCCATGAAAACTACTAAAAAAGTATCAAAATACTGATGTAATATATGATTCACGAAATCCATAAAAATTGTAAGAGTGTTATTTATACCAAATAGCATCACAAGATATTATTAATGGCTATGTCATCTCTTGAAATCCATATTCGGTATATCAGACTCTTGAACTCTGAGATGATGATAACTTGACCATAGACCAATCTTCAAAAAAAAAATTTCACCCTTTGACTAATAAAAAAATCAATCCACATGATGTAAAGGATACTTATTCTTAACATTTACACAATTAAACTTCTGATAGTCCACAAAAAACTAGAGTGAACAATCTGCCTTCTTGAAAAAAGCATTGGAGATTCCCTAGGTGAAACACTAGGGTGAAAAAACCATTCACCATCAAATAATCTAACTAAATCTTGAGATCTTTCATCATTGATGGTTCCATATGATATGATGTTTTTCAAATGGAATGCATACCTAGCACTAATTCAATTGTAAACTCTACCCCCTCTCTGGTAAAAGACGAAATAAATCATCTGGGAAAACGTCGGGAAAATACCGAACAATAGTGGGAAGATCAATAAAATAAGAAACATCATTGGGCTCAAGAGATAAAATAGATAATAAGCCCCTGAGGTTTGGGAGGGAAGGTCCTTGATGACTAGAACTCAGACACCACTCTCTCTGAAAGACATGTGAGATCCCATCGGCCATAAGAAACAAGGAAAACCAATGATAAAAATCAACCTCATCACAATGAGAAATAATCCAATCCATCTTGATGATGAAATCAAACAAATCCAGATCAAGAATGAGAAAATCTCAAACTAACTCTGTATCAACTATCAATAGCACACCAGAAAGACACTGAAACACCTACTCTTCCCTATTCACAAGAGGTGTCACTAAATCCATAAAAAGGACATGATATCCATTGGAAGGTTAAGAATATCAACAAAATAGACAAATATAAATGAGTGGGAACCACAAATATCAAATAAAGAAATCACTATGGTAGATTCAATAAAGATGTTACCTCTCATTATCATTGGACCAGATCTACCTCTACTGAAAACTCATCTACTATATAAAGTTACTTCACTTCTGGGGCCTATATCTGAAGACTTGTAGTATTTCAATCATCTAACTGTACTGTAGTAGCATTTGGAGTTGATGATTGTTGACTATATTGAGGAGTAAAAGTATCCTAATAGAAATATTGCTTATGACCATAACATCCATAACTATTACAAATATTTTTAGGTGAAGAATAATATCACCATGTGTATCCAGCCTTTACACGCTGATAGAAATTCACAGGAACACCACTAGTTGCAACTGGAGATTCCAAAGTGGTCTACTATCGAGAACCACCACCACCACCACTACCATGATGATCTTTCCACTTACACTTTTTCCATGGCATGCCACTAAAGCTCCAACTAGGTGGAAGATATATGGAATATTATCCAAGCTTTCCTTCCATATTTATGTATTCAATCATAGACTTTTCAAATGAATCCATATAGGTTGAAAGGTTCAACATGAATACTTGTAATCTAATATCCAGTTTCAAACGTCACAAGTACTTTTGAGCTTGTGGTTGGTTATTCTTTACAACCTCTACTGAAAAATGAACTAGCTCCAAAAATTGATTGGTGTATGCTAACATGAAATTATCTTCCAACTTAAAATAGAATAACTAAAGTGACTTCACCATTATTAGTAGCTCAGGAAAAATCTTCTAGAAGAAGAGAGTCTTGTAACCCTTCTAGTCCAACCACATGTTCCTATCCACCTGTACCATGGAATCCATCCATCTATTGAAAGAAACCTCAATTTTTAATGCCTTACACTTCACCTTGATACTCTTAGGTGTACCTAGGATGTTAAAGATCTAATAAATACTGTCAATCCATAGCTTTGCATCTTTAGGTTCATTCGTACCTTTAAAAGACATTGGATTCTCATGAAATAAACCCCATTATCTATCTATGTATCCTACAACACCTCGATGTACCTAAACACCACCATTTTTAGCTTGTAGTACATTCTTATCAATAGATCAAACTACCTATGTAATAGCCTTGATAATGTTTTGATTCATGTGAGGATTCCCTTGAGGAGCATCAATTACACCCTCATGAGGAACTCACAAAACATGCCTTGGAGGCATACTACTCCTCACCAAAATAGAAAAAATGATTATACAATAGAATAATCTCAGTTAAAACTAGAAAACCCATATGGAAAAATAGATATTAACATCATGGTATCAAAATAGGAGTCACACATCCCAAAATCCCATAGTAACTTGAGTCTCCACATGGTAAGAGATGGGGAGGAACTAACTGCAATACAACTCTCAAGTTTAGATAATCCTCTCTACTTTATACCAAACATCCCAAGATAAGGAATCTTGAGGATAAACCACCTTTTATTCCAAATTGTAATGAACCCGAACTAGATACCCTTTGAAATTGGTATCTGACCTGAATATCTATATACCTGAAAGGTGTTTCTAATCCCCACAAGATGATGTCTAACACACAAACATCAGAAATGGATAGAGGTAATGATTTATCCAAACCTAAAGAAAACAACATGATAAACACAAAAAGATATATATATATATATACATGTATTAAACTAAATAGTGGAAGAAAAATGAATACATATTTATGTCATAACATAAATAGAACAATGGATGCGATACAACTGAAAAGGTAAAAAAACAAACTTCAAGAGACTAGTCCAAAAATAAAGGAAAAAAAAACCAAAACAACTACTCCAATAGTTTCCATGTGATAGCATGAGTAAACTACAACCATCTAACCATCCATCTACCCAAACCTAGATGACAGAAAATATCACCGCCTCACTGCGACGCCATGCCTTTCCCTACATCGAAAGACATAACTAGGTCTATGCACCTCCAAAGGGGTATGCAGTGTGTAACCTGAAAGGCTTAGTAGGGTCTCACACAGGTGTTCCATATCAATTCACTAAAAAATAATCTAAGAATTATCAACTTTAAATAAAACAAGTCATGATTTACCATTTATCAGTTTTATATCAAAATCATGAAAAACTGTTTAATTTCCCCTTTTCCAAATTTATGAATAATGTAGGTAAATCAGTTTCATGGAATTTTATATACATATATCAAATAAGAAATATCAAATCAAATTAGGCATCAC
Source organism: Viscum album (assembly GCA_963277665.1). Classification (NCBI taxonomy): domain Eukaryota; kingdom Viridiplantae; phylum Streptophyta; class Magnoliopsida; order Santalales; family Viscaceae; genus Viscum; species Viscum album. Next base: position 91,459,205 of record OY728140.1, on the reverse strand, counting down.
ATATTATCTCAAATCCATGGAAGTACAATAAAAATATTAAAATACAAAAGAAAATCACTTGTAACATCACACCAAGGATCACACTAGGACAAGATGGCTAGGAAACTCATACCTAAACATAGAAAATTGACCATCCATCAAGCATCTAGAGAAATGCATCGAGTTTAGAGAGCAGAATAACACCCTATAAAGTGAACCCCCCAATAAGTCTAACAAGTCGCTAGAACATCATGAATAAGAATTAGAAGAAAGCTCCCTGAGAAAACCCCTCAAAGTGGATAAGGCCTATTACTACACCTTCCACCAAAGTACCCATGTATCCCCATGTTATCTATTTTCTAAACCAATTCATCAATCCATTTTAACATATCATTATTTGAAAATAATTTCATTAAAATATTTCACAATACTTTGAAAAATACTTTTCATTTAACAAAACTAGGAAAAATATTATTTTATGAAGAAACTCATTTCCACACACACAAATAAAATCAGTCAATGATACTATTTCATTAATATTTTTTTAAAAAAAAACCGGAGTAATGCAGTTCACTAAACATGCTAGAGACAAAACCACATACTTCAAAACTCGGGGAGAACCCCACTAATATAGTAAATGTTTATATATGAACTTTATTAATTAAAACAAACATACATCCCTGAACTCTAGGTAATTTCCTGAGAAAATGTTCTCCATCCTTAGAAGTCCTAATATGCACCCAATTTAAGATGAAAACAAGTAAATAGAAGGGGATTACCTGAAAGTGGGTAATGAGTTGTTACACATAAACCCACCACTAATTCCATATTGCACGGGCTTACATGTTTGTAATGGGTTCTAAGGTGAAACCTGCTACCATATATACCCAAACCCACATCACACTAGCTCAAGTCCAGTCAAACATTGGGCACCCACTAGGTCACCTATAATTAAACTTTGGAGAGGCATTCTAATTATGATCCTCAAGGTCCGTGTAAATAGTTGAAATCCCTATTCCCCACTAAGTTAGTATGTAAGCAATTAATCCATCTTGGGATCATGAAAAGGAATATGTAGAGGAATTCCAGTGGGGATCATTGGTCCTGGTCATATCCTCAGGTCATGGTTGAAGCCAGTGTACTAGGGTTTTTAGTGGACCCGATCATTCATCCAGTACAATATCACCATTTCATTTAATTTAACAATATATTATAATGAATTTAATAGGGGGATTCTACATTAGGATAGATCCCATGAATCCATATAATAGAATAAACACTCATAAATAATAAAGGCATGTATTACCAACCACCTACCATTAGGAAGCTTTAAATAACTTAAAAACATCCCTCGACAACTCCATCCACGATCACCGATTTCCGAGCCAAGCCACACCAGCTTCTAAGATCCTACTTAAGAAAAACTCCTCAACTATATTCCAAAAACATAATTTTTATCTTTTAAAATTATTATATAAATAGAAAACCAAAATCCATAACTGACAATATCTAACTGGACACCTATTTCTTGATAAAAATCCAAGAAACCACATATTGAAGTGATAACGGGTACCCCCCAATATCATTCTAGGGAAAATACATAAACAACAACATCAAAAAAACCACTTAATAATTTAAATTAAATAACTAAAGCTTTATAATTTTATAATTTCAACATATCTAGATAAAACAGCACATAAAAAAATGCAGATGGACTCTCAGGACATAATCATCCTTGGAAGAGAAAAACCCCTAACTAAAATAGTTGATTCTGCCCTGATCTAGTCAAACCAATGAATAAATCTAAACATAAACTCAAAAAATTCAGAATAAATGAAGGGAAACATCATATAAGGAGGAAGAAGGAAGATATTACCCGTCGATGTTGTTAAAATACACCGAGGATCTCCTCGATTGGTGAAGAATGGAGGGAGGAAAAGGAGTATTGGCCTAGATCTCCCATGTATGACATCCTGCCACCTGATGAAAAAATGTGGGATGATCCCCCTGTTTAACCATTTTTTAGGAATCCATTCCCATAGGTTTCACATCATGTACCTTTTTTACAAATGTAAAATATTCACGATGTGAACCAGATACACATCATGAAATACTATAGGTAAGTACCCAATATTTCACATCTTTTAATATCCTAGACACATCTCATGAAACAATTAATATTTAAAATTGAATTCATGACATGAATATCTTGTTGTATCTGTTTTTAGTAGCCCAGATTGTAACATCCCAAGTAATGATAGAATATTAATTTTTCACATTTATTAATATCTATGAATTAGATAGTAATTTTACTTTAAAAGGGATGCTATGTCAAATAGGTTAATTTAAATGAAATAATGAGTTTCTCCAAAACCTTGTGTTGCATGTAATACTAAGTTATACCAAACAATAATATAATTTTATTATTATTATTTAATATGGTTGTTTTGCTGTCTTTTAATGTCAGACATACATTAAAAAAAATTGTCACAATTTTACAATTCTTATATGAAAAAATAAAATTTATTTTTGAAATATAAATATCACAACTTACTTTGGGTGAATTTTTGGTATTTTTCTAAGAACTTTCATATTTTGATGAATAGTGAATAATACTGAATTTTAGTTCAAAACTGCATTTTTTCCAATTTATTTATATATTTAAATAATGTTTTTAATTGTTTTTAAAGTATAATTAGATCAATTTTACATTAGTTAAACCAATTTAGGTAATTGGAAATAATTTCAAATTGAATTTAGATATAAAAACTTAGCAAACTTTTGAACTTTTTTACATTAGAAACCCGCTTTGCCACCACGTTTGTGGGATTAATTTCAAATTAATTTCTACCACTACTGTGATTGAAATTTAGAAAAATGGATTCCATAATTTCAATCAAAATATTTTAAAAATTCTAATAAGTCCAACTTATTTTTTGAACAAAAATCAGTGAAATGAATTAAAATTAATTATAGCGATTGAGGTAAAAATGTGGTTACTTAGTGATTAAACTTTAATATTAAGAGTCCAAATGAACCTGAAACTTGTACAAAACCAATTTTATGGACATTATTATACCATAACACAAATTTATATAATATTTATCATTATTTTAGGAACATGATGTAAGGTATACCTGCTAATAGTGTTTACCTTTTTATATTTTCAAGAATGTCACTCCCCCTTCACTATAAAAAGGAATTCACCCTCCCCATTTCTTCACACCTCTCAAGAACTATTTATCATCCAAAACATACGAAAATAAGCTACAAAAATACCTTCCTTAACCCTATATTTCTCAATTTTTTCATAAATCCAACCAATGAATCAATTTAGAGCAAACCAAAAGGAGTTACCTAAAAAGAGGCAACATTCTTCAATGTGCATTTATGTTTTATTTTTTTCTCAACCCATTCATTTATTATTATTCCATGAATATATAATAACATAATTACCCTAAATATACTGTTATTTTTTATGTTAAGGCTTTTAATTACACCTATACACACTTCCGTTAGATGGGTAACGAAATTACAATTCATGTACGGAGAACGTTTGCCCCACGAAACAATGTCATTCCTTTTTTACTTTACCATATATCATGGTTTATAATTATGATGAAAATAATATTTTTAAATGATATATATGATATTTATTTTTTCTTCATAATTATTTAATTTTTATATAACACATACCTTCATGCCTTCCATTTTGTGTAAATACAATAACATCGTTTGCAGATTTGTGGACTATCGCCTCCTCAAAGAGATGTGATACATTCACTCATTACATGGATTGTATTAAGGATGGTTTAAATTAAACACATGTGACATATGTAACATATATAAAATATTCATTACATAAATAACTTTCTAGAAATATAATATATCATTTTCTTTATTACCCTTTGACACACTGAAAAGACATAATATCATTTGAGGACGTGTAGATTACTACCTCCTCGAAACGATGTGATTCATTTTACATCACAAGAAATATATATATATATATATATATATATATATAAGTATATATGAAAAAATAATATGGTATTTATGATATAATTATAATTATATAATGATAAATTTTACTTACCTTTTTTCCATAAGGATTATTGAAAAATGGGAACATTACTCATACGTACGTATGACCTACCGTCCCCATGATTATAATATTGGTTCATTTTTTATAACCATATTTCATGATTAGTTTTAAAAAATAATTTATGTATAAATATTATAAATATTTAATTATTATTATTCGTTATATGTTTATATAATGACCATCTTGACCATAGTCAACCAACCTTAGTCGTTTTGACACATAAAACGAATATGGTAAAATCACCTCACGTAAACTTAATTATTTAAGTATTTGTATACAAAATTATAATATGTGAAATAAAATTAATGATAAACTTGAAAAAGGTTCTAAAGAAAGTAAATATTTAACATAAGTTTATTTTTCAGGAAGATAAAGATACACGTGACAAGTCAGACTTAAGGTAAGTGATTTCATCTCAATCTCCTTTCACTAAGGCATTTCTTGGTGATATGGACCTTTATTATATTATAATATGTATATAAAGTCCTCTTGACATTATATATCCATATTTTATCTATTATAATGTTGTTTAATATTGTTTTAAATGTTTATTTGCATGGGAAATATGATTTAAATGTTTAAAGTGGTATGGGACACTTTAAATGTTTAAAGATTTAGTCTTTTATTCATGTAAAAATTCTTGATATTATTTTACATATTTATTTATATGGATATAAAAGGGTTATAAAGGAAACTTTAAATCTATTTTGAATTGCTTTCAAATTTTTTCAAAAAGTAATCTTTTTATGTGTTTTATATAGAACATTTTAACAAAAAAAATGAATGTTTGATTTTTAATGTACACGACGACAATGAATTTTATTCCATAGTGGAAATTATTTTATTTTTGGATTACTTTAAAATATTTCATGTTTTATTAAATGAAAAACCTTCTTTTTTTTGGGTATTTTGGTATTGAAAATATTTTTTCAAAAGAAAGGTATATTTTTTATTGAAAATGGGATTTTTGAAATAAAATGTTATCTTAATATCTGAAAGTTATTTTCACATGAGTTTATAAAATATTTTTTCAAACGATGAAATTTTTTATTTCATGTTTTGGTTATTGGACATTATAAATGATGGGTGCTCCCAGATAGTGTTGGGTGAGCTAGTTATAGCTTAAATGATGGGTGCACCCAGATAACACTCCAATTCATTGGGTAATGATTATATTATCTATAGAATTATATTGGAAGTTGGATGTATGGTTATTACAATCTATAAGGGTTATGTAAGGGTTCTCTAAGGGTTCAATGCGATGATTTACTAAGGTACCAACATGAATTTTCTATGTTTTCTAATGTATTTTTAAGGAAATAATTTGTTTTCAAAAGGTAAAATAAATGATATTTATTAAAGATTGATATTTTACTTTTTTTGCGTAAAATTTTATGTTATATTGAAAGGGGTTTTAATGAATTTTAATGTTTATCAATGGAATAATGATTTTCTTTTTTTATATTCATTACTGATCTTTTTTTATGATCATTCCATGTTTTGAAATGTTTTTCATAGAATTTAATGATGAATAAGGGATTGGAAGAGGTACAATTGAAAGTCGTGAAGAGTTTTCATTAAAGAGATCATGCTTTATTTTTTAAAGATTTATATGGTGTAAAAATGGATACTATTTGGAAGTGTCCACTTTGTATTACATGGTTTTGTTATGTTTTATACATGGCCTAATTATCTAAAAATATAAACCTAAAAATATCCTCAATGTGAAATAAAGTAAAACCTTGACTAAAACTCAAGATTATGTAATTTTTAATGCTGGGGACTTATACATATTCATGTTCCTCCTTAGATACTTTCATAAAATCTTTGGGACTTCCACTGGTACTTATAACACATCCAAAAAAATCACAACTGAATGTTCAAACACTTGGAACCTCATTCAAATTTCCAGTTCACAAAAATTCTCATCTATAAAGGTGAAAAATTCAAATTCTCTTAAAAATCCAATCAGTTAAAAAACCCAAGACCTTAATGACTCCCAAATTTAAAACTTATCATCCCTAAAAAGCCTTGGGGAGCAACAAAAACATCACTCGACCAACTTGGGTCATGAATTCCCACTCATACAACTGTGTTTCGCCTCTGAACACCCAACACGCTTCCAAGGGATACATATAACATGTGTTACATAAGCCTCTAGATCTCAAGGAAATGCTCATAACTGTGACTGAAACACTAAGATGATTATTACCAACTATATAAAATAACACAATTCGAACCACCTTTGGTCAACTATTCTAAAAAAATATCAACTTCACTAGAATAGAATCACCAAAATAGATTCCAAAATCCTTTATCCAATTTTTTTTGAGATCATTCTAAGAATGCTCACTAAAGAATGTAAACAACTTATAGTGACATCTCCTAGAAAAAATCATCCCCTTTCCATACCCGTTTTCATTCCACTGCATGAACATCGATACATTTCTAATACAATACCCATCGATATTTATAAAATATCTTGGGAAAATGCACACACCCAAGCTCCACCTGAGTCTATATTCAAGCCTAAAACTTATATTTCTCTTTAAATTTTGGTGTACATGGTTCCATTTATCCTTAGCATATAAATTCCAAATTATCATTCAAAAACTAGTCTTAGGATCCAACGACCCTTCTCACATGAGGGATCTAATCATTGATTAATGTCCCACTACCTAACTTTGGAGCATCCTTTACATATCTGTAATGAAAATAGAACATGATCACTACATACTATTTTTAATCCCTCTTAGACATATCAACTACCATCACTTAGAAACTGCTCATCCCTATTATTAATGCAAACATAACTAGTTTCCCATTCCAGATACATTGAAATATTACCCCCCATAAAAATAAAAGATCTGATAACATGATAAGGATCACCACCTTTAAACAGAAAATGGTTTACTACAAACTCTATGGATTACCTTTTTACCATGCCCTAAGTATAATATCCACAGAGTTCCTATTCCAAACTAGAAAAACATATAATTTAGCTCATCATATAGTCGATGCTCTCTCAACATACTCAAGGTGATGTTATGATATTGGGAATGATAAAATCTATATAATATTACACTATGATTCCATACATAGGGTTGTATAGATATCTCTAATCCACACTCACATCAGAATAGGATATATTTACCTTTAACCAACTCCTGACATAACATCTCCCAAAAATTCATATCTAGGTCCAACCATGGGTCAACTACCTCCTAGAACCCAATTTATCCTTGATGTCTCCTCTAACATTGAGGTAAATTTACCCATTTCCCCCCCAAACCTAGGAATCCATGCCCATATTATTTATTTAAAATATCGTTCCTCAACTCACACATGACCACCCACCGATTTATGATTTAAATGGTACCACGTGTAATCGGTGAGTACCATCATCACTTGACTCATGTTCCTAAGAGTTGTCCAAAAAGGCTAATCTAACCATGATACACATCAAGTCAGTATAAATAATTAGGAATTTACCTTGTAAATACTCTTTAAAATCGAGCATGTCTCATGTGCCATGATTATTCCACAACCACCCGTCACCCGATGTCGTTCCATTCACAAGTGTCTATTTGCACTCTGACTACATTAGTAAAGAGGAAAAACTATTCAACTAGGATTGGTACCTGAAAAGTTCATCCTACCATACACAGTCTTGAAAAATAATCACCCTAGTGGATTCCTTAAAAGCTAAAGGAATCTCACCATGCCTATATCGCAAACCCCAAGCACCTACAATGTATTGGTCTCAAATGAGCATACAACAAAGCTCATTTCCAAAAAGGTATCCATAAAACTGGGCCAACAACTCTTATAAAGGTTTCCCTTGATCAAATAAAATATCTACCTAGAAGGGTTTGATTCATAGATAAGGGCCTCTAGGCCACCCTCCTCTCCCTATAGATTAAGTCTCACATGAGGGTCACTAGGTATAACGACATTGACTAAAGGTCAAACCTCTATAAGGAAGGTTAATATCATAATGACTTTCGAGGGTCAAAACAATCAAGAATTGGAATACTAGGTCCCTAAGCCTCTTTGAGAACCCACATAAGGTACTATCACTTGGAGGAAATGATGTCAATATAGGAAAAACGATGAACTAATAATCACCAAGAATCTGTATAAGGTAAAACCCCCTCGATGTATAGTTCAAGATAAATGTTAGGTGTATATCAACATCATAAAACGTGACCTAAAAATATCACATAAAATTAAAGGATATACCCATAAAGGGTCTACTAGAGAAGCACCAACTACCGATTTTGACCTATATGGTTTAGTACAAGAATCATATGGTTTATTTAAGCATAATTTCATTCCAATCTATAAAATAAATCACTGTATATATTTCCACTGAAACATTAAATAATCAAACCTAAGAAACAATGACCTATATGGGTTGAATACATGGGAATAATGTGCCCTATTGATCTAATAGGGTTACTACACCTCTTGTTCATGAGGACTAATTCATTACCCTCTCTATCAAATGTCTCAACGTAGATCCACATCACATTATTTCAGAAAGAAATACATATACAAGTCTTCCCAATTGATTAGAATGCCACCAAAAACATATATGCGAAAACACAATTTAGGTTTCTCACACTTTAAACAATTGGCCTTTATCATTAGTAAAAATAACACACTAAAAGGCCTATAACATGTGAATATATGTTCCAAATATGATGCATGAGACACCTCTTTCCTTTACTGGCCAAGATTCAAAACTAATCACTGGACTCTTTCCAATGGAACAAGAGCTAGAAATTCATTAATGTCCTCTCTTTAATGGGTTGAGATCCATAGATCCATAATAAATCATAAACTCTTGACAACATATGAACCTATTGAAGAGAAATCCATATAACATTGTAACATCATAGATCAGAATAGAAAACCCATATCCATGGAAACTAGGGTTTCATACTGAAATAAGTGTTTTCGATGCAGTAGTCCAATATCCATAATATGTTTCTAAACATTCCAAATACTCTGGTCTACCATATCCCAGAGAGTAATACAACAGGAAAATAAACACCTATGATACTGACACACATGACCGATTGTCGCCTATTGACCGATCAAAGTTCTGGTGCTCTGCTAATGTGTATAGCAGCACTCGGGTCGAATCCTCGTCGATGATACTTTGAAATAGTCGTTTGTTTTTAGTTGATTATATTCTGTTTGGGGGGGTTTGTTTGCAGATCTTAATTGAAATTACTAATTGATTATGATTGATTTAACAAATTGATAATGATTGGTGTGAGTTAATCATTAGGTTAGTTAATCTTGTGATATCCTTGAGCTTTGCTTTATATTGCATTTAAATTAACACCCATGTCAAAAGTTGACATTGATTTGAATTCCCAAGTATTAAGGATTTAATACAAGCCTTAACTTAACTTAGGGTTCTAATATTGATTGTATCTTATTTATGGTAGTGTATTTATGGTTCCATTAATCCATGGAAACCACACGTTAAACACAACAAGTCATTAATCCATGACATGCTAAGCCCAACATACACAATGTTAATTCAACGAATACTCATCGATCGAAAGCTCTCAATCGCTTAACATACCTAAATTAAAACTCACCCCAATGAGATATTTACTCATCCATTAATATGGTTATTAATCTGGTAATATATGTTTATGGTGATTAATTATAAAGAGAATAAAAAGAAAGGGACAAGATAAGAGTAGTGTGCCGAACACACACACAAACGATGAAGAAAATTAAAAATGGATTTTCGATTGAATGAGGAAGCAGAAGAAGGGAAGGGGATTCAACTGAATTTAAACTATTTTAAGAACAAAAATATTAAACTACATAAGGTGGATGAGAATAATAGATATTTAATAAGTAACTTGCATTAAAACAGAATTACAAAGAAAGAGAATTACAATATTACAAAAATGAAGAACACGAAAGTAAGTGAAAACAAAGAGAGGAGGAAAGGTCTCTCAAGTGAAAACTTGAGTATGGAAGGTCCTCCCAAGACTTTGGAAAGACTTTGGTCGTTCCAATATTATCTTCTCTCTTCTGAAATGCCAACCCCTCTCAAGGAGAGAAGGGGAGAGTATTTATAGACCAAGGAGTGGACTGTTTGCATTCTCTCTCTGTCCCCCCACTTGCATCGCCGAGTTGGCTAAACAGACAGCCGAATCTTGAGAAATATCATTATTCAAAGTTTTATATAATAAATTTTTCCAACTACTCTAAAAATTTTGAGTCATTTGGACTCAAGGATAAAAAGTTATGGCCAGTTTATTAAACAAAGTTAAACTATCCATTTCAATCCAGTCTTTTTTGAAGTCCAAAATGTGAAAGGGTTTTTGAATAGGAATATGCCTTCAAAGATGAATTATTTATTCAGAAAATTCATCCTTATATATATCCTCTTTTACAATGCAAAATATCATCTCGATTGGATGCTTAAATCATGAGATATGTTAGGAATACTGATTTTATTTCTCGGCCAGAACGGTGGGATGGACTTCAAAGCTTCATTTGGGACCCTTGTTCTTAGAGGTGGGCTCTGAAATTTTTATCCTGGACTCGTTCAATTGTCTGTAGAACTATGGTAGAGATTAATGGAATTTTTACCTCTTTATGTATCCCAGTAAATCAATCTTCATGAATAGTACAATTTTTTCACAGATTCTTTGGTCTTGTTTGTGAGGACCATACGACCCTTCAAATGGCAGAATTGGATCATGGTACCTTCTAATTAAATGTTGTATATTTAAAGGAGAATCCTAAAAAACAATAACCACAAAATTTGGATCATTATAGTGATATTTATTATCAAAATAGTAAACTGACTCAATTAGACTACTTCTAAAAATGCTCAAAAATTATACTTAATATTTAAACATTAATATTTCACAAAAATTATGCACATTTCATAAAAAATAAGTAAAGGGAGTATACAATAAGTCATGTGAATATTAATAACATCAGATACCAATACATGACATCTGGAACCGAGTGCCACTAAACTAGTGCCCCTGGCCAGTTTTCCACAAGGCCTTAAGAGCACCTCCTCGTATTCTAGATGCTTCTGACTAGTAGAGAGGGTTTAAATATGGTTCAATAGGGGAGACTATACCGCCATATTAGATTAAAAACAATGTAAATAACAAGATATCATCCATATTAGTAATAAATAGAGCTTTAAATCATTAAATAAACTGAAAATCATGATGTAATAATAAATAAAATTCTATAAAAGCCCAAACTACCATGTCATACAAATAGAACCGATCACACACTGGGATGAAAATATATACAATAGCAAATAAAAGAAACAAAAATAAAATTATAGGGAACCACCAATTAAGTCCCATACATATCCATTAATATGCAGTGTTTGTAAAAGTGAGATACTCTTCAGGTTAACAATAATAACAACTCCCATAAATTAGATAAAAGACAAATCTATGTGAAGCATGCACAATGTAGTCCCATATATAGCCATTGATATTCTGTGTTTGTAAAAGTGAGATACTCATCAGGTTAACAATAATAATAACTTCTATAAGTTATCTAAAAGACAAATATATGTGAATCATTCACAAGGAAAGTGATCATCCAATATGAGAAAAAATAAGGAATGATAAATTAAATAAATAATGAGAAACCACAATCAATCCCTAGGTCTGTGATACTGGTCGACTAGGAAATGTACCATCATGTATATATATATATTTACATATGTATATATATATATACACACATATATATACATAAATTTTTATATACCTGAGTAAGGTGAAAAATAACATAAATTAATAGGAGATTATCCTTGGGTCCATAACCCCGATCATCTGGACATCATGTGAAAATGGAATTGAGATTATGTGGATCCTTAGGTTCATAATTCTGATTGACAATAATTTTTTTTTCTAGTACTAGAAATGTCTCTAAGCGAGCCATGACACCACATGGTGATACATGTCTAAAACCTAGGTCCACTAGTACTCACCTCCAACCACTTTAACAAAGAATGTATTATATTCATGGAAAATATGATAAATGGTCACTAAGATGGATATCATACCACTCGAGCCATGTAAATCCAGTATGATGTCTGAATCCTAGGTCTTAATTCATAGGAAATCCATAATTAGGACTCAAATAATCCCTAAAGAGACTACCCTTTGGAAATATATAAAAGGGATGCTCTCTGGATCCAAGTACATGCTCAACAACCCCACCCCTAAGAAGTACCAGTGGGTGATGTAGTAATGGTGTGTCCACCTGACCATATGAAGAATCCTAGGTGTCAGTCAAGGAGAGGGTAATAATCCATTGATTATATTTTAAATCAATGTCGATTAGTTCCATGTCCACCACCATAATCAAGTAATAGATCAGGATGACCATAATCAGCACCATCGCCAGAGTATCACAATCAGTATGGACACCATGCCTAAGTATCATAATCATAGAGAAAACATGCCTGAATATCATAATAAAAGGGACGCTATTATAGAATATCATAATCAATAAGGCTCAAAATCCAGATCCTAGTAATTACATATGAGCATTCCGATAATAATATAATAGTCAAATAAAAGGCATAAAATAATGATCTGAGGAAACACAAATGGGAATCCAAATAAAATAAAAAATAATAAAAATAATCTGAATACGAATCCTAGTAAATTTATCTGGGAATCCTAATAAAGAAAGTCACATCACTTCAGGAACAAAAACCACAAACTAGGATGTAATTATAGATATCACTGCTACATCAATAGTAACAATGTGAAAACATAAATAAAAGAGTGAGTGTGGCCGAATACCTAAACCCACCACCACTTCCATAGACTCATAGGCTTACAAGTCTAGTACAAGTTCTAAGGTGACACCATCTTCCATCTCTAACCAAACCTATATCACACTAGATCAAGGTTGTTGAAGCACCAGGAACCCTCTAGGACCCATGGATCAAAACGTTGGAGAGGCATCCTCCTCGGGATCCTCAAGGTGCATGTAAATAGAGGCATCCATATTGGGTCCACCTAAGTCTGTATGTATGTAAGTAATCCCTCTAAGGATCCTAAAAGGAATAAGCAAAAGAATATCACTGTGGATCTTTGGTCATGGTCATAGCCTCAGGAAATGGATGAATCTAGCACACTGGGGTTGTTAGTGACCCCAGGTATTTATCTAGAATAATCTATAGGTTTCATTTAAATAAAAATTTATCATAATTAATTTAAAAGGAGAAATATCCATTAGGGGAGATCCCAATCATCTATATAATACCATAAACATTGATAAAAAGTAAAGGTAGGTATGATAGACCACCTACCTTTAGGAAGCTTTAAACAACTTTAAAAAAACACTTGATTTCTCTATCAATGTTCACCAATGTCCAATTGAAGCCACATCAGCTTCCAAGATCCTACCTTATATAGACGCCTCAAGCAGAGACCAAAAACATTAGTTACATCATTAAACAATTTGATATAAAAAGAAATAAAAAAAGGAAAAACATGAGGTATCTTACTAGGCTCCTATAACTCAATGAAAATATAAGAAACCACACAACGAAGGACTACCAGGTACCTCCTGAGATCATTCCACATTAAATCACTAACAAATGACATCAAATAAACCACTCAAAAATTTAAATTATGTCATAAAATCTTTTTAAATTTTCCTCAGTGGCATACATTGATGAAATTAAATGTAAGAAAGTTAGTAAGGCCTATTGAGATATCCTCATCCTAGGAAGAGATAAATACCTAATAGAAATAGTTTAATTCACCATGATCTGTAAAAATAAGGAAGAACCCTAAACAGAAGCTCCTAAAATCAGGAACGAAGGAAGGGAAGAATCATATAAGGAGGAAGGAGGAATATCTTACCCATTTATGTCATTGAAACACACCCAAGATCTCCTCAATTGATGAAGAATAGATGGAGTGATATTAGAATCAGCTGAGAGCTCCTGTGCACACCCTCCACCTGTAATATGAAAAAATAGGGGAGGATCCCCCTATTTAATAATTTTTAAAAAACCATTCCCATAGGTTTCACATCATGTAACTATTTCAAAACATATAAAATATTTACTATATAAACCAAATACATGTAATGAATTCCTATGGGTAAGCCCCCAGGATTTCATGTCTCGTATTCACCAGGCTACATCCTGTGAAACCAATTCACATCGTGAACTGAATTCACAAAGTGAGTTTCTCACTATAGATGTTTTTAGCATCCTAGATTATTGTTCCTCCATTAATTTCCTGGAACTCCCAATACATCCACTGGTACTTAGAACACATTAAAAAATATCATTTCTGGATGTTAAAAAACTTGAAACCTCATTCTGATTTTTGGATCACAATAAGCCTCATCCAAAAATGAATAAAAATTCAAATTCTCTCAAAAATTCAACTTTTCCAAAAACATGGGACCATACACATTTATTGATTTTAAGTGACCATAAAACATACCCACCTTTACATATGTTTGGTCATATTATCTTCTTCGTATTATGAAATCATATGATCACCAATGGTTCATGTGATTGAGTGGTCTATATTAATTCATGACATCACATAATCTTTTAGTACTATGCGGAAAACCTTCTTCATAACCAATATCTCCAGAAAATCAAACAATATCTACACATATTCTGATAAAAAAAATTTCTTAACAACTTCCAACCTTTTCAACAAGCACAATAATCTATAACACCATTAAGATGGATTTTTACTAATAGAGGGCTAAAAAATATCCTATTAGTATTCAATTTCTTTGGTATGATAGGAATTAAATTTTGATGAAAATATATCTTAGGTGTAAATATAGATATGAATAGGAGTGTGAAACCTATATAATAAGACATTAATGAAATTTGGTTTAATTATAGGGTGTCCCCCCTACTTGTGATATAAGGCACACACTACTAGAGGCATATGATGTGTGTACTGTTAGAGGCATGATCAAAGGAAAAAATTGTAAAATTTTAATTAATTTTTAGTTCTTAAATTTCCCCATATTCTCAATAATTAATGGAAATTAATACATATTTTATATCTTTGAAATAATTTCTAATTTAATTTTGAAATGTATTAAATCATTATTCTTGTAATATTATTTAAAATAACACCAAGTTTCACTTTATTTATTTTGTTGATTTTAGGGGAAATATATATCCATGTATGATTAACAACTTTTTTCTATGTAATATGGAAAGTTAATATAAATTCCAAGTGAATTAATATCATTAACTATAAATTTAATTGCATTTAATGAGATTAAAATCAAGGGGATGAGTGACACATATTATTAACTGGGAAAACATCAACATTAAATTAGAATTACTGGGATAATGAAAGTGTCATGTAAAAATGACATGATAAATCCAAAAACCACATATGAATCA
The DNA here is from genome assembly GCA_963277665.1 of Viscum album. Classification (NCBI taxonomy): domain Eukaryota; kingdom Viridiplantae; phylum Streptophyta; class Magnoliopsida; order Santalales; family Viscaceae; genus Viscum; species Viscum album. The sequence goes on along the minus strand of OY728140.1, from coordinate 91,443,687 downwards.
TCTCACACAAATATCTCAGGTAAGAATAATCAGTGAGATATGTAAGAATAAATCATCCAACACTTTTGTTTTACTAACTATATAGAAACAAGGGCTATGTTGGATTAAATGGGATGTGATACTAATCATGTCAGTGTAAACCCACTAAGTCATGAACTATGTAAGGTGAAATCCTATGGGAGCCACTTGAAAAATGTCCATAAACAAACCTATCCTTATAAATCATGTCAAATAAATATATAAAATAATAATAATCATCATGATATTAAATTATAAATTACCAAAAATAATTGAGGCTTAAAAAACCTAAAAAATCACATTTCTCTTAGCTTCCCAAATCAGGGAATCTCTAAGAGAGATTCCACATGAATTTTATCAATTTATTTTAGGAAATATATATATAGAGATGAATCATTTACCATAGGTGATTCAAGATGATCTGACATTGATAAATCATAACCCTTAGTTTTCCACATGGAATTTAATACAAGGAGGAATCATTGAGTATTTGTATGACCATAAATTTCACCAAGGATGAAGAATAGGGTCTGTTATTATAATAAAAACATTTTTCATTATTATTTGTAAGGATTAATAACTTTTATCATGAATATGACGTGATTATAAAAGGTTTCTTTTATTTTATGTTTTGAAAATAATAATAGAATTCTATTTCCAATGTTATTATTATTCTTCTCACCCATTTCTATTTTTTTTGTGATCTCCACATCCATGATAACAAAACATCTAACATGAGGGTTGTTCCAGTAGAGGTGGTATGTCCTTAATAATTCCTTAAAAAATAAATTCTATATTAAATTAAAAACTCTAATAATCTATATAATTATAGTAGTGTAATTTCATGACAACACTTTATTTTGTTTTATTTTTATTTTATTCTCTCACTAATTTATTATATTCCATTTCTTCACTCACTTGTCTTAGGAGATCTATAATGGATTACTTATAAATGGAATTAGGAGAATTATAAGGAGAGAATAGGGTGTTATATTAGGTTAAGAGTGACCTTATGGTTTTCTATAAAATAGGAGGGTGTATTTCGCATATGAAGGTTTTAGTAGGCTATGCATTCACAACTTAAAATAATTCAATGGAATATGTTCATGAATACTGGTGGAGTGTGACCATTGAGTAAGGATGAGATCAAATTATTTTGATATTTAAGTATTTCATTATCACTAATTTAGTGGAGTAACATTATTTCTAATCACATCTTGTGTTAGAGTCTATATGTGTATCTTCATTTTTTCTTCCTACTTGTATTTTTCAAACACACACCCATTAACATTTTTTTTCAATATTAAAAAATAATAAAAAATAACATATTTAATAAAATATTGAGTGTATTATCTTGGATCCTCATGTGAGATAACCTTAGTTGGTTTCAAAATCTATATTCTAGGATTTACAATTTTTTAATGGGAGGCTCATGATATCCTCATATCATTGATTCCATTTCTAGGGAGCCAACTAATCACTCACTATTTCTTACACATCTATAAACAATTTAATTTTCCTTTTTTCTTTGTTTTATTTATTTATGTATTTATTTCATTTATTTTAATCTGGGATAATCTCATATGGTAACCATTAATCAATAATGTATCACTAAAATTATTCTCAATTTAAAGATATTGATCGACTTACTGTTGAGATCTAGGATTGACACATATCCAAACAATTTATAATAGGATAATATCTCTTCCCATAGGATTACAAGGAATAAAATCATGGGATGCAACATGATAAACTAGTGGTGTTTACCAATATCTGGTCGGATGAATTCCTCTAAACTAACAAGTAACTTAAACATCAGTTTCAAATTCCTCAATTCCATTAAGTACCATAAAACTAGCATTGAGGGAAGTTAATGAAGTAATCACTAGATCCTTTCACCTAGATGAACAATAAGAGTAAAAAAATAATTATATAGAAGAATTTAATAAAATTATTGATATGAAGTCCCCCACTAGTATTCATGGAGAAAAGAGAAAAAAAGAAGAAAAAGAAGAGTAATAAGTGCCTATGTCCTTTTCCTAATAAGATATAAAAAAGGAGGAATAAGAACTTGAAAAGATATTTCTCTTAGAAATTATAGAAATACTTATAAAGGATCTCAAATTAGAAGAAAAAATCACAACTAAACAAATCAATGGAGTATAACTTTCATGAGAATCTATTTTTTGAACTATACTTACTAGAAAAATGGTTTAACTCCATTGTTTATGAAATTTAATATTTGGAAAAGACCTATAAAAACATATATAGTGAATAAAATTTATATATTTCTAAATTTGAAGAGATTAAGATGATATAATTAGAATATTATGTGTTTATAGTAGCTTTGACAGTTTAAATAAAAATGCAAGACTATACAAATAAAGGATACGAAATAGATTTTAATTATTCTTATTATAATCCAATAAAAATATAAATGATCACTAATTTTACCTATGATATAAATATAGATTTGGTATCCTTGATAATATCCCTAGAAAGTGAGAAATAAACTACATAATAGGTGATGAAAGAAGAATAATTATATACTACAATACATACGGTGAATCCACTACCCCCTTGACTATAATAAAAGAAAATTTTGGTGGAGGATATAATAGAATATTATGAGACCCCTTACCTTAACCTCCATACACTTTAAATTACTTATTTTCCAATATTATAATGGGTTGGGAACAATTTACATTTCACTTAGGGACCCTCACACTTTATTTTCACTTACGAACATTGATATAAAACACATGTGATAGTTTCTATCAAAGAAACCTAATCCAGATACTAATTTGGGTTGAAATAATTTAACTTCTAAGTAGTGGGAAGTTTTAAACACAACACTCAATTAGGGAATGATCAAAAATTATCTTAACATCCCATTTTATCATTTTTTTTACTTTGAATAAATTTTCATGCTATTTGTTTTCTATTTGTCATGTAGGGTTGTAATGGATAGAAATGAGTAGACTAGATCATGGATGAACATACTAATAAACCATATTATATTACTCATATAATTTTTTATCACTTATTATCATGTATAAATTATAATTAAGGTTAAATAGAGTAGCATTCAATGACAATGGGAGAAATCTAAATCAATTTAGGAAATTTTTACTTACAGTTTTATTTTTTTGGAATGTTTTTGTAAATTTAATTAAATATAAGTTTAAAATAGTTTATTCCATGTGAAAATCCCCTTCTGGTTTCAAGTATTTAACTGATTTTTAAATTATTATTTTTATATGATTACTGATGTGCATTCTTACATCATTCATGGACTCAAACTCATATTAATAGGATGGAAATGAATTCCCAATCCATGAAATTACTGTCTAAATCTCCATCCCGAGAGACATTCTAAGACTTACTTGACAAATTGTTTTTTGTGATAACTTTCTTAATAGTCTTAGGATATGTTTTGAAATTAGATCATGCATTGGTTATTGTTTGAAGTTATAGGATTCAAGTATGATATGTATGATTTAGGAGATATTTAATTTTAAAAATACCTTAAAATTATATCTTTTAGGAAACCTTGAAGTTGGAACCCATTTAAGAATTAGAAATCATGAACTACCTATTAGGTAAGTTATAAGATAAGAAATTTACATCCATACCTACCCATATCTTAGTAAATTTAATGTTATAATTATAGATAAGTATAGGGGAGATAGTGTTTCTATGAATATTCTAGGGATAAGGTTCACTAATTTTAGTTTAGGTGAGAGGACAATTTATATATTTTTGGGTAGTTTGGTCACAATTATATTCATCATTATTACACTTGTTTCCATATTATTCTCTATGAAAAAAAATGTGTATATGAAAAATTCTATATACTTAAAAAAATAGAATAAAATAAAATGAATATGAAATAAAATGAAGATAAGAGGATGATTTCTCACTTTTACTCATTGTAAAACCATGGCATGAAAAAGGAATAAGAGAGAATGGGTGGTGGGAGTGATAATTTTTTTATGATACATGTTGATTTATATTAACTATATTATACTTTCTAAAAATGTTACTTGCATTATAATCTACAAATTAAAAATCTATTTCTACCTATGATTTTTCACATCTAGTCCCTACCAGGTTTAAAACCAAGAAAATCTGGTTGAAAGTCCCTTAAATAGAAAATTAGAATCTTACCAAAGAGAAATTTAGATCTCGGAAAGAATATAGTTGATCACATACACTCTTAGAATGATAATAACTCTATAAAAACTATCCTTTTAGTGAAGAGTGAAGAATTTAATGTGGTGTAAGTAATATATTGGAATGGACATTATTGCAACTATATAAACATGGGGATATAAAGTGGGTTAGTGAGATTAATTCATAAATTAGTAATAATAAATTTTAATGGGGAATTAATTATATATTTTCACTTCTTTGTTCTGTGTGTTTAAACTTGGATGGATGAATATTATTCTTAGATTTGTTAAATTTCCTTGGAGTAAAATTAAGTAAGTGAGGGGGTGATTGAAGGAAAAAATTGTGAAATTTTATTTAATTTAAAGTTGTTAAATTCCCTTATATTCATAATAATTTTAGGAAATTGATAATTTTTTTATAAATTTGGAATAATTTTGAATTTAGTTTTGAAATTTTTTAAATAATGTTTTTAATTATTTTATTTATTTTGGTTTATTTAGATTAATACCCTACTTTGATACTATATATTTTGTTGATTTTAGAGAAAATGTGTTGAGATGTATGAATAACACTTCATTTACAAAGTTTATAGATGAGTAAATTAATTTCTATTGGGCTACACGATGTTAGAAAAGAAATCCATTTTCCTTCTTGAGATTAAAATTAAGAGGATCACTGTGTGTCATCAACAAATAAAACTAGTGACCTTTTGTCAGAATAATTGGGGGAATGAAGGCACCATGTAGGAATAAATGTTTGAATCCATTAATCATGTAAGAATCATTCAATTACAATTACTTGTGTAAGAATAACCAATGATCCAAGTAAGATAAAACCACCCAACATTCATGTTAGATTAACCATGGGGCTAGAAGGCCCCTGTAAGATTCAATAGAACATAACACTTCTGACATCAGAGTAAACTCACTGATCCATAACCAGCATAATATTGACTCCAAGGGGATCCATAAACTTATTTCCCATTTTCTACCTATTCAATTATAAACACATAAAATAAACCCATAAAATCATCACCTATGGTTATTTGACCAGAAATATAACAAACAAATTGGGGAATAAGAGACCTAGAAATTAAATTTTCCTTTAATATAACAAATTTTGGAATCAACATGGGCGATTATACATGGATCTCAACTAATAATAATGGTGGAAAAGATCATGGGAGTAATCACACATCATGTAAGATTTGAGATGAGTTCACATGGAGTAATAATAACCCAATATTTTCTACATGGAATCATATCCCGAGTGGAATCTTAGAGGAGTTTTGCAATAATAAATTTCACTAGGGATATGGAAGAGTAAATTTGAGGCATATAAAAACATTTCTAATAATATTTATCAATGATTCAAACATGTTATATTATCTATGATTTTATTAGTTTAGGGTTCTTGTATTTTATTTTCTATATAAGATAATAGCATTATTTTTCCAGTGCTTGTGCTCTTAGTCTCACTCATTTCATTTATTTTTTGTATTTTGACCTCTACCACCAAGTTAATAAAGATATAAACAAAGGATTTATATTATAAAGGTGACATGGGAATAATTATTCATTAAATAGTCAATTCAATATTCAATTCAAAACTTTGAGTATTCAAAGAGTTTCAAGAATGAAGTTTTTTGACAGTGCTTTCATTCTTGTTTCATTTATATTTTATTCTCCCACTGGTTGATCATTTTACCTTACATAACTTAGTTATCTTGGGGGATACAAGGTGTTTATGTCACGAATTTATTATATAAAATTATAGGGATTCAATTAAGGTATTCTCTAAGGATAGGAGTAACTTGTAGGTTTTCTATAAAAGAGGTGGGTGTACTACTTACTCGAAGTTTTTTGTAACGACCCAAATCTGGAGCCACACAATTGGTTCCCTGTACCCAGTTCACCACATGACCTCAAGCGTGTTTCCCCAAATGCTAGAGGTTACCGACTAATAGCGAGGGCCTTGGTGAGTCATTGGGGAAACTATGACCTCATTTGGTAAGGTATAATATAATAATGATGAAAATGATGCAGCATGTACAAGTATATAAGGAAAGCAGCAAACACAACAACGTGCTGAAATACAACTGAGAACAAGTTACTAAAAGTAAACAACAACTCCAGCAGCATTGCAAGCCTAGGCTCGGTCCTATGCTCTCCAGCTCCAACTAGAAATCATGTACCTGAAGTAGAAGGGCCATAATCCCTATCCACACATGCAACCATATAACCTGTTTAGGCTGAAAATCAGGACCCAAACAGGGTGTGAGACTAATACCAGTAGGCAATCACCACAAGATCTGTGTCGTACTGTTAGTGAGAAATGTAGCAAAAGTAAATGAAATAAATGCAGCAGAGAAATAGGAGTACAATAAGTAAACAATCCTACAAATCTCCATTCACATTTATTTAGTAATTTAATTCAGTCATTTAATTATCACCCAAGGAATCTAGCAACAGCTCTATATTCCCAAAGCATAGCAAGTAACACAATAGGTATTTCAGCAGACTACCTAAACTACAAGCAGTAAAAAAATAGAAGCTTGTTATTTGGCTTGGTGGACTCATCACAACCAACCAAACAATATTCACACTGACTATTTGGGTGGCTCATACTGGCAGACCCCTATAGTCAAGTAATCATACAAAGGCACAAACACTATGGGAAGCACTCACCGTCAATTCCCCTGTGGTCTTGCAATGATAGGTATAGACTCTCTGAGGAAGAACTTACGTCTAATTCCTCCTATATTCTCGATACAGAACTAAGGACACTCTAAGGAAGCATAAAGTCTAATTCCTATAGGTCCTGCGAACGATACTAATTTATAACCGACTCTCTAGGGAATCCCTTAATCGTCAATTCCCTCCTTAGTCTACCACACCAGGTTCACACAACCCTAAGTAGTCTAGTCGTGCGTAATTGACTGTCAGAAGCCCTAAGTAAGTTCAAAAACTACTTGGATAATAGCTATAATGCATCAAAAGCATATAAACAGCAGGAAATATATGCAATCAATTATCTCAAGGCAGGCAATCAATGCAACAAGGTATGCCTCATAGGCAACCTAAGCCAAATGGCGATAAATAGCCAAAACAAGGGAAACATTGATGGGGTGATCCTAAAACATGATAATAAGCAAACATTAATCATCTAATAACCACAATCATACAAGAAATCTAATGAAGACAATAATACAGGTTCAAAACCCTAACCCGAGATACCCAATACATTAGAATCCGACACTTTTTGCACAAAAACTCAAAGACATTCAACGTAGGGCAACAAACCACCTACCTTGATCCTAGGAGATCGATATACTTGAAACGAGACCTATGAATCGGACTAGAATGGAGAAGATTTGCAAAAACGTCTAAAATGTTCAGCCTTAGATAACTCTCATAAGAGAACGAATCAGAAAACGTGGCCAAGGAAGAACCAAGAACTCACCGTTGCGATTCTATTACAACCGACGACGTTCGATTCGGATAACTGGTGATAGATCAGCGACATGGAGAAGATTCAACCTCCTTAGATGCTTTGAACGTAATTAGGTGAAGAAGAATATGGAAATAGGGTTTAGACGCAACCCTGATCCGTTTAATGAAATAAAAAGAAAAGTACATGACATGTACTTCTTGAGTACACGACGTGTACTCGCCTTTTCCGTACACCTCATTAAGCAGCCTCCACATCACCCTTACACACCATGTGTGTGGCCCAGACACAGCCATCACACGACCTCATGCGGGATCAAAGCACACGACGAAAATTTCTAGATTTTTCTCTTTTCCTAAAAAATGACCAGAAAAGGAAAAACATACCTGAAATGAAGATCCAGGTTCTTAAAAACTTCCCCCCTTAAAGAAATTCGTCTCCAAATTTCCCTAACAAGCTGGCGAAGAAGAAACCTCGAACATCTCTGGCCACTGTGATCGCATATCGGCCTCCCTCTCCCAAGTCTCGTCCTGCACACGGCCGTGCTGCCATAGCACCCGTACCAGAGGAACAGATCATCCACACAGTACCTTTGCAATACGATCAACAATACTGATAGGATGCTCCTCGAACAATGCACCCTGCTCTAACTCAACCTCCTCAGGTTGAAATACATGAGACGGGTCTGAGAAATAACGTCGAATTTGAGAAACATGGAAGACGTCGTGCATAGCCTGGTACCTTTGAGGTAACTGCAACCTATAAGCAACCAGCCCGACTCTCTCCAGAATCTCAAATGACCCAAAATATCTCGGTGAAAGCTTACCCTGCCTCCTGATCATCTGGTGTCCCAACCTTGTGGTAACACGTAGGAAAACCTGATCTCCTACCTTGAACTCCAAAGGTCATCTCCGCTGATCAACATAAGATTTCTGCCGAGACTGTGCAGTAGCCATCCTTTTCCGAATCTACTCCACCTATTTTGTGGTCTCCTGAACAAGATGAGGTCCCAAGATACCTACCTCTCCAACCTCCAGCCAACAAAAGGGTGATCAGAACGACCTACCATACAAAGCCTCATAAGGTTCCATCTAAATAGTTGCTTGAAAACTATTATTGTAGGAAAAATCCACCAGATGTATATGTTTCTCCCAATAACCTCTAAAATCAAGGACGCATGCTTGTAGCATGTTCTCTAGCACCTGTATCGTGTTTTTTGACTAGCCATTTGTCTGAGGATGGTAAGCTATACTCAGAAGTACCTGTGTACCCAAAGCCCTCTATAGCCCTTGCAAGAAATACAACGTAAAGCGGGCATCCCAATCTGAAATGATAGTACTCAGAACCCCATGAAAGTGTAAAATAATAGTACCTATGTATCTATATGCATGTATTAGTGGGATTTGTTACCCTACATTGAATGTCTTTGAATTTTTATGCAAAAAGTGATGGATTCCCATGTATCGGGTATCTCGGGTTAGGGTTTTGAACATGTGTTAGTGAGATGTGTAGTTTCAAAATGAAATTAATTAGTGGATGATGTTCATGCATGTAGGTGGAGTGTGAAAATGGTGTAAGGATTAGAATTAATTAGTTATAAAAGTTAATAAGTTCATTAAAAACAATCTAGGGGTTTTAATTTTATTCCCAATTGATTTTTTGTCAGTTTCTGCACATGCATCTATATGTTTTCATTCAACTTGTATTTCACACACATTCATCCATCACCCATTATATTTTTTTGGATATTAAACATTAAAAATTTAAAAAAATATAATAAGTTCAATGAAATATTAAGTATTTTATCTTGTCTCCTCAGGTGAGATGATATTGATCAACTTTACAAGTTTCATTTAAAATGTTACAAGTTGTTACTACTTGAGAGGCTTGTGACAGTATCATATCAAGGTGTGGTTCTTATGTGGGATACATGAAGACCATATAATTCATTTTTAAATATTGCGACAAATTATATAGTCTAAATATCACTTAGTAAAATCCTATATATTTAATATCTCTTTTTTCCTTAGTGGGGGTATATGCATCACCATCATGTATGTTTTGGTGAGATGTCTTTCCACCATTATTTTTAAAAGTATAGCATGGTGAAATTTACTAGGGAATTCCATGATGGGGTGCACTATATTGAGGAATTTTATTTTTTGTTCACTATTTGGTAAGGGATTATCAAATAGACTTTGGATAAAGGTGATGAGTGAAAATTTAAACTTTATTAAATTTTCTTCCTGATTTCTTTCATGATTTTATTTATGATTTCATCCTCATGTGATTTCCCTTATTTCTACATATCATATCTAATATTTTATTGATTTTTTATAGGAAATATTGAACACAATCTCTGATAAATCTGTAGTAGTACATATAAAATAATTTATCAAGGATATTGAGCCTGGGTAGGTTTTTTAATGAAAGTTAAATATTTATGATCTTTTATAGACTCTTTAAAATTATATTTAGGCCTTTAAATCATAATAATTTCTTCCCCTATATGGTCATGAGTTAAAAACTCATGTAACAATTCTATGACTTGATCATGATATTCTAATGTATTATTTCAGTAATGTATAATGGTTGAAAAAAATTTAAATCTTGATGAAAATATCATATATTAAAAATAATATAGATATTTTTCATATAATATATGGCATATAAAGGTGGCATTGAATAATCATGAATGTTATCCAGATCCCATTCTATAAAATTATTTATAAATATATTATTAGTTAGTTATTAGTCAACTTAAAGGGTGGAATAAAAATTAGGATCAGTTACCTATAGGTGGATTCAATATGGGGTGGATGTGGATATATTGGGTCAGTGAAAATTTCAAAAAGTTTTAGAATCATATTAAAATAATAGGGATCTATTAGGTTATCTATATTTATCATACATATGTATACAAGGATTCCGAGTTCATCACCATCCTTATGAGTTTTTAGAGTACCCAATTAAACACATTCAACATATTACATAGAGACGTGGGAATTAATTTATGATACATATATAATATCATGAGAGAACCAATCCTTGGGGAGATGTATGAGGAGTTTCTCACACCAAATTCTTCTTGGGTGAATGTGAGAGGACACAATTTTTTGTATATGTATTTTTGAGGGGACCTCAAAATTACCCTGTGAAATAACCTCATCTAAGAATCAATATAAACATTGATGTATGGATAAAGATATTCCTGAAATATAATGGAAAATTTCAAAATTTTGGACACCCTATGGGGTGTACCACAAAGTATAAAATATGGGACCAATACATACTAGCCATATTTGGAATAGGGATAATAAAAGGAATAGAGTGAGAGGATCATTTTTGAATTAAACCCTCATTATGCCGTATTGGTTTTCTAGATATCTAGATTAGTGTATATATGTTTCCCATTCATAAATCATATACTGGCATAAGGATGAGCACCGCCATGATGGAAACATGGCTAGTGGAAGGGAAACAAATTTTTTTGGTGGTGCTAACGTTGGATAAAATGTGTTATTTTTTACTGTATATATACTATGGAAAATACCTTTTATGTATCTTTAGACCATTACGGATCTTATAAGGATGTTTTGAAGGGAATTTCAAGAGATATGAATTCTTAATCCTTGTGAGATTCTATACTACCTATTTAGGACACACATCTAGTGTATATATAGAATTCTAGAACTTTTATTTTAATATACTGGGATTAATAAAACATTGGGGATATCTTTATATTTCAGCTTATTTTAACACAGTGAGGTTAAAATTTGGATGATTATAGATGATGGATCTTGGGATTACATGGAGAAACTGTATAATATGTCCTTGAGATATTACATCTTGTCAGAAAGGATTAACTATGAGGTCATCTGTGAGATATACAGACCATTATCCTTTTCTCATTAAGAGAGGTGTGTATAATGGTAGAATCTAGAACCATTTATAAATTCAAGGATGGATCAAAATCCTATGGTATCTTAACAATTATTCTCAACGATGATTCAAGAGAATGACCATGCCAATCACACCAGCATCTATAGACATTGGTGTTAGATTTTGGTCTGATTATACAAATTAATGGATCTAATTCTACCCTTATGGCATGATGAGAGAGAGGGTGGTTTGATTCAGTGGTTATTAAGTCATTTAAAATTGGAATTATGATACAAAAAATGTGCAAAAAGATATTACCATGATAGATAAATAAGATTATTTTGTCTAATAATGATAATGATCTTTTTAGTAGCTCAAGATTGAGGATCAAAGACATAATGATCCTGGACCCAAAAAATATATCCAGATCTAGTGAGATAATCCCCCAATAGATAGTAAGAGGTTATAAAAGTGTTTGAATCTAAAATAATATATTTATTTTTCAAGGAGTTAGGAAGAGAGAATAAATACCTTTTTAATTTATATATATTATAAATCCCACCAATTTTTGGTTAATTGGGTATTGGTGTGTGTTATAAAGAACTTATTGACTTCTTTTTTCCCAAAATTCATATTCCTCAGATTGAAAATATAATGGAAACTAATGATATTTACCTTAAAATTAATATAGATGAGTTTGAAATTCATATAAGAATGTTGGATATTTTTATGCATGAAACTGATGATAGAACGAATTTTACAAAAAATTTGTGAAATATAATTGACCTTAGAGACATTGAATTAATAGTGAGTCATAAAATTGATGAAAAATGAGATGATCTCATTAGTATTAAATATGTAGAGTACAACTATTTTAAAATATCACATTTGACACATTTAAATAAAAGTAAATTGCTTAACTTTCACCTCCCACTAAGGATAGAGTTCAATACATAGATAACATTTACCCAATAAACAAAAATAGGAACCCCAGTTGGAAATGTGGATAAATGGAGTGGTTTGGTGAAAGATGACCTAGAATTAGGACAAAAGGTGATCCTGGATGTAGAGGGGTAGGACCGATTGTATAATTTTTTATTCTTGGTTAGTTTGAATTAAAAATAAAACATTATTAACCAACACATAAATATATAATCTAAATGTGTATTGGAAGACTGGACACAAACCCCTGAAAAGGAAAAAGGGACTGATCTTAGAAGACAAAGAAGCAATAAAGTGTGACCTACATGTTGGATCTTGAATATACAGATTATAAACAAGAGGGTGGTGAATTGTGTCTTTCAGATTTTTCGTTAACTCTTCGATTGAACGAGTTCTGTACTCTATGCTTTATCAGATTTGATCATGCAGCAGAATAAGTAAAATCAGGGACACATAGATGTATAGTGGTTCGGGGAACAGAATTCCCCTAGTCCACTCCACCAATGCTCAACTCCAAGAGCTTGGTGATTTTCACTATCTGGTCCTCTTTTCCACAGACCTTCCAACTATTGAAAAACAGGCAGTTGACACCTTTACAATTTTCAGGCTAAAAAAACCTTTTGGTTCAAACATGAACCTACTCAGCTTAGTATGAGAAGCTAGTTACTCAATATAAAAAGAATTTTAGAAAGAACTTTTCCATTTGATCTTCAAAATTGCAACAGAATGCAATTGACAGCAGATGGATCGTCATCTCTAGAAATATTGATTTTCAAGTCGAAGCAGTTCTGAGTCGATTCAGTTGTAGTAGATATAGAGATATAATTCACAACTTCAGTAGTAGTATATCCACAATAGATATTTTATGTAGAACAAGTGAATCTTCTATCGAGTTACTTCTTCTTAAATAAATAGAGCTTTGACGCTCCTTTTGAATCAGCAGAACTGAGTGCTTTAAGCAGTCTCTGTTTTCCACCTTTTTGAATAATATATTGATCACCACACACCTATGCCTGGTGTTTTAGAGAAAACATATATAATAAAGCCGATCATATCCCCTACAAATTTAGATACCTAAAATCCGCCTTTTGATTCGTGATATTCAAAAATTTTAATTTACAGAGTAGTCATAACTTCCCTGAAGACTCAGCATAAAAATCTCCTTTTAATTCGATCTTTAATCCATTGATAAAACAACTTTGAATCGGTCAAAGTCGTATTTTAAAATCAACTTTAAATCCGACTTGAAATCCACCGAACAATCAGCTTGCTGACCGTTGCATAAAATATCATCTTTCAAACTTTCCGATGCCGAACGTAAGGTTGATGACGTGACCTCCAAATGCAGGGTTGACAACGTAAGGTTGAACATAAACGTAGGGTTCATGTTACTTTCTTCAAACGCAAGGTTGATCATAAACGCAGGGATGATCATCCATACTTTTTCTTCAACTCTCAGATGAAAGATAAAAGATCCATTCAAAGAACATATGGTTGTTTACAAAAGTAAGGTTGATGAACCATACTTTTGATAAACAAACGTAACGTTTAGTACTTATGTACGGTTATCCTTCCATACTTTGTTGATAACCCAAACACAAGGTTCCTTCCTAAGGTAAGGTTCTTCTTCCATACTTTGCTGATAACGTATGGTTGATTAACCATACTTTTCTCTTATCTCAAAAATTATACACACTTTTCATCCTTATGCTACATTTATCCACGTAGGGTATGAACATTGAATCTAGGACACGCTAAAGCAGATCCCGAATAAGTAAGGCATGAACAATGTTTCCAGAATGCGCTAAAATAGTTCCTGAATAAGTAATAAATTATCATTATTTCAAGAGTAAAATAAATTAATAAATTCCTGAAAAATACTAAATAAAATCAATAGAAAATAATTAAGGGTATTTGTGAGCATCAAAATTATCATAAAGATACAAAGTATTATTTTCAATAATCTCCCCCTTTAAATAAAATTATTATGTATTGTTGAAAAAATACTTTTCTCAATAATCTCCCCCTTTTTGATGATCACAAAATCCATAAAATAATTAATGAAATCAACTTACAAAATTAATTACATATAGTTTTGAAATTTTGAAAAGATAAATATAATATTAATTTTTCCTTAAATTTATCCATTTTTAATTTCTTCCCCAATAAGATAAATGTAAAACCAAATTTCTCCCAAAAAGATACTTAAAAAATGTAGTGTTTATCCAAAGTTCTCCCCCTTTTTGTGATATCAAAAAGATTGATAAAATATGGTATAGAACACAGATTGATGTTGTACTGATCATTAGTAAATTCTATAATTAACTATTTAATAGTAAGGTAATCTGATATATTGGCATATGTTAATGTAAAATAGTAATAAACAAATAGAGAAAGAAAAAAATAAATGATGGAGGAAATTTTCATTCAAAAATAGCAGTATGTACATGACAATGATATACACAGGAATCAAGGTTTGGGCAAGGTAGTCAACAGGTTCTATCTCCTCTGGATTGCAGACCTGATTTCTGTAAACTGTTCCCTAAGGCCCTTCATCATCCCATCTCCAAGTTTGATAATGACCTCTCGGTTCTCATGAGTCATATGAATATCCTAGATTAAATTGACCCTGAAAAACTCATGCATCCTTTCCTTTTTTTCTATAAACACTAACAGCTTCTATGAAATCTAATTTAACAGTGTTCTGATTGGTGGCTCACTAGATGTTAGTTGATCCACTAAAAATTTCTGATTGTCCAGTAACACTGATAATGGAGCACTGTTACATTAAATATCTTTCAACCTATCATTCATGTTTCTCATCGCGGCTGTGATAGCTTGAAATATTCTGATTAAATCAGGTGAAGTACCTGATCCACTAACATCACTATTTGCAACTGATGCAAATTGGTTCTCCATAAACAATTTTAGATCTGATAAATCTAACTTCATAACCATTTCAGATTTCAACTTGACCACTGCATTCAGCATATCCTCTTTAAACATTTTAACTTCTTGCCTTGAGACTGTACTCTCCTTCAGCTTTTGAAATCTCAATTGTTCTAAGTCTAAGGAATTTCTCAAAGTGACATTCTCATATTCCAAATGAGACACCTTTTTGTACAGTTCTTCAACTTCTTTCTTCCTTAAATCAGAGGCACCCTGTGCTTGATTTGCATTCTCAGGCTCTGGACGATGCAACAGTACCAAAGGTAACGAGTCAGCATCAGATTGTTCTTTATCTTTTTCCTAAGTGGGTTGGTCCACATATTTTTCCTTAGAGTCCTCAGACTCCTCCACAGAAAAATCCTCTTGAAGTACCTCTGTTGGAGCATCAAGGAGATGTTCATCACAAACATCAACATCTTTGTCTTCCACTGGAATTTCGAGAACAATATTTTTAGGAGTTTCCTGAGGTCTGTCCACTTCCTCACTAGGATCTGTCTCCTTATCTTGTTCCTATTGAAGTGTAACTTCAACGTCATATACAATCTATTCCTGAGTCTCCCTTTGAGCTTCTTCTTGAACTCCTGATCCCTCTACTGGTATTTTCCTTTCAATAACATCTTCCATGGACTTATCAATAGCATCTTCTCTTACAAAAGTATAATAAAATAAAGCTTCTGTTGTTGCTAATGCAGGGGAAGTAATTTCCTCATTAACAGGTCTAGTTCTTCGAGATTGAAGTCCCTTTTGACTTCTTTCTTCCTCAGCATCTTCCACTTCAAATCGGATCCTTCTTGCTACATTGCTGACTCTTGATTCAGCTTGTCCCTCCTTGGACTTAGCAGGTTGAGCCTAAGCACTCTCTGAGTCATCCTCAGCTCATACTGGAAAATGTTTTCCTTTAATGGTGCTCCAGAAATAGCCAATTTTTCTTAGAGTTCCAGCATTGAATACATTGCTGTGATGACAATGAACTATGGAATCCCCCAGTCTCACCATATCCTTCTTGAACAACAGTTTAGAAATAAATCGACCGAAATGGTAAAAGTTCATCTGGGAAACACTTTGACAACAATAATTGAGGTACCTTACCATGTACCTTGAGAAGTTTAATTTGATATCACTTAATAGAAGATACATTATGTACATATCAGGGTACAAAATCTTTTCCATTTCTACCATTCTGGGAGCTATTCTAGTCTGAACAAATTTAACCAGGATCTTATGATCCGGTTCTAAATCTTTCACCATCATTTTTATAATAGTATATTTTCCAAACAAAAAGGACATAATGTCCTCGGGTTTATGCACAACATCTCCTATGTTTTTCAAATAAAAATGGTATACTCCTTCATGCGGGAAATTTAGGATTTGTCCTATTTCAACAGAAGAGATTGAGAAATCTCTTTCCTCAATCTTTGCAATAATAGTGTCTTTGTCCTCACCTAGACTAAACTGAACTGATCTGAAGAAATGATGCATTTCTGCCTCATACAAAAACTCAAACCTTTCACTATTGAAAGTCTGATCAAGGTTTTGAAAAGATAAAGCCTGTTTCAACATCAGATTCATCTCGAACAACCATTCCAGATCTATAACTTTACCTTGCAAAATTTTTCATCCAACTGTCTTTTGATTCTTCGCGTCACTTCTCTCGGGTTCATCTGCTCTCTTGGTCTTTTCCATTTCTGAGTAGATTTCTGAAGGTTCGAAGATTTTAGGGTTTGAAGATTCGAAGATTAGGGGTGTGCAACAGTATGTGGTTTTCGGGTTCGAAAGGGTTTTGTTGGGGAAAAGAAACAGTTTCGAATTCGAAAGGGCTCTGACATCCTTGATTCCCGTGTAATCACTAATCATTACATTTATTTTAAAAACAAATAAAATTTGCATACGGTGAATTTAATCATAAAAAAAGATCTTACACATTATTCAAAAACAAAATAAAATTTTCAAAAATAAATAAAATTAAACAAATAACATTTAAAAAAAATTATTTAAAATTAAATAAACCTAGCTCCCCTTTAATAAAATCAAACCTTGCAGTGGGAAGTGGTTTAGTAAAAATATATGCTAATTGAATTTCTGTATTTATAAATTCTAAAAATATATCCTTTTTAATAACATGATCTCTTAAAAAGTGATTCCTTATATCAATGTGCTTAGTTCTAGAATGACTAATAGGATTTTTTGAAATATTAATTGCGCTTGTTTTATCACATAAAATAGGTGTATTATTAAAATTAAATCCAAAGTTCATAAGAGTCTTTTTCATCCACAAAACTTGTGCACAACAACTTCCAGTAGAAACACATTCTGCCTCGGCTGTTTACAGGGAAACTGAATGTTGTTTCTTACTAGACCATGACACTAAAGACTTTCCTAAAAAGTGACATGTTCCTGATGTTATTTTTCTATCTAATCTATAACTTCCAAAGTCAGTATCTGAATATGAAATCAAATTAAAATCATAAGTTTTAGGATAAATTATAGATTGAAAAATAGTTCCTTTTAAATATCTAAAAATTATTTTGACAGCAGTTAAATGAAATTCTTTGGGATTTGATTGAAATCTAGCACAAAGACATACTGAATACATTATATCTGGCCTGCTAGAAGTAACATATAACAAACTACCAATCATACCTCTATATAACTTGTCATCAACTGATTTCCCAGTTTCATCCAAATCAAGTTTTATATTAGTACACATAGGAGTTGTAAATGGCTTGCTATTTTCAAGTCCAAATTTCTTAAGTAAATCAGCAATGTATTTTCTTTGATTTAAAACATTTCCAAAATCTTTTTGAAATATTTGAAGACCCAAAAAGAAATTTAATTCTCCCATCATACTCATTTCAAATTATTCTTGCATTAATTTTGAAAATTCATGACAAAAATTTTTATTAGTTGATCCAAAAATTACATCATCAATATAAATTTGAACCAATAAAACATTATTTTTCACAGTTTTCTTAAAGAGTGTTGGATCTGCCAATCCAACAGTAAAGTCATTTTTCAAAAGAAAAGAACTTAATCTTTCATACCAAGCTCTAGGTTCTTGTTTAATTCCATAAAGAGCTTTAGTAAGTTTAAAAATAGAATTAGATTTTTGAGAGTTTTCAAAACCAGTAGGTTGCTCAACATAAACTTCCTCCATTAAATAACCATTTAAAAAGGTATATTTTACATCCATCTGAAATAATTTAAAATTCGTATAAGATGCATAGGATAAAAGGATTATAATGGCTTCTAACCTAGCTACAGGTCAAAAAGTATCATCATAATCTATTCCATCTTCTTGATTATATCCTTTAGCTACTAATCTTGCTTTATTTCTAGTTATTATGCCTTGGTCATCCTGTTTATTTCTAAAGACCCATTTGGTTCCTATTACTAGATAATTCTTAGGTCTTTACACTAATTCGCAAACTTTATTTCTTTTAAACTGGTTTAATTCATCATGCATTTCTATTACCCAACTTTCATCATCTAAAGCTTCTTCTATAGTCTTGGGTTCTTGTTGGGATAGGAAGGCAGAGAATTCCACTAGGTTTCATAAGTTTCTTCTAGTTTGAATATCAGTTTCTAAGTCACCTATCACAGTTTCTAAAGGGTGATTCTTTAGGATTCTAGACTATCTAGGAAATACATTTAAAGGTTCTTCAGTATCATGTTCCTCTGAAATGGACTGAATTTCTTTTATATCATTTTCAAAACCATTATTTAAGTTCTCAAGTCTCATGTTATCATTAGAGTCAGGTTCATCCATTTGATCTGTCCTTTTCTCAAAGGGATCAGATTCATCAAATTTCACAAGAACTGATTCTTTAACAATACTTGAATTTTTATTATAGACTCTATAAGCTTTGGAGGTAGCAGGATATCCTAAGAAAATACCTTCATCAGATTTTGGATCAAACTTACCCAGATCATCTTTGGTGTTCAAGATGTAGACCTTGCATCCAAAAACTTTAAAGTAATTTACTTTAGGTTTTCTGTTATTACATAGTTCATAGGGTGTCTTTTTCAAAATAGGTCTAATTAAAACTCTATTAATTATATAGAAAGCTATATTTACTGCTTCTTCCCAAAAATATATAGGTAGGATATATTCATTTAACATAGTTCTATCCATTTATTGAATTGTTCTATTTCTTCTTTCTACAATCCCATTCTGTTGAGGTGTTCTTGGTGTAGAGAAGGGATGTTTAATACTCATGTTTGAGAAAAAGGAATTAAATTCACGATTCTAAAATTCTCTACCATGATCACCTCTCAATGAGATTATATTAAAACCTTTTTCATTTTGAACAGATTTGTAGAAACTTTCAAATAAAGTAAAAGCTTTATTTTAAATTTCAAAAAGAAAATCCAAGTAAATCGAGAATAATCAACAAATAATACATAAACATATAATTTACCAGCTAAGCTTTCTACTCTGGAAGGTCTAAAAAAATCCATACGGATTAGTTCTAGATGTTTAGTTGTAGAAACTTTATTAACAGATTTGAATGATGATTTGTGCTGCTTTCCAAGTTGACATGCATCACATAATATGTAACTTTCAAATTTGAGACTAGGAAAATCAGAAAATAGATGTTTCTTAGATAATTTATGTAAAACATATACATTAAAATGTCCAAGTATCCTATGCCATATCCAAGATTCACTTACTTTAGCAGTCAAGCAGTTTACTTGTTGTTTACACAAGGAATTTAAATCCAAAGTATAGACATTATCAGTTCTTGGTGCCTTAAATTTAAACAGTTTATCTTTAGAAACTGTACAAAAATTGTTAGTAAAATCAACAGTATATCCATCATCACAAAGTTGAGAGATACTTATCAGGTTCTGTTTTAATCCATGTACATAAAGTACTTTGTTGATTGAGACTGTTTTTGGATCTCCAACAGTTCCAATGACAATGATTTTTCCTTTGGCATTGTCACCAAATGTGACAAGTCCTCCATCATTTTGAGTGAGTGAAGAAAAATTCAATGAGTTTCCACTCATATGTCTTGATCATCCACTGTCCATGTACCATATATCTTTTCTACTCTGGTGGCCAGCTACCTACAAAGACATTCAAACAAATTGCTTTGGTACCCATATTCTGGTGGGTCTAGGGGTGTTAGATAGCAATGATCTGGGTATCCATATTTTCTTTGTTCTTTTAAAATCAGCTAAATCATATAAGTCTTTTGAAACATAGGCTTTCTTAATACCACAAATTTGAGGTTGTCTTAAGAAACCGTTTTTAGCTATATGTCCCTTTGTCCCACAAAAGTTACAATTGACCCTTTTAGAGCTAGGAACAAAATAATTTTTATATAGATTAGGTTTTTCTCCTTTACTTCCAATTCCAAATATCTCCTTTTTAATGACAGTTTTTCCAAGAATTTAATTTAATGAATTCTCTCCTTTTGTAAAAACCAATGCAGTCTATTTGTAAGATTCTACTTCATCTTGTAGTGTTTTTATTCTTGATTCAAAATTAATATAGTTAGTGTTAATAGAATTGTATTTATCAGTTAATTCTTTATGTTGTTTCAACATTGTATCTCTTTCATCTGAAATAGCTTTATGTATGTTCTTTAGTGACTTCTGTTTCTTAAATAGTTAGTCATATATTTCTTCAAGCTTATTGTAGTAGGCTGCAAGTTTTTCATTTGTGTAGCTTGATTCAGAATTTGATTCATTATTTGAGTTAGAGGAGTAATATTAGTGTACCTCATTGGTTTCTTCCATGAAACACATGTTTGATTTTCTATTGACTTCTTCTTTCTCTGAGCTTGATTCAAGAGAGTTACTGAAGTATTCAGATACACTCCAAGTGGCTTTCATAGATTTCTTTTCTTTTTGATCATAGTAATTTCTTTTGATGAATTTATTCTTATTTGAATATTTCAATTGTGGGAAATCTGGTCTGATATGCCCCATATTCTTGCATTCATAGCATCTTACTTCCTTATTATCTCTCTTAAAGGATTTTTTTAAGTCTCTTTTCTTGTTGTAGAATTTTCTAAATTTTCTGGCTAACTGAGCCAGTTCTTTATCTGAGTTTGATGAGTCAGAGCTCTCTAATTTATCTTTGACTTCTATGTTCTTCATCTTTTGATTCTTTTGTTGTGAAGTTTCCTTCAAGGAAATATCATCCTTTTTATGTAGAATTTATATTCATTTGCCTCATCTTGCATTTCATCTTTGTACATCATCAGTTTACCAATCAGCTCTCTCATGGTTAGATTTTTGATAGGTGTTGATTGTTTGATTGCAACAGAGATACCATTCCATCGAGTAGGAAGTACCCTCAGTACTTTTAATTCTTGATCATCCTTCTTGATAGGTTCTACTATAGCTGTTATATTATTGACAATTTCTGTCAATCTCCCATTCATTTGGGTAATGCTTTCACCTTCAAACATTCTGAAAGTATCAAATTTCAATTTGGGAGTTGCATATCACATTTTTCTCACATTGTCTATTCCTTCATATGCCACAACTATTTTTTCCACATATCATATGCTGTCAGGCACTAAGATACTCTATTAAATTCATCTGGTCCTAGACCACATATGATTTCATTCATAGCGTTCGAATTCATATCATACTCTGCCTCTGTATTAGCACTCCATGTCTCAGGCTTTTCAGGAATTTCATAAGGAGTCAGAATCTTTGAATATATTTTATATCCGAGGTTTTTCAGATATATTATCATGTGCGATATCTAGCAGCCATAGTTATCTCCATTAAAATATGGTGCTCTGACCATTTCCATCCCTTCTCTTATATCAATCATGACGCTCTATTGTATAATCTTTAAATTCTTCTAGCTTGCTAAGGCTCTATCAGAAACTCCACCTCTGATACCAATTTTTGGATCTTGAATATACAGATTATACACAATAAGGGGGTGAATTGTGTCTTTAAGATTTTTCATTAACTCTTTGATTGAACGAGTTCTATCCTCTATGATTTATCAGATTTTATAATGCAGTGGAATAAGTAAAAGTAGGGACACATAGATGTATAGTGGTTCGGGGAATATAATGCCCCTAGTCCACTCCACCAACTCTCAACTGCATGAGCTTGGTGATTTTCACTATCTGGTCCTCTTTTCCAGAGACCTTCCAACAACTGAAAAATAGGTAGTTGACACCTTTACAATTTTTAGGCTAACAAAACCTTCTCGTTCAAACAAAAACCTACTCAGTTTATTACGAGAAGCTGGTTACCCAAGATAAAAATAATTTTAGAAATAACTTTTCCATTTGATCTTCACAATTTCAACATAATGCAATTGATAACAGATGGATCATCGTCTCTAGAAATAATGATTTTCAAGTCGAAGCAGTTATGAGTCGATCTGGTTGCAGTAGATATAGAGATATAATTCACAACTTCAATAGTAGTATATCCACAATAGATATTTTATGTAGAACAAGTGAATCTTATATCGAGTTACTTCTTCATAAATAAACAGAGCTTTGACGCTCCTTTTAAATCAGCAGAACGGAGTGCTTTAAGCAGTCTCTATTTTCCACCTTTTTGAATAATAGATTGATAACCACACACCTGTGCCTGTTGTTTCAGAGAAAATATATATAATAAAGTAGAGCATATCCCCTGCACATTTAGATCCATAAAAGTCGCCTTTTGATTCACGATATTCAAAGATTTGAATTTACAGAGTAGTCGTAACTTCCCTGAAGACTCGGCATAAAAAGATTCTTTTAATTCGATCTTTAATCCATTGATAAAATAGCTTTGAATCAGTCAAAGTCATATTTTAAAATCGACTTTAAATCCGGATTGAAATCCGCCTAATAATCAGCTTGCTGACTGTTGCATAAAAATATCATCTTTCAAACTTTCCGACGCCAAACATAAGGTTGATGACGTGACCTCCAAACTTAGGGTTGACAATGTAAGGTTGAACAGAAACGTAGGCTTTATGTTACTTTCTTCAAACATAAGGTTGATCATAAACATAGGGTTGATCATCCATATATTTTCTTCAACTCTCAGACGAAAGAAAAAAGATCCATTCAAATAACGTATGGTTGTTTATAAAAGTAATGTTGATGAACCATACTTTTGAGAAACAAACTTAACGTTTAGTACTTACGTACGGTTCTCCTTCAATACTTTATTGATAACCCAAACGTAAGGTTCCTTCCTAACGTAAGGTTCTTATTCCATACTTTGTTGATAATGTATGGTTGATTAACCATACTTTTCTCTTATCTCAAAAAGAATACACGCTTTTCATCCTTACACTACGTTTATCCACATAGGGTATGAACAGTGATTCCAGGACACGCTAAAGAAGATCCCGAATAAGTAAGATATAAACAGTGTTTCCAGAACACGCTAAAACAGTTCCTGAATAAGTAATAAATTCTCATTATTTTAAGAGTAAAATAAATTAATAAATTCCTGAAAAATACTAAATAAAATCATTAGAAAATAATTAAGGGTATTTGTGAGCATCAAAATTATCATAAAGAGACAGAGTATTATTTTCAATAATCTCCCCATTTAAATAACATTATTATGCATTGTTGAAAACAATACCTTGCTCAACACTACATGGTTATTCACCCATTTTTAGGGAATTAGATCCTAAACCAAGACTAAATACACTACCACATTACAACATATTTTAGGGATGTGAAAATTAAATGATTACACACATCTGTTCATGTAATTTAAATTGGTCTTCAATTTTAATTATCTTATCTTATTTGGACATTAACATCATATTTTTTATGAAAACATTTCCGTATACATCAAATGGATAAGTTGAGAAGGAGGTGCCTCAAGATTTTATTTCCTCACCTTATGGTATCTTGGGGATATCAACTATTTAAATGGAAATTCCAAAACCTTAGCTTTAATATATTATGGAAATTAGATAATAAAATATATAAGTTGAATGAAAATTGAACACAAATATTTAGTAGGTTTGAGCAGAATACCCTAAGTCC
The DNA here is from genome assembly GCA_963277665.1 of Viscum album. Classification (NCBI taxonomy): domain Eukaryota; kingdom Viridiplantae; phylum Streptophyta; class Magnoliopsida; order Santalales; family Viscaceae; genus Viscum; species Viscum album. Next base: position 91,419,283 of record OY728140.1, on the reverse strand, counting down.
ATCGAGGGGATAAACAAATTCACTATTTTTGGTGTTACGATATAAGGACTTGTGGTACAATAGATCCAAACCCACAATTCCATAGTCCAAGTACATTTTATTTATGAAAAAATAGTGCCATAAACTCAAGAGTTTAAACTCCCTTTCAAGTAAAATAAATTTCCAACTCCTCTATGTGAATATCAATGATAAAAAGTTGACCTCTTCATGTCCTGATGCATCCCACATGAAACATTTATTTCAATTGACCCCATATGAACCCCATGTGAAATTTGAAATTTTTACATTGCTTCCCACATGAACCCTTACTAAAATTAATAACCATGACTCCATGTGCACCCCTCTCTCTTTTCCAATTTTTCTTTCATGGGAATCTAAACCTAAAATACCCAACCTTTTTCATAGGGAGAACTACACCTAGTAATCCCACATGACCATAGTTTTGAGGTTTAAAGAAGGAGTTTGGGATCAATGTATAGTTTGGTCTTCATAAAATCAAGCTCCATGTGTCTTAATATTCTCAAGCTTGGAGATTGATTCTTGAGAAACTCTCATATATAAATTTCCTTCTACAATAGTCCTTGTTGGGTTGCTCCTGTCACCCCTTTATCATCTCTAAAGTCCAAATGAGACATAGAAATAAAAAAAATTATCAAAGAATATCATCTTCATTATCATATCAAATAGATTCATACTTCTTTGAATCATCCTCACATCAAAAGATTCATCATATCATAATCCTCATATTAAATAATATTTCATCTAAAGATGATTCATCCTAGAATGAAATACAAGATTCATTGAATGAGGAATAAAACTATTGATATCTGAATATAATAAATTCTCCCCTTATCCCTATGTAACCCATTAAACAAACTCATCATTCATATAATCTCATTTCCTTCTTTATGGATAAAATCATATTCTACCACTTTTATATACAATGCCACAATATTATGTTATTGTGGAAGCTAATTAACATAAGTGTTTCTATAGTTATAAACATATCATATTGTACTAATTCTACTATCAATGTCACCTCACTAGTCTAAATAAACATATACATATGAAGGAATCCCTACCTTGAATAATGAAAACATATCCTTCCTACACTTCAAGTATCATATTACCCACTTCATAGACTCCCAATGTTTTCTTTTTGGATTTTCCGTGTACCTAATAACAAATCCCGCTACATGTTACACATTTGGTCAAGTGAAAACCATGAAACACATAAATATTCATACTAATAATTAATATGGTATTTTCTCTAAGTTTTCATATTCATCATTCATTTTTTGTGAATACTCATTCAATATATTCAAGTTACTTTCAAGTGGAAAAGAAAATAGTTTTGAATACAACATATTATACTTACTATAAATCTTATATATGTATGTTTTTTTGATATATTTAATGTTCCATGAATATAATATCATATGAAACTAATGCCAAGAATCATATTTACCTCACCAGGATCATTCATCCCAAATTATTTTTATAATTTTATCATTAAATCATTGATCCTTTGCTTAATGGCACCTACCATGATAATATAAACCCCATAAAATAATAGTATGACATAGAAATTAACAACAAATTTGAAATAGAAACACTGATATATGCCGTATATCTTTTAATTTATCTTTCCCATAAAATCAATTAATTTTTTATTCCATTGCCTTGGTTCTTTATTCAAAAAATATTGATTGTTTTTAGTAATTAAAAAATATAATCTTTTCTAATCACAATAAACCCTTCAGGTTGGACCATGTAGATATCCCCATCCAAGTCTCAATAAATTAAGTATATCATTATATCCATCCAGAACAAATATAATCCATTTGTTGCTACAATTCTTAATAGAACTGTAATTGTTGTTAGATTTATAATAGAATAAAAATTGTTAGTGTAATTCACACCCTCATTTAATTAGAATACCTTTACAAACAACCATTATTTATACCTTTTACTATATTCATGTTCTTCCTTGTAATAATATATCCATTTATTTTAAAGTTTCTTATTATTTTTTGGAAAAGTAGCAAGTTACTATTTCTGATTAGCTGGAAATGGTGAAATTTAAACATTAATTTATATATCCCAATTTCAATAATCCTTCAACCATAATGATTCTTCATAAAAATTAGGTTCTCCACCAACAGATAATAAAAAATAATAAACAAAAGATTCATATATTTTTACTAGTTTACATAACCGAGATAGCCTCATATGAGGAATCTCCATACTCAGGTTCACCATTTGATTCTCTATCTATACAATTTTTTTTTCAGGGATTCCTTCAAGCTCATCACTCTCATGAGATAATGGTTCATTTCTATCAATATCAAATTTACCATAATTTATATCATTATAATGAATATTTTCATGACATATTATATTTTTTATTCCAATGATATTTTTATTTTCATTAACCAAAAATTAGTAATGAAATGATTCACTTCTCTATCCAATGGAAAAATATTTATGGGATTTTGCATCAAATTCATCACAATAATCAGATTCAATATAAATATAATATAGAGAACTAAATACCTCCAAATTTAAAATATTTTCCTTCTTTATTGTTTATAATTTCCCAATTATTTACTTTCCAAACAATACATAAAAAAATTATTTATAATATATGATACCATGTTAAAAAATTCAGCTAATAAATACTTGGGAAATCTAGAATGAAACCTCATACTCGTAGAATATTCAACTAATGTTTTATTCATCTGTTCAATGATGAAATTTTTTTAGGTGTTTTCAGGAAGTAAGTTCTCTATATGAACTGCATTTTTTTCACAAAACACCATGAACACCAGATTATTGTATTCACTATATTTTTTAAATCTCAAAAACAACACCTTAATCACTATTTCATTCTCTAAAGTACTCTTCCATCTCTGAAATTTAGAAAAAACATATGAATTATTTTTAAGAAAATAAAGCCATGTCTTCCGAGATGAGTTGATAATGAATTCCATGTTATAAAGTGATCCACCAAGATAATGAATAGACATGGGTCACCATAAATCAAAATTTATATTCTTTAGTTTTCCAACCATCAGTATTCTACCTGATTTTGTAAGGGAATTTTCCCCCACTTTCCAAAAATAAAATCCGCTAAGAATCCAATGTATAATGATTTCATATCTTGTAGTACTCGCTTTGTTTTATTAACCTTCATATTCATCTCAATCATATAAATCAAAGTAAAAAATATATGTTTTATAATCCATTTATATGTTTAAAAAATTCACTATATGATTAAAATAATTAGTTATATAAACTATTCTGTTTTATACTCTGTGTGCTATAACCACAACACATTTTGATATTTTACAATATCCCTTTACAAATGTAGTGAAATATTCATTATTTTCATGAATTACATTGAATATTAAATTTCATCAATGTCTCAAAATATATCTAAAATTATTTAATATCTATAAATTTATATTTTAGGTATCAATTTTCATATCACCTTTTTTTAAATATTAAGAGGTCCATCACTAGCAATATGTAGCTTCCCAAAATCTCCTGAATTTTTTTATAGATATTTCCTCTCCATAGTTTACTAGAAAGAATCACCAAATCCTAATGTCCAAGACTCCATGCATTTATAAATAATGAGAATAATTGAATCATTAAATAAATCCATAGTAGTATTCAATATAATTATACTTGAATCCTTTTATCATCTTCTAGTCCTTCTTTACATGTCCATTATTCCCATAACTCCAACATGTTGGGACTTCTACGTTAAATTCCTCTTGTCTCAATATTATGGACTTTGAACTGCATCTCAACTTTCTATGAAACAATGATCCACCTTAACTTCAATATTCATAGTATTTATATATATTTATCTCAATTTTCTTATAAGAATATATTAACTAAGTATTAGATAATAAAATTCATTTAATTTCATTTTATAAGTTCCACAGGAACTAGTCACCATAGATACAGTCACATCCAAGCTTTCCAAAAGTGATGATAATTAAAGAAATTAATTTTTTTCACCTTCAAAATAAATATGTACTAATATAAATGTAATTAAATTAATATTAAATTCATAAATATGTTTTGTGATTAGATTACCTTGATCCGTCTTCATGGTTAATAGATTACACATTAGGAAAACCTTTTTTCGATGTAGAAGGATTTCCAGAAATGTTTGAAAAATCCTTTATCAATCCCATATTTTTATTTTTTCCTTGATATTGAATGTGAAATTAATTTCCAATGTTATGTGAAAAATCATTAGGGACTCTCTATCTAACAATGTATAATCCACATCTGACATTATTTTTGGGGTGTCATCGTTAGTGGCCAGTGCATATTTTTTTGATATAGATAATTTGTAATCCACATTTATAGAAGTTAATTCCATTTCCATAAAATTAGTTGATCTTTACCTTTACTTCATCCTATTACACTATTTATAAACAAGGTCATGACCCTTTAACCTAAAACCATGATTTGATAGCCCTTGTTGAAGAACTTATAGAATGAAAAATATAAACTGAAAAAAATTAACACATCGATTTATGTTGTTTAAGAAGAATACCCTACATCCATGGATAAGATAGAAAAATTTATTATTTTCAAGGGAAATATACAAATATTTTTGGTAAAATAGATCCACATGCACAATTATAGTGGTCAAGTACATTTTATTGATGTAAAACAACTTGTCATAAATTCACATATTGAAACTACCTTACGCATGAAATAGATTTCCATCTCCTATACATGAACATAAATGTGAACTAGTTGAACTCCACATATCTCGATGTATCCTTTTTGAAACATTTATTTGTATAATCTTGCATGAACACCTTTTTAAACTATAAATTCACACTCCATGTTCCATGTGAAACCTGTATAAAATTTATAACATTGAATGTACACGAACCTTGTATTTTTTCCTATTTTTTCATGGTCTTATGACCCCAGAACCCTTCATCTTCAGGGTAGGGGGAACAACCTGCTGAAATACCATATGATATCAATTTCATATTCAAATGATATAGTTGGGGTTTAGTTTATAGTCTGATCTGCATCAAATCAATATCCATATATCTCAACAATATCTTCTTCTTTGTCTATTGTGACTTTAACATATTGGGTTAATAACATGGATATTAAAAATCAGGATCCAATAATCAAATAATAAATCCATATGGGAACATTTATAATCTCTAATCATGTTGGAATAAGTTATCAAAGGTCATGTTGAGTCCCCTACCATATAAAATAAGAAATAATTAATTATTTCTCTAAAAACTCCCATTTAAAAATGGGGAGATCTTCTTGGTGTATTTTTGAGTTCCCCAATGAAATTAATATAACTATTTAGATATTCAATTCCAATGAAAATATCTATAAATCATGTTGATAGTAAGAAGGTTTTAATATAAATATTGAAAATATTCATAGAATATAATCCATCATTCACTATATAGATTCATGAATTTTCTAGGGAGTTGGATAGAGGTAATACTAATCTATGAATATATTCCATTTTATGTCTTCAAAATATATGAATACATGAAATATAAAATTTAAACACCTTTTTCTAAGGAAAATATTATCTAGTATATCCTTGAATATGAATTCATGGTTTTCACACCCCATCAGATATAATTCTTAGATTTTAAGGAGATAATGTTGAGGTTTTGTTTTCTAGGTTCACCAAAAACTATCACCGAAGGTCTTAATTGAGATTTATATCTGGAAAATAACATTATCACATCAAATGATGAACACTTGAGTTAATGGAAAATGAATTTGACAATCCCGTATTTTTTTATTTTCTAATATTATTAATGTATACTATAATTTCATCACCATTAATGTTAGGGAAGAAAATAAAATAATTCACAACTCTAGCATCCAAATAATTTAATGGAACTGGGGAGATAAATACTTAGGTGTTAGCTAAAAACTTTGATATCTTATATTCTCTTAGTGACATATTTTCTAAGTATAACTCAATTTTTATAATAAATTATAACTAAAATCTTGAATCCATCACATTATAGTTAATGTTATGGTAATGGGTGTGGTAGACTATATGGATGCCTGTCCGTGAAACCCCCATTGAAAAATTGGGTAACCAATTTCACAATCTCTAAAACATGACCACTATATTGGGGTATGATGAGTTCAATTATCAAGTGGTCTATATTGATGTTAAGAACATAATCAGTGAATGAGACAAAAAATGGATGATACAATTATATCTATCTTTTATTTAATCTGCAACATGATCTATAGAGATCAGAGCTATGAAGCTTCAAGAAAAATCTCACTATACTATAATGGAAATATAAAAAAAACTTTCATTTGATGTAATAATTTTATTAGTAATCCACCTTCATTAAAAGACACCCATAGTCAAGGGGAAAGTGTAAAAACACTAGAAACATCTTCAAGAATCCCAAAAAGTAATGAAAGATGTCGTTGTAAGGGTAGATTAACTACATCCCGATGAAGAGGCCAAAATAGTGAAATTAGAAGAACTTATTCAAGATATAAATGTCTTAGAGAAATAAATGATTTATCTTTAAGAGTTTATTGAACATTATTTCTGATGGTATAAGGGTATACTATACTTACATACCATTTTTAACTATCATGGATAGATTTTGAACATTATATGCCCCTCACACCATTTGTTTAATTAATATTATGATTCTTTACTCAAAATTAATTTTCGAATTCTTTAAAAAAAATTGAAAATTTATATATCCTAAAACATTAAATAATGATAAATTTTTATTTTATATGAAAAATAAAATCATATAGATTGAATCCACTAAAAAATTTAATGGGGTTAATTTTATTATATTATAATATGAACACTTGAGTTAATGGAAAATGAATTTGACAATTCCATTATCTATTTTTCTATATAATAACTGATGAATATAGGTGGTATATAAATGTATTTCATTTTTAGTCATTGTAACTCCAGGTTAACCTCTAGGACAAAATATATATGAGCTTTCTATTTACTTTTAAACCTGTGCTTTTGGATGGGTATAGGTAGGCTGTATATGTATCACATGTTCCATCACCATAGTCCAAGGGTATTATATTTTTCTATGAATGTATTGGAAACTCAAGATAATTGAAATCATAAAGTGAATTAAGTATAAATGGGTTAAAGTTTATAGGGTTTTTTTTTACCCTAAAATTACAACACCATGTTCATTAATTTTTTTTGAACCAATATATTTTAGGAATAAAAATATGCCTTAAAAGTTTCCTGGATTTATACACCTTGAAATAATTGCTTAAATTTTTAAAATGATAAATATTTGTCTCTAAAATATTTGTTCCTTTTTCTTTTAAATGCTAACTTTTTTCCAACCCATGCAATAAAAAGGGATTAGTGAGTGAAGTCTTGAATTTCTCTTAGGCTACAATTTGTTTCCCTTTATCTTAACAAGTTTTTTATTGTTTATGTTCTTATATGTTGGACCAATATTTGATTGGTTATGTTTAATGTCATATATGTTTGACCATGAATAACTAAGGTTTGAGGTTATATAGATTTCACCTAAAAGAACTAATATTTTAAGTTAGATAGCTTTGAAAAAGAGCATATGATGTTTAATGTCATAAAACTTTAACCCAAAGTGAGGTTTCTTTTATAGAAAAATAGTAGAGGTAACCCAATGTGAATTAAAGTGGTGTTGGTATAAAAATACTCAAAGGGGGATATGTACACAATTTTTAAGGTCATAATGCTTGAACCAAAATTAGGGTAGCATATCCAGCAATAAGGGAAAAAATAAAATGATATAAATGATAAATAAAATGATAAAAAAATATACCATGGATAAAATTTGACCCATAGTTTTAAGGAAAAAGTGATTGAACCAATATTTTATAACTAATGTTTAATTTCATATATATTTGACCAATAGTGAAATGGGGTATATAATGGTAAATGAAATATTAACCCAAAATTAATGATTAGACATTCATCCAATTAAATCACTTTACCTAATGTGAATTGAAGCGAGACTGGTATAATTTTATGAGAGTCAATAGTATTTCCTTATCTTTAAATAGAGGGGTTTTGGATGATGTAAATCTTAAATTGATATAATTTAACTAGGTATGGTGAAATAATAACTGACCATGTTTTGATGATGGGTCTTTTACTATATTATTGGACATGTATACCAAGGATGTCTACTGGCCACTTTCAAATGATAGTTTTCACTATAATACTATCAGGGTATATGAAGTTAGATAAGATTTTCCTCAGGAAAAAATATATTCCTAAGAATGGATATCAGTTGGACATATTTATTCCACATATTCTATCAGCATATTAAAGGTTCTATTATTATTATATGTACTTTCTATTGTAATTCCTTTTGGACCAAAGTAAACACACTATAGAGGGGGATAAATTAGGTGTGGTCAATTTTTTACCAAATTAAAAATATCCTTTTATCTTTTAACCCTTTATTCTTTAAACATTCTTTTGATTAATACAAATATATATTTTCTTATTTAACCTAGTATACACCTATATGAAATGAAAGTAAAGTTTTAAATTCGAAACACATGTTTTTATAAAGATAAAACCCTCCTAAGAATCCTATAAATTTTTGTGTTTTATTTTTCCAAGTCATAGATTCTCCATTAAAATTTCATCATCAATACAAGTGGATTTTGTTTAGGTATAATTTTTGAATCTTTTCTAACGATATTACACATGTGAGGTGTTCACTATATTATGCATATGTACTATTCACTATATTACTCAATTGAACATGAAATGCATCCCAAAACTCCTAGATATACTATAATCCCAGTAGTTATTCTCACCTTTAAATCTTTATGAATCAGTGGAGGGTAGTTTTTTAAAGTTATTTTTAATAAAACTAAACCTATGTGACATATTAGAGTATGATCCAATCAAAAAATTAATAACTCATCCTTAAACGATAATACAGAAAATGATAGAATAAGGAACACAAAATTTTTACAGGGTTCAGAACCAATGTGAAGTCCTTATCCTTGTCATGGTTTGTTATTCCCTCCAAAAATAGATTCTCCACACTGAAACTACATGCGAGTTCCTTTTATAATCATTCATGTCACATCACAAAACACATGTTAGGAGTCACAACCAACATCAAAACTTTACACTGTAGTATAATAAATGATTACAAATATGATGAAGATTACCAAAAGAACCAAGATTCTTAAACAATAAAGGATAAAGATCCATTAAAAGAGTCTCTATAATTTTACTGAATGAATATACCACTATGTAGTCTTTAATTGTGTTGCAAAAATATTATCAAACAAAAATAAAAATACCCAATACCATGAGATTAATTAGATTTAGACTGATGAATATTCCAACCTCTACTTTAGTCTCCTATTAGTCTTCTATGTTTTCCCTATAGTTATTTCAACACACTTAAAGCTCCTAAAATATCATTTTTTTACTTATTCCCATTCTCTCTTATTAATATTTCAAAAAAAAGGTCACATATAATGAATTCCCAAGGATATCCATAACAGCTCATACCCTCTCTCTTTCCTATCAAAATAGAAGGGACATGAATTATGATCACTCCACAATCTCTATTCCCTCTATTTTAAATTTCCCAAAACCTTCATATAATCTTTAAAAAATCTCAACTTCATCTTGTCCTAATTAGTCATTTTTACAAAAAAATTAAATCACCATGTAATTCTCATAACGAACCACTATATTATATTTTAAACCATGTTAGGGTCATGGATTAAAAACCAAGTACAATGATAATAGAACAATTAAATACCATCCAAGAATTCAAATTGTATTTTCTATTCAAAATATTCTAATTTTAGAATATTGTGGAAAAATTAGTTCATACATAGAAAAGATTTTGAAATTGAGACGTAGAGAATAATCAGCTATATAGAAAACCATTGTGTGATTCTTAATTGAATATGTAGTGTTTTCAACTATGTGAGTTGTCTATGTGAATTATAATTTGACTAATTCAATAATAAACTACATCATTCTCGTCATGAATCAAATATATAATTCATTTAGCTATGTAGATCATTTAGCCATGTGGAGAATTTGGCAACACTACCATTCAACTATGTCTTTCTCATTATAAATCAGTTACATTAGTCTCATCATGAATCGACTATGTGATTCATTTAGACACATCAAATTTTTGGATATCTAATAGAAATGGCTATGTTAATTGCCTATGTAAAAATGACCATCATAAATACAGCTATGTGAATCTAATAAATTCTGGAAATCACTAAAACTGATTTAGATCCACTTTACCTAACCTCTATCCCTTCTCAAAAACACTTTCTAGGATCACAAATCCTTATTCTATGATATTTAAATCCATAAAAACTAAATCACGAATATTAATACTAAATGAGCACATTAAGAATATTTTTCAAAAAATAAAACAACCCATACTCATCCAGAACCATGGGTCTTCAAGTATTTTCAAACTAGGCTACAAATACATGAGGCTCTTCAATAAGCTCGTTTGGATTTGATGACTATAATCTTGAAACCCACTAACACACAATAAATCAACAAAAAAATCACAAAATTACATACAATATCAAATGAATATATCCCAACACCACACATTAGGGTAATATAGTGTTTTTTAGGGATTTTTATAACTCGGTGAAAAGAATTTTAAGGTAGAGTGACTCAAATGACTATGATTCACAAAATATTACCCCCATTTATCATATAATTCTCTCCTACTTTTGAAACATACTGAAAGGGGCCATAGGGGATCTCAAAGATATATATTTTCAAGTGTATGATGTAGGATGAATATTTAATTTATGGATTAACTCTAATAATCTTTAACATGTCATAGATTTTATAAACATATATGCAAGATGATCTATTGTACCATTATATAAAAGAATTATTTCACCTAAAGTCACATTCTATTTGATAAAATGATATCATATTTCAAGATGTACATAACAATTTTTTTGAATGAGATATTTTTAAGATCAATAACACTCTGATTATCATAACGAATCTTCAATGGTCTATGAATATTAACCCACAAATATACTAGATGAACCTGATTACATAAAGCCTATGTAACTGCATGAGTATCCCCCACATACCCAAATCCATATTTACTCATATAAATTAAACTTTTCTTTTTTAATTTTCCAGATAACACAACCATCACCAATAAAAAATACTCCACCTGATGTGGATTTATGATCTGTTATTCTACTTCCAAACTATATCAGTGTAACCAAGAAATTCTAGATCCACATTACATATATAGAGATAAACATAATTCAATGTGACTTTTAAATATATAAAAATTATTTTAATATAAATAATATGTGACTCCTTAGGTTAAATTTGATACCTTACACACATGGTCACCACATAAACAATGTCTAGTCTATATATTGTGATATAAAAAAGGTTTGCAATTGTATTTATAAATTTATTCTAATCAACCTTGTGGGAATATAAAAATTTAATCATCTTTATATTAACTGATATAGTTTTAGAGAACTCTTTTCAATCTTCCATTCCAAAATTTCTTAGTATTTCATTTTCATACCTTTCTTGTGAAATAAAGACATACTCTGATTTTTTCTCAATCTATAACCCCTAAAAATAGTTTATTTCCTCCTACATAGATATATCAAAATTATAATAAAAATTTATTGAAAATTACCCTCATAAACAAATATTATTATGGAAAATAATTATGTCATATACATATACAATCACCTTTAATATGTATTTGAAATCCTTCTCGAATTATAAGTTATTATCAATAGTGGATTTAGAAAAATCCATTATTCTCAGATAGATATCAGGTTTAGAATACCAGGACCTTAGAGATTGTTTCAAGACATAGATTTTTTTATTCATTATATACACCATTCTTCCATCATTTTTGATAATTAAAACTTATATTTAAAAAAAACTTCTACTTCAAGGTCACTATTTAGAAACGAAGACTTTACATCCATTTGATAACATTTGTAACACTTATTGTCTACCACTACCAAAAACATTCTTATTGTATCAAGTTTAGAAACTAAAGAATAAGTATCTTAAAATTATATTTATTCAATTTTATAATATCCATTTCATCCAATTCTATCCTTGTTCCTTGTTACTTTACCCCTCTCATTCATTTTGTTCCTAAAAACCAATTTTCTACCAATGAAATTTTCTATTTTCAATCGTAGAAAAAGTTCCCATGTAATTTTATTCTTGATTTTATTGAGTTATCCATTCATATATTCCATCCATTAATAATATTTAATATCCCCATCCACCATTCAAGGCCTAAAGTTTGAAATAAGATCTATTTGGTTCTCTAATATTAGCCTCCTTCTCGTTCAAACTAGTGCATTCAGATTCCCAATGATATTATCGGTTTCTATATATTTATTAACCTATAAAACTGATTTTTATAACCACTATTACCTTCCTCATTATAATTAGAACATTAAAAAATAGAATCAATTATTTATAGTATGATTTTAGTAACTTTTTCAACCATATTTTCTGAAATATACTCATTATTCTCTATGCTATAACCAAATAATTATTGAATATGATGACTCATGTTGGTCATATTTTCATTAATATTCACATTCAAAGTGTCAAGTTTTTTATGAAATCTCTTACTTTAGTATATTTATCCACTCCCAAAAAGTTTAATATCCCAAAAAGACTCCATAATGAACCATTTTTTCATATTTTCCCATCATGCTTCCTTTGGTGTTAATATAGAAAGGACTTCCAAAGACCTTTAAGTACTAAACTCTAGGATTCTTTTGGTACCATATCTCATATGGTGTAATATGTGTCTCTGGCCTCCAAATACATCTATTTTGAATATTAATTGTATAATACATTGCTATTCATGAGAATAATTTTGAGACTTTATTATCATCCAATATTATTATTCTCTTTCCAACAATGCTCTTATTCTTCCTATTGCAACATCATTATATTGTATTGTATAAGGTGAGGTATAAATATGATTTATTCCATATTTTAGAATATAAGTTTAAAATTAATCACACATGTATTCTTTCCCATTATTTTATATAAGCCTTTTGATACATATATAATCTCTTTTCAACCCACCTTCTATAAATTTCAAACATCCTAACTTCCAAATACTTGTTCTTGATTGAAAGAACATTAGTCATCCAAGTGAAGCCATATATAAAAGTAATGATATAAAGTTCACCTCAGGAATACTTCTATCTCATGGGATCAAAAATATCTATGTGGACTAATTCCAAAGGTCTTTTTTAAGTAATATATATCTTATTTTGAGTCTTATATGTTATCTTTCCCTTATAAAATGTTCCATAGATTCCATATTTATCACTTTTAGGATTTGGTAAATCTATTACCACTTAATGTTTCACAATATTTCTTGGGATTATTTGGAAAAAATTATAATTTTTTACATACCATTACATGTTTTTGATATTTCATTATTAAGTAAAAAGTATTGGTAAGACCACCAATCATGAATAAATTTCTTTTTATTATACTAAAATGAGAAACCGTTCTTTAATAACTTATGTTTTTAATTATTCATATATTTTTATTGAATTTCAACTCATGATAATTATAAAAAAGTTGAATAACACTCAAAAAGTTGTGTTTTATCCCTTCAATACAGATATAATCATCTGATTTTAAAATATAAATAGTAATTTGAGATGTAATAGTACCTTTAATATTCAAGGATGAGTCGTTAACAAATTTTATTGAATATAATTCATGTTTCTCAATGTTCTTAATAATTTTAGAGTCACCTATTAGGTGGGAGTAACCCCTACTATCAAGTTTCAATTCCTTTTTATTTTTTTATTTTTTTTAAAACAACTTATTCCATGATTGACTTTTTATCATTGTGAACTTGAATTTAATTCCCATTATATTTGAGAGGGAACTGAATAGGTAATATTGTCATGAATTTATCTGCTATATGTCCCTTTTGATTACACCTTCCACATAGCTCTTAAATACAATCTAATCTATTTTTGTGTTTTTATCTTGTAACTGGTTTCCATATTTGTATGATTTCTTATAGAAACTTCTTCATTCCCATGGAAACTACTCCCTTGTTTTCTTTACTTCCCTATAGCAAGGAAACGTTGTACCAACATGTATAATATTTATATCCAAACATACCAAATAACCAATAATAACCCTGAAAATTGAATATTTTTAAAAAGTAGGAGTTATAATCAGGAATTTTCTATTTAGAATTAGGTATCCTGTGAATAGTTTGGGTTTGATTTCATATTTGATTCCAAATATTAGTTTCATTAAATATTATTCTTTCATCAGGTATTATTACAGTCAATTTTTCAATTTTTCTAGTTTTAAGTTTGATGAGAATTAATATTTAAACCTTTACTGTTAGTGTTAATAGTTTTGGAAAAATATTTTTTCGAATGGGGACTTTACCAGAATTGTTTTAGTATCTTTGGAGAACTCTCCCTTGACTTAAGCGAAGCTTTTGAAGTCCCTTTTAATCTTTTTCTAAACTTTATTAGCTTAAATAAATTTTTATTATGTAATTTATAATTCTTCATCCTTTATATATAGGTTTTCTTCAATACCATTTACCATCTTCTTATATTCAACAACTTTCAACCTAAGATTTTTATTTTCTTCTTACAGAGTTGTTTCCCTTTTAGCTTTCTTAGATTTTTCATCAACAAGTTTCTTGTTCTCTTTTACTAACCTCTTATTCTATTTCATGAACATGGTGGTTTGTTCAAGATATTCCTATCATTCATCTTAAATAATGTATTCATAATCTTTTTGTTATGAATTATCTTCATCACCAATAGATAAATAAATGGGTTTTTTAACATGATCGATATTTTTTTTTGAATTTATCATGGGTTTCTTCATTAGGATCATGAAATTATACAACGTCAATTTCAACTTCTTTTCTATTCAAATTTATTATTTTGAATCTTTGAAATATATTATTACATCACCTTTATTTGAATATTCTTTATGATATTTCCTATACTAATTTCCTTGATAATTTTCATCATTTTTATATTTTTAATCCACTCCTTTCTTCTTTAGAAAATTAATTACATAGTGTCCAATACCATTATATTTATAACATCTATTAGAAAAATTACATTTTTTTCTTTCTTTTTTACTTCTCAATTATCTTAGAAATTAACATAATAACTCATTGACATTGTTTTTAATTCTCATAATCACTTGAGTAAGCAACATATTCATCATTATAAATTATTATATTTCTCATGACTTCAAAATCCATCTCATCATTCACTTTGTTTTTGAATGTTAAAAGTTTTTTGATTTCATATGATATGATAATATTATATAGATTGTCAATATAAAGTTATTATCTATCTGCAATAGATGAAATTTTAGGATCAAATATGTACAAACTTGGGTTTTGACCTGTAAGACTTTGGAATATTTCTAAAAATATTTCTGAAGCTAGAAACTGAGTCCGAATGGGAATATAGGGCTCAGAGGGCCTTGGTGAGGTGTTTTCAAAATATTAAATATATTTTTTCATGTACATATATTTTCTCTTGAAATGCGAATAACTCTTGAGTGGTGTCTTAGATTGAATTTATGAGACCACGGTGGAGTTCAGAATTTCATTTTTACCCTAGGAACGATATAAAGTTATTCATGTGCTGTTTTAATTTATTAAATTAGAATTTAATTAATTAATTAAATATAAACCTAATAATATCCTTCTCTCCTCATGTTTGGTTCACACAACCCAAAATAGGAGAAACCTTTCATCTCCTCTCCTCATTTGGAAATGAAAAAATATAGAAAAAATAAATGCAACAAGGTTCTGTTTATCTCTGTTTCTGATGAAAATATTCATCAGATCGAGGAGCAGCTGATCCAAGTGTTGTTCTTCAATCAAAGATTTTTCATTTTGACCTTAAGGTAAGTGGTTTGAGTTTTGGTCCTGATCCCCATTCTTTTCGTCTTTTTTAAGGTTTTGGAGCCCAAATATAATTGTTTTCAACCCCTTCTAGGAAGATCTATGGGTTTTGGGTTAATCGAGGAGAATTGGGAGTTTTTGTAGGTGATTCTTGACTATAATTACCATCAACATGGCGTGTAGTCCAGTGAGACACACTATGTAGTTCTTCCTATTTGGGGAAGATAACTTTTGGGTACTACACACTTTGTACTAGGGTTACACACTATGTAGTTTCCCCAATCCGTATTGGCATGGTACATGGCTTGGGAAGCCATGTGAAATCACATGACTATGTACAAATACACGAATAAAGTACATGGACATGGGGTTCGATACATAGACCTGGGAAAACTACATGGCCAAGGGCCGATTGAATAGGGAAACACTGTGTACTATCTATACATGACATGTATGCCTACATGGGTTAGAAAACCATGTATAATGGATACAAGTCAATGTTCTATGGTGGGATCACATGCTCTATGGACCCTAGTGCACACCGTATACACCTAAGAGATCTTATTTAGATATTCTAACTTCCATATCTCCTGCTTTGGGACTCAAATTCAGGCATGATAGTAATTTATCTTGATTATTTTTCCATGTAGAAAATGATGGTGGCCTTTGTTTCAGACTATGAGTTATGAGGTGGAATGTTTCGATCAATATGATTATATAGCGGTTATTAACATTGGGGAGTGATTAGAGTGAATCACTGGGTTGATGTCGGGGTTGAAACCCATCCCTCCGTCTATAGAATGTGGGTCCTTTGGACTCTTTAGACTGGTAGAGTGGTTCTCCCCTATTGTAATAGGGAACAAGTTCTCTAACTACAATAGTGTTACTATATGAGGTATGAAAAGTGTGATGCTCCTCTTAGTGGCAGTTGACCGGTATTGGAGATCAATATGGTTCTTGAAAAGAGACACTGGAACTGGTACTCTCTAATGGAATCATGGCATGAATTTCCATTATCTCTTCGATTCGATAGATGCGGGACTACCCACATCATGGGAACAATTTGTTTTACCTTTGGTTAGTTATTTTGGGGTTGTTACTCCCTTAATGGATTTGGGCTCGGGTTCCCCATGATGTTCATATAGTTGGAAAATGATATGCTATTGTGCCAGGGAATGAGCCCTCTATAATAGTAGGCCAGATAGAGTAGGTACTGCACTTTTGGAATAGGTTTTGGGTCCTCTATCAATGGATTCGGTACTCCCCTACCGTGTTAGGGCTCGGGTCCTCTAGATGTAACATTTAGTAGGAGTGGGTACTCTCCTACTGGGATAGGGTGTGGGTCCTATATCCTTCGAGTCGATAATATCTTATCATTCTAGGGTGAGAGTCATTCATAAGTGTTGTTTCAAAAGGGTAGTACTCTCCTTGCATTGCAGAGATTTGGTCCGCTATCCTAGGGTTGGTACTCCCCTATTATACCAGGGTTCAGGTCCCCCATAATAAATGAGATGGAAGAGTCGGTACTCCCTCGTCATACCCAGGGGGAGATTCCTATATCCATAGAGTATTACTCCCCTATTGGGTTAGGATGTATGTACTATATCTATGGAGTTGTACTCCACTGTCATATCTGGGTGCGGGTCCTCTATCCTTTGAGTAGGCACTCCCCTATCATACCAGGGCATGGGTCCTCACTTACGGAGTAGTACTCCCCCTATCCAAGTAGCAATGGGGAGTAGGTACTCCATTAGAGTTAGAGCTCCCTTGGCTATGGAGTATAGTTCCGAGGAGAAAGCCCCTCCACCTGATATGAGTGATACCTAGTTAGAAGTTAGTTCTCCCTCGATGGACTGAGGCACGAGCCCCTCCCTATAGTAGTGATAGAGGTTTTTCGGGATAGTTAAGAGGTAGTTTTCCCTAAACTTTAGGGAAGCGGTGAGGTGTAGGTCCCTTCATTACCTCTCGTCAGAGTAGATTCACATGGTTCATAGTTTAGAGAAGTGATCCCTCAACTTTAGGGAAGTGGTGGGGATTGGTCCTCTTCACTTGGTTTCTCTAGACTTGCACAAGGTGTAGGCTAGCGATGAAAAAACCTCTAGTTTTGGGCACTTTAGTTGGACCTTATAGGTTGTTTCCGATGGATCATGTTCTCTCAGAAATACCACGAGGAATGGTAGATCAGTTCTCGATGGAGTATCTCTCAGATGAGTACCATCAAGGATGGAAGAACTCATGGAGTGTGTTTCTCCTTCTTTTATGATACCTTTAGATCCTTGAGTATAATCCTATTGCTGGATATGAGGCAGGAATCTCTTGAGACTTGGATTTTGAGATGAGTATATCTGGGTGATGTTTGGGAGCCCATGTGGTGTTGCTAGATTCTGGGTTGAGACCCCCTTGAGGACCAAGAACTTATTTCTTCCATTCCTACACCTTAGTTTTGGTCACTCTCATTCCATGGGAGGTGAATAAATGTGAGGTATGCCACTTTCTTTCCATGTTAAGATTCTCATGGTTGGATGAGGTCACTCTCCTTCTAGGGGTGGAAAAGGCTCGACATGTAGTTCATCTACTCACTATGTCTATCCCCATAATCTTGGATGAGGTTTCTTCTTGCTTGGGTTGGGCTATGGGATGAGGTTTTTCCTCACTCTTTCATTTGGGTTTCTTTGACTTAGCTGAATATTCATGTATAGTTGAGGATGAATCGATATGGATTTTATCACTCAATAGGGTTCCCTATGGCTAGGTTGAGAAGACTATTTACTTTCAGTTTGTCCCTTTTCTTTTGGGTTTTTGGGGAGCCTACTGGGTATTCTTATTCTCACCCCTGCATGAGATTTTTCTTCATGTGTAATGTCATGTGAATACCACATAAATTTAAAATTCCCTGGAGTACCCAAGGTAGGTAGAGCTTAAAGAGCTAGACCAATCGAGGTGTTTATTGGAGTTGGACCGAGGAGCTTTTCAGCCGTTAATTTCATCAGCAATCCTCTCCTCCAAAACTGGTTGGACGTTTTTACATTTTTATTTTGGTGGGCATGTGTTTTTATCTTTTTTTATGTTTTCAGTACTTCTGTTGTACCCTGGTTTGGGATAGATGTATGCATTCATTTTTAGTTTCCAACTTTTTCTATCTCCGCACTGTTGCATCGAGGTGTTTTTGTCATCCACTCTGGTTTCTTAATGTTTAAATGGATGTAACTTCTGATCCAGGTATCCATTCATCTAGTACCACATATCATATCAAATATCACTTCATGAGCTTTGATTTGACTAGTTTTGGAGCTGAAACGAACACTCAGATCGAAAGTTATGGTCGTTTCAGGGGTTTTAGAGTTTTTAGAGTTTCTTAACATTTTTATATGTTTTACGGGTACCCCAATTTTTCTAACATTCTATGTATTTAAGCCTTGTTTAAGGTGGTATTCTTTCCTTTTTTTAGTGGGGACTCAATTTATTCTTTGGGCTTACATTCATATATATATCATGGTTTTGAAACATTATCATTTTTCATAATGTAGTTTTATTTATAATTAAATATATGCATATTTTCTTATATTTACTTATAACAAATCACTTGTATAAATACATATTTACATAGAAATGTATTTTTAAGTGTATAAATCAAATGAAAATAAATATTTTTTTATTCATTTCATTTAAAATAAATAATGATCAATTTTGTATACATTTGTAATTATTTATACATATTTATGTTTATATATTTTTATATCATATATGTGTATATATATATATATTTACTTGTATATATATATATATATTTACTTGTGTATATATATATATTAATATATAATTATATATCTGGGTATGTTTATATATATTTATATAACATAAATATGTGTTTGTATATATTTATGTAAATTTTGTTATTATATATATATATAGATATTTATATCCATTTATTTTTTTTATTTTTTTATTTTTTTATTTTGTTATTTTATTATTTTGTTATTTATTATTTATTATTTATTCAATTATTATTTATTATTTATTATTTGTTGATTTATTATTTATCAATTTATTTTAATAATTTATTTACTCTTAAACGACTATTTAATATTAATTTATTATTAATTTTTTTATTATATATTTATTATTTATTTATTTGTTATTTATTATTTATTATTTATTATTTATTTACTATATTTAACTAATTTATTATTTATTATTTATTATCATATTTATTATTTATAATTAATTTTTTTTATTTTATCAATTATTAATTATTTATTGATTTTTTATATAATATTTAATTATTATTTAATTATTATGTATTTATTTTTCATTTAATATTTCTTTAATATATATTAATTAGTTATTATTTATTAATTATTAATTATTAATTATTTATTGTTCATTTAATATCTATTTATTATTGATTCATTATTCATTTATTAGTTATTTGTCAAGTTGTTATTTATTTATTTATTATTCTTCATTAATTATTATTATTTATTTATTATTATTTATTTATTATTATTATTTATTTACTATTTTTATTTATCACTTCCATATCATGTATTTTTTTATTAATTTATATTTTATTTATTAATTATTAATTAGTAATTATTAAATATTAATAATGAATAATGGAAAATGAATAATGAATAATGAATAATTAATAGTGAATAGTGAATAATGAATAATGAATAATGAATAATGAATTATTGATTATTGATTATTGATTATTGAATCATCGTTATTGATTAATAATTTTTGATTTTATAGCTATTTATTATGTATTATTTATTTTTTCAATTACTATATATAAGTATATAAAATTCTATTTATTCACCACATGAAGAGCCTGCTGGAGTGGTAAAGTATTTGAAGAATATGCAAGAGGTAAGAGATTCAAATCTCACCCAATGCAGAATTTCTATATATGGCACATGCATAAATAAATATCAAACAAATAAACAAACAAATAATAAATAAATAATAAATAAATAAATAATAATAAATAAATAAATAAATAAATAAATAATAAAATTACTTAAATAAAATATTAAAACAATAAAATAATAAAATAGTAAAACAATAAAACAATATAACAATAAAACAATATAACAATATAACAATATAACAATATAACAATAAAACAATAAAATAATAAAATAATAAAATAATAAAATAATAAAATAATAAAATAATAAAATAATAAAATTTAAAAAAATCAATAAAAAACATAAAAAAATAAAAATAAAAAAATAAAAAAATAAAAATAAAAAACACCGCTAAATCATTCTATGATGGTTTTGAAAAACCACCACTAATTGATTGCTGACACACGATTTAGCAGTGATTTTTCAAAACTATCATAGAACGATTTAACGGTGGTTTAAACCACCGCTAAATGAAAAAAGAACCGATGCTAAACACTATTTTTAGTGTAGTGAGAGGCGGTGTTCTGCCTACAACAAATGGGGACATCTTCATAAATATTGTTTGACCTACTGTGCTACTAAAAGGGAGATAGCATATGGGATGCCTTGGCAGAGATATCGCTTGGAGCATGGACTTCCATAAGATGGTGGACGTGGCGGAGGAGTTGGAATAACAAAAAGAGGTGGCAGAAAGTTTGATATGTTGCCACCACCACCCCTAGGTGGTCCACGCCAGGCTTAGGGAGCTGGAGGACGCATGCGAGGACAACTGCAGTCCATAGAGGCCTTTGACCCAAAATCTCTGAGGATGAATAGAGGTACACTCTGGGTCTTTTCTACTTATACAATAGCAATTGATAGACACTTGGGGGGGGGGGTACTCTTTTCATTTATTCTTCTTTCTAAATGTTTAATCATGGTGACACAGGGTGTTGGTGTGACCATGTGTTGGTGTTGTTCATTGTAGCTCTGAATACATGAGGAAGAGAGGTCCTTCCCCCACTAAGATATGTTTTTGTGATGCGAGAAAAACCATGAGGTCGATTCAGTGCCACCAAAAGAAGATAGTTTCAAGGTGGAGTGGATGAGTCTCTTTGACTTCTGTGTTCAGGGTCGTGTGTCATTTTGGTGGTTGTGGAGGACTCATTAAGACCCAGTGTGAGAATTTGGGTAGCTCTTTATTGTTCTTTAGTACCCTCGTGTGCTTGGAACCATCTTTGTATATGAGAAGCTAAAGGAGGACGAGGTACAATTTGACCTCACTTTAGAATCATGAGTAAGAGAGACACTTTCTCCACTGAGACACATTTTTTGAGAGGTTATCAAAACCACATGGGTGAGTCAGTGCCACCAAATATAGATTGTATAGAGGTGTGGTGGACAAGTTCCTTAGACTTGTGTTTTTAGGGTGATATTGCGCGTTAAGTGTCTTAGAATATCTTGGACTTCCCTGTAGAGCTTTCTTGCTTGACCCTCCTACTTGGCTACCCTACTAAAGGGAGAGGCTTTCTTAGAACCTTTCTATAGTGTAGAGTTCGACCCTATGATGTTTCCACAGTGTGGATTGGTTTCCCACTATCCATACTCAGTTGGGATGAAACTAGTGGGTGTAGCACTATTTATGGTTTGGTTTACTATCCATCCGAGAGGGGAAAAGACGCATGGGGTATTCCATATACTTTTTCGTGTCTATCTCCTCACAGTTGGATGATTATACCCTCCTTTCCTGTTTGTTGGTACCCTCATGTTCATGTCATTAACCTTGAATGAAAGACATTGGAGGAGGCAGTGGAGCAGTTCATCCAAGGTTGGATGTGAACTATGGGGTTACATCAGTATCTGTGTTAGGTTAGCAAGGTGGTGTACCACTAGACCCCAAGACCACTGATGGATGATAGTACTTTGTGCTTTTCTCACCAGTCGTAGTTGAGGAGACATGTGATGCTTATTGTGAGATGTTTCCCTGGTTAGAGATGGACATAATAGTGTTTTGGCATGGGTATTTCCCCAGAGTGAGTGCATAGAAGCTACATGGGAACCCTTGGAGAGCTCGCTGGCATGGTAGTTCCAGCGTGGAGCTTAGTTTCTTTTACTTATTCTTATCATTTTTCATTTAAAGGACCCAAATATTTGAAGTTGGTAGTAATGTAGAGATGGTGGTTTTGACCAATAATACATTGGAATATTTCTAAATATATTCTCGAAACTAGGTGTTGAGTCGGCACGAGAATTTGGGGCCTAGAGAGCCTCAGTGTAGTGTTTTTAAAAATATAAAATATATTTTTTCAGACAAGCACAGTTTCACTTAAAACATGAATAAATTCCAAATGGAGTCTCATATTGGATTTTATATACCTTGGTTGAGTTTAGAATGTCGTGTTTACCCTAGGCATGACATAAAGTTGTCTGCATCGGGAGTTTCAGTTAGAGGAAAAATGATGAGGCATTAACTGGTGGATTAATTAATTAAACCTTAACCTAATACTCTCATACTCTCCTCACGTTTGGTGTACATGACCCAAAATATTATAATCCTATCCTCTCCTCTGATCCTTTAGCGATGAGGAAACTGGGGATGAATCAATGTGACGAGGTGCTGCCGATCTCCATTTCTAACACATATTGTCATCATATTGGGAAGCATCATGATACAAACATCGTTCTTCACCCAAAGATTTTTCACTTCATCCTCGAGGTAGGTGGTTTGAGGTTTTTCGCAATTCCCATTTTTCTTTGTTTTAAGGTTGTAGAGCCCAAATATAGTTGCTTTTGATCCCTGCTAGGTAGATCTATGGGTTTTGGGTTAAACTAAGGAAAATCAGGTATTATTGTAGGTGATTCTCATCTAGAATTACTATCTACATGGAGTGTAGTCTAGTGAGACATTACATGTAGTTATTTTGGTTTGGGGAAGATAAATTTTGGAGACCACACGTTGTATACCATGTTTACACATTGTGTAGTGACCCCAATTCATGTTTCCATGAGACATGGCTTGGGAAGCCATGTGAAATCACATAGCCGTGTATAAATACATGACCACAGTACACAGACATGGGGTCTAGTACATAGACATGGGAAAACTACATGTCTAGGGGCCTATTGAAGAGGGACATTCAATTTACTATTTATATACGCCTTGTGTTCCTATATGAGTTGGAAAACCATGTAGAATGGACACACAGATATGTTCTCAGGAGGGATCACACACCATGTGGACCCTAGTGCACACTGTGTACACCTAGGATATCTTTTTGAGATCTTCTATCTTCCATATCTCCTTCAGTGGGACTCATATTTTGGCTTGCAATTATCCTATCCTAAGTTTTTTCCACATAGAATGCGATGGTGGCATATGTTTCAGCCTATCAGTTATGAGGTGGCATGTTTCAATTAAAATGCTCATATAGAGGTGCTTAACTTTTGGTAGTGATTAGAGTGAATAGTTGGGTTAATGTCCGGGCTGGTCCCCTCCCTCTATCTTTAGAATGTGGGTCCCCTAGATTCTTTAGATTGGTAGAGTGGTGCTCCCCTATTGGAAGAGGGAATGGGTCCCCTACCCACGATAGTGTTACTATATGAGGTATGATAAGTGAAACACTCCTCTTATAATCACTTGAATGATGATGGATATTAGTGTGGTTCTTGAAGAGAGATGCTGGGACTGGTACTTCATTGTGGCCTCAGGGTATGATTTTCCCTTACCTCTTTTCATTGGTAGATATGAGGCTCCCAACACCACAAACATGGATTATTTTACCTTTTGGTAGATCTTCTTGGGTTGTTACTCCCCTAATGGATTAGGGAATGAGTTCCCAATGATGTTCATATAGTTGTACAATGTTCCCATTCCATGATAGAGTGTGGGACCTCCATAATAGTTGGATAGATAGTGTAGGTACTCCCTTATTGGACTAGGGTGTGGGTCATCTGTCTATGGATTTGGTACTCCCCTACCCGGTTAAGGTGCATGTCCTCCATATCTAATGTTTGGAAAAGTGGATACTCCCCTACCAGGATAGGGTGTAGGTCCTCTATCCTGGGATTCGATACTCCCCTATCCTTCTAGTGTGCGTTCCTCCATACATGTTATTCTAATATGGTAGTATTAC
Source organism: Viscum album (assembly GCA_963277665.1). Taxonomy (NCBI): domain Eukaryota; kingdom Viridiplantae; phylum Streptophyta; class Magnoliopsida; order Santalales; family Viscaceae; genus Viscum; species Viscum album. Next base: position 91,394,245 of record OY728140.1, on the reverse strand, counting down.
ACTATCTTAGTAGGGAACGAGTCCTCTATCCTATGGTTGGTACTCCCTTGTCAAACTAGGGTGCGAGTACCCATAGTAATTGAGATGGCATAGTTGGTACTCCCATATCATACCTAGGGTGTGGGTCCTATTTCCATAGAGTAGTACTCTCCTACCAAGTTAGGATGTGGGTCCTCTATCTACAGAGTTATACTCCCCTGTCTTATCAGGGTGGGGGACCTCTATCCTTTGAGTAGGTACTACCATGTTGTACTAGGGTGTGGGTCCCCACTTATATAGTATTACTCCCCCATCTCTGAGTATTATTAGAGAGAAGTTCCTTCATTGGAGTTGGATATCCCTTGGTTATGGAGTATAGTTTCTTTGATCAGGCCCCTCCACTTGATATTAGTGATACCTAGTTAGGAGTTAGTGTTCCCTTAGCCAAATGAGGTGTGAGCCCTTCCATACAGAAGTGACAGAGGTTTCACGGGATATATAGGGCTAGTACTCCCTCAACTATAGGGAAATGGTGAGGTATGGTTCCCTCTATTCTCTTTCATTAGATAATATGCCCGTGGTTCATATTTTGGAACAATTATCCATCAACTATAGGGAAATGGTGAGGATTGAGGCTCTTATCTTGGTTTCATTATCCTTGTAGAGGGTGTAGACTAGCGATGGTGGATCCTATGGTGCTGGGAACTAGAGTTGGACCTTACATGTTTTTCCTAATGGATCATGTTCTCTTGAATGTAAAATTAGGAATGGTAGAGGAGTTTCTGATGGAGTATCTCACATAAGGGTTCCATCTGGGATGGAAGGGCTCGTGGAGTGTGTTTCTCCTACTTTTGTGTTATCTTTAGAGTCTCGAGTAGAATCATATTGCTGACTATAAGGTCTAAAACTTAAGATACTTGGAGTATGCTATGAGTATATCTAGGTGATGTTTGTGAGCTCTTGCAGTGTTGTCACATTCTGGTTTGAGATCTCCTTAAGGACTGAGCACTTACTTCTTCCATGACCACACTTTAGTTTTGGTCACTCTCTTTCCATGGGAGGTGAAGTTGTGTGAGGTATTCCATGTGATTTCCATGTTTCACTTCTCATGGTTAGATGAGGTCACTCTTTTACTAGGGGTGAAAAATGATCGACATTTCATTCATCTACTCTCTGTGTTGATCCCCCAAATCTTGGATGATTTTGCTTCTTTATTGGGTAGGGTTGTGGGATGGGGTTTCTACATACTCTTTCATTTGTGTTTCTTTGACTTAGCTGAATAATCATGTACATACAAGGATGAATCCAGATGGAGTTTCTCTCTTGATGAAGTTCCCTCTAGCTTGGATGACTGGACTATTGTTTTTCAGTTTCTACATTTTCTTTTTGGGTTTTGGGGTGCCTACTAAGTATTCTTATACTCACCATTGCACAGGCTTTGACCACACATGTTGTGTCTTATACAGAGCACATTCCTTTTCGACATAGTCCCTAGAGGACCCAAGGCAAGTGGAAGTTAGAGAGATAGACCGAATGAGGTGTTTACCAGAGATGGATCGAGAATCTTTCTAGTAGTTACTTTCGATAGTGATCCTATCCTCTAGAGAAGGTTGGATGATTTAACATTTTTATTTTGGCGGGCATGTGTTTTTTCTTTTTTATATACTTTTAGTACTTCTGTTGTACTCTGGTTTGGGATAGATGTACACATGCTTTTTTAGTTTCCATCATTTTCTATCTCTACACTATTATATTGAGGTGTTTGTGGGTGTGTGCATACATGCACTTTAGGAAAAGGCTTCCCTAAGTTCATTTATGCCTACAGTGCTTGTCACCACCCCTTGCCTATAAAGGTGGGATTGGGGTAGTTTTGGATTGAGCCCCAGCTTAGGTCAAGTTGTGATAGATATCTTGAAAATATTTCATCAACTTCTTCACAATTTTAGAGACATCAAGATTCAAAAAAAACATCAAATATTGGTTACAATTTCATTGAATTAGTTAAATAAATCATCAAAACATTCATCCTCTACCATTTTTCTGTCATTAAATTTCCTTCTCAAGATATGTAGCTTTTCCTCTTTGACTTTCACATTTCCTTCATAACTGCCCTCTAATTTTTACCAGATTTACTTTATGGTTTCTAGTCCCATAAAATTTCTTTATAATTTTTATGAAAGTGGCATGAGAGATAATGTTTTCACCTTTCCATCCAATTACATATTCATTTTTATCAAAAAACATCATTTTACCATTATAATTGAAAGGTGGAAATCCTACTATGGTTATATCATGAAATTTTAGTCCATGAGATAAAATAAAATGAAAGTATTTGATTCTTCAAACTATGATAATTTTTATCATCGAATATTGGTACAAGCATGCTATTGAATTAATTAATATTATATATTCTTAAACCTAAAATTAATTGATCTTACAGAGGTAACCTCCTTTTATACCAATTGAAGTTTCAAGCATGATCAGTTTCCTCCACTAATAAGGGGGTTAGGGGTGAATTAGTGGAGGTAGGTTTTTAAAATTTCTTTTAAATAGAAATAAACCTTTTTACATGTTATAGTATGGTCCACTCACAATATAAATAACTAATTCTGACAAAATAATTTATAAAATGAAAGAACAAGGAATACACAATTTTTACAAGGTTTAGACCCAGTATGGAATCATACTCATTTATATGGATAGTTATCCCACAACCATAGAGTCTTTTCAAAATGAACACAAGTGAGTTAATCTTATAATAATTCATTTATTATCAAACAACACATTTTAGAAGTCACACCCAACATCACAACTTCACACTACATTAAAAAATGACTATAAGTATGAATAAGATCACTAAACGAACCATTTTTCTTCATTAATAAAGGATGAATGATAATATGATTACATATATAGATTTTGGATTAATTTATTTAAGGTTTAATTATGATTTATTCAACAATACAGTGGATATTGGTTTGTTTTTTTAGGAATTATGAATTCAATACTCAAAGTAAGAATTGCTGAAAATTGGAAAAAATAGGATTTACACATCATGAAATGGATTCTCAATTTGTATTCCTAATTCATAGAATCCATGAGGACAAAATTCTAATGAGTTAATATCTACATGGAATAAATTTAGTAAATTATATGTAAATACATTATACATTGTAAGATCTTAAAAATTAGAACCCCATTGAATTTACATGACATGACGACAATACAAGATATGAATGAGATACATGATGTGTAGAATTTACATGATGTGAAATTTTTGGGATCTCATCACTTCAGAGATTAAGTCCATGAATTTTGAAAAATACATGATTCCTAAGGAATATTGTGGATCTAAAGTACACATAATGAAATCAAGTTAAAAATCATGTACATATTGAGATAGAATCCACATAATGCTATTACACGATGTGAAGACTTTACATGTCATTTACTTTCTGAGTCTATAAATATTTGAGCTCATCTAATGCATACATGAGTTATGAGAGTTCCCATTTTATCCTATTTTATTTCCTTTTCCTCTCTGTTTCTCTTCCAAACTCTATTGTAATCCATTCATATATCGTTTTTATCAATTCCATTGTTGTTACTTTCCATTCAATGACTTATGATTTCCATTCTATGTTTGTTTTCATCCTATATTGTGATTAATTTTTTTTTCAATACCAATCACCATTCAATGTCAAAGATTTAATTTCTTTCATGTTATTTAATTAAAAGTTAGTTTTTCATTGATTCTTAATTTTTTCAACTATAGATTGATTTATTCTAAGTAGTTTTATTATTATTCAAAGCACGTTTCCCACTTTATTGTTATCGTTAAACAATTACATGAACAAATAATACTCCTTTTTTAGGGGATTAGAGTAGGGGTGTTATTAATCTAAATGAATGTATGAATCCAAACTTCATAACCCTATGGATATTAATTAGGTTAAACAATAATTTTTTATCCCATTACTTTACACAACCCTGACCATGGGGGTGTAAGTGAACGAACCTAACTAAACTGGAGTTGAGAAGTATATGAACATTATCCAATGAGAATTTATGCCATATAATCATATTTTACTACATCTAGGTTGTTAGAAATATGTAGACCAAGGAATAGTTATATCTTAGGTATATCCAATTTGTTTGACCATAAGTAATTGGTGACCTTTACACTACTTCACAGCCTAAGCCATAAGTCTATCCCAAGATAGATTTATAAATCCCCATTTTAAAAATCTTGAAATTTACCATGAAACCTATTCTCTTTCATGAACTTAAATCCAATTTACATAATATTTAGTAAAGTAAAACCTCAAAAAAATCATGAGGTATCTTACCCCAGGGTTAGAACAATAGGTTTTCTTCCTACAAGTTGTGTCTAGGGATTCTACAATATAGTGTCTATTTACCATTCCTTTGTAGTTAAGTTTATTTTTAGATATAAATTTATAATCTAACAACTCCTAGAGGATTTAATGACACTGTTTTCGATATAGTGACCAGAGCATCGACTCATTGCATGCGTGATTTTAGTTTCCTCACATTCTCACTTTCCAAAGGGGAGGATTTAATCACATTCATTAGTGATGTCAACTCCTTGATTAAAATTTGTTGATGGTATATTAGTTCATACTTATATGGATTCCTTATCATATATTATTTCCAATTTTGGGTCACCGTTATAGATAAAATTCATGTTTATGGAACTCATTCCCAGTGCCATCTCTATGTGGACACTGGTTAATTACGGTTCTTCTATATCGACAGGTCATAAACCTTTAGTCAGGGTGATTAGTCATGTTGTGAACTTGTAGGCCTGTATAGACATTGGGTATATTGGGAACCTAAAAATATTTCACTATTTGAAGGAATCTCAAGTGAGCTATCTTAGGCATGGAACCTAAGGCATCCCATGTCGGTCTTGGGGTAATTGATTCTAGGGGCGTGAGTCTTCCGAGGAATTTTACCTTAGGATTCCAATGTATATTTTATGGGGTAAGGATTTTGGATTAGGGAATGAGTTTAACATCTTGTGGATATGGGAACGTGGTTAACCTATAACGACAAAAACTATTGTTAATGAAAATTCCTCTTAATCTAATTAAATGCCTTATTATGTAAAATGGTTTGGTTTTATATTTTTGGATTTCAAAATACTGTTAAGAATTATTACCATTTAAAATATATCTATTGAATAATGATCAATTAATTAGTGTAAATATAGGGCTTTAACAAATCCAATTTACCCAGACAAAGGAAGTGGTGGCCTCATCCAGTAGAATTTCTCCATACGAATCCCATTTTTCAGAGCTCAGAAAGGAGGTATCATCCCTGGGCTTCGCTCTAGACCAAACCCAAGATGAGCTTCAACACGTTAATCTTGAACAGAACCACCTATAGGAGAAGTGGAACATGATAGAGATTACCACCTGAGCGATGTTATCTGAGCCACCCCAAGAGTATGTCACCATTGTAAACCTTACCCTTTGGTATTATGTGGGTGTTTTAAGGGTTTATGTAACAAGACCCTAACATTGTGATTATGTGCATTTTTTTCTATATAGAGAATATACATTCATTTTATTATTGTTACTTTGTAAATAGTTTTAAAGCACACATAATATTTTTAGTTAAAATTCCATTAACAAATCTATTTTTATGAATTAATGTATTTTTGAATTAAATAATAATATAATAATAATAAATTAATTTTTATTAAATATAAATGATCGTATAATTTTTATGAATACAATTGTGATTTTTATTAAGGTTTGAAATCCGTTTTTGTCAAAACCAATGAATTTTTGATAAATATCAGTTTTTTATTTTAAAAGTAAAATTTCACATATTTAGAAAATTATTTAGATAAAATTAATATTATTTTTGGAATTAGAATGTTGAATTTATCCAATGGTGAATTGTTCATAGTTTTCTGAGATAGTCAAATTGTTGGGTAAAAATTAAATACCGTTTAATTATATAATGTGTTTTATGAAATCATAATGATCCAATAGTGATGTAATAAAATACTATAAGTGGGATTTTAGTATAATAAATGTTTTACCATTAAAATAATGTTATTTTAGGTTTTTTTGATTTATTTTACCAAGATTTAGTGGAACTTCCAAGACTTATAAAACATTTTAGTATTTTAAAATGATTTCCTTGAGAGTGTGACTCACCTCCACATAAGAAATACTAATATTTTAAGAAGTTAGGCCATTAAACTTATAAAATATTGTTTTCCACTCCCATTTGGAAAAAACCATGGGCAAAAACCATGGTATGTTTTTTGGTTTTGATTAGTTTAATGTGTAGGGTCCAAAACCTAAATAATAAAGAATTCCCTCCCTTTTCCTATATAAACCCACCCAAGATCCCACTTAATCTTCACTAAAATCCTTTTAATATCGACCAAAATCTGACCTACTCTCTCAATAATCTTCCAAATGCACCCAAATATCCCAATAAGTCTCTCTCAAGACTCTCCCAAGCCTTTGGGATCACACTTCCAAGTAAGGGATTTCTTTCATTCTCATTTTTGTCTAAATTTATTAATGTTGTTATACCCTTTTAATTTTAATGAAAAATGTTGGGGTATGATTTTATACCTCACCTATACTTACCTACTTATGTTTTAATGATGATATACCCCTTTATCTTTCATTAATTCCTCCCATGTACACCTGTTACCATGCCGAAATTCCGTAAGGAATTTCTCTCTCATCATATACATTCAAGAAACTATTTTCTATTATGAATATAAATTCCATTAAATATATTTGGAAATGTATATATATGACCCAATTACTATAAATTTCATGTAAATATGATGATACACCCATTTCTTCCTCATTAACCATTTTTATGAATTCTTATGTCATGCCGTTACGCTGCTGAAATTGCACCGCGATTTTCCAAGCCAAAGTCATTGTGTAGTGAATACAACACCAATTTATTTATCAAGGGTATTAACCTTTATGCACATTTACTTATTTATTATAGAGTTTAATGCATGAATTCCACATTCCTTTATCATGGAATAAATGATGATGTTTATTGAATCCATGTTATATGATCCATGTGACACAATTATGCATGAAATGAAACGATTAAGAAGGGTGCACCCTTATAGCGCTCCAATGCATTGGGTAAAGGTTATTATCAGGATACATCAAGTGAAATTATGGTTTAATCATGATAATTCAATTAAAATAATGGTTTATACATGCTCTATGTGCAATGATCCTTGTAACATGCTAATATCATGTTTAATGTTGTTGGCACATTTTCATGTTATGATAATCATACTATATCATGCATTTATGTTCATGTTTCTCTTATACTACATTGATATGACTATTGCCTAACATGTACTATATTCTGTAGGTTATTCCTTTTTTACTCCCTTACTAGTATTTATAGCTCACCCTTTTCTTATACATGTCCTCAGGTTATCCCATGAAATGCTAAGTATGAAGGAATGTGTGTGGTCATGTAAAAGAAGTTTTTAATAAATATGTTTATTTCATGTTATAATTTGTTATGTAATGCTCCTAATTTCCCTATACACTAGACCTATAAATCCTCATAGTTTTTATAAGTGACATTTTATGTAATAAATCATGTTTAAGTGTGTAATAAAGAACATGGTTGTTATATGACCTCTTGTGGGTACAGGTTGGAAACATGTTTATTTTCTTATAGGGATATGATGAGAATATACTATAGAGATAGAATGATGGGGTTTTTCTATATGAGGGAAGATTTCACACCTGGTTGGGGGGGGTGTCTTACATGTTTATAATCTAATGAAGATGGATCAAAACACCCTATTGAGACTGATCAGTTAAGTGTTTCCCTAGAAGATAAGATTACACACTTGTATTGTTGATCAAGACTACCTATTGAACAAAATTATGGAGGTGTGTCCCTAGGAGGGAAGATGTCACACCAGGATGGTTGATCAAAATACCCTATCGAGTAGGATCATAGAAGTTTTTCCCTATAAAGTAAGATGTCACACTTTGATGGTTGATCAGAATTACCTATTTAGGAATATTATGGAGGTGTGTCCCTAAGAGGGATGATCTCAAATATGGATGGTTGATTAGAATGCCCTATTAAGGTGGACCATGAAGATGTGCCCCAAGGAGGAAATATGTGACACTTGTATGGTTAATCAAATTTCATATTAAGGTAAATCATGGAGGTGTGTCCCTAGGAGGGAATATTTCACACCTAGATGGTAGATTAAAACTCCCTATTTAGGTGGATCATGAAGGTGTGTCCCTAGGAGGGAAGATGCCACACATGTATGGTTGATCAGGATACCCTATTGAGGAAGATCATATAGGTGTGTCCCTAGGAAGGAAGTTGTCATACCAGGATGGTTGATCCGGATTCCCAATTGAGGTGGATCATGGAGGCATGTCCTTAGGAGGGAATATTTCACACATGGATGGTTGATCAAGATGACTTATTGAGGTGGATACTTGAGGTGTGTCCCTAGGTGGGAAGATGTCACACCTAGATTATGGTTGTTTGTATTGAAACTCAGGGAGGTTTCCTATGTACCCTATTTAATTGATAGGTATTAAAACCCATGTTGTTTTATTCCATAGTTTAAGGTCTTGTGATAGGACCGATCCATGTAGTCTAACATTGTGCGGTAAAGACACTCATGTAGCAGAAGGAGCATTGACAAGGGATGGCATAGGGATTATGTGTGTAAGATACCCTATGTGGGTGGATAATATCCCATGGTAGGGGGGATGGTGTAATCCCATGATAATCATACATGGGGAATCCTATGTTCATCACATAGGGTAAAACTAAAGTTTTACATCATGTGCTGTGGACATTGTCATGAAATTCAATGATGTACAACTAGGATGTGGAGCTAGGAAGTTTTACATTATCCATCATAGACATGGTGGATGCTTCCACTCATTTAGGGGGACCATGTCAAGGTGATATGATGATTCTTATGGAATCACCACTGAAATGGGTGCACAATTTTCCTCGAATATGCCACCTATAGGGATTAAATGACCACCTATTGTGCACCTATGGATGGTACATGGTATTAGCACTACCATGGAAGAGTTCCCATTAGGATACCTACCATTAGGGTACCAATTATTCGAATAAATAGGATTTTGGGTACCTATTATTAGAAGAAACAGGTAGGATAGAGGCCCATGCCACACTAGGAGAGAAGTGGGTAGACACACGAGTGGGTGGAACTGATCAAATAGGCATTTACGGTGTGACTAAACCGGTCCTTGTTTGGTATAGATGCCCTGGGAACTTGACATTTGTGAAAGGATATAAGCTGAAAGGAGGAACTATAGAGAGGCCTAGAAGTGGTGCTTTGTGACACACGAGGCCTCACAAAGGATTGTCTCATGAATCTCTTAGGACTTGAGGAGGATAGGGGTTTTGTGAAGGGTTAGGCTTCATGAAATATAGTTTCCCTACCTTAGGGTAATGTCTTGGTTCCCATGGAGTGGGCTTTGTAAATTATAGGTTCCTCACAAAACCCCAAGTGCCTCAAGAGGAATTATTCTTCCCTGAAGGTAATAATCCTTCACTAGACGAATCTCTACTTTTGGTGGAGGTTATTAAGAATCTAAGGCAGATTGTTTCGTGAATAATGGATACTTTGTGTGATCCATATTCTCTTTAACTCCTGGAGCATAAGAGTATCATGAAATTAGAGTGTTTCTCAAAAGTCTAAATGTCACACATCACCTATATAGTCAGACTTAAAGGGGTATTTATAAGGTGTGGTATTCACAAAGGATGGATCCATTCATGAAGCATTATTAGTTTTGCAAATGGATTGTGCTTCGTGAGCTCAAATGACACTTTTCAGAGGTTACTGTTAACCCTCCACACTCTAAGGGGCTCTGTGAATCAGGATTGATGCTGCATGGAGGTTAATGGTATGCCTTCTCATGGTTAGGACCTTCTAGAGCTTTAAGCATCCATGGGGGTGGTGATATTCACAAAAAATAGACCTTTAGATGGATTTTGGTCTATTTTCCTTAGATTCACTCTAAACAAGTCATGAATTCCTTGACCTATCCCATGGAAAAAATATTTTAGCATAAAAAAATAGACCCCTAAAAATTGGAGTCGATACGAGGAGGGTTATATTATGAGGAAAAAAACCACAAAAATTGGCAATTATCCACTGTTCTTGAAGCACATTCAAGAATAATGCTCGTGATTCCCACTCATGCAACCCTCTGATGAACCAAGGGAATTCGTAAGACTATAAATAGTGGAGGGGCCCTTTAAGGGGACTATGATCAATAATAGAAAATAAAATTCAATGATCTCTATTTGTGAATCTCACCCTCTTCATGAGAACTTTTTTATTTTGATCCCCATCACTCACAAATCTCAACCCATCTAAAAACTTTTTTCCATGAGAAGTGCTGTATAAACCCAACCTTTATGAGACAACCTTCATGGATTTAACCTTCACAAACCTAAAATTCATGAGTACAGCTTCATGAACTAGACTCAGAAAAACTCCTAATTATTAAACTAAATGGCCACTGAAGGTTCCATTGCTACTTCCACTCATCGGGAAATGATGGGTGGGAATATAATGTTCGAGGAGATCATTTGGAGTGTGTCAGACCATAATACACTCACCATGATGCTGATAGATGCTCATTGGTAATACCCTCTTTGAAGGAGGCTGGTGCTTTATGGATTTGGTATGAGGGATGATGTATCAATCCCTAAGGCAAGAAGAGACAAGCCTACATGTTGGGTTAGTAGATCAACTGGGATACATTTGTGGTATAGAGCTACTGGAGGATACATCCTGAAGGTTCATGTGTTACTATCGACACACACACTATGGAACCATGTTAAAAACATCAAAGTGGAGAAGTTGGAGGTTGAGACATCCCCAAATAGCATGAGATGATTCTCGAGGCCGGTTTGGGGGTTCCAATCAAGGGATGGACTGATGGATGGGATTTGCATGAGGGTTGAAATTTTACCACTGAATGAACCTAGGGTTATTTTGATTGTGCATTGTGCCGTGAGTTTGAGGTAGAGATGAAGAAAGTAAGGCTTTACTAGTTAGTATGAACCTCAAAATTACATGTCTACCACCACCTGGATATCACATTGGAGCTACTAAATATGTGGTATCTATGGGATAAAACTTTCCATCTACATCATGGGGAGGTTGTAATCAGATTATGGGATATTCACCACATCCCTAGGATTCCAATACAAGGAGTGATGTATGATGAATTTATCACTATAGAGAACATGTGGGAGGAATAAGAGAAAATTCAATCTCTTTCTAGGGCATTGTTGTGCTTGGTGAAGGGAAAAATGAACACAAGATGGGGATTAAGTACATCCCATTCAAGTATTGGTTTGACTACTTCCTGAATGAGCTAGTAGACAAGATGTCCAGAAGGCCACACACATACCCTAGGCCTTATAGTAGGGAAAGGAGAACTCCTACATGATTATTTTGGAGGTTATCTAGTGGTGGATGTGGGGATAAAAAATAATTCTTGATTCTATTGTGGTTAAACTAGTAGGGTTTATTGAAACGCTGATATTTGGATTGATTGTACCTATGTGGTACATGAACATAGGGATTTGGACAAGAACATTCATTTTGGTGGTGATGATGGTGATGTGGTGGTACATTAATCAATTTTTACCTGTATTGGAGAAGCTTTACAAGGTGCTACATCACATCATCCAAGGGAAGGATCTGCTTCATTTGTTTAGGCCCCTCATCTTTTTTACATCTAAGAAGTCATGAAGATGGGGGGAGATGAATACCCAAACACAATCTCCCCTCACATCATGAAATTTAGGTCAGTGATTTTAAGAATCATCTGGAGTAGATCACTCAATTTGGGCCCTATAGACGTCATTGAAATGGTTGGGTTACTAGATTAATTCATATTTCACCCATTCCCCCTTCTAATAGGTACTATGACCAATGATGGCATGGGGACCATTGAGTAACGGTCGTATCTATGAGTCTTCTGAGGTGGGGTACTCGTGGTGAGATTTGACTTCCAAGTGATTTGTGATATGTAAAAACCACACCAATTCATGAGGTAGTTCAAATTTATGTAGTGTCTAACCCCAAAGGTGTACATAGAGGTGCTTCATGAGTTCCAACCTTTGGTCCTAAGAAATATTTTTCACTTGTTCACGTATAAGTAATGAAGGTTGTGGAATGAGCTATCACCACCAACTACCGTGTATGGGATTACCCATGAATATTATCTAAGATGGGAGAGCATATATCATGGGGAGATAACGAGGAACTAAACCACTAGTTCCAAAAAAGGAGGGCCCCCAAAATCATAGGGATGAGGGAGAGTGGTAGTTGGAGCACACTTTGGAGACAGGGTTTTCCTGGTAGGTAGATCGGTGGAAATTATAGAGCAAGAAATCCGTGACCCGGAATAGTCAGAGGCCATAGGGATAGGTGAGGCAGCAAGATCAGTTATCTTGGTAAAATAGCCACAACAATAAGGAGAACCCTCTGAAAATTTACCATGGAGGTTTTCCAAGGTTCTGCGAAGTGGCTGTATCGTTCGAATATCCCTAGTGATATGATATTTCTAGATTTTTGGGAGTTCTGGGGGATCTTCAAATAGATCAACCCAATACATGAAATATGGAGACATCCCAATAGAGTTGAAATATTCCTGACTGGGTTGGGTCATTCCAGGGCTATCTTCCATATGATCTGAGATGAGTTGGTGTAGTATATAAGAGAATTGGAAGATCTTGTCCACTCTCAGGGAATTTCATGCACATTGAACACCTTGGTAAGGTACTTGAAGTAAATTTGTGATAAATTGTTTTAAAAAAGTTTTTTTCTATGTTGACAACTAAAATTTTGTAGTATAAGAATTTTTTATCCAAGAAGATTGAATTTTTTGAGTTATAAAGAAAGAAGTTTCTAAGAAATAAGTTTTTGAATGAAGAAGTATTTTTTTTTCTAAAGAGTTTTGAAAGAGGATGTTGATGAAGATTGAGAAGTCAGAACATTTTTCAAACATTATAAAAAAAATCATATGATGATTTAATAATCAAGAAGTTATCACAAATCATGAAAACTTTCATGATAAAAGATTTTGAAGAAATGATGGAAAGGTTTGAAGAAATTAGAATCCCCAAAATGATTCAGAAAATAGGAGAATTATTGTTCTAAAATTAGGATCCAACATATTTAGAAAATCAGATCCATAAATATTGTTCTAAAAATTGGATCTATGTTTTTGAGAAAATAGGAACCATGTTTCTGAGAAAATCAGAACCAACATTCTGAGTAAATCAGAACCAGTTTTCTAAGAAAATCAGAACTATGTTTCTGAGAAAATTGGAATAAGATTTCAGAGTAAATCAGAACCACGATTCGGAGAAAATCAGAACCAGTTTTCTAAGAAAATTGAAAATAATATTTTGAGAAAATTAGAACCGGTTTTCTAAGAAAATAGGAACAAAGATTCTAAGCAATTCAGAACCAATTTTCTAAGAAAATTGGAACCAAGATTTTGAGAAAATTGGAACTAGTTTTCTGAGAGAATTGGAACCAAGATTCTGAGAAAATCAGAACTAGTTTTCTAAGCATATCAGAACCGATATTTTGAGAAAATCATAATCATTTTTTCTGAGAAAATTGGAACCAAAATCTAGCATTATCACGCTTATAAAATCATACCCAAGATCTAGAATTATCGTACTAATAAATATATAAAGAGTTGAAGAAGTCAAACATGAATTTCAATTTTGTTTAAATCTCAGAGAAATATAAGGAGGTTTGAATAAGTCAATTATTGAAGATTAAATTCAAAATATTTTCAGAGAGTTATAGATTTGAGGAAGTGGTAAAATTTTCAAGTTTCCCACCTTCGTTTTAGGATTTTCCTATAAATACTTACTTAGTTCATTTTCAAAAAATTTAAACATGCCTAAAAGGTGGAGAACTAGAGAATTTTAAGTGAAAAGTTCCCACCTGATTGAGGAATATTTGTATTTAGTTTTTGATCATAGAATAATTAGAACCATCTTTAACATACTGAGAAGATCGAACTCATCAAAATCCAACTGAGGATTCAGACTGATCATTTTGTAAAGCAGATTCAAAAATGTTTTTATTATTTTGTTTGGATAAATAATTTTATAAGAAAATATTTTTGTAATGGCCCGGACCTCTCCGTCCCATTCCTTTTTCGGAAAGAAGGTCATGGAGTGTTCTGGAGGGTAGAATGGACTTTTCCGACACTTTTCAGAATTTTGTGACTACACGCTGTGTAGTATGAGTACACGCCGTGTACCACCTTTCCGAGTATACCCCGTGTTGAAGCCGTGTCCTTGCCGCATGAAATAAATAAGTACACGTCGTGTATCCCATCTTACATGCCGTGTCGTTCCTCCCCGAGTATGCGTTACCGTGTGTTGACCAGTCAACGGTCGTGTGCCGTGTTGAAGCCATGTCCTTGCTGCGTGAAATAAATAAGTATACACCGTTTAGCCCATCTTACATGCCATGTAGTTTCTCCCCGCCTACGCATTACCCTCAAACCGTGTGTTGACCAGTCAACGACCATGTGCCGCGTTGAATGCCGTGTTGGAAGCCGCGTGGCGACCATGTGGAATGGCTGAGTACACGCCGTGTACTAGGAAGTACATGCCGTGTAATAGGAAGTACACTCCGTGTACTAGGAAGTACATTCCGTGTACTTTAGTTTTTCTTGCCTTTAAAAGGAGGGGGCCTCTCCTCCTTTTCAGAACATTCCTCTCCTCCCCATTCCTTCGAGCGGAGCCCTCCTGAGAGACTCCATAACTCCTTTCTTCCATAACTTCTTCTTACAAGCCCCGATTTACGATCCGTCAGCGGCCACGAGATCGTAACAATTAGGAAGACCTTATGAGCTTGGATCTGGTGCTTTCCCTTTAGCCTTTACTTCCTATCTCCCACCCGAGGATGTTTTTGTCGGGTCTTGACAGAAGCGACGGACGCCGATGGACGTCTTCTCAAGTTGATCTGGGGGATCGTTGTGATCAGAACCTGTTGAGGTATGGATTTTACCTTTTTCTCTATAATTTTTTCATCATACGGGATGGGTGTCCTCTTGATTTCACGAGACATAGTTGAACCAATTTAATAAATATAATAACTGGCTTAAAGAACGGGGATGGGGAATTTGTTATGTTTATCTTTGTTTATCCTATTGTTATGTTGTGAATTGAATATTCTTATGCCTACTGAAAATCCCAGTCGTTGGGGGATGTTTCTTGGGCAATTAAATGTTTCCATATCTTTCAAGACAATTTTGTTGGTGGAAACTTTGTGGAATATGGAAATTGGTTAATCACGTAAAGTTGACTGATTAAATGAAATATCTAGAACCCTTGTGTGATCACCCCAGTTGAACAAAATGGAATAATGAACATGTGGGTGTTGGTTTGGTTATGTGGTGTGTGAAAAGGGGGTTGAATCCTGGGTTACTACAAATAGGATGGGCAGCGGGGCTGCGGTAAATAATATTAAGGGGGAAATGATGTGGCATGAGCCTTGTTTTGTGATACGATTTTGGATTTGTGGTTATAGTGGCAGTAGAAATGCAGTAATGGGTTGTGATATTAGAAGAAAGTGGAAAGTTGATAAATGAATTGTGGGGAACGATAATGAATTAAACACAAGAACAATCAATGCAGATTGATTGATGATAAAAAGGGTTGGTTTTGTGTTTCTTGTGTTTTATCTAACTTTATTTTTGGTTGGCAGGGTTTGTTCTATGAAATGTTTGATCTAGTTTTATAATTTCCCAGTAGTTAAGGAACTAATAAACTAATACTGTTGAAACATGAAAACCAAAATGGGGTTGGGGTTGTTTGTTGTATGCATGCTTCATAGTAGCAGTGTCGAGGCGTGTGCTCAGTTTCTCTGTTTAGAAGCCATAGGTTGGGCTGTGTGTTTGATATACATATATGTATCTATATCTTTGTGTTTTGTCACACCCCACCCATGTTGAGAACTTAGTGCCTAACACTCCCATTTCATGGGAGAGGGTGTTTTCTCATTATTTACTAGCTCCTTCCTACTCCTTCTTCCATAGAATGTAATGGCTTGAGGCGACCTTACACCCAAGACTCTTCGAGTAGGTTTCTATTGGTGTGACTTTATCCCAAGACTCTCTGGGATGGTTTACTGTTCCCAAGAACCTTTGGGATGAGGCCCAGGTGTGTTCGGGCGGGGATGTGATTGTGGTTTGTGAGGCCCAGGTGTGTGCGGGCGGGATATGTGGTTTGTGAGGCCCAGGTGTGTGCGGGCGGGATATGTGGTTTGTGAGGCCCAGGTGTGTGTGGGCGGGATATGTGGTTTGTGAGGGATAGGTGTGTGCGGGAAGGAAGAGTGTGGTAGTGTCAATATGTTCGCCTTTAGGTAGAGATGCTAGCAAGTAGGGGGAAATGGTGCGGGGTAACAAATAATTTTGTTCTTATATACTACTACCTGTTGTTTTTGTGTTTTTGGTGAGCGTGGCTGGTGAGGTTGGGTGGATATAATTCCTTGCTAGGTTTTGGTTCTTCTGTTTTTCTCACAGTACATTAGGATGTCTCCCCACCTGTGCACGAGATCTTTAGGTTTCCCTACTGAGTATACTTGTATGCTCACCCTAAATTTACTTTCAGGTTTCCAGGAGGACTACCAGGGCCATGCGGGACCCTACTAGTCGGGATAGTTGGAGTTGCTGCAGTTTTATGTACTCTTGTTTCTTTTGGTATTGTACTTTTGAGTTTTCTTGTAATTGTACTTTGTTTCAGAATTGTTTAAACATGCATGTGGGTTTGGTTTGGGTTTATTTTCATTTACTTGTTCCTTTTTCTTTTGGTATTTGAATCATAATATTTCCCGACTTTAAGTAATAAAAAGGGTAATGCCTCCCATATTTTTGTAAACTCATACCCTTGGTGCTAATCGCCACTCCGGGGCCACTGGAGGCGGGACTCAGCGGTCATTATCTCCCTTTCACCATTTCCAGCTCAGAAGGGGCATCTTTTGTGGGAGGGGTCGTGATAGAATGGTATCAGAGAAATGGTTGAGAGATAGGATGGAGTCTGGAGTTATGCATAGAGAGGATTGCATGGGATGGTAGGGCAATAGTGTTAGGTGATCTTGGTGCATGACATAGGCCAGGGAGGACCGGCTAGGTCACGGGATTTTTGGGCCCCCCATGATCCGATGCAAGGACTCTGAGCCTACTGAACGACCAATTGAGACTACATTGATTGCAAGGTTGAGACCCTAGGGAAGGTACATGCATCATCATGTTTTTGTTTTACTGGATTTGGGTGTTCTGGGAAAGAAATTGAAATAATGTGATAAAATGAAACTTTGAGAAATTTCTTTGCTACTTGGTCTTAGGTGATATTTTTTTACCGTACAACTATGGCACCTGGACGTCGTCCCCGGGTGACTTAGACAGTAGAGGCCCAACATATTCAGGCGGTTGATCAGTTGAGGATTGACCGAGAGGAGGAAGATGGGCAGTGGAAGAAGACTCTCCGTTCTTTCCAGTGACAAACCATCAAGAAGTATGAGGGTAGTACTTCAGATATGGAGACAGAGGGGTGGATTGAGGAGCTAGGGATCACTTTTACTTTGATCCGTGCTCCGAGGGAGTACTGGGTTCCCCTAGCAGTTAGTCAGCTGAGAGGTACGGCGCGTTAGTGGTGGACGCTCTACCTCGGGGAGAGGTCAGAGGTAGAGGTTCCATGGGATGACTTTGAGAAGGAGTTCTGAGAGGAATTCATTTCTTCCATGTTCAAAGAAGAGAAGCGGCTTGAGTTACTCTCCCTCCAGCAGGGGAGTATGTCAGTATGAGAATTGGGGATCAAATTCAAGGGTCTCCTACACTTTTCTCTGGATCTCTTTCCTGATGAAGTGTCTCGGGCGAGATGTTTGGAGGAGGCGCTACGTCCTTCGCTCCAGTATGTTGTCACCCCCTTCACCCTTCTGACGTAATTGGCAGTACATAAGAAGGCATAGGTTTTAGAGAGGATGCACTCGCAGGGAGGTGTAACATGAGAGGGGATCCAGCCGGGTTCATCGAAGGGGAAGGCAGTCAGCAGCAGGTCTCCTGCGACAGGACCTTCCAGATTCAGGCCAGTAGGGAGCAGGCCCCATCAGTTCCAGTTCAGATCTTCGGGTCCTCATCCCTTTTGTATGAGACTAGGATCGAAGTGTTTCTCTTGCAGAGTTCTTGGTCACATTCAGAGTCGGTGCCCGACCCAAGATCAGTACGGTAGAGGTGGGCAGGTTCAACGCCCGCCTCAGCAGCACCGGTTGCCGGCGAGGCCCTTCTAGCAGCAGCAGGGCCCTGCTCCTCCGAGGGCAGACTTTGCAGGAGGAGGCCGACTTCAGGGTGCTCCTCAGGGACCTCGACCAGGGCATGGTCGGGGAGGTGGTCGACATCAGAGAGGAAGAGGATCTGGGCATGGACAGTTGTACGCAGCAGAGTTGACATCTCCGGCGGGACCAGAGGTGGTGCAAGGTACAATTTGTTTGTTCAACACTCTCATTTCTTCTTTGTTCAATTCAGAAGCTTCACACTCCTTTTTTGCACCCGGTCGAGCCCATGCTTTGGGTATAGACATAGATATACTTTCCATACCCCTGGTGCTGAGTACACCAGTTGGAGGTCAGACCAGCATATCTTGTGTTTTCCGGGGATGTGGGCTGACGTTGGGACCACATCTATCTAATGGGGATCTTATTTTTCTACAGATGTAGCCATATGATGTCATCCTAGGCATCGACTGGATATTCTCTATTAGTGCCGTTATCGACTGCTTCCGAAAAAGAGTCGTGTTCACCGACGTGGATGGGTAGCATGTAGATTTTGTTGGCGAGAGGAGCTATCAGGTGGGAAGCTAACATGTGAAGCCTCCCCTTTCCTTGTTAAGCGAGTTATCAGTGGTTTCAGCTGATACAAAGATGATGGATGTTCTAGAGGTTGTTGGGGAGTTCCTCAATGTTTTTCCTGAGGAGGTTGTGACTCTACCCCCCCGATGTGACCTTGAGTTCGGGATAGAATTACAGCCTGGTGCTCGTCCGATTTCGATGGCCCCTTATCGGATGGCACCTTCGGAGTTGCAAGAGTTGCAGATTCAGATTGATGATCTGATGTAAAAGGGTTTTGTTCGACCCAGCGTGTCTCCATGGGGTGCTCTAGTTTTGTTCATGAAGAAGGCAGATGGTGGTCTCAGGCTATGCATAGACTACCGAAGGTTGAATTAGGTAACGATCAAGAACCGTTACCCCCTTCCAAGGATAGATGATCTCTTTGACCAGCTGAGGGGAGCAGGTTGGTTTTATAAGATTGATCTACGATCAGGATATCATCAGCTGAGGTTAAAGGACAGTGACATCTCGAAGATGACTTTCAGGTGAAGGTATGGGCACTTCGAGTTTGTAGTGATACCGTTTAGAGTTACGAATGCACCAACTATGTTCATGGGACTTATGAACTTTGTCTTCTGAGAGTTTCTGGACCGGTTCGTCGTTGTGTTTATCGATGACATCCTGATCTACTCAAGATCAGAGGAGGAGCACGTTGAGCATCTGAGGGCAGTCTTGGAAGTCCTTCGACACCACCAGCTTTATGGGAAATTGTCAAAGTTTAAGTTCTTGATGCAAGAAGTACACTTCCTTGGGAACGTGGTGTCTCAGCATGGAGTGTCAGTGGACCCGTCGAAGGTGGAGGTAGTCGTTTCTTGTGCAGCACCCAAGAGCGTGGCAGAAGTTCGTAGTTTCCTGGGGTTGGCAGGTTATTATCGGAGGTTCGTTTTAGACTTCTCTCGAGTTGCTTCTCCATTGACAGCTTTTACTAGGAAGAACTAAGTCTTCCTATGGAGAGAACAGTGCTAGAAAGATTTTGACTACCTAAAGGAGAAGTTGGTCAGTGCTCCAGTACTCAGGTTTCCAGAGGAAGGGTTGTTGTATGATGTGTTTTTTGATGCTTCTAGCCTTGGTTTGGGATGCGTACTGATGCACAAGAAGGGTGTGATCTATTATGGGTCTATGCATTTGTTCCCTCACGAGCATAACTATGCCACCCATGACCTGGAGCTTGCAGCAGTAGTGTTCGCATTGAAGTTGTAGCAACATTACCTCTTTGGAGAGCACTTTTTGGTCTTCTCAGACCATAAGATCTTACGTTATATCTTCTCCTAGTGTGACCTGAACTTACAGTAGTGGAGATGGGTTGAGTTTCTCCAAGACTATGACTTTGAGATCTCTTACACTGAAGGTAAGGGCAACGTTTTGGCTGATTCCCTAAGCAGGAATTCGCATAAGGAAGTGGTTCGGGAATCCGCTAATTCTTGTAAAATGATGGGAGAGTTGGATTCCTGACACTTGGATGCAAGGGTAAATGTTGTTAGAGGTTGTCTGTTTCAGATGACGGTGCAGTCCTCCTTGTTGAAGTAGGTGGAAGAGTTTCAGTGGGGAGACTCTGAGGCAGAAGTAATGTGAGATCGTATCGATCAGGGAAACACTCTAGAAGGATGGTCAGAGGACAACCGACATTAGATGCTTTTTCATGGAAGGTTGTTTGTTCCGGAGGCAATGCATGAGGGAGTTCTCCGTGAGTTCCATAGCTCAGCCTTGGCGGTACATCCGAGAGTTTAAAAAATGCACTGAGGCCTGAGGGAACAGTTTTGGTGGCCCAGGGTGAAACGGGCAGTGGTGGAGTTTGTGGCTAAGTGTGTAGTGTGTCAGCAAGTAAAGGCTGAACACCATGTTCCCAGGGGTTTTTTGCATCCTTTATATGTCCCTGAATAGAAGTGGGATGACATCTCAATGGAAGTTTTCATAGGACTACCCAGATCTCAGGGTGGTTATGATGCTATCTGGGTAGTGGTGGATCGAATGACAAAATCAGCTCACTTCTTAGCAATTAAGGAGTTGGGCCCAGTGAGTACCTTAGCATAGAGGTACGTAGACGAGGGGGTGCGTTTTCATGGAGTTCCGAAGACTATCATCTCATACCGGGATACTCATTTTACCTCATGAGTCTGGAGGGGGTTACAACATGCTTTTGGTACCCAACTACTCCTTAGCACTGCTTTCCAACCCTAGACTGATGGGAAGACAGAGCAAACTATCCAGATGTTGGAGGACATGCTGCGAGCATGCATTCTGGATTTCGGAGGATCATGGGTGCGACACTTTCCTTTAGTAGAGTTTTCCTACAATAACAGCTTCTACTATACTATTGGAATGACACCGTTTGAGTCTTTGTATGGAAGACCATGTCGTTCACCCATTTGGTGGGAAAAGGTTGGTGAGATAGGTGCTCTTGGGCCAGAGGTAGTACATAGAACCATACAGAAAGTCCAGCTTGTGCGTGAGAGGATGCAAGCGGCTCAGTAATGACATACGTTTTATGCTGATCGTCAGAGGAGGCCCTTGGAGTTCTAGGGGGAGATCATGTGTTCTTGAAGGTTTCCCCTCAATGGGGGTAGCAGAGGTTTGGGAAGGGAAGTAAGCTCTCCCCTAGGTTCATCAGACCTTTCGAGGTGCTGAGGCGAGTTGGCAAGGTGTCATATCAGCTGGACCTGCCACCTCAGTTGGAGAAGGTTCATGACGTCTTCCACGTCTCCCAGCTTTGTCGGTACTTACATGATGAATCTCACGTTATCGACTGGGGAGAGTTAGATATGGGATATGAAGTGACCTTCAAGGAATGACCAATCAGAATCAAGGATCGTGAAGAGAAGGTTATCCATGGAAGAACCATCGCCTTGGTTCGTGTGTTGTGGAGGCATGGCGGCCTTGAGGAAGCACTTGGGAGTGGGAGGCTCAGATGCACACTCAGTACCCTGAGTTGTTTTGACTTGTGTTTTGCTTTATTTTTCTGAGCTTTGTTTTGATGTTATACTATGTTCCTTTGATATATGGGATGCTTGGCTTGTCGTTTGTGAGACGTTTTGTTTCCTTGTTCTCTATAAGTGTGTAACATGTCTGGATGTGTGGGGAAAGGGAAAAACCTAATCCTTAATCGAGACTCATTAATTCGGATGCGATTAAACCCGTGCGGGCGAGTCAATGCCGCCTAAAGAGGATAATATCTCTACATAGAAGAATGAATTCCTAACACATATGATTAAGGTTTTTGGTTGGGTTCCTATTATAATGAGATCCCTAAGAGGTATCTTGTTGGGTTCCTCTGGGTTGGTTTTGAATTCTCAGGGACGAGAATGTCTTAATAGGTATCTGGTGTAATGGCTCGGACCTCTCCGGCCCATTCCTTTGTCGGAAAGAAGGTCATGAAGTGTTTTGGAGGGTAGAATGGACTTTTACCACACTTTTCAGAATTTTGTGACTACGCTCCATGTAGTATAAGTACACGTCGTGTACCACCTTGCCGAGTATACCCCGTGTTGAAGTCGTGTCCTTTCCACGTGAAATAAATAAGTACACGCCGTGTAGCCCATCTTACACGCTGTGTCGTTCCTCCCCGCATATGTGTTACCGTTTGTTGACCAGTCAACGGTCATGTGCCGTGTTGAAGCCGTGTCCTTGCCACGTCAAATAAATAAGTACACACCGTGTAGCCCATCTTACATGTTGTGTAGTTTCTCCCCGCATACACGTTACCCTCAAACCGTGTGTTGACCAGTCAACGGCCATGTGCCACGTTGAATTCCATGTTGGAATCCATGTGGTGACCATGTGGAATGGCCGAGTACACGCCATGTATTAGGAAGTACACTCTGTGTACTTTAGTTTTTCTCGCCTATAAAAGGAGGGGCCTCTTTTCCTTTTCAGACCATTCCTCTCCTCCCCATTCCTTCTAGCGAAGCCCTCCTGAGAGACTCCATAGCTCCTTTCTTCCATAAATTCTTCATCCGAGCTCCAGTTTATGATCTGTCAGCGGCCACGATATCATAACAATGAGGCAGAACTTTTGAGCTTGGATTTGTTTCTTTTCCTTCAGCCTTTCCTTCCCAGCTTCCACCCAAGGAGCTTTTTGTCGGGTCTTGACAGAAGTGACGGACACCGATGGACGTCTTCTCAAGTTGATCTGGGGGAGCATTGTGATCATAACCTTTTGAGGTAGGGATTTTACCTTCGTATCTCTAATTTGTGCATCAAGCGGGATGGGTGTCCTCTTGCTTTCATGAGACATAGTTGAACCAGTTTAATAAATATAATAACTATCTTAAAGAATGGGGATGGGGAAGTTGTTATGTTTATCTTTGTTTATCATATTGTTATGTTGTGAATTGAATATTCTTATGCCTACTGAAAAATCCCGGTCGTTGGGGGCCTTTGCTTGCACAATTTAATGTTGCCCTATCTTTCTATACCATTTTGTGGGAGGAAACTTTGTGGAATATGGAAATTGGTTAATCACATAAAGTTGGCTGATTTAATGAATATCCGGAACCCTTGTGTAATCACCCCGGTTGAACAAAATGAAATAATGAACATGTGGGTGTTGGTTTGGTTACGTGGTGTGTGAAAAGGGTGATGAATCTTGAGTTACTATGAATAGGATGGGAAGTGGGGCTGCGGTAAATGATATTAAGGGTGAAATGATGTGGCACAAGCCTTGTTTTGTGATACGGTTGTGTAGTTGTGTTTATAGTGGTAGTAGGGCTGCAATAATGGGTTGTGATATTAGAAGAAAGTGGAAAGTTGATAAACGAACTATGGGGAACGATAATGAATTAAACGCGAGAACAATCAATGGGGATTGATTGATGATAAAAAGGTTGGTTTTGTATTGCTTGTGTTTTATCTAACTTGATTTGTGGTTGGCAGGGTTTGTTCTACGAAACTCCTGATCTGGTTTGATAATTGCCCAGTAGTTAAGGAACTAATAAACTAATACTGTTGAAACATGAAAACCTAAATGGGGTTGGGATTGTTTTTTGCATGCATGCTTCATAGTAGCAGTGCTGAGGTGCGTGATTAGTTTCTCTGTTTAGAATCTATAGGTTGGGCTGTGTGTTTGATATACATATATGTATCTGTATCTTTGTGTTTTGTCTCACCCCATCCATGTTAAGAACTTAGTGATGAACACTCCCATTTCATGTGAGAGGGTGTTTTCCCCTTAGTTACTAGATCCTTCCTGCTTCTTCTTCCATAGGCTGTAATGGCTTGTGGCGAAATTACACCCAAGACTCTTTAGGTAGATTTAGATTGGTGTGACTTTAGCCCAAGACTCTCTGAGAAGGTTTACTGTTCCCAAGAACATTCGGTATGAGGCCCAGGTGTTTTCATGTGGGGATGTGATTTTGGTTTGTGAGGCCCAGGTTTGTGCGGGTGGGAAGAGTGTGGTAGTGTCAGGACGTTTGCCTTTAGGAAGAGCAACTAGCTAGTAGGGGGAAATGGTGCGGGGTACCCAATAATTTTGTTCTTATAAACTATTACCTATTGTTTTTGTGTTTTTGGTGAGTGTGGATGGTGAGGTTGGGTGGATAGAATTCCTTGCTAGGTTTTGGTTCTTCTGTTGTTCTCACGGGACATTAGGATGTCTCCCCACCCGTGCATGAGAGCTTTAGGTTTCCCTACTGAGTATACTTGTATGCTCACCCTACGTTTATTTTCAGGTTTCCAGGAGGACTAACAGGGCCATGTGAGACCCTACTAGTCAGGACAGTTGGAGTTGTTTCAGTTTTCTATACTCTTGTTTCTTTTGGTATTGTACTTTTGAGTTTTCTTGTACTTGTACTTTGTTTCAGAATTGTTTAAACATGCATGTGGGTTTGGTTTGGGTTTATTTTCATTTACTTGTTCCTTTTTATTTTGGTGTTTGACTCATCCTATTTCCCGATCTTAAATAATAAAAAGGGTAATTCCTCCCATATTTGTGAAAACTCATACCCTTGGTTCTATTCGCCACTCCGGGGCCACTGGAGGCGGGACTTAGGGGTCATTATCTCCCTTTCACCATTGCCAGCTCAGAAGGGGCATCTTTGGTGGGAGGGGGTTGTGACAATTGTAAACTGATAGGAGTTAATATATTCTTTCCAATTGGGATATAGAAGGTTTCTAATGGGATTTGGAACAAGTTGTATTCAATTATTCATAATAGTGGATTTCAATATACCCACAAGAGTTTCTATGGAAAGGAAGTTGATTCTCACACTGAGGCTGAACCTTGTAAATATTTTTTTCTTTTCTTTATTTATTACCTTTTTATGCATGAGTATTCACTAAAGTTTGATAAGGATATAAATCTTAATAGGTTTCATGGGTTAAGTTTCTAAAAGTTTTGAAACTTATAAAAAGTGAAAAACTGATTTAACCCCCCTTCTTAGTTGTTATTTGATCCTTGGATCTTCAATTGGTATTAGAGGAAAGGTTCCCTTGTTGAATCCTTATCATGGATAATATCAATTCTATCAATTATATAGGAATTCCTATATTTGATGGAAAAAATATTATGGATGGAAAATAGGATGATTCCCTATCTCCTATCTCTTAGCCTAAAATTTGTTGATGCTGCTATTATTTTTTTTTCCACCTATTGAGAAAGATTCTCCAATGAAATTTTCTGATAAGATAAATATATAATTTGATGGAAAAGAAAGAAATACAATCCATATTTACTTATCAGAAAATTTTTATCAGAAGGTGATGGACCCCAAAACTTCAAAAAGTATTTAGGATAATATGGAAAGTGTTTTCAAATGGAATACTAAAGTTAAGGAAGCAAAGCTATAAATATGACATAGTAAGTATGTAGACATCAAAATGAGGGATGAAGAAACAATTGATGAATAATTCACTAGATTAAATGAATTTTTTTGCAACATCATAGGATTTGGAGATGTCTTGGAAGATTATACAATTATTAAGAAACTTATGAGAAACTTTCCAGATGGGTTTGATTCTAAAATTTCTTCTTTATAAGATAAGGATGATTTATCTCTTGATGAATTGTATAAATTTATTGTTTCTTATGAAATGAGTAAAGCCCCAATGTATAAAAATAAGATGAAAGATGAAATAGATTTTAAAGCTATGAGAAAGATGAAAATCCAATATAGTGAAGAAGCAGATCCTTGTGAGTCTGAAGATAAAGAGGACAATGAGATGGATTAAAAATTAAATCTCATATATTGAAGAAATATTTAAGAGGAAGAGGAAAGTATGTAGGTAAAATTCCTCTAAAATGTTTTGAGTGTGGTGGAACTAGAAAATATTCTATTAATTTACCCAAGAATAAATTTGGATAATATCGAGATGATTCGGATGAAAAACCTTGATGGAAGAACTGGAACAAAAATGATAAATAATAAAAGTCTTCCAAATGACACAAGAATAAGTTTAATGGAAAAAAAGTATTGTAAGGATATGACCCTAGTTTCCTAGATCCAATGCCTTATTTTATTACATTGCCATATAAACAAGGAATATGCATCCTAAAGGAATAAGTATTTTAGTATATTTGGAAATAAGATACATACATAAGTTCAACATTCCAACATGAAATGAAAAACAATATATAAGTTCCATTGTGAACATCCACCACTCTACGATTATCCCTGAAAGTCAATAATAACATACCTCTTCATGTCCTGGAAAAAATGAAACATAAAAAATGGTGAGATCAGATGCTCAGTAAGGGTAAGAATTAAAGTAGAAGATAATATAAACATTAGGCATAGTGAATAATTTAAAACAGATTCCTTTAAAAATAAACTTGAACATAATATAGTAGGAATATGAGTTGAGTAAATATTTCCATAATAAAAAATAATAATGGGTATTACACTAGTCAAATAACCTCATGAACTATGAATTTATAGCTTCATAATAAGTTAAATGCATATCCCATACATCCGGAAACATACCATCAAGGCCTCATCCAAGACATTGAAAAATGATTAAGGCCTCGGGCAAAACCATATCTAAAAATGGGAAAGGCCTCGACCAAGTCCATATTTATTTGTCTCATGAGACCTAACGATGCATCGAGGGGATATAGTGGGACACAACTATCACATAATAACTCTAATTCAAATCTCATATGAATGGGGATAAACATAAACAACATATACACATGAGATGTAAATAACATTCCCCAATCTGTAACATAATCACTAACCATTCTGTGTAGCAAGATGAATGGTATCAAAATAGAACATCCACATTCAAATTGATCACAAACCATTAAATATAATATTGAATATTATATCATAAAATATTATTCCCAATAATATATAATAATTAATAAGAGTGTTGAAATAGATGAAAATACTCTTATAAAATCATCAAGTAATTCTTGAGAAAAATACTCTTTTACATTAAAAAGAAGAGTTTATTTTGAAAAATATTTGTATTAAACCAAAAGTTAATTAAATGGTATTTTAATAATAAAATTATTGGTTTTAGAAGAATATTGTTTTATAAAAATATAATATAGAGTGCCCTTGAAAATATGTAAGAATTTGAGAAATTCCCTTGAATCGGGCTTGTATTCCGGAAATAATTTTGAAAGTTCATTTTGAAACATGTAACTCCTATGAAAGAAAAAATAATTTTGAGTTTTAAACTTACATATAAAATTCATGAATAATTTATTATTATTTCATATTAATAGTTAATAAATTAATTGAGATAAAGAGAGACAAAGAGTAACCTGAAAGAAAATGGAGGTTCGGGTAGGAATACCCTTACCTTAAGTCCGAAGGTGTTACTCACTTGATCTAAATGAACTGAATAATAAAAGTTAGGTTCATAAATTAATTATTCTAGAACATAACCAACTTGTAATTTATTTATTATAACCTTATTAGGTTTATTCATGGCATTTTTATGGGTTAAGAGATTCAATTTCATTGTTTGGGAGAGTTTTCTTCCTTGGTTTTCATGATCGGTTTACTCATATTCATGTAAAAATAAACATGAAGAATGAGAATGGTTTTCCATAATTTAAGTTGAATGTTATTAATGAAAAATCATAATATTACATGGTTATAAAATTCGTTTTTTTATTGGGAGTGAAGATGAATCATTATATAAAACTTTAATGAAAATTGTTTGGGTTAATTGGTGTTTTTTGATCACAAGGATCTCATTTTGATTTATAAATTAATATCATGTGTACATAAGGATTTAATAACCTTAAATATATTATTGTTTAGTTCAACCATAAAAATGGTTTCATGTCTAGAATTGAATACGGTAATAGAAATTGAAAACCTGTTATCCTTGAATGTGATAAATTAATGCATCTCAGATAGTGTTTTCATTTATAGTATAAAAGAAGGGGAAATGAGAGATGATGAAGAATTATTAATTTATCATAAAAAAATTCCATTATATTTAAGGTACTGGAGTCATTACAACATTTGGATGAAAGGAGGCGTGGAAATAAAAAGAAAATAAATTTACTTGAAATAAAAGAAATGAAAAGAGGAATTTACCTCTTGAAGTAATCTTCCTTGAGGGATTCTTTAGGGGAGAGGTTCTGGTATTTTTATGAGACCAAGGGCTTATGGACATGAGGGAGGAGATTGGGAGGAGATTTGGGTAGAATTTAGACAAGGTAAAAGTGTTGATGTGAGTGAATAGAAGAGGGAGTGAGGGGGTTTTTATAGTGGAGGAGAGGAGTGATTTTTGATTATCTTATTCATTATTTTATTATTCAGCCCAATACAAGAAATAAAAATTATTATTGTGGCCAAGAATAATAATATGTGCATATTATTTCAAACAAATGGGCATTTAACTTAGCCATGACTCAAGCATGATGCATAAATTCACTTAATTAGCATTTTTCATAAATTATCAAATTTCACTATTCGCAAAAAATTCGAGTATTTTATAAAAATACCAAAAATTCACCCCAACTTTTTTTAACATGTAGAATTCAAAAATGGACTCCATTTTATCAAAAAAATTGTTTAAATAAGAGAAATTTAATTTTTAAATAAAATGAGTATTTACTTAAAAAATACAGATTTAAATTTAAAACTGATTTTATAATACTTTCAACAATTAAATAAGGTCTTATTAAATTATCCTAAAATTATAGGAAAAAAAATATTTATTTAGGAATAAATTTTATGAAATTAATTTTCTTTTAAATCAATTTATTAATTTAAAATTGTAATTAAATATTTATTACTCACAAAAATACCAACACTTAATTATTAATTTCTAAAATATTATATTTCATTTATAAGGTGTCTAAATTTTATTTATACCTTCATGGGTGAGGTTACTATTTATAAGGTTCATATTACTATTCATAAGGGTATGTTACTATTCATAAGGGTCATGTTACTATTCACCAAAATTTTAAGTTGATCTTATTAGACTCTAAATATCTTACCTAACACAACTGTGTATATCAGTTTTTCAAAATTCAAATCAAAGAGGTGGTAAAATTATGTTTAATAACTAGGTTACAACAAAGTGGTGTTTTTTAAAGACTCAATGTTTCATGAATTCAATATTAAATTTATTTGAAAAATCTTGGGGTGATACATTCTCCCCTCCTTACAAAAATTTTATCCTTGAAATTCACAAAATGTTACCTCATAAAAAGATTTGGGTAGGTCTTCTTCCTAAGCTCCTTAGGATCCCATGTTGCCTCTTTGATTTTATTATTTTTCCAAAGTATCATTACTATTCAAGGTGTCAAACTCCTCAACACCTATTCTTTAGTGTCTAGAATTTGGAGATTCTTTTTATAGTATGATAGGTTAGTCTCCAATTCTTTTCCTTCAGAAGTGAGGACATGCATTGGGTCTAGCATGTACTTTCTCAATTATGAGACATGGAACACATTGTGTAATTTAGAAAGGCTAGGCAGCATAGCCAATCTATATACAATAGTTCCAATTCTCTATAGGATTTCAAAAGGTACATTGTACCTAGGGCTCAGTTTCCCTTCCCATACCTTATAACATTTTTCTATGAAGATACTTTCAAGAAAACATGATATCCTACTTGAAATTTCAAATCTTTCCTTCAATTATCGGCATATATATTTTTCCTAATTTGATCTGATTTGATATGGGTTTGAATAATATTTAACTTTGCTATTGTTTTCTCCACAAGCTCTAGGCCCAAAATCATCCTTTCTACAACTTCATCCCAATAAGTTGTTGTACGAAATCTCTTTCCATACAATGCTTCATATAGTTTCATTTTAATACTTAAATGGAAACTATTATTGTAGGAAAATTTCACTTAAGGTAAATATTGATCCCACATACCTTTAAAGTCAAGTGAAAATGATCTCAACATGTCCTATAAAGTTTGGATCATCCTTTCTGATTGTCTGTCAGTTTGTGGGTGGTATGTAGTACTCAAATGAAGATCAGTATCCAAATATTTCTAAATAATTTTTCAGGATTTTGATGTAAATATTGGATCATTATCAGACACAATTGAGTGAGGTGATCCATGAAGTCTCACAACATAATTGATATAGAGTCGTGCTAGGAACTCCAGTGGAAAATCCTCTCTTATAGTGAGGAAATGTGCAGATTTCATAAGTAGATCAACAATTACCCATATCACATCATTCTTCCTTGAAGTTTTGGGTAATCTAGGAACAAAATCCTTGGCGATGTCATTAAATTTACCTGTATGAATAGGTATAGGTTTCATGACTCCCCTTGGATGTTGTCTTTTTACCTTTACTTGCTAACATACTAGACATCTTGATACATAATCAGAAATTTCCCGCTTCATGTTTCTCCATAAAAATGTCCCTGTAAATCTCTACACATATTAGTGCTACCAGGATGTATAGAGAAATTTGAACTATGGGAATCATCCATTAGCTCCCTTTTTTATCTCAAGTATAGTTGGAACACAAATCCTCTTCCCAAATTTCATAATTCCATATTCACACATGAAGTTATCCAACTTCCCATCACTCACACCTTTAATTTTATTTTGAAGATTCTCATCATCAAACTAAGAAGTTTTAATCCTTTCCAACAGATATGGTTGGGAAACCAAATGAAAAATTAGTGATGTTTCACCTTATTTAATAATTACCATATCCATCTTTACTAGATCCATAAACACCGAATTCCTTTCAATCTTTATTTTTTTAGTACTCTACGATCCTTCCTTCTCAATGCATCAACTACTGTATTTTCCTTTCTTGGGTGGTACTGTATGAAATAATCATAATCATTGAGCTGTTCATGCCATAACCTTTTCCTCTTGTTGAGTTCTTTCTATGAGAAGATATATTTCAAGATCATATGATCTGTATATATCTCACATATTTCAACATAGAGATATGTCTCTATATCTTCAGAGAAAAGATTATAACTTCTAACTTAAGATCATGAGTATGATAGTTTTATTCATGAATTTTTAACTACCTAGAAGAATATTCAATTACTCTATTATTCTATATAAGGACACAACCAAGTCCTTTATTTGATGCATCACTATAGATCACAAATCCACCATTCCCTGATGACGGAGTCAAGATCAGAGCATTAAATAATATCCTCTTCAATTCCTAAAAACATTCCTCACATTATTTTGTCCATACAAACTTAACATCTTTACATGAAATCTTTCTCATTGGGTAGTATAAATGGGTGATGTTCTGAATGAGACACCAATAATAACTTGCTAAACCAATAAAACCATGTACCTAGGTTATGTTCATTGGAGTAGTCCATTCTTTCACAACAATTGTATTCCCTGGATCAACATCTATTCCATCCTTATAGACAATGTGGCCAAGAAAGGAAACTGATTGAATCCAAAATTGACAATTTCTAAACTTCCTATATAATTCATTTCTTCTAAGAGTCTTCATAATAGTGCAAAAGTTATTTTCATGATCTTAATCACTTTTAAAGGGTACAAAGATATCATCAATAAATACCACCCAAAGTTCATCAAGATATTAATTGAAACCTATATTCATTAGATCCATGAAAACAAATGGTGCATTAGTTAGTCCAAAAGGCATTAATGTAAACTTTTAATGCCCATACCTAGTTTGAAATGCTATCTTTGTAATGTATTTCTTCCTTACTCGCAACTGATGAAATCCTGATCGAAGTTTAATATTCTAAAAATATTGTTCTTTATAAAGTTGATAAAAAAATCATCAATAAAAGTTAGGGGATACTTGTTCTTTATTGTTATAGTATTGATCTCCCTGTAGTCAATGCACAACCTCATAGATTAATATTTCTTATTAACAAAAAGGATAGGGGATCCCCATGGAGAAACACTAGGGAGAATAAATACTTTATCACTCAATTAATCTAGTTTTTTCTTAAATTATACTAATTCCACAATGTGTATTCTATAAGGGGTAGCATTGAAATAGGAATTAAGTCAATTTAAAACTCAATTTATCACTCTAGAGGATGTCTAGGTAAATTCTATGGAAAAACATCAACATATTCTTTCACAATAGGTATGTACTCTATTTGACCATTCCTTTCCTCGCCCATAGTTATTTTATTCCCTTCCCCCTAATAATTGAATTATATAGAGCTAATGGGGGTGGATCTAGATAAGAATGAGCTGGTGAGTTTTTTCTCTAAAGATAATGGATTCACCACCATTCTCAAAAGTTGTTACTTCCCTCTTCTTACAATAAATATTCACATCATAACGTGAAATCCAACTCATAACAAGGATTATATCAAATTCAATCATGGTTATGATGATAAGTTTATCAAATAAAACATGTTTATGTGTCATGAGGTGGACTGATCGACACATCTTTGTTACAATGATACATTCCATAGGGGGTTTTGATTGAAAATTCCTTTATTAAATCAAATTGGGCTTGTCTAATTTTCTTGGGAAACTGGGAGGATATAAAATAATGCGATGATCCAGAGTTAAATAAATAATTGGCTAAGATTGTGGAAATGATTAAGGTACCTACCACCAGATCATTAAGAACTTTAATATTAGTAGTTTTGATCATATAAGCTTGTCCCTTCTCCGTTGACCTTTTCTGAGGCATGTTTCCTTGACACTTTGAAAAATCATTAGAATAGTGCCCCATTTTCATAAAATTATATCATTGAACATTAATAACTTATTTCTTTTCTTTACAATCATCAGCATGATTCACTTTTTATCCACACTTGTCTCACACCCCTTTTCCTTTTAAGTAGGAACCATGTTGTTTCCTTTCACAATTATCACAAGGTGGAAAGTAAACTATTCCCTTTTTCCCCATTTACTTATTTACTTTTCTAGAGTTTTCAGTATCCCTTTTATTCTCTTGTTTTACTTTAAATTCATAAGACATAGAGATCTCCTTTTCTATATTGATAGCACATGATCCTATGTCTTCACATGATGATAAAGTTTGGAAGACCAGTGCCTATTGGAGGAATGGATTTAGGACATCAAATAATTGATCCATATTTCTCTTGGGATTATATATATATTCCAAAACATGATTTTCTAACCTTGTACAGTTAGATTCATACTTTACAATATTCTCATAGTCCTTTTTCCTCAAATTCTAAAAATGCCATTCCATATCCACTCATTGTTCTCAAGGAAAGTATTTCTCTATGAAAAGTTCTTTAAATTCAATCCATTCCATGTTTTATTTTTCTTCCTCATCCTTTTTGCTTTTAACTAGTGACCACTATAGATCAACATCTCTTGATAGATGATAAACTTCCATGAGTACCTTCACCCTTTTGTTACTTCCCAAAGAGAGAAATATCTTCTCTAAGGAGCTTATGCTCTTCTCTGCTACGAATTGCTCTGTAGCCCCATTAAATTATGGAGGCTGCTGTTTCATAAAGTGATCTAACATAGATCCTCCACATTGTGAATCTAAATGCTTCATTAGGGTAAAGTTATTGTTCATAACCAGAGTAAGCTGTCCTAGTATAGTTATAAGTTTCTCCGTACTAGTCATAGCTACAGAGACAACATTATTATCTTTCATAGGAGGGAAATCCCTACATGGGATACGCGCGTTCATGTGGTTTCCATTCCTTCCACTAGGATCCATTTATAAATAATGGAATACACTAGATTAGGTTATGAATCATAATGTATAATCTCAACTTTTTTAAAATATTTATCATAAATTGAAATCATGTGCACGGCTAATCCCAAATTCATAAACAAGGTTTCTTTTAAGAAAAAGTGACACTTAAATCTTTCATAACGGATTTTAAAAAAATGTGAATTATCCTAATCATATGCCCCCAGACTATCAAACAAGGTGCACATTAAGTCCCATTATTGTGTACTACAATACCCCAGGTCAAGCCCAAAACTCATTGTTGAAGTTTTCACTCCTAGGTAAATTTTTTCCAGAACCAAGTCCACTTGTAGTATACAGACATGGATTTATTTTCTAGAAATATCCACACAATTCATTCCTTACCATAATTCCAGGATGTTCTTGTATGTTTATCCTCAAAGACTATCTTAGGTGTTTGTCCCTAATCTACATTTTCTAAATCTAGTTTCCATATTTTCTATTAAACTTACTTTAAATCCAACTATAAGAAACCGACCATATTTTCTCGGATCTGGTACCTTATTTTATTACATTAATATATAAACAAGGAATATGCTTCCCAAAGGAACAAGTAGTATAGTAGCTATTTAAACAAGATACATACATAAGTTCAACATTATAGCATGAAATGAAAAACAACATATACATTCTGTTGGAAACATCCAACACTCTAAGATTATCCCTTCAAGTTAATCATAATATACATCTTCATGTCATGGAAAAAATGAAGCATAATAAGGGGTGAGATTAGATGTTTAGTAAGGTAAAACATTACAATGTAATATAACAAAAACATTAGGCATGGTGAATAATTGAAAACACATGCCTTTAAAAATAAACTAGAAGATAACATGGTAGGAATATGAGATGAGTAAATATTTCCACAATAAAACATAATCATGGGTATTATACTAGTAAAATAACCTCATGAACTATTAATTTATATCTTTATAAATAGGTAAATTCATATGATCAACATTCTAAAACATAACGTCAAGGCCTCATCCAAGATATTTAAAAATGATTATGGCCTCAGCCAAAACCATATCTAAAAATGGTAAAGCCCTCAGCCAAGTCCATATATATTTATCTCATGAGACCTACCGATTTATAGAGGGGATATAGTGGGCCACAACCATCACTTAATAAGTCCAATTCATTCTTCATATGAACAGGGATAAACATAAACAACATATACACATGAGCTGTAAATTACTTTCCTCCATCTGTATCATAATCACTAACCATTCTGAGTAGTAAGATGAATGGTATCAAAATAGCACATACAATGTCAAATTGATAATAAAACATTCAATATAATATGGAATATGATACCATAAAATATTATTCCTAATAATACATAAGAATCAACAAGAGTGTTTAAATAGATGAAAATACTCTTATAAAATCATCAAGTAATTGTTGAGACAAATACACTTTTACTTTGAAAGGAAGAGTTCATTTGGAATTTTTTTTTATAAAACTATAAGTGAAGTAAGATAGTAATTTCATAATAAAATTATTAATTTTATAAGAATAATTTTTTCAAAAAGTATATTATAAGGAGCCCTTAAAAATAGGTAATAATTTGATAAATTTCCTTGAATCGGGCTTGTATTTCAGAAAGAATTTGAAATTTACTCTTAAAAAATGTCACTACCACGAAAGAAAGAAGTATTATGGTTTTTACACATAAATATAACATTAACATAGAATTTATGAGTAGTAATTAAGAATAGTTAATAAATTAATTGGGATAAAGAGAGACAAATAGTAACTCGAAACAAAATGGAGGTTTGGGTAGGAAAACCCTTACCTTAAGTCTGAAGGTGTTCCTCACTTGATCTGAATGACCTGAATAATCAAATTTAGGTTCATAAATTAATGAATAAATAACCTATTCTACATTTAATTGATTTATTAAAACCTTATTAGGTTCATTCATGGCCTTTTTATGGGTTACGAGATTTAATTTCGTTGTTTGAGAGCATTTTCTTCCTTGGTTTTCATGATCGGTTTACTTATATTCATGCATGGATACACATATAGAATGAGAATGGTTGTATAGAATAGTCATTTTATGTTATTAATAAAAAAAATTAATATTAAATGGTTATAATGTTTTTGGTTATTGGGAGTGAAGATGAATCATAATATAAAACTTTAATGATAATTGTTTGGGTCAATTGGCAGTTTTTGAACACAATGAGCTCATTTTGATTTATAAATTAATATCATGTGTACAAAAGGATTCTAGAACCTTACATATATTATAGTATAGTTCATCCATAAAAATGGATTCATGGCTAGAAATTAAGATGATAATAGAAATTGAAAACCCATCATCCTTGAATGTGATAAATAAACACATCACAGATGATGTTTTCATTTCTAGTATAAAAGAATGGGAAATGAGAGATGGTGAATAATTCTTCATTATCATAAGAACAATCCAGTACATGTAATTTAATAGAGTAATTGCAACATTTGGATTAAATGAGGTTAGGAAAGAAAAATAAAACAAAGGAACTTGAAATAAAAGAAATGAAAAGAGGAATTTACCTCTTGAAGTAATCTTCCTTGAGGGCCTCTTTAGGGGAGAGGTTTTGGTATTTTTATACGACCAAGGGATGATGGAAATGGGGTAGGATCTAGGGAGGATATTTGGGGAGAATTTAGATAAGGAAAAAGGTTTGAGAAGAGTGAAGAGGAAGGAGTGGGGGGGTTATAGTGGAGGAGAGGAGGGATTTTTGATTATTTTATTCATTATTTTATTAATTTTTCAAGAAAAGAAATAATATTGATTCACTTGATTGAGAATAGTAATATGTGCATGTGATTTCGAAAAAATGGCCATTTATATTAGCTATGACTCAATATTGATGTATAAATTCACTTAATTATCATTTTTCGTAAATTATCAAATTTTACTATTCACCAAAAATTTGAGTATTTTAGAAAAATACCAAAAATTCACCCTAACCATTTTTAGACATGTAGAATATAAAAATGGACTCCATTTTATCAAAATAATTTTATATATAAGATAAATTTAATTTTTAAATAAAATCATTATTTACTTGAAAAAATTCAGATTTAAATTTAAAACTGATTTTATAATACATTAAAAAATTAACTAAGGTATTATTTAATTATCCAAAAATTATAGGACAAAAAAATATTTATTTAGGAATTTTTTTTATGCAAATTAATTTTCTTTATACCGATTTATTAATATAAAATTGTAGTTAAATATTTATTTCTCACAAAAATACCAACACTTAATTATTAAAATATAAAATACTCTATTTCATTTATAAGGTGTCTAAATTTTATTTTTACGTTCATGGGCGTGTTTACTATTCATAAGAGTTATTTTACTATTCATAAGGGTATGTTATTATTCATAAGGGTCAAGTTACTATTCACCAAAAATGTAAGCTGATTTTATCAAACTCTAAAGATATTACTGAACACAACCATGTATGTTAGTTTTTTGAAATTCAAACCACAGAGGTGGTAAAACTATGTTTGATGGATAGGTTATAACAAAGTTGTGTTTTGTAGAGACTCAGTGTCTCATGCATTCAATATTAAATTTATTTTCAAAATCTTTGGGTGTTACAAGTATACTAAGTAAGAAATTTGAATCAAAATCAAATGACAACAATTCATCTGGAGATGAAAGTTTACAAAAATTCAGAATCTTCACTGCAAATATTGAGAAAAAAAGATTTCTAAGATAGTGAAGAAGGTGGTGAAGAAAATTATAGTGACTTTTAGCTCAGAAAAAAACTTATTACATGTATTGATCAAAACAAAAATCTCAAGAAAGAAATTCATGTAATGTAGAAAGATCGTGAAGAAGTTAATGATGGAAGAAAAGATGTCATCAAGCAGGAGTATGAATACATTCAGGAGATTTTAAGTTACAAAATTAGATTTTTTTGAATAGGGAAAGATTATTGAAGATCTTGGTAAGAAGGTGGAAGATAAGGAAGAAGCGGTTGAAAAGTTTCAATCAAAACTTACTGAGTTCAAATGTACCTTGAGGAAGATGAATGGAAACTTCAACAAAGCTTCAATAGTAAAAGCTAAGATTTCTAAAGATTCCGAGAAGGATCAATACAAGAATCAAGTGAAATATTATCTTACTAAAAATAATGTTTTATTTTATTCTTTTAACATTTTAGGTTTTGGAAAAAGTATTTGAAAATCTTTGGTGCAGAAAGGAAGTGAGAAAACTATCAATTCTATAAATGTAGAAAACTCACTCAAAAGAAAAGATTGTCTATGTCCTGAGCATGTTAGAGCTGAAATAAGTTACCAACCTCAACTAATTGTCTATAGATAAAGATATTTCTTGAATAGAAGATAAAAATTTTATGGATATTTCTGGTGTTGTGTAATCTATGGGAATAATTATTATAATTGTTAGCACAACTTATCTTTACCCATAAGAAGGTTTTAGAAAAATGGAATAAATAGTGAAAGAAGAATGAGTAACTTTCCTAACTTACAGAAAGTTAAAAAGCTAAATTCTCAAGATGTAAGAAACATTCCAAGAAAAAATCAATTTGAATGTCAGGAATAAGTTTGTGGAATATGTGATTAGTCTAGTCATCATGCCAAAATATGTATGAAACTCCTTCTAGAACAAGTTTCTTATGATAGAAAAGAAAAGAAAGCTAAAAAGAAGAAGGTTAAGGAAAGATTTTTTTTGTTGAGACAGATTTGAAAGAAAGTATAGGAACAAACCATGGATACTTGATAGTGGTTGTTATTAACATATAATGGGTGATATAAAAATCTTGAGACATGTTTAAATTCATGATAGATGAGCAGTTACTTTTGGAAATTATAATCCCTTAAAAATCAGAGGAATCAGAATGATAGAGATTGAAGAAAAGAAGTTTAAATATAAGGAATTTTTACTTGTTGATGGGATAAAACATATATTACTCAGTGTAAGTTGACTTTTTGATAATGGAAAAGAAGTAATCTTCATAAATTATTATTATATCATCGAAATTATGAAAGATATAAAATTCATTACAAAAGGAGAAGGAACCACTGTGAATCTCTTTCAAATAGGAGAATTCAATAACTCATGTTACTTGAGTGATGAATATGAAAACAAGTTGTGGAACCGATGACCTGGTCACCTTGGGTAAAAAAATATGAATAAACTTTCTAAATTTTTTTTTTCATGTACTTTTCTAGAATTGAAAAGAACAGATGAAGATGTATATCTTATATGCGAGAAAGGAGAGATAACTAACAAAAGTCATAAAAGTGTTTATATTTAATCTACCAAACCACTTGAGCTTAGTAATTTTGATTTATGTCGACCAATGATACATCAATAAACAAAATGAGAATTATAATTTATCACTTTTATTAATGATTTCACTCAGATGAAAAACATCATGTTTATAAAACACAAGTCAGAGGCTATTGAAATGTTCAAATTATTTTGAAAAGATATTGAGATAGAATTGGGGGTTTCCATCAAGAGGTTGAGAAAATATAATGGTACTGAATTAAAAAAAAATTATTTTGAAAATTATATGAGTAAAAATGGTATAAAAAATTAGTATAGTACTCCCTATAATCCACAAAAAATGGATTATAATAAATAAAAAATAGAAGCTTGGTGGAAATGGGAAGAGGTTTGTTAGGAGAATACACAATTTAAAAATTATTTTGGATAGAAGATGTTAGTACTATTATAAATGTTCAAAATATATTCTTGTTGAGAATAGAAACCAAAATTACTCCTTATTAAATTTGGTATAATTAAAAATCTTCATTTAAATACTTCATTTTTTTTTGGAAAGTCCATGTTTTCTCAATGTTAAATATCTAGATTTGGGAATGTTTGATGATAAATCCAAGGAAGGAAATTTCATGGGTTATTCAAAAAATTGGAGAAGTTACAAGTGTTGGAAGAAATTTTTAGAAAACTTGGTGAGATCATATGATCTGAAGGTGATTGAAAATAAAATATCCTGAAAAAATATTGTTGAGAATGCTGAGGAGGATAAATTGGAGATTTCCAACAATAGGGAAAGTAATTCAAAACATTATTGTCATGCTTTATAAGAATCATGTGATGATGAAATTCTAGCTAGGAATGAAACATTGAAATTTACTACCTTATGAAAAAATGTTTAATCCGAAAACATTATTGGTAATAAGAAGGCTCTGGTTTAGACTAGAAGGAAGTTGAGATTAGAAAAACAGACTTCACTTATCTCAAAAGTTAAACCAGAATCAGTTTTAGAGGCTATTTAACATAAAGAATGGGTGGATGATATGAATGAATAGTTGGATAAGATTGGGAAGAATGAAACATTGAAACTTATTCCAAGTTCATCAAATAAAGATGTCATCATAACCAAGTGGGTTTATAGAAACAAATTGAATGAGCATGGGGAAGTTTCAAGAAACAAAGAAAGACTTGTGTGTAAAGGATATGTACAGGCAGAAGGTGTGGATTTTGATGAAACATTTTCCCCATTAAAAGGATAAAAACTTTTAGAATGTTTCTTATAGTGGATTCTCATTAGAATTAAAAATTTTATCAGATGGATGTAAAGTCAGTTTTCTTAAATGGTGAGATTGAGAAAGAAGTTTACATTGAGAAACCTTGTGTATTTCTACTTTGTAAGGATGAAAAAAAGTTTGTAAAATTAATAGAGCTTTGTATGGGATGAAATAAACTCCAAGTTCTTGGTATTTAAATGTTGATAATTTTTTAAGAATGAATAAATTTTCTAAAGGAAAATTTGATAAAAACATGTATGTGAAATATGTTGACTCAGGAACTTTAATTGTAATTGTTTATGTGGATGATATAATTTTTTTTGTGGATGAAGAAAATGTTTTTGAAGAGTTTTCTAAAGAAATGAAGAAGAATTTTGAAATGTCAATGTTGGGAGAATTTACTTTCTTCCTTGGATTAAAAGTTCAAAAAAAGAAAAAATATATTTTCTTATCTAAAAAAAAGTATTCTAGGGAATTATTAAAGAATTTTGTGATAGATGAATCCAAATAAGATTAAACTCCTATTTTAGTGAGGTCAAAGTTGAGTAAAGATGAGTCTAGAATAAGTGTGAATCAAAAAGACTTTTGGAAGGTGATATGAAGTCTTATTTACCTTACATCTTCAAGGCGTGATATCGTTTATGCGGTAAATTTATGTTGTAGGTATCAATATAATATGGAAGAATCATATATGTTGGAATAAAATAGGATTCTAAGATATTTAAAAGGAAAAACTTTACATGGGTTGTTATACAAAAGAAATTGTAAGATGATGTTTCTTGGTTATACTGATGCCGATTGGGATATAGATCGTAAATATAGAAATTCACCCTTAGGAGGAATTTTTTTTGAGTGAATATTATATAATTTGGAATAGTAAGAAACAAAGTTCAGTACCTTTAAGCACAACCGAATTTGAATATGTTTCAGTCACTCAGGCTTGCACTCAAATGTTGTGGATGAACAATCAGTTAGATGATTTGAAAGTAAAAGTTTCTAAACCATTGAAGATATGTTGTGATAATCAGAGTGAAAATGATATTTCTAAGAATACTATCCAACATTCAAGATCAAAACACATTGATATAAAGTTTCACTTTATAAAAGAGAAAGTTTCTAATGGATATGTTTTTCTAGAATACATTTCAATAAAGTATAAGATTGCGGATATTTTTACAAAATAAATGTCTAAGGAAAGGTTTGTTGAATTGAGGCTACAAATTCATGCTCATCCTCATCCAATGGCTTCTTAAACCTCATAAATAAGTAACCCCCATCGTGCTTTGTATTATTTTGAAAATGGGGAGAGAAAGAAACAAATTTATACTTTATAAGAAGTTTTACTTATATTTCATTTTTAATATGAATCTATGGTTATTATATAATGGGGGAGACAACAAGAAAAGTGATAAATGAAAAGATAACATTGAGAGAATAATAAAAGTGAGGGGGAGTTATCTTTACATGTCCACAAAAGTTTCTTTCTACTGAGGGATGGAATTTCTTCAAAAAAATACTTTATCCAGTAGTATGGTGTTAGGAAACTCTATTTTGAGAAAGAATATGTTTTGATACAAGTAAAAAACTTTATTTATTTGAAAAATATGAGTTTTAAAAAATTCTGAGAGTTGGAAAAGTTGTTAATGAGGGTTGTCAAAAAATACAAATGGGGAGATTAAAGTACCTTTGTGATAAATTTTTTTAAAAATGTTTCTTATTTGTTGAAAACTAATTTTTTTTCATAAGAATATTTATGTTATCTAGGAAGATTGGAGTTTCTAAGTTAGAAATAAAGAATTTGTTGATATAGAAGTTTCCAAATAAAGAAGTCTTTTTGTTGATGAAGAGTTTTGAAAGAGGATGTTGATGTATATTGAGAAGTCAGAAGTTAGAATGTTTTTCTAACTTTCTAAAATAAAATAAGACAATGCTTTTCTCATAAATTATTTATCAAAAATCATGAAAATCTTTATGGTAAAAGTTCTCGAAGAAATGGTGCAGAGGTTTTAAAAAATAGGAATCACTAAAAAGATTCCGAAAATAAGATATAACATTATTGTTTTGAAAATAGGACCCAAAATATTCTAAGAATCAGATCCATCACTACTGTTCTGAAAATCAAAACCATGTTTCCAAGAAAATTGGAAGCAATTTTTTGAGAAAATTAGAACCAAGATTTTGAGAAAATAAAAACCATTTTTCAGAGAAAAATTGGAACCATGTTTCTGAGAAAGTCAAAACCAATATTCTATGAAAATCAGAACTAATTTTTTGATAAATTTCAAACCATGATTGTGATAAAATAAGAACCATTTTTTTGAGAAAATCAAAACCAAGGTTCTGAGAAAATCAGAACTAATTTTTTGAGAAAATCAGAACCACGATTTTGAGAAAAACAGAACTAGTTTTCTAAGAAAATCAGAACCAAGATTCTGAGGAAATCGTATCTAGTTTTTTGAGCAAATAAAAACAATTTTTATGAGAAAATAAGAACCATGTTTCTGAGTAAATCATAACCAATTTTTTGAGAAAATTAAAACCAAGATTCTAAGTAAATTAAAACTAGTTTTCTAAGAAAATCGGAACCAAGATACAAAATTATCATACTCAGAAAATTGAACTCAAGATCCAGTATTATCTTACTAAGAAATATATGAATTTTTTAAGAATTCAAACTTGAATTTCAATTTTTCATAAATGTCATAGAAATATAAGGATGTTTGATGAAGTCAAATATTAAAGATTAAATGAGAATTATTTTTGGAGAGTTTTAGATTTGAGGAAGCAGGAAAGTTTTTAAGTTTCTTACCTTTGTTTTTAGAGTTACCTCTAAATACTTGATTAGATAATTTGTTCATTTTCAAATTTTTACATATGTGTAAAAGGTGGGGCACTGTAGAATTCAAATTGAAAATTTCCCACCCGATTTAAGAAGATTTGTATTGAGTTTTTGAGTAGAGAAAAATCAGAACCATCTTTACCACACTGAGAAGATTAGACTAATCCAAATTCAATTGAGGATTTAGTCTAAGAATTTTTTGGATCAGATTCAACAAAGTTTTATTATTTTATTTGGATCCATTTTGTAAGAAAAAATTGTAAATTGATGGGAGTCAGTATAATTTTTCTTATTAGGAGATAAAAGGTGTATAATAGGATTTGAAATAAGGTGTATTCAATTCATCATAATAGTGGATTTCTATAGATCCATGATAGTGGCTATGGAAAGAACATCAGTTCTCACACTGAGGCTAAACCTTCTAAATCTTGTGTGCTTTTATTTTTTTCCTACCTTTTTATTCATAGGTATTTACTGAAGGTTGATAAGGATATAAATCTTAAAAAGTTTCCTGGGTTAATTTTCTAAAAGTTTTGAAACTTATAAAAAGTGAAAAACTGATTCAACCACCCTTATCAGTTGTTATTTGATCCTTGTAACTTCAGTACTATTGGGGATGAACTCCTTTTAGGATCTCTCAGACAGTGAGTTATCTTATCATGGACCTCTATAAGATGATTCAGACAAGTCCTTAGGGAGTGACACCTACTGGGAATCTCCTGTGGAAGGAGGCCCTACCATCAACCATGTAAATATTCAGATCTTGTGTGCTTTGGAAGATAAAAACCCCTAAGAGAGTTATCTCACACTTATTCTACTTGTGTAGGGATCTTAAATAGAAAAGGGGAGGTTCATGAAGAACCTCATGAAGAGGGAGATGGATCCACAACCCTTGAAGGGGAGAGAATGGGGTCACTCTCTAATGTTGTGGCCATGGGAGGCTAACCATCACCCAAAGAAGTAGTTGTGACTTAGGAAATGACCATTGAAGGAATTCCCTTACAAGTGGGATTTCCTGTGAATATTCCAAATTTGTTGTCCAGACTATACTATTCATGTAATCCTTTTCCCATTTTCATGTTTTCTTCTCCTGCATTTCACTTATGCATTTGATTAACTCATATTTAAATAAAAGATCAAACTGTGTTTGGGGCTATGCTATTGACGTCAACATCTGAGTCGGTGGTTCCACAGGATGAGGTAGTGATAATGAGTGATATTATCTTGGAAGAGATGGATGAGGAGGCTGTGGAAGTTGGACCAACTATAGAGGTTCCACCAGAAGGTACTAGAGTGACCATTCCCTCAATGGAGGGGGTTGAGATGATTCCCATGATGGGGCTAGTTGAGGTGGATGTAGTGGAAGAGCCTGTCATAAAGGCTCATCTAGAAGCGACTGTCATTAACA
This sequence comes from Viscum album, assembly GCA_963277665.1. Classification (NCBI taxonomy): domain Eukaryota; kingdom Viridiplantae; phylum Streptophyta; class Magnoliopsida; order Santalales; family Viscaceae; genus Viscum; species Viscum album. Next base: position 91,349,403 of record OY728140.1, on the reverse strand, counting down.
GAACAATATTTTACATAATTTTAATTTTAATTCCAATTTTTTAAATCTAAAAAAGTGTTATTTTAAGGTTAATTATCACAGTTTATGATTTTATTAGTATTTTGAGATCAGTAGAAAAAATTTCTTATTTTCAATTTTAACTATTTTAATGTATTTATTTATTTAGGCCATAAAATATTCTATACTTATCCAAATCATGAATTTATTTCTTTTTAGGATTTTATACATCTTGTGATGGACATTTGTTAACAAATTTATTGAAGGAGTCCATGCATGATTCAGCTATTTGGAAGGCCATAAATTAATGGGAAAATAAATACATAGAATATAGAGAGTCTGTCTGGGAAGATTAAATTCTCAGAGAAAAATAAGAATACATATCTCTACACATGTCTAAATATTATTAAATTTGGAAGGGAGATGAAAAATAAATTTATTCATAACTTTCATGGATTTTTCGATGTGTGAATTTTCCATTTATTGGGGATAATAGGTGAATTTTTTTTTGGGGACACTCTAGCCTATAAAAGGAGGAGATATCCTTCCCAAATTATATTGTAATCATTTGGGAAGGAGGATCTCTCCTCTTTTTATAGGCCATAATTCCCCCTTTAAATTTTCCACATGTTATCCTAATTAAATGACCCATTCAAACATATACCCCTTCATGAAAGTTGTGCATAAATTTATTAATATTATCTCCTAAAAAATTCATAATATTTGGCCTTGTTTAGAGAGAGGTATTACCATTTCACTATGAGAATTTAATCTACCTAGATAGGCACTCTATATTCCATGTCTCTGGATTCCCATGCATTAATGGACTTCCAAACAGCCAATTCACACATGGCATAATTCTTTAAAGTTGTTAATAAATTTATTTCTCATATCTACTCAAACTTTCATAGAATTTGGGCCATCCAATCAAGATACATGGTCCCAACATAAAAAATTTCTAGATCTATGAACAGTTTTGAAGGCCCAACTTGTGAGTTGGTTTTGGGATTCCAAATGGTGGATTTAGATTTGGTTCTAGAAGAATTAAATTAATCCTAGGATTTATTGAATCCTGAAAAGAAATAAATTCATGATTTGGGTAAGTATATAATATTTTATAGTATAAATAAGGAACTAAATTAAAATAGATAAATTTACAAATAGTCCATTTTTTTCGATTGAGTCAAAATACCACTAAAATCATAAAATGAATGAATTTACCTTAAAATAACTGTTTTTTGTGATTAAAAACATTGATATTAAAATTAAAATAAAGAAAAATATTTTTTTGTTAGTCATAGATGGAGCCTCAATGGAGGCAACAATTGCGCTAGCAGTTGGAGTGACTAGGGAGGCCACATTGGATGTACATTCCATTGAATTTCTATTAGCGGTGGTTGTGGGAGTTGAGGTAGATATTTTTCCAATAGAATGGATAAATGAGGAGGATGGGATGGTTTTGTATACCTCTGAGGTTCCACATGGGGCATCATAGGGTTTTACTATAGGTGGGGAGGGGGGCTTGTGAGGATCCATTCCATCTGGAGATGGATTTCATCCCACCTACTCCCAAGGACATTCCCACAGATTATTTGGCCACTGAAGTGTTGGAGATATTCCCTCAATATGAGCCTACACTTCCTAAAGACTTTGAGGAATTTTTCTAAGATACCATCGATGAGAACTGGTCCATTATTCATAAGGCATATAGGTATGTGTGAAACTTTATCACCCTCACTCCAATGGTTGACTTGCCATAGTCATCCTAGGGACTGGTAGGTTGGACTCCATCATCCTTCACACATTATCTTCTGAATTATTTTTTTAGCAGTCCCGTGATGAATGGAATGTTTTTTACATCACATTGAATTAGAAAAAGGATGAGGGATCTAAGGCACTTCAGACAGCTAAAGGGGAGATCACCCGCCTAGAAGGGCTAGTGTAGGAGCATACAGACTTGGGTGCTTCTCAAGAAGAGATCATTTCCATATGAAGTCTCAGTTGGAGGAATCCCAAGATAAGGTAGAATAGGTGACATCCCTAGTATCCCAATGCTGGGTAGAGTGGAACTAGATATGGATTAGGGCTAAATAAGTCTATCCTAAAGTTGGGGATGAGGCAGATGACCTGACATAGCAGTTTTGGAATCTGGAGGCTACTCTGTAGAGGTTGTCCTAACTCTTATGTTTGATTTCTATGGTTGATCTTTGGTAAATATTTTAAAGGAGATGCTCCAATATGTGTATGATCCTCTTGAACTTCAATTTATTTTTTTCGATTCTAGCATGCTCGAGCATGTTTATGTTGTTTTATTTAATTATCTATCTTCAACCATACTTAAGAAAAAACCAATGACCAATATTTAAGATCATGTGAGTCATGATCAATGTGAGAAAAAAGGGATGGCCATATGATTTATTATTTAAACGATAATTTTAGATAATCATCGAACACTCGGGGCCTGTATTTTTTGACTGACTACTGGGAGTATTCATGCCAAGAGGGGCTATGGCTAGAGAATGAGGCTCTCTAAACACCCAAATATCTTTTAAAATTTTCACTTGTTCACAAATGGCGTAACACTAGGGGATTTTACTTCTACCCAAATAAAGGGGAATGAAGAATGTGAATCGAGACACCCAATATCTAGAACACAAGGGGAGTGGCGTAAAGAGGAGGATTAATATTGACCATGTTCAAAACACAAAATCCATTATCTTTTTGTAGAGGATGGGGTCAAAAAATGAGGGTTGACTTTTGATCATTCTTGAAACAAGTGAACTATCTAAAAATTTCATCCAAAGTCCTCTAAGGAAAGTTCCAAGGTTGGTAGGTGAGCTAGTTTGGCATGGGACCATGCGATCAAGGGGAACCCATTTAGACATGGAGGGGGATGATGATCCAAAAAAAGAGACACAAAAAGTGTAGGGATTAATTGATGGAATGTTAGAATAGAGTAAAAACCTCAAGTAATTACACCACCATGGATTTAATAACATTGGTAGAAATATCAGTCTAAAAAATGGGAAAAATAATATTATAGGGGAGCATCACCTTGAATGTTGAGAAACATTTTATGAATGTGAAAGATGAGGTAGGTGGATGGAACTGGGTGAAAAGTATTCTTAGGAAGGTCCTAAGATGATCCACAATTTTACATCATGCAAGGAGGATGATATACATTCAGTTTAAAACCCTACAGTTAGGACCTTGGACAAGCAGTTTATCATCATATAGTGAGGAAAGTGTGTTTCATAGTATAATGTTGTGTGATTGAGATGTGATCACATAGTTTAGAATCATGCGACTAGGATATGATCACAAAGTTTAACATTGCATGATTGATACATGATAGTACAGTTTAATATCATGTGATTTGGATGTGTGATCTGATGTGAATGAAACTCACCCATTCACGATGGTGGAGGGAATAGGAGGGTAACACAATGAGAGTACTCCCTAGAGATTCCTATCAGGAAAAGAAGATCTTGGAAGACCCTGTGGAAAGAAAAGTAATCTGGGGTGAGTCGCACATAATTTAAGGTGAGGATACTTGGCCCAAAGGGCGTAAAATAGTTTAAGATCATAATGATCAAACTATTTGTATGAATCAAAGGGGGAATGTGTAGAAAAGAGGACATGTATCCCATCCTAAAATAAGATCCTAGGAGGCACTTCCAAAAATAATTTCTTGGAGACATCATTCACAAAGTTTAAGGTCATGATTCTTGGACAATGAATCTTCATTTAATGTTATAGATCTTGGACCGTAGAGTGAGTGTCATAAAAGGATACGTATAGCATAGAAGAGTAACGATATGACATGAAAAGAGGGATAAGGGACCCAATTCCACACAACACATTCCCAAGATGACCGGTACACATTTTAATGTCATGATGTTTGGAATTTTACTCATATTTTAAGGTCATATAGTTCATACCATGGGATCTTAGTTTATGGTCGTAGAGTATAGACCATGGGAACCCTAAAGTGTTTGGTTTAATGTGAAATGATAGTAACCCAAAGTGGATGGAGGGCCATGGAAGGACTTGCGAAATGAAAAACATAAGGGACATGTTTCACACAATATAAGGTTGTGATGTTGGGACACGTAGCTTCTATTTTAAGGTCATAGAGTTTGGATAATGGAAAATAGTTTATGGTCATAATGCATGGTCTAGAGGGATTTGTGTCTTGAATAAATTTGTATGGTATTGAAAAGTTTACCCAATGTGAAAGGGGGGCCTAAGAGGCCACCTAATGCCACGAAAAACATCCCCGAGCCAGATTGAAATAAATTTAAGGTCATAATTCCTAGAACTTGACTCTTATTTTAAGGTCATAGTGTTTGGACCATAGGGTGGGGTTTCTCAAAGAAACATGTGAAACATCGAAGGAAGATAACCCAATATGAAAGGAGGAGCCTTAGATGACACCTGATATAACATAAAACATCTATGAGACAATCTTCACACATTTTATGGTCATGATACTTGGACCGAAATCTCAAATGGAGTGTGTAGTGTTGGAGAGTGATAAAAATGATGTGAAAGTTGGGCCAAGGAGGCCTAAAACCACTCACAAAATTCCTAAGACTACTTTCACTCTTTTTATTATCATGATACTTAGACTTGGGGTCCATGTTTATGGTTTTAGAGTTCAGATCATGGGGCACTCATATGTCTCAACCTTTCTTGAGGATAACTTCTTCCAAACCCCTAATAATGGATGATACATTCTTGGTTTGAGAAATAATTAGTGGTATGGAGTTCCTTATCTTTGCATGGGAGAATTTAAGGAGAGGTAGAAGTGACCAGCCAACCTTGTGAGGGCGATTGCGACTTCCAATTTCTGGATATTGAAAGGGGAGTAACCGAAAGATAGGGAATAAATGTTGACCATGTTTGAAACATGGGTTCTATGCCTATGTCGGTTAAATATGGGGAGAAAAAAATTAAAGATCAAATTTTAGAAAAATTTGAAACACCAGATCTGGTATTTGATACTTAAGACCCTTCAAGGTGCGAGCCTAAAATAGTATATGAGCCAATGTGGAAAGAAAAATTCCATTATAGAGCCTATCCAGATTGGGAGGATGACAATTATCCAAATCGAAGAAATCCTGAATCATATAGGTGGATGTGTTGAATGTCCCAAAAGGTAATTTAGGTTCCCTAGGAGGCATTCCTTTACGCACTTGAACATGCCATATGAACGTTTTGGTAAGCAAGAGTCAATCTTGGCTAGAAGGGGAAAGACCTAAAGGTGAGTTGATGGTAGGTCTATGCCCAAGATGAAATATCCAATCATCCCTACATTTCCCATGATAATGGGAATCAAGCTAGACATATTTTTGAGAAAAGTCATTGTCGGAGGCTGACATCAGTGGGGTGACGTCCTATCTGGAGAGGATATCAAGACGTATCATATTATGAGACATCCCAGTTTAATTTAGGCTAAATATTTTGGTCATAACATATGTTTTGTAAGGGGAATCCCAATTTTATATGGGATGAAGTTTTTTCATCCAATACTTTTCATTTGGGGAATCCTAGTCTTATACGAGGTAATATTTTTGGTCATCCCATATTTTTTACATGAGGCATATCAAATTTATATGGGGTAAGATCAAATTTTAATTTCTTATGTTGATGATGCCAATATTTTTAGTTTAAATTCATACAACTTGGATTATGATTGCTAGTAGTTTAGGGTCATGGAGCTCAAACCATGGGTAGCTTCTAGTTTATGGTCATAAAGCTTGAACCCAAGGGGGGAACGAGTTTCCTTAAGAGTTTTTAGGGGTATAAAAGAGTGAAAACCTAACATGAAAGTGGACCAAAGGGACCCTCTTCCAAAAAATACTTTACAAACCATACCCTAAGTCAATATAGACCCCATAGTGAGTTGACAAAGGGAATATGCCTAAGATAAAATATACAGGCATAACTACGTATCTCACAAAGATGGGAATCAAGCCACATATAGTTATGGAACACAGTGCACTGGGAGACTGATGATGGAAGGGGATACCCTATAGAATGAGGATACTGAATCATCTCATGTCTAGATATGAGGCATCCCATATGGGGTATGGTCACATTTTAATGTCATGCACCAAGGAAGATGATTTTTTATCATATATTGTTTATATGGTTCATCCCAGAATAATATGGGAAAAAATATATTACATTAAGTGGAATATTGATTCTATACGAGGTAAGTATATAGTTTAACATCATGTGCCAAGGATTTTGGCGGGGCATTCACATTGAGCCTCCCATTCTTTTCATCCTATATTATGCTACGAGGGAATATCAGCCCACTAATGGGTCAAGGTAAATCAATGGGGATTATGCCTAAAAAAGAGGCCCATTGGAGAATTTTAGGGTGATAGGTTCCCAAGTAGCTGATGGACTTAAAGTGAATATGCAGCTAGGCCCAGGTACATAAGGTCTAGGAATCACAATGTATCCCATGAGGATGGGAATCAAGCTGCATGTAGTACTAGACAAAGGTGGAGGCATAGGATTCCTAAAATATCAAGGATGAAGAAAACCATGTGATTGATGGGATACTATACATAGTTTAGGTTCATAGTGCTTGGACCATGTAAAATAGTTTTAAGTCATGATGGTTGGACTATCAAAAAAAAAATTAATGTCACTATACTTAGACTAATGGGAGTGTTGTTTTTAGGGAATTTGTGTGTCATAAAAAAGGTATAACATAATGTGATAGGGGGTATGTTGGCATGTGTACCACATAAGTAATGTGAAACAAATGACACATAGTTTTGGTTCATAATGTTTGGACCATATAGAAGGTGGAAATTAGTTTGGAGTAATGATGATTGGACTAGGAGGATGTTTGTCTCATGTGTATCTGTGTGGCATAGAAGAGGTAATACTCGATGTGAAATGAGATAAGGGGGCTTGCATACCACATTCACACATTGATAAGAATTTCATGTAGTTTATGGTCATAATATTGGGACCATAAATGGGGATAAGGGGATGAAGAGTTGATAAAATCTAGATGGGCCCAAATATGGGATGTTTGGGTGTTGCTACTTAGCACATGAGAATGGGAATCAAGACACATGTAGTCATATAACACAACGTGGTAGAATACCAACACCATAACTGGAAAAAATCATCTATGATAAGGGATCTGAGGCATCCTATGATTGTCTTGGGGCATCCCATGCTTATGACACATGGTAAGGCTATAGTTTAACATCTTGTACAAAGGTTGTTTGTTTTATTCATCTCATATCATATGAGGCATCCCATTTTTTAGATAGTACAATGTTTCTAACCATCAAACACTTACCATATGAGGTATCTCCATTGTATAAAGGGAAAGACTTTTTGGATCATCCCATACTTATTTCATGAGGCATCCTAGTTTAATACAGTGTAATAATTTTTAGAACATCCCATAATTATCTCATGAGGCATCCTAGTTTTATATGGGGTAATACTTTTTGGATAATCCCATACATATGGAACATGAAATCCATTTTTTATAGGGGTAAGGTTTTAATATAAATTCATGTGCTAAGGATATTAGGATTTTCAATTTAAAGTTAGAAAACTCAGACTATGGGGGTTGTAAACCATTTAAGGTCATACTTCTTAGACTGATTGAAAATAGTTTATGGTCATACTTCTTTGACAATGGGGTTACTGTTAGTTTAAAGTTTTCAATCTCAGTCCATCAAAAAATAGTTTAAGGTTATGTTTCATAGACCATTGCAAATAGTTTAACTTCATGTTGAATGGACTGTAATATCCTTACTTGAATTAATTATTGAGAAATTTCTAGTTAGTATGAGGTGTGATACACTCTCTCATCATGTTGATCAATGTTTATGCTCCATTATAATAGAACTTATGAATTATGTAAGGTCATTCCCACGTAGCCTCCAACTTTTGTAGCTCTATACCAAATATCGTCGGTGTTATGAGAGCCAATACCATGTCACCCTGGAGGAAGTATTGAAGGAAAACATTCTTGTTAAACTATCTCGATACCTTGTTTTGGTGCCTCTTGATGTTTTTCAAGGCCTGTATATTGTTATATTTAAGGAATTACAACTCATCTAGATAGAATTATTCCATTTTTTGGTGTCTACTGGGCATTGAAAATGGTTCAGAGTGACAAAAAATGAACTTAAAATAGAAAGAATTCATCTATTCCATACACCAAGGAATATGGTGTCACCTAGGTTGAATTTCGAGTCATCGTTCGATAGGTCCATAGGGTGTTGGGGATCTTATCTGATCCACTCTTCTTGTTTTGACCCACTGTTCTCTACAATATTTAGGATAGGGTATTGATTAACACCTCATTCTACACATTTTCATGTGAATGGTAGTGGGATGTATAGTTGGACCAAATGATTTACATGGACTATAATTTATTCATCTCAGAATCTCGGAAGTTGGTGACATTGTTGGTGATAACAGTGTGAGTAACTGTAAACTAATTAATGATGTGGGATCTCAAGAACTTTATCCCAGACAATTATTTAAAATCCTTGAGGGGAATCACTTCTACCCACTTGGAGAAGAATTTGGTTGTGGTCAAAATGAACATGCATGAGCGAGCTGTTGTGGGTGGGTAAGTCCCCATGAAATTGTGTCCCCATACTAAAAAGGGATAATAATAATAGGTGGTGTGGAAAATATTTGATGGTTTATGCACAAAGATGTCATGGATTAGACATGTGTGATACCTTTTGGAAGACTTGATGCAGTTGTGGACTATAGTGGTCCAGAAGTATCCCAACCTCTGAATATGATTGGAGAGCTCTAACCCCACCTGATGGGAATCACAAGACCCAAAATGGAACTCTTTCATAACATAAGTTATATCTTATCCTTGGATGAAATGGAGGATAATTCCATCAAACTCATGTCTATGGAGAGTCTTCTCACGGTTAGGCCCACTCTAGAGGGTGAACTGCACTGCACGCTGGGATATTATCTCATTCTTGAGCTAGTTTGGTAGGAGAACACAATGATAGAGATACTCGATGAACGAAATTTATAAGTTGGTCATTTCCTATGATATGGGGTAACTGAAAGGTCTTGGAATAAAATCACTTACAACTAGTTGGTTTTCAAGTTGGTTACCATCATTTGAAGTGGTAGGGGAAATGAACCTTTGATGTACCACACAAATGATCAGTTCATCATTTTCAAGTTATACAAGAGATGAAAATAGGATTTACAAATAATCAGATCAATCGTTACGTGACTGTGGAACATGATTCACTTCTAACTGAGTAGGGAACTGGGCCCTCAACTGACGAGTTTCCTCCAGTAGGGGAAAAGATATTTCTTTTTTATGATCTAGTCCCCATTTATCTATTTGATGACTGGATCATAGTATCCCTTCACATTAAAGTGATGTATTTCATTCTTGAGGAACAAACAGAGAGAAGTAATGAGAGCCTGATACTCTGACTCTTTGTTGGCGGAGCCTTTTGATAACAGGAATGAGTATGGACATACGATCTATTTAAGAGTGATGAGGATGATCCCCATGCCTAGTCTATTGATCTTGGGACTGTTGAGACTTTTATCAGTCAAGATCCATAATCCACCATCAAAATTAATCTACCAACATGGAATAGCTGGATCCACTGATTGGATAACCTTGTCTGGGAAATTGATATCTAGGTGAAGTTCTTTAGGGGTTGGATGGGAGTCCATGAAATTTTTCAGTTCCTAGAATTTGACTCCTTTCTATGGAATGAACCTGATGCCAAACTATTGATATACCACTACCCATTGTTATAATTATCCCATCAATATAGGTATATTGAGGATATACTTTAATGGGTAAAATTGGGAGACCAGATGTATCTCATGATGATGTACATAATATTAAAACTTCTACACTGTGAAAACTAGTGTGAGGCATCTCTTCTTGATAGGGGAGTATCAGGTCCCTATATAGAGGATCATGTGACTGAGATAATATATTATATTCTCTATTTACTCATTGTTTTTCTGGGCAATAAGGTCATCGAGGTACCATTATAGGGTGGTCACAAAAAGGACTATAGGCTTTCCTCAAATAGGCGGCATTATAACTAGAGGATGTAGTAGGTTTTAATTGATATCTATGAAAGAATCCTAGAACTCCTTTCACCACTGGTAAATGGTACATTTCATTATAATCTTAGAGAAATGCTCACATTTTCTATCCAAATTAGCAATAAATCAGCATATGTATGATAATTAGTCTTAGAGGCCTCACAACTCATGGTGGTTGCTCAGGGAGGCATTTTATTAATGGAATTGATCTTATCTAGGTTGATCTTGAGGACTCTATATCTTATTATTATGTTGATAAATATCCCATAGTTAACCCCAAATTCCATCTTTAAGGGGTTCATCTTTAAATTCTAAGAGTAGATGAATCTTAAAAATTTCTCAAGGTCCTTGGGATGGTCTCAGTGCAGGTGGGATTTGACCACCAAGTCATCCATGTATCATTACACTAATGTCCCAAGGACTTGTTTAAAGAAGTGGTGCAAGGAATAATAATAATTGGATACTATAGTTTAAAGAAAAATTGCATTATCTAAAATATTAAAGTCACCTATAAAACCCTAACATCAGGGAACTCCTCATCCTTAGGTAAGGATATGATTATACCTAGAATATCCATCTATAAAGGAGAGGTCCTGAAGCCTTTTTGTGGTATCAATCAACTACTATGTCACTAGAAGGAGAAAATTATTCTTCATACAATAGAGTTTGTGGTCTTAGAAGTTGATATAGACTCTTATCATACTTTTCTTCATGACTAGAAAAATTTTGTCTAGCCATCGGGGGTACTATATTTCTCTAATGAAGTTTTCTTTGATAATATTTTCACCCTTAGCCTCATCCATATCACCATGAGAGGGATGCATTTTTTTCAAGAGACTAATTGATCCCATGATGAACTTCTAGGATGCCAAGGTGGTGAATTTTTACATGGGGTTCTAGTCCTTGAATCTCATAATTGATCCAGGTGAAGACATCATAATACTATTTCAGGATGGCCACATACTTATGCTTCTCCTCTCGAGAAATCACTGCACTGATCATCATTACCCTTAGATCTTCCTTGGTGCCCAGGGTCACCTAGTTTAGCTCAACAATGGTGGTGGAGACACCCTCTTAAAATGAAATAGGGTCATATTCCAAGTCCTCTTTGTTGTCTGAGGTAGGAGAATCCGTGGTAGGAGGCAGCTCCTCCAGGCCAGCCGACTCAGGGGAAACATGGGTGCCTACTTGGGAAGACATAGAATCCTTGCCAAGTTCCGGCTCCACTAAAACTATGATGAAAGAATCTATCAAGAAAATTAAATCCATCCTTCATCCATGAGTCCCGTTATTGGTGTCAAAGAATTGACAATGAGTCACTCTTTGGTGATTCAACCCTTCTTTGGGAATCATGTGAGAATGTCATGAATTGGTAGACATTGGGTGAAATTCTCTGTACTTCATAGGAGTAGGGGCTTATGGTGTCACCTGAGAATGTCCATTATAGGAGTAAGATGTATTCTACAGGTTCTCCATCTTCTTATGGATGCCAAAATATTTTTTCTTGGAGATAATAAGAAAACCACTAGGTCTGACATTTCATCCACTAACTAATTAGTTATGCGAATGAAGCTATCATCCAAGTCTTCCAACAGATGGTGCTATTAAATCATTTGGAGCATTTATAAACTAAACATCATCAGTCTAAACCTGCTTTACTTCCATCTTTTCATATCTAGTGTCCAGATAGAAGGATTCATAAAAGTTAAAAGGGGACACATCACCCTAAAGACCCCATAATTGACCATTGAGGGAGTAATCGAGGCACCAATGATACAAAAAAGAGACCCATGCATGAAAATGAAGCCAAGGTCTACCCAGAAGCATTGTTGGTAGTATCCTTTGAGACCACAAGGAATTTGTTTCTTGATATCAAGACAATAAATTGGGTCTTAAGTTGAATATTTCCAAAAAGATCCTTCTCTACCTTATCATAACACAAAATCATTAGGTTCAAAGGAGTTAGATATGATTCTATTCCACGATTGTAGAGCATTTGGGTTGGGATGCGGATAATCCCAGAACCATTACCCACTAGGCAGCCGTGGATACCCACTACATTGATCTAGCTTGTAATGTACAGTGGGAATATTTTCCCCGACATGATGACACCCTTTTCTTCCCTAGAAAATAATATGATGTATCGGTATTCCACTTGATCATATTCTTCTTCATAGTAGGACTCAATGGAAGCTACATTAGTTTCGAATTGGAGAGGTATTTTCAAGTTTTTTTAAGGTCCTCACACATTTATTTCTACAAGAAGAGAACCTCAAGTATTAAAATACTCATAGTTATTCCTAATATGTGTTTCAACACATCCAACATAAATTATAGGGGATTATTTTTACCCACAGAGGGTCGTTCCTTATTAAGGGAACAACAAATGTTGCTAAATGAACCAATGGGGTCTGGCTAGTACTGGAAATATTTTTTTGCTGACTATCTATCCTGATTTGGAAAACTACTGGATGACTATCTATTGGATAAGGTTAGGTTTTGGATGGATGTTTGTTGATCACAATATAGTCACGGGTGAGATTATTGGTCAAAAAACATAGTCGTTTGTAGAGGCACACCTGAAGAGTTAGATTGAGAGGATAACGATGTTGAAATAGTGGGTGCCCCAGACCCAACTATTCAGTGATCTTGATTACCATATCATGTATAAAGTAAGCTATGAATGATGTCGTCTTACCATTATAGTGTAGACTTTTCTATGTCCACTATTGAAAGGGTAATGTCCAAATATTAATTGTCAGATCGAAAGGTTATAGCAGTTCCCATGCTATAATGAGAACCTCTAGATATTATGAAATTAATATTAAATATATGTTCTATGGTCTAGATACATATTAATGATTATACACAATATATGTCTGACCATCAGGTGCCGGGGGATCATAAGAATTGATACTTCTTCTCATGAAGTTCACACTTGGTGATCTTTAGTAGTGAGATCATGAGGACTGACCCACCAATAGGAAGACCACATGTTTCGGGTGTCATTGGATGTTCCTATCTACGATCATGTGTACTGGTCTCCTGAATTGAGATCATAACCAATGTATGTCACTTGATTAAGTACTTTAATGCAAGAAGAAAACTATGGCGATGAAGTCGTGGTGAGGTAGTTTGTGTCGAGTGCGTCGTTGGTGGAATGGAATTTGTTGAATGGTCAAGAAAGGATTTTTCGCTTCCAGGTTATGGAAGTAATATATCTCAGGCCATGTTGATATGTATGGAAGTACCTTTATAAGACCATGGACATGACAAACAAGGGTAAATCCATCCAGTTAAATCAACAAACTATAAAGCAAGAGAAGGGCGATGACACGTGAGTGCGTCCTTCTTTTTGAGATATTACAGACAAAGAGATTATATTACACAATGCTTGTTCGTAGGTTGGTTGTCGCTGTAGTGACAATCCTTATTTCTTCAGGGGCCATGATGGGTTGCTAGATCACACTCTTGGTCTTTGAATAGTATTCACAGCTGTCATAATAAGGGCCTAGAGGGTCACACACAATAGCGTATTCAGGAATCTGCCCTATTCAGTTGAATATGAGTTTTGGACATGGTGGGCCCCGCCACAGGGGCCCAGGATTTGTCCAAAGTTAAACGATCACCAATGAAATAAATAAATTCATATTATTCAAGTTTAGAATAATGATTATTGAATTTATTTATTAAATTTATTTACGAGATTTAAGTAAATACATGAAAAAATATTAATTGACGAATATTAAATTATTCAAGGTTCAATTAATATTTATGGGAGTGACTAGTCGAGTTAATTACTCAATTATTATAACGTAATATATTTTAATATATTAAAATTAAATGATAATAAAATTTATGACTCATTTTAGTTGTCATAAATGTCGTTGATAGTGCGTTAAGTATTATGGGGCCGGTGAGGAAATACCAGGTATTTTAATTAAGCACTATAAATAGAAGAGGTGGGGCATTTTCGAAACAATATTCATGGGGCTTCTCTCTCCTCTTCTCTCTCCCATGATCTAGAGAGAGATGATCTGGATCCAAGGAGCTCGAATGGAGCTCTCTCTTGGGCATTGCTAGCGAAGCGATGCAGTGGTCGTTGGAGCGTCTAAGGCATCGTCGGTATTCCACGCTAGCACCTGAACTGCGATAAAAAGAACTCCCGCGGATTCCTTGAAGCACGTGTGGATGATCTTGAGGAATTTGACTTCGGATTCTTCGAGCGGCGATCACCAACGACGAGAAAACGTCATGCGTGACTTCAGATCTAAACCGAGTATTTTATGGTTTATGTTTGTGCTTAAAATCCTCCATGTGTGGTCCTCGGCTAAGACCGGACTACTCCTCTCTGACGTCGACCGTCGGTGGAATTTTTTTAAAAACCCACATGTTTGGGGATTCCGCTGCATGACCGGTTCCAACAAGTTGTATCAGAGGGAGCGCGTGTTTATTTTAAGCCAAATAAAATAAATTTGCATAAAATATAATGATGGGAATCGATACGATCCCAATTCCACAAACCGGGTATTAATCCGACTTCGGATGACCATTCTGCGGTCATCCGAAGTTTTAATTCGAATTTAACATTGGTTAATGAATATGAGGTTTTAGATCTATGAACCTCAATTTCATCTATTGAGATTTCATAATAATAATTATTATAATAATTTCATTGTAATAATAATAGTTATATTATAATAATAATTTGATTATTATAATAATTATTGTCATAATAATATTTTAATATTATAAAATTATTATTGTTTTTCTAAACCTATATAGGGTTAGGAAAATGTAAAATAAATAAAAGGGGAGGAAGTACTTCTTTTAGGTCTTGTTAAAAAAAGGGGTTGTTGGGGTGGACTTGTAAAAGCATGTTTAAATGAAAATTAAAAAAAAAGGTGGGGGCGACGACCTGGATGTGCGTGAATTTTTTTTGAAGACAAAGGGAGGACTGTGAGGAAATTAAAAAAAAAAACTGATGGGGGCCGATCTGCCCCCTGTTCACCACGTGGCCCACCGTCTCTCCCTCCTCGTCGTGCTACAGTGCAGCGCGCACCGCCAGCAGCTCGCACCTGGTCTCCCTCCCACAGAGATGTTCCACCCAGCCACCTCTGACCTGCCCGAAACCATGACCAAAAATCCTCAGTTTTCCTCTCCAACCTCCCACGTGGACTCGTACTACTGCATGCTACCGCCCCGCTCAGCCGCAACAACCAGTAGAGCCGCCGGCACAGCTCCCTCTACGCACAGGCGCCCAATAGGCTATACCCTCCCTCCTGCGTTTAGCCTCCCTACTGGAGCTTCCCCCTCACGGGCCTATAGTCTTCCCTGATACACACGAGACATCACCCCGAAGGCCCTCCCTCCTTCCCTCAGTGGCATGCGGCAATCCAGGGCGCACGCAGGTGCCGACTCGGATTGCCAGGCCGCACCACTCGGCATGTCACCTTCCTTTGATAGAGCTGTAGAGGGAACCCCTGTGTTTCCACAGTCCAGGGGTGCCCAGCTCCGGACAAGCCACCTAAAGTTTTTCCCTCCTCCGTCCGGGCAGGCCGTCAGACCGACAACGCTGTGTAGGACCATCATCACCTCCCTATTATAGGCGTAAGAGGGTTTTTTTTTTTATATACATTTTTTCAAAAAAAAAATTTTGAAAATAGACCTAGGTTAAAAAAAATTATTTTTCTACCCCCAAAGGCGGCACCTGGTGTGCCGCCTTTGGGGAATTTTCCGCCCAGGGAAAGGCGGCACACCATGTGCCGCCTTTGCCCAAAAACTAACCACAAAGGCGGCACACCAGGTGCCGCCTTTGGTTAAAATTTTTTTTTAAATTTTTTTTTTATTTTTTTTGTTTTGTTTTGTTTTATATATATATATATATAACAAAACTTTTTAGAAGAATTTTTTCTGCTATTTATTATCCAGCGGTTCTGCCATTACAGCAGTCTGGATTCTAACTGATACCCTCACCCAGGACTCCCTTTTATAAGGGAGTTTGCCCTGAAAACAATACTGCATTTCCGATGTGGGATTCTGGTTCTCCTTTTCTTGCACAGTACATTCTGCGTTTCCGATGTGTGATTCTGTTTCAAGTACGCGACTTCGAAAGACTATAAAAGATAAACTATAAGACCAATACAAATAAAATTTTAAAAACTGATTAAACATATAAGAAATAGTTGAAAACAAAAATAATTTCATAAAGAGTGTTGATACAGATTAATTTATAAGCTTTCAAAACCATCCACTTGAAACTTAAACATATTTCAAGTACGTGACTTTGAAAGCTTATAAAAGATAAATTATAATATCAATACAAATGAAACTTTAAATATTGATTAAACATATAATAAATAGTTGAAAACAAAAATAATTTCATAAAAAATGTTCACCAAAAACAATTTATAAGCTTTCAAAACCATCAACATGAAACTTAAAAATGTTTCAAGTTTCCAACTTTGAAAGACTGTAAAACATAAACTATAAGACCAATAGAAATGAAACATTAAACATTGATTAAACATATAAGAAATAGTTGAAAACAACAAAAACTTTCTAAAAAATGTCCATAAAAATTAATTTATAATCTTTCAAAACATTCTACTTGAAACTTAAAAATGTTTCAAGTACACGAATTTGAAAGACTATAAAACATAAACTATAAGACCAATATAAATGAAACTTTAAACATTGATTAAATATATAAGAAATTAATAAATTTTTTAATTTTAACTTAGTCCTTCTAACTTTGTCGTAGCATTCAGATGCATTCCAACAATGAAAACCTCAACCAGCTTATGTGCTTTACACACAATAGAAACATCTTTGCAATTTTGTCATGCCCCTGAGTATAAATCAACCTCAAAAGCTGTAGATAATTTTTCTTGGTAAGGTGAGATGAGAAGGGAGGTATTATACCATCAGGAAGAGAGATTCTAGAAATGTGCAATGCTATGACAAACCTTTAAATGAAATGTGTCAGTTCCCCACTAGATGTGCATGTTCCTTCAAAATTTTCAGGCTGGAGATAATCCACCTTAAGTTTCACATAGTCTTATGTCTTCCATGTATTAATGTCAAACACTTCAACCAATTTGTTTACTTTATGGGGAAGTAAAACCTCATTCCTTTGAATATGCACATTACCATGAACATATAAGATCATCATTTTGCAAGAAAAACTACTAATCTCATGTTCACTGAAATACCCCTTAACGTAAGAATGATACAAATAGTGTAAGTACCCAATAGCAAGATTCCAATCCATTTTGACTGGGCTATGTGGAATCATTGGTGTTTTCATCTGATTAATAATTTAAAAGGTTTCAAAACCACCTTTCTAAAACTCAAAAATGTTTCAAGTAAGTGACTTTGAAAGCCCATAAAATATAAACCATAAGATCTATTGAAATGAAACTTAAAACATGGATTAAACATATAATAAGTAATTGAAAATAAAAACCATTTATTAAAAGTTGCTGATGAAATACAATTATAAGCTTTAAAAAATACTTCTTTCAACTCAAAAATATTTCAGATATGAGACTTTGAAAGCCTATAAAATATAAACTTAATGACGCATATAAATAAAACTTAGAACATAGATTAAACATATAAGAAGTAGTAGAAAAGTAATTAGTTAATTCTGGTTAGGGGGAAAACTGTTAGACCCTGGAATTGAAGGATAATGGGGATGACAAGGAAACATCAACCCCCACGCCCACCCCTTCCACCCATTCAACCAACTTCGGTAACTCCTATAGAAGTAGCTTTTCAAAAAAAATGAAATGTCACCCCACCACAGCTTCCTACATCCATATTAACCCCCCCAATTCAGTTTCATTAAATGTGGACAGCCCCCATTTTTACCAAAGTCAATGATGCACTATCAAACCACCACTTTCAACCCCCGCCTCAATAATACAAAATGCTTTGAGGGATGAGAAATGATTCGACGCATTTCAATGTTCTAAAATGCACCGAATCATTTCTCATCCCTCAAAGCATTTTGTATTATTGAGGCGGAGGTTGAAAAGTGATGGTTTAATAGTCCATCATTGACTTTGGTAAAAATGGGGGTTGTCCACATTTAATGAAACTGAATTGGGGGGTTAATATGGATGTAGGAAGCTGTGGTGGGGTGACATTTCATTTTTTTTTTTGAAAAGCTACTTCTATAGGAGTTACCGAAGTTGGTTGAATGGGTGGAAGGGGTGGGCGTGGGGGTTGATGTTTCCTTGTCATCCCCATTATCCTTCAATTCCAGGGTCTAACAGTTTTCCCCCTCACCAGAATTAACTAATTACTTTTCTACTACTTCTTATATGTTTAATCTATGTTCTAAGTTTTATTTATATGCGTCATTAAGTTTATATTTTATAGGCTTTCAAAGTCTCATATCTGAAATATTTTTGAGTTGAAAGAAGTATTTTTTAAAGCTTATAATTGTATTTCATCAGCAATTTTTAATAAATGGTTTTTATTTTCAATTACTTATTATATGTTTAATCCATGTTTTAAGTTTCATTTCAATAGATCTTATGGTTTATATTTTATGGGCTTTCAAAGTCACTTACTTGAAACATTTTTGAGTTTTA
Source organism: Viscum album (assembly GCA_963277665.1). NCBI lineage: Eukaryota > Viridiplantae > Streptophyta > Magnoliopsida > Santalales > Viscaceae > Viscum > Viscum album. The sequence goes on along the minus strand of OY728140.1, from coordinate 91,330,690 downwards.
GAAAGGTGGTTTTGAAACCTTTTAAATTATTAATCAGATGAAAACACCAATGATTCCACATAGCCCAGTCAAAATGGATTGGAATCTTGCTATTGGGTACTTACACTATTTGTATCATTCTTACGTTAAGGGGTATTTCAGTGAACATGAGATTAGTAGTTTTTCTTGCAAAATGATGATCTTATATGTTCATGGTAATGTGCATATTCAAAGGAATGAGGTTTTACTTCCCCATAAAGTAAACAAATTGGTTGAAGTGTTTGACATTAATACATGGAAGACATAAGACTATGTGAAACTTAAGGTGGATTATCTCCAGCCTGAAAATTTTGAAGGAACATGCACATCTAGTGGGGAACTGACACATTTCATTTAAAGGTTTGTCATAGCATTGCACATTTCTAGAATCTCTCTTCCTGATGGTATAATACCTCCCTTCTCATCTCACCTTACATGAATAAGTAATGTCAGTGTCTATGGTGAGGCTCTGTCCCACAAGGTGGTGTGCGAATGGTACGTCCATATCGAGAGCGACGTGTTCCATGCTGGGATGGAGTATGATGACCTGGAGAGGGATGATCTTCGGGCACTGGAACATCAATCACGGGAGCCTCTGTCGTAGTCTGAATGGAAGGAGGTGTCGGAGGGATGTCATCGTGTGCACGAGATCCTTCTCCCACTACGTAAGTAGAAGGGGTTGTTAGCATACCCTCGGGCGAATACTGTGGATATCCGGTCAAAAAAGATGGATCCCATGCTGCATCCTGCTGCACGAACCCAGACGGGTCAGGCTGGACTGATAGAGCACCGACCTCTGCCTCTGGAACAGGTGAGGGCTCACGTGCAGCAGGACGCGGTCTCCGTCGCCGTTGTCGTCGCTGGGGAACAACACCAGCTGCTGCTGCAGGTTCCTGAGTAGGACCCTCATCTCCTGGGATAGGAGCATCATGTTCCTGAGCAGGAACATCATGTCTCTGGGGTCTAGGATGGATGATACTTTCATGAATAGATCGACAAATCGGCATCGTCTCCTCCAAAGCATCATGGATCACAGATAAACTAGCAACCTCCTCCTCCTCTGGATCAGTCATGCGACATAGTCATCGTAGTCTGGTATGCTGTACAGAGATTCAAAATAAATTATAAAATAGCATAATAAATATATTATGTGAAATTTATTGACTTACCAGATCCTGAATCCCTCTCCCGTGCTGAGTCAGATACAATATAGACTTCATTCTATACCATGGCTCATACTCTACCTGATCTGATAGGTAGAATCGCATCGTACGTACACCTGTGATACGATGCTCTGCTCGATTGTCCCAGATGGCGACATATTGGGCATGTCGTCGTCGCCAATCGACATGTTGTCTCCCCGTGAGCTTCAAGCCATGAAGCGCTGGTAACTGTCGTGGTGCAGGTGGAATCAGCTGAACACAGCAAAACTGACGCATAACTCTATCGGGCTGGTGCCACTCAATAATATGAAAGTGAATAAGTGGCACTACAGCCATAACCTCATGAAGTCCAGCAGTACAGTATGTAGGTAAGTCCTGAACCAGACTCCAGTATGGCATCCAATGAATCTGTAATGACATGTGACATTTCATCAGAGAAATTTGTTAACAAAAAACAAAAATGATGATATATACTTACGCTGTCAGGTAGTAAATTGTCCAACATGAGACGATATGCAGCCAAATTGTGGGTTGGAGCATCGATGAAACGATGTGCCTGACTCCACCTATCAAATACAACATTGAAAGTGATAAATAATCAGAAATTAAATATAATAAATCATAATACAATCGGAAACAAATAAATATGACGGATCATACCATCGTCCACGTGGAGCGTCCTGTAGCACATCTATAGGAAGCCTCTGACCAACAGTAACAGGGGCGAGGACAGGGATGTGCTCCCATGCCCACAACTGTATAAGGACGACACATCCTCCGAGATCTGTGTGATCTGAGCGGCATGCCGTACATAATGCTCTATAAGTGTAGGCCAAACATGCAGATCCCCAACTGTATCTCCCGATCCGATCAAAGTCCTCCAGTAAACTAAGATACATCATGTGCACATGCACACCCGAGTGATCTGAACACAATGTACCTCCAATAAGTCGTAAGATATATGCCCGAGCATAACACATGATGGTCTGCTCATCAGCATCAGCAGGTAAATGTGCAAACTGCAAAGCAAGCCAAGGCATAGATATGGACCCACCATCTGTAGCAGTATGATCAGCCAAAATATCGACACCTAATAATCTCTGTGCCAGCTCAGCCCAATCCCCGATGGTGGGTCCAATAACTGCATCTCCCTGAATAGGAAGACCGAGTAACACTGCCACATCCTCTAAGGTGATAGTCATCTCTCCCTCTGGCAAGTGGAATGTGTGAGTCTCTGGTCTCCATCTCTCGACCAAGGCAGCAAGAAGGGGATGATCAGTGTAAGTGAAATCAGAAACGGCAATGCCGTAGAAGCCAGCACGACGTAAGTATGGTATAATAGCAGCTGGAGGCGCCATGTGTCGAAAATGGTGTGCTCGCCGCACCCTAATCCGTCGAACATCCCGACCCTCTATCACATCACGAGAAACATGCCTATGCTGCTCGGTGAGGAGTGGAGCATCATCCATCTGGAAGCCAGAAAAGGAAATTAGTATTCACTATAAAATATAAATATAATGTTAAACTTAATAGAATTTAATGATTGGTATAATGAACAATATGTGATGTTTTTTTAGAAAACATTAAGGGAATGTCGTCATATTTTGGAGAACATTTATCTATCGTGTCTTTATATATATTTTTACCATGAAAATTATGTTTTTTAAGATATGGTGTCATACATTTATATATATAAACATTTTATCTGGGTTATGTATGATTTATGAAGATCCTTTATGATAAATGTTTTAATAATTTTTTGTCTTCGATGATAAATAACCTTTTTTTAATAATGTTTTTGTTCTCTAAGATTACGTTCAGATTAATGGATTTAAAAGTATTGAATACAGAGGTTCGTTATTGGAAGGAGAGAAGTTGCTTATTGGAAATGTGAAACAATTCTTAAAAAGTTCATCTCTGATATTAACAACATATAACTGACTACATGAAAAGATCATGTTGGATACAACACATCATTGTGGCTGAGTGTGTGAACTCGATCCAGCAATGTTAGGACATCGTTTCCGGTTATGCCCTTCTTGATGACATAGACGACATCTCAACCTTTTCCCTTGTTCTTGAGGCCAATCCATCTCATTTCGTATCCTGTTGGTCTTAGGTCTTCCCCGTGGTCGTAATCTACTGATGTCAGGAATCAGTATGGGCTGGTCTTCAGGCATTGGGAAATATCGAAACTCCCCAACAGGCGTCCATGGCGCAGCATAACAGTTAGAAATGGCCTCCAATCGGTATACTGGATCAACATAAGCTTCCCATGATACGTTCACAGACGCACATGCTGCGATGGCATGTGCGCATGGAAACCTTAATGCTTGAAACTTTCCACACTGACATTGTTTTGCTTCTAGAAGTACCACTAATTTTTCACCGCTGTTACCTGTAATGGGGTTACAATACTCTTGAACTTCAAATGCCGAGTCTTCCCGACGGAATAGACACACTCGATAACTGGAAGCTTCTTCAATGTTCTTGTCAATATCTCGTTGAAAGTTTTTTCCAAATCTTAACCCCTGTTGAATCCCATCTGAGGCCAGTTTTTGTCTATCAACGAAGTACTTGACACAACGATAAAATGTCTCCTGAACTAGGGCAGTAATTGGTAGCTTGCGAAGCCCTTTGAAGATGCCATTTATACACTCCACAATGTTTGTGGTCATGTGTCCATACCTCTTCCCCCCGTCATAGGCCAGTGTCCATTTCTCTTTTGGAATCTTCATCATATAATCATACACTTCTTGGTTAGCCTTGCGGATTTCTTCGTAACGCGCCTCAAACCTTCGTTGATCTGGCTCATATGCTACATAAATATGATCACAGGTCATAGAAAATATATTTTTATTTACATTAAAATAGTAAACATCAATGACAACATTGCTTACCAAGCCTCGTGATTTCATTCTTCATAGCCTCATTATGGAAGGTTTTGCGCACGTTACTAGCAATGTGTCTAATGCAGTATCGATGATGTGCATTTGGGGGCCTCCATGAATCAGGATCCGCATTGATTGCCTCATTGATTGCCCTATGTCGATCAGATATCAAACATACACCTCCAATGCCTGTGAAATGGTTGCTGATGCATGCCAAAAACCAGCTCCAAGATTCATAGTTTTCCTTCTCTACTATTGCAAATGCAAGCGGAAGTGGTGAACGGTTCCCATCTTGGGTTGCCGCAATCAACAATACGCCCTTATACTTTCCAGATAGAAATGTTCCATCAATTTGTATGAAATGTTTACTGAAACGAAATGCGGAAATACATGGGAGGAATGCCCAGAATAACCGATGAAATTGAACACGAGATTGATCCAATCGATTATCTTCAAACACATGTTCCTTCGTATTTATATGGTAGACAACTTGGTTGTTGTGGCTCAGCATGGCTAATAATTGCGGCAACACCCGATACGAGTCATCCCAATCACCGTAGACCTTCACAATTGCCTTCTGTTTCGCTATCCATGCCTTGTTATAAGAAATCTTATAACCAAAAGTTTGAAGAATCCTCTCTTGCACAAGGGCTATAGGAACATCTTGACAGGTCCTAATCATCTCAACGATAACAGTTGACACAAATTCGGCATCCAAAGCAGTGTGATCTTGTGTCAAATTTGGCTGAACACAAGAATGAGCTGCCTCAATCTTTGAAATTCTCCATCCACCAAATGCAATGTCTGGAATCGCCCTCAACCGGAATCTACAGTCTTCATCAAATTTATCACACCGTATAACATATTTTTTTCGACATGATGCCTCAACTACATATCTACAATGCCTCTCAATATGAAATCTTTTTAAGAAGATCTTCAACGCATCCTTACTTGGAAAATCCCTTCCATTATATAATGTTTTGTCCAACTCACTAAACCCGTCCACTATAACTCCAGGAAACTCTGTTGCAGGTGTCAGAACATTGTTGTCAAATTCAGGTACACGTTCCATTGCTTCGGACCAAGATTCAAAGGGTGGTGGATGATTTAATGTTGGTCGAGAATGTTCTTGAACTACTCTACTTCGAGAAACTACTACCTTATCTTCTCCAGCTCCCTCCCCACCTCCAGCTCCCTCCCCATCATCATTGTCTTCTCCGTCTGTTCCATCATTATTAAATTCCTCATCTGAAGAATGATTTATATGTAAATCCGGTAGATCATCTAAGTTGTCCTCCTCCACAACAGGGCGAACATCCTCAATTTCTTGGGATGAGGCTTCTTCAACAACTATTTGTGCATGTCTACGACTTCGAACATTTTGATGTTTTTGTACATTAGAAACTTCAACATATAACTCCATCATTGCACCATCAGACCGTTGGGAAAATAAAGTTCCCACTTGGACCCAGTGCTCATCAGAAGCCAATGGACAAGCAAGATGCCATAACGTGGCAGGGAATTGCAAATGTCTATAACTAATAGACTTTATCTCTTGATGAGGACCGAGATTTAAGCAACCACGAATTCTATCTTGAAGATCAGTTATGGTAACACAATCAGATGTGTTAACCATAGATGTTGGCTGTATACTATAAGAAGCTCCTTGCTCGGTTTGAATTACCTTTCCATAGCAGTAAACACAAGCAAACATGTCTCTCTACATGAAAAATGTTTACTGATCACTGAATATGTCAATAATGTTTTGTTACGTGTTAAATAAATTTTTTTATCTTCTTAAAGGTATTTTAGTACTTCATGAAGTAAATATCAATCATCTAAAACATATCCCCCGGGAGTGTCAAACCAGGAGCGCAGCAAGGCCCGTTGTCATGTACCAGGATACCCCGAGTCAGGCCCGAAACTCCTTGTCGGGGCTTTCACCCCTAGGTACAGCTGTGCCAGAGCCACATCATCCACTTGTAGTATCCAGACAGGGATTTAATTGCTTAGATAACGACATAAACTTTCATGACACCAAAATTTTAAAACCTTCCTAAATTAAGCCACTAATGTTTTGTAGAACAATTTTTTAACTTTCCTAAAGATATGTTCAATGATCTCTAAAAAATAAGATTCATTACAGTGCAGTTTAATCACTAGTTAAGTGTCGGTCACTACTTAAGTGCTGGTTAATCACTACTTAAGTGCTGGTTAATCACTACTTAAGTGCTGGTTAATCACTACTTAAGTGCTGGTTAATCAGTTAGGAGTTGGTCATTCACCACATAATCATCCCTTAATCTTTACTTAATGACCCCTTAATCATCCGTTAATCGTTAGTTAATGACCCCTTAATCGTTAGTTAATGAACCCTTAATCACCCCCTAATCATCCCTAGTTAATCACCCCTTATTCACCCATTAATCGTTAGTTAATCACCCCTTAAACATTCCTTAATTACCCCTTAATCAGCCCCTAATCATTCCTTAATCGTTAGTTAATCACCCCTTAAACATTCCTTAATTACCCCTTAATCATCATGTAAACATTCCTTAATTACCTCTTAATCATCCCCTAATCATTCCTTAATCATTAGTTAATGACCCCTTAATCACCCCTTAATCGTTAGTTAATCACCCCTTAATCGTTACTTAATCACCCCTAAAACATTCCTTAATTACCCCTTAATCACCCCTTAATCACTCCTTAATCATTAGTTAATGACCCCTTAATCACCCCTTAATCACTCCTTAATTACCCCTTAATCATTAGTTAATCACCCCTTAAACATTCCTTTATTACCCCTTAATCACCCCTTAAACATTCCTTAATTACCCCTTAATCATCACTTAATCATTCCTTAATTACCCCTTAATCATCCCCTTAACCCCTTAATCAGTCCTTAATTACCCCTTCATTCCTTAATTACCCCTTCATTCCTTAATTACCCCTTAATTAGTTAATGACCCCTTAATCACCCCCTTAATCCTTAGTTAATCACCCCTTAAACATTCCTTAATTACCCCTTAACCATCCCCTAATCATTCCTTAATCATTAGTTAATGACAACTTAATCACCCCATAATCGTTAGTTAATCACCCCTTAATCGTTACTTAATCGCCCCTAAAACATTCCTTAATTACCCCTTAATCACCCATTAATCACTCTTTAATTACCCCTTAATCATCACTTAATCATTCCTTAATTACCCCTTAATCATTAGTTAATCACCCCTTAATCACTCCTTAATTACCCCTTAATCATCAATTAATCATTCCTTAGTTACCTTAATGACCCCTTAATCATCCCTTAATCATCACTTAATCACCCCTTAAACATTCCTTAATTAATCATCCATGGTTAATTACCCCTTTAATCATGACTTAATTATTCCTTAATCATTATCTAATTAGTCTATGATTATCTCTAAAATATTAATAAATTATTATTATCCCTAATTAACTAATTAAAACATTAATAATATAACTATTTATTTCTTTTCTTTAAATAACTACTACTACATACTTAAATATTTAAAATTAACTAATTACAATTAAATAAATAAATAACTTTAAAATAAAAAAAAATACCTCTAAATGAAGCTTGAAACAAAAATCTTGTACTCTTTGCGTCTCCGGAAGCACCACGAAGAAAAACTCTACTTAGAGAGAGGAGCTCTCAAAATTTTAGAGAGAGGAGCTCTCAAAATTTTAGAGAGAAGAGGGTTTTTTGAGTGAGGAAGGGTGGGAGGGGCGGCTCCCTTTTATAGGGAAATTTTTGGCAAAGGCGGCAACTGGGAAGCCGCCTTTGGCCATTTAAAACACGAAAGGCGGCTCTTCCGGAGCCGCCTTTCGCAGAAATAATTTCGAAAGGCGGACACTGGTGTGCCGCCTTTCGTTTCCCCAATGGTGGAAGGCGGTTCCTGGAGAACCGCCTTTGGCCCGGCGGAAACCGAACCGAAGGCGGCACACCATGTGCCGCCTTTAGGATGTAAAAATTTTTTTTTTAAACCTGGATGTATTTTTTAATTTTTTTTTTTGAAAAAATGTAAAAAAAAAAATAACTCGCGTAAGAGCCAGCCAAATCCATTCCATGCTCAAACCCTGACCGCCACCCGGTCTTCCCAGCGGGAAGTTAATATATTCTTCCCAAAGTAGGCCTGGGCGGGTCTGCCCAGCCCGTAACAGGCTTAGACGGACCTGCCCATCCTAGAATGTTACGGGCTTAGACGGACCTGCCCATCCTAGAATGCCCCTGCACGGGGTCTACAAGGCACAAACTGCGCCTGTGCGGGTTCACCCCGACCCGCACAGGCCCTGCCCGATTTTCAAGGCCCATATATAATTTTAATTAATCAAAAATTAATTAAGATAATTAATTTAATTATAGTTCATAATTAAATTAATTAAATATTAATTTTTGATTTGATAACGACTGCAGCGTAATTAATTTAATTGGGAGATTAATTAAATTAATTAATTAATTAATTTTTTAGTTCTAAAATTAAATTAATTATTCAGGACCGAAAAATGTAAATATTGAATTAAAAATTAGAGTGAAAATTTTAATTCAATTAAAATGCCCTCAAGTTTAATTTTAATGCAAGTTTAATTTTTATTTTGTATTTTTTGAATATACGCGAGCTTAATGCGTATATTTCTGATCATAAGATCAGCCTAACCAATGCATGTTTGGTGCATTTTATTTAATTAATTAATTATTTAAATGGTTTGTAATAATTATTTTAATTAAATAAAAGTCAATCTGCATGTCGTGTCAAGTGTCATTATATGTATAAGGGCATGCATGCCCATTCTCAGAGTTGTAATTTTACTCCCTGAGATCCCCTCGTCTGTGTGTGAGTACAATTGTATAATGACGAGATGACATATGACGCACTTCGCACAAAGTGACAGCGATTCACCAGGCAGGAGTTGGATGCAATGGATGAGCAGACGTTGCTGTTCAAGGTTCAAGCCACGCAACAAAAAGGCAATTACCCCTAGGGTTTTAGTTGGTCCGTTATTCACTCAATGGATTAACCAATTATACCGGCTCATGATCAGGTTTTTCATTTTATTTCTACATGGTTTATTATTTTGTGAATGTGTAGTTAGAACGCGATCACATAATATAATAATAAACAAGAATGCAAGATAAAATGAACATGTGATGCGATGGAATTTCTATTTCTTGCACGGTCAGTTGTGAGTGCGATCACATAGTACATGCTTAAAAAAATAGAAAAGGATTTATTTCGTCACATTAAAAATAATAATACCCTCAATATATATATATTAAGTCATAACTGCCTTCCGTCATTCAAATTTAGACAAAACTAGCTGTTTGAGTTGCCGATCATGCCATAGATGAGGGTGCATCTTACTACTAGGGAGTCCTTATAAGGGTGATGGGTTTACTTAACAAAAATTTCAGCAAAGAAATAGCCATAGGTAGATTTTTGTAATTTTAGATGGAAGTGTTGAGTAAAACAAGTACTGATTTTAAGAAGTTGGGACTTCACTCAAAAGATCGAGGAACCGCAAGTTAAAGCGGTCAGCCAACCAAAATCCTACCTAGAACCCTCCAAGTAGTGGCATAGCCATAGCTTGTAGACTATGAGGGGTGGTTCTGAGATCCTTGCCACTAGAATACTCAAGTGACAGAGTATTCCAATTCCAGTATAGAGGGTTCCTATAATATAATAAAATAGTGGGAGACATTAAATGATTTAAGCAATTAATCAAAAATTTCTAAAATGGTAATCTAGATAAAAGGAACTCATCTGCAAATTTTTTTTTGTATAAAAATGGCAAGTTATACCACAAGATTAAAACTGCAATATTGTAATGGACAAAGTAAATGTCCACACTGACACGAGTATCCATGAATAGTACAGGCACGTGCGCATAGTACTATGATATAGGAAACTCAAGGTGTCAGTGTCCCCAACACTGTTAAACTACCTCATGAAGCGAGAGTGAAAATTGCTTACAGGAGAATAATGTAAAAAGAATATGATAGTTATATCATTATTCTTTCATCAACGTCCAGTTTCAGTTGCGTTCATTACACCTGGACATAGATGATATAACATAAAGTCTAATCTATGAGAAGTTTTCAAGGAGAAATCGAAGCAATGATATGAATAAGGATAAGTTTACACCGGCATGTGTAAATTTAAATATCAATCATGATCTTTAAATATCATTTTCACCAAATTACTCAAGTTTTTTTTAAGTTACAAAATGAAAAATTATTGAGTAAACGCTTCATTACCAATTAAGGTAAGGTTCTCCAAGTGAATAATAATAAAAGAAAATTAAGTTTTAATTCTTATGGAAAATAAATTGAAAGAAAATGTGAAAAGTCCAAAAGGAATATAATTCCAATGACATATTCGCGATGTCCTTTAATTAATGAGGTATTAAGAGCAGTTATTTTCATTGCATATTATAAAATAATACCATGGAAGTTTAAAAGCAATAACATGATTTAAAGGAGAAAGTTGCAGCTTCCACATCAGGCGTATTCATGAATGTAATGTTTCCCTTTTACTACTTGTGTATTAAATACAATATGCTGGTAACATATATGTATTCTAATTCGATAAACAAGTTAGTATAAAAACCTTACTAGAAGTTAGGTGTATTCTCCAAGTGGCTATGAAAGGGTGATACCTAGGCCAGTGGTGAGAAGTACACGACTTCTTTAATTGCTAAGTGAAAGATTCATGTTGAACTATTGTTCAGTATAACCACAAACATTAATATCATGTGTCCTTGGATGCAAGGAGACATTCTTTTAGTTTCTGGAATGAATGTTGTTTTTGGTAAACTCAATCACTAGTTCAGTAATACATGAATCATAGGCAATTAGTGATGAATATAAATATAAGACTTATACCCAGTCGTGATAGGATAATTCTTTGTCAAGTAATACTAAAAATGGACATCATGAATATACCAAGTATTCTATTTAGGCTCAGTACAACTAAATACTTTTGGTATTATCGATATTTTTAGTTTGGACAAAGAAGACATTAAAAATAAAGGTACATCACAAAGCTTTTATAAATAGTTCAACACATAAGCGTGAACTATTCCAAGTATAAGATAGGGGTATATATGCTTCATAAGATTACTTTAAGTAATTAAGGAATAACAAAGTGAAGTATTTGCATGGTCAGGAGATATGAGTTTCTTCGGGTTGGGATACCGAAGAATATCTCGACCAAGCATTCGTCAATCATGATAATGTAGAGTGGAGTAATTCCTAAACACACATTACCTTATCGACATCACAACATTGATGTTAATGAGGAGGATTGATGATCAAGTCTTACATATCAACATTGATCAATAAACATATAGCGTGGAGCAATTCCTAAATGAATATGTTATACATCAAAATTTTGATGTAATTAATATCAATGTTACAACTAGCAGGAACTTCCATTATATTTCACGAAATGCTTTGCAAATAAAAAAAATATCCCACAACCATATTCCAACTATAATGAAAAATGGATATCATACGATTCATAGTATGATAGAATTCTATTATGTCATAAGGACATGTGTTTGGATGCAAATAGTTTGTTCCGATATAAACAGACTTGCATCAAGATAAACACATTGTGCATCTAAGGTACTTATCCTAAAAAATTTCTTAGGATATTACATAAATCCCTAAGATAGAAAAGTTGTAGTCAAGTAAGGAACTACATATCTATATAAGGGTGCACATATCTATTAGAGATAGTGGGAGCTATATTGACTTGTGTTTAGTCAGTGATCAAGATGCACAAAGTAGATGGCATAGGAACTAGTTACACAAGCGCGTGTGGAATAATGCATGTTCTAGAGACACATACTGTGTAGGAAGGATAAAACCATGGTGATGGTTTTTATATTCACCATGGTCAGTGATCTATTATTCAAAGTGAATAATATTTCCTACAAGTAAGAATTATATAGAAATTAGATAAAATTGATAAGACCAAATAAAATTCAATTAATGGATTCCATGTATCAAATTGAAAAAGGGTATTATTATTTTGAATACTGCGGTGAGTATTCAAGTGATTTGATACATGGATGGTACAAGTGTAGTACCAATAAGGCTCAATTGGTTTCACCAAGTAGTTATGCCTAAATCCATTATAATTTTACTTATCATAGATAATATCTATGATCAATTTATTTAGCATTGGATTTCATGACCACCAATAATGGATGGTGTCTATACGATGCAACCAGAAAGGGATGATCACGTCACATAATGCTAATAAAGGTTGAAAGTTACTAAAATCCAGTTTTGGATTAAAGTAAGAAACATGATCATAGTATATAAATTAAAAAAAACGATTTCCATTTGTCTACCAGAGGTTAGTGGGAGCATTAAGGTTTTCCAATAAGAAATATGTTCGACAACATATGGAAAACAGACATAGGTCTCACAGTTAGTTAAGACCAAAATGAAATTTACTCTCCAATGATTGACTTAAAGTAGCAACTTATGTTCTAGGGAACAGGATCTACTAAGGTAGATATATAGGTTTCTTGGTACTAGTGAATCGTACGTATAGTGAAATTGTATTGAAAAATACAAGTTGGAACAATTCAAGAGATGAATATTTGACAATGTCACAGGGAATAATCTCCCCATGTTGATATGTCTGTGACATGGGAAGAGATAAACATGGTGAGTAACAATCCATATGTCGTAATGATGGATCAATCACGCATTCCATAATATGTACAAGAACTGATATTGCCGAGGTATATTTTACAGTAGGAAAATATCAGTTATATTAAGGATCACTACAAGGGAAGTAGTCAGAACTATCTAATTGTACTTCGGAAAGTACAAAAGATATGTACCTGGTAAGTGGAGAAGAAAGGATACTAGTTTTCGAGGATATAAACTAGTATTCCATAGATCAATGTGATCTACTATCATATTTAGGCTAAAGGCGATGAGCGAGTCAAGCTCATATCAGCTAGTGGTGGCCATACCTACAACACCGAGTACATTGCATCTTCTAAGATATCTAAGAAGTAGTTAAATGAAATGATTTTTTCCAATTATTGGAATCACATCTGGTGAGAAAAGTATTATCATTATGTAGATTATGATATTATTACTAGTAAATATGTCATGTTATGATAGTGGGAAAAAAGTAATATACTCGGGATACCATCTCTTGAGAAGTTTTACTCAATGAGATAAGGTCTCAATAGCATAATAGCCTTAAGGTGGAACCGTGGAAGACCCAGTAGCTAAAGCTGTTACTCAGCAGAAACATGATGTTCATCATGTGAGTAGCTAACAAGTTTGGTTAGCAAGTTGGCTCTAGTGAAAGTGGGAGTGTTGAAATAGTGGGTGCCATAGACCAAACTATTCAGTGCTTTTTATTACCATATCGTGTATACAGTAAGCTATTCATGATGTCATCTTACCATTATATTGTATAATTTTCTGCGTCCACTATTGAAATGGTAATGTCCAAAGATTAATTATCATATCGAAAGGTTATAGAAGTTCCCAGGCTATAATGAGAACCTCTAGATACTATGAAAGTAATATTAAATATATGTTCTATGATCTAGATACATCTTACTGATTGGACACAATAGATGTATGGCCATCAGGTTCTGGGGGCTCATAATCATTGAGACTTCTTCTCATGAAGTTCGCACTTGGTGATCTCTAGTAGTGAGATCATGAGGATTGACCCGTGAATATGAACACCACATGTTTCAAGTTTCATTTGATTTTCCTATCTACGATCATGTGTAATGGTCTCCTAACTTGAGATCATTACCAATGTATTCCACTTGATTACGTACTTTGATTCAAGATGAAAACCATGGTGATGAAGTTGTGGCGAGGTAGTTTGTGTCGGGTGCGTTGTTGGTGGCATGGCATTGGTTGAATGGTCAAGAAAGGATTTTTGGCTTCTGGGTTATGGAAGTAATATATCTCAGGCCATGTTGATATGGATGGTAGTACCTTTATAAGACCATGGACATGGAAGAAAAGGGTAAATCCGTCCAGTTAAATCACCAAACTATAAAGCAAGAAAAGGCTGATGACATGTGAGTGCGTCCTGCTTTATGAGATATTACAGATAAAGAGATTATATTACATAGTGCATGTTCATAGGTTGGTTGTCGCTCCTGTGACAATCCTTATTTCTTCAGGGGCCATGATGAGTTTCTAGATCCTGCTCTTGGTCTGCGAATACTATTCGTGGCTATCGAAATAAGGGCCTAGAGGGTCACACACAATAGCATATTCAACAATCTACCCTATTTAGTTGAATAGGATTTTTGGACATGGTGGGCCTCGCCACAGGGTTATGGGATTTGTTCAAAGTTAAATGATCACCAATGCAATAAATAAATTCATATTATTCAAGTTTATAATAATGAGTATTAAATTTATTTATTAAATTTATTTTTGAGTTTTAAGTAAATACATGAAAAAATATTAATTGACAAATATTAAATTATTCAAGGTTAAATTAATATTTATGGGAGAGACGAGTTGAGATAATGACTCAATTATTATCAGGTAATATATTTTAATATATTACAAGTAAATGATAATAATATTTATGACTCAGTTTAATAGTCATAAATGTCGTTGATAGTGCGTTAAGTATTCGGGGGCTGGCGAGGGAATACCAGGTATTTTAATTAAGCACTATAAATAGAAGAGGGGGGGAATTTTACAAACACTATTCATGGGGATTCTCTCTCCTCTTCTCTCTCCCATGATCTAGAGAGAGATGCTCTAGATCCAAGGAGCTTGGATGGAGCTCTCTCTCGGGCATCTCTAGTGAAGCGATGCAGTGGTTGTTGGAGCATCGAAGGCATCATCAGTATTTCGCGCTAGCACTTGGACTACAACGAACGACGCTCTCACGGATTCCTTGAAGTGCGTGTGGAAGATCTAGAGGAATTTGACTTTGGATTCTTCAAGCAGCGATCGCCAATGATGATAAAATGTCGTGCGTGACTTCGGATCTAAACTGGGTATTTTATAGTTTATGTTTGTGCTTAAAATCCTCCACACATGGTCCTCAACTAAGACCTGGATGCTCCTCTCCAACATTGACAAGTTTACGTCGATCGTCAGTGGAATTTTTTTAAAAACCCACCTGTTTGGGGCTTCCGCTGCACGCCCGGTTCCAATAGACGATTGCTAAGCTATATGGAAAACCTACCACCTAGTCTCAGTAGCATGAGAAGACTAGTTTGAGGAACTAGCATGAGAATCCTAGTTGATCACATGTCCTCATCCATTTCTTTAACGATATCAGTCATAGGAACCTGAGGGGTTTTCTTAGAATTCCACACTATCGGGGATTGTGAAGTGGTCTACTAGATTGATGAAATTCATAGAGTAATATTCCTTCTCATCCACCAAGGAATAGTCTAGGGTTGGGAGGACCCTGTGAAAATTTCCTAACTCAGAAGGCATTAAATCTTCAAGAGTACAAGATGGATTTGACCTTGATGGGGGACTCTTAATTTCCCTTATGATTTTGGTGTCTATCCTTCCAATACATGGAAGTTTGTATCACAGATGCATAGGTAGTGACTGGATGGGGTACAAAAACCACTATAGTTTCTTTCTTGATTAGAAATTAATATATGAAACCTTGAATGTGAGAGACTACATTGATAACAAACCATTAATCATATTTATGGATCCCACTACTCGGATCTTACTTTCATTCACTAGATCATTCATATTCACTATCGATATTGGTGGAGACATGAATCACATGAACAAAAAAATATCCCAAATTAACCAAGACAATATCCATTTGGTCCTATATCCGACTCTTGAACATGAATAATTCCATGATGGTGTGTCCCAGGATCCTGTGGTATGAGAAATAATTAGCATGACCAGTGAGTCTAGCCTCATAGGGCCTATTGTAGAAATTTCAGAAATACTTTCTCTAGGGTACAGATGAATTAGCCTAGGACCAATGAATCCCTGAAGGAATAGGTCTAGTTTCATCTTCTAGGAAAGGAACTCAAGGATCCTATACTTTATGGGGGATGGAACCACATTTTCTCATCTAGGAAACTACACTTATAAAGGTGACTCCCAGTGATTCTATGCTAGGTCACACTACACTTGGCATGGATCCACTCTGTGAGGCTATTCTGGAAAAGGGTCTAGTAGGTTCATCAACTTAGGAATCTTTGTGTGAATATTCGCAACATTATATGATCCTGTAGGTCTTTACACAAGAGTTCGAAGGGGAAATATGCGCGAATGTTGTCTAGTCTGCTAAAAGGCTACCTGAAAATGTTGAGTTTTTTATAAAACCCCTGGAATCTACCTGGGTAGTTCTAGGTGATGAGGGTAGGGACCCACTGAATCTTAATTCTCCTCATGAACATAGTAAGAATCTATTCTTGGGAAATTGACCTATAGAGTAAATACATGAGACCCTTTCCACAGGGTAACAAAGTTGATGACTCGCTCATCTGGCCTATAATTGTACATGAAGTGTTAAAAAATACTATCTTGTACATAGTGGAGTTAAACTAATAGAGGAACTATCTACGAAGGTCATCCCAACCAGTAATGGACCATATGGACACCTAGCTGGACCATAAAAATGCATGTCCTTCAAGTGTATGGATGAAACATCAGAGATTGGTGGCCTCCTACTATTATGGGGTCTCCAACATGGGTCCATAGTTTGAAGTAAAGTGGTACAGGTGATACAATTGGTCACCCATCCCATGGAATGGTGTGAATCTTGGATTTCCAAACACTAGGGGTGCTCCGACATTTTCCACCCATGCTGGGTACGACATTCCATCAGGTAGGATTGCCACCATTTGTGTTTCTAGGGCCTCGTAGTAAGTAGTCAGAGTGTCCACCAAGTCATATTGGAAAGTATCTATAAAAACCAATGTGTTGATATGTTCATCAACTCAGAGAGTGGGATCATCAACTCAGGGAGTGCGGTCATCAACTTAAAGAGCTAAATGGACTGGATCTTGAGGATTATAATCACACTACTTGGGTAGATTTGGAGACTCATAAGATGGTCTCTTTCCATATCTCATGGAATATTCTCTAACTGGATGTGTGGGGACACCAAGATCAAATTTGGATGATTGAACAATGAGAACTCGATTACCTACTAGAGGAGAGATAAAGTCCCTTAATGCATTTTCATAATCTGGGCAGCATTAGCCGGACGACGTGTAGGCTATATGGAGGTGAACCTCCTTCAAGGCGATGATGTTGGTGGGCTACGGGCATGGAAACACGGTGACGACGTAGGCGGGTTCTGCGGTGCTGGTCTGCTTATGTGGGGGCTCTTCGACTTGGGCGATGTGGTCTGCGGATGGCGATGGTTGGTTTCAACCAGCTGTGCAGTGTGCGCTGAAGCGTTGGATAGTGGCATCAACGGTTGCCTTCCCAGTAGCCACGACGACGGCAGTGGCGTGAATCAGAGCAATGACGGCAGATGGAGTATTTTGGGTTGACCTTAACTTTGTAATGGGGTTGTCCCTCTTGGCTTTCTAGCCACTGTAATGGATTTTTACCAGTTTGTAATGGGTTTGATCCCTCTGTGCCTATTGGATTGTAATGAGTTTTCCCTTACTCAGTTCAAAAGGGTTCTCTGTTTTCTCTTTTTAATAAAGGGGCTTTCCCCCAACCCTTCTAGTAGTAGTAGTAGTCTTTCCATATCCCATGGAATATTCTCTAACTAGATGTGTGGGGACACCAAGATCAAATTTGGATGATTGAACAATGAGAACTCGATTACCTACTAGAGGAGAGATAAAGTCCCTTAATGCATTGTCATAATCTGGGCACCGTTAGGCGGATGACGTGTAGGCTCTATGGAGGCGAGCCTCCTTCAAGGCGATGATGTTGGTGGGCTACGAGCACGACAGAACGGTGACGACGCAGGCGGGTTCGGCGGTGCTGGTCTGCTTATGTGGCGGCTCTTCGACTTGGGCGATATGGTCTGCGGATGGCGATGGTTGGTTTCAACCAACTGAGCAGTGTGCGCTGAAGTGTTGGACAGTGGCGTCAGCGGTTGGCTTCCCAGTAGCCACGACGGCGGCAGCGGCATGAATCAGAGCAATGACGGAAGATGGAGTATTTTGGGTTGACCTTGACTTTGTAACAGGGTTGTCCCTCTTGGATTTCGAGCCACTGTAATGGATTTGTACCGGTTTGTAATGGGTTTGATCCCTCTGGGACTATTGGATTGTAATGAGTTTTCCCTTACTCAGTTCAAAAGGGTTCTCTGTTTTCTCTTTTTAATAAAGGGGATTGCCCCCAACCCTTCTAGTAGTAGTAGTCTTTCCATATACCATGGAATATTCTCTAACTGGATGTGTGGGGACACCATGATATAATTTGGATGATTGAACAATGAGAACTCTATTACCTACTGGAGGAGAGATAAATTCCCTTAATGCATTGTCATAATCTGGGCACCGCTAGATAATGATATTGGTGGTAAAACTCTTATGCTCCTCAAGTTGTTGAAGAAGACCGATTACCATGGACTTTGTATCCAGTTTTGGGGAAACCTATAATGAATAGGATGGATATATATATACCTTTCCCTTGTAGATATTCCACCGAGGAGGCAACAACATCTAATTATAGGGACTGAGGCCCTGTATATGCCTCTACTGTGGTGTGATGACACTTTCCAGGGGTCTTCCAAGTACTATGTCACCCATTTAGGTGGATCTTTCTTGTTATTCTCTATGTCAATGACCATATTCCTATGATCCTTGGGAAGTTCATTGACAACCATATTAACCCTAGTAGTAGCCAGAGTTAAAGTTTAATCATCAACAAATAGGTCTAACTATCAAAATATATGGATAAAAGGAAGAGAAATATACTATCCCCATCTTCTAATCTTTATGTGTAAAGATGCTTCTTCCATAACTCAATAGAGTACTATGATTCTCTTAACATAGGTTTGTAAAAGGGTTTGATGGTAGCCGTAAAACTCTGGGTGCTTCGTTACTAGGAGAACTGTGATATCAAGCTTCTAACATTTCTTTTCAATGGCATTGAGGTGCTCCTAACTTCCTAAGTAGGATAAATAACAATCATGAAGGTAGTGAAATATCGCCCAGATAATCTGGTAGGCACACATGATCAGATCATCTACAAGGGACTTTGGGATGTCAAAGACTGAATCTACAGGCGGTAAGAACACCATTGATAGAATTTTGGAAGCCAAAGCCTCCCACATGAACATTTTCTTAGAGGAAATGTCATTCTCTTTGTCATCCCAAACCCCAATCAGTGTAGGATGAGGTATGGATTGTGACACAAATATAGACCAGTTCTACTAGTGGTTTATTGGGAGAGGAGTCACTAGTCACGTCAATCATCCACTACATATTTAAAAATAACTTGGGGGTTATTTCAGCCTTATCATCACATCCCTGTATGATGGGGTGTTCACCAACACCTCGCGTGTGAGGGAGAGAACATCCATTTATGGATTGGTGTAATGATGACCATTTTAAAGAATTATCCCAAACCCTGAAATATATTCAACTTCATGGGTGGAGGTATAAAGTAGGGAAACTAATAGTGATAGATATGGTCACACTGTGAGTCCCTAGAAGGGATCTAGAATTTCCTCTACCTATAAGTACATACAGAGGGATATGGGGATCCTATTGACCTTAGCTTCTAGGCTCATGAATCTCAAATTCTGGGATCTTACCACAGACTCTCACACCCGGGATGAATGCTCTGTCATCGATTTGTATGTCACATTGAAATATGAGAGGTAAATGAGGTCAACGAATACATGGAACTTCCTAGGTTTTTTCCTTTGATGGAGGGTATTCACCATCCATCCCTAGGATATTTCTTCGAATTAGGGAACATTTTTTTCATAGGGATGACCTCCTTGATGGTTGGTTGTAGTGGTGGGAGGACCTCCTTTTGGTTGGTTGGAGAATGAGGAGGACCTCAGTAATGACTGGTGGTGATAAATGGAGGAGGACCTCTATACTATCTATTAACTAAGTGGGGAGGAGGTCTGCTTTGATTGGTTGTGGAGCGAGGAGGACCTCTTCTTTGGTTGGTGGCGGTGAAGGGATGATATTTTTCTTTGTTGGTGGTATCATGGTGAGGGACTCTGTACAGGTTGTTAAAAGAGTAGATAGTACCTCCACATTTGTTAATGAGATAATAAGAAGGACCTTCATGAAAGTTCTCTTCATCACAGGGTGGCCTGTAATGGCTGTCAATGGTGACAACAATTGAGAGAGTGAACTTGGCTTTCCTATGAGTAGTTTGGGGTCTCAATAAAAATTTGGAAAAATATTTATCTCTATTTACATATTATGTGGATATGGTGGGATGCACTGGTGGTGGAAGGGTCCACATGAGTCAAGGAATGTTCTCATTTTTGGGCGGTGTCTTGGGTTAGCACCCAATGCTGGCATTGAGCGTGCTAGACTGAGGCCAATGTATATGGGATGAAATCAACCAGATATATAAGATATGGGACTGGCCAATGTTATATTTAAAGATTCCTAGTGGGATCCCTACTCGGAAGCTCTCGAGAAGTATTTGTTATAGGTACGACTCGAACGTCTGCTACTTCCTCAGCGTAGGGGAGTGAGTTGTTAGATAACTCTATAGAGAGACTCTAGAAGATGATTTTTCATCATAATGGGTGGTTTTTTATCACTGTACATCCTTCAGGGGAGGCAGTGTCGATGAGGAATCGATGCCTCCAGGTTCTGGAAGGTGATATCCCTAGTTGGAATGCCCCTCCCATTTTTATTGGGGCACTAGGGTGTCGATCACCCACTTTGGATGATCTCATTAGGAGAGATGGGGTGTGGGTTCCTAGAAGCTGAAGATGTGGTGGATGTCATAATAGAGTCATAATTGTGTGGGATTTCCAGATCAAGGTTTCTCCTACACTGAAACCAAAAATATCCAGGTTGCTAGTTTCTTGTAGCTTGATCTTGAGTCTTTTAAGGCATGTTGATTCAACCATCAATACATTTGCAAAGAAAATGATTCCTAATTCCCCAATTCCATCAAATATTCTATAAATGGATAAGGATAAATTATAACAATGTCAGAAACCAAGGATTCCTAATGTTAGATTCCCTAATTTGAAGGTGAGTTTCATGATGGGTCTATCTTTTTCATTGTGGGACCTAGTGATGAATGTCTGAATCTAGTGACATGATTTTTTTGATACACCTAATTCTTCTAGTCAACATGGTTGAAGAGAATATTTTCACATTGGGTTCAAAATTTTTGTTTTTGAAACTTTCACCAGGGCACCAACACGCAACACATGCAGTGAATTATGTTTCCTTACAAACCCACTTTCAGGGGGGCTTTCATCACTTTCATCAGCGATGTCTGCACCATGATTGAAATAGGATTATGGGATGTTAGTTTATCCTTCCATGTATTCTTTCTTGGAGGTCATTGAGTAGTCCAGGTATCCCTAGTATATTAAAGTCATGTTCATGGAACTCATTCCCTATGTCATCTTCATGTGGATGTATATTAATTATGCAGCTTCTATATCGATGGGAAGAAACCTTCTGTCAGGGTGGGTAGTCACATTGGGTGCTTTCGGGCATGTCTAGACATTTGGTATATTAGGAACCTATAATTATTCCTCTCTTGGTTTTGATCTCTTATGATGAATTTTAGGCTTGGAACCCAAGTCATCCTATGTCTATTATGAGGTAATTGATGCCTAGGGAGAAAGTATTCTTAGGATTTTTACCTCATGAATCCCATGTATATTGTATGGGGTATGGATTCTAGATCAGGGCATGAGTTTAATGTCCTATGAAGATGGGTTTTGGGTTGACTTATTATGGGTATAGGTTAGTCATAGTTTTAATGTCTTGAAGTGATAGGATGAGAACCTTTTATTGAGATAAATTGATGGGGTGTGTCCTGAGGAGGGATGATTTCACACCTAGATAGAGGATTTTGTCCCAAATGTTTAAAATCTCACAAATACAAATAAAAAATCATATTAATTTGGATCCATTAAGTGTGTTCCTAGGAGGGAATATGTCACAATTGGAGGGTTTATTAGGATGACTTGTTAAGGTGGATCATGGAGGTGTGTGATTAGAAGGGAATACATCACACTTGGATGGTTGATTAGAACAACCTATTGAGGTGGATTGTAGAGGTGTGCCCCTAGGAGGGAATATTTAATACATGGATGGTATATTATAATGCTCTATTGAGTCATATCATGGAGTCATTTCTATTAGAGGGAATATGTCACACCTGGATGGTTGATCAAAATGCCTTATTGAAGAGGAACATGGAGGTGCGTCTCTAAGAGGGATATGTTACACATGAATGGTTGATCAGAATGCCCTATTGAGGAAGATCACTGAGGTTTTTCCTTATGAGGGAAGATTTCACACTTGGATGGATGATCAAAACACCATATTGAGGTGGATAATTAAGGTGTTCCCCTTAGAGGGAAGATGTTACACCTGGATATTTGATCAGGATTCCCTATTGAGGTAGATCATGGAGGTGTGTCCCTAGGAGGGAAGATAACACACCTGTATAGTTAATCAGGACACATATTGAGGTGGATTATGGAGGTGTGTACCTTGGAGGGAAGATGTCACATTTGGATGGTTGATTGGGACACCAAATTGAGGTGGATATTAGAGGTGTGTCCCTAGGAGAAAATATGTCACACTTAGGTTATGGTTGTCAGGATTGAACCTTAGGGAGGCATCCTAGGAACCCTATTTAATATAAAAATTTAAAACAAATGTTTTTTGATGTCATGGTTTATGATCATATGATAGTATGGGTCCATGAAATTTAATGTCGGGCATTAAGGACACTAGTGTTTCATAAGGAGTGCTGATGAGGGATGTTGTGGGGATTACACATAGAATATTACATTTTTGGGTGGCTCATATCCCATGGTAGGGGAGGTGGTGGAATCCCCTGATGATTAAGCATGGGGAATCCAATTTTCTTCACATAGGGTAAGAATACAGTTTTATGTCATGTGTGGAGGACATTTTCCAGTAGTTTTTTGTCATACGACCAGGACGTAGAGCTAGGAAGGTTTACTTAATGAAGATATGACATGGAGGATAGGTTCACTGCATGAGGTGTACTATTTCAAGGAAAGAGGAAGATTCATAAGGAATCCCTACCAATACAACTATACAATTTCCCATGAATATTCAACCTCTATGGCTTATGTGGACACCGATCAAGTTCATATGGGAGGGACATGGAATTGGAACTGCCATGGAGGAGTGCCCAATAGGAGACCTAATTTTAGGGTTTCTATTCATAGAATTAATAGGTGTTAGGGCACATTTTTATGAAGAAACATGTAGGATGGAGGCCTAGGATGCACTTGGAGTGAAGTGGGAACACATCAGAGTGGGTGGTACAAGTCACACATGCATTTGGGGTGATACTAAACTGGTTATGGTTTGGTATTGGTGCCCTTGGCACTCAACATTTGTGGAAGGGTGTTAGTTGAAAGAGGCACCATAGAGAGGTCCCAAATAAGTGCTTCATGAATAGTAGGGATTCATGAAGGAGTGTCCCACGAAGCTCCGTGGCTTTTCAAATTTTAGGGGTTTCTTGAAGGGGTAGGCTTCATGAAATAGAGTGAACCTAACTTGGGGAAAAGTCCTCACTCCCATGGGGTGTGCTTCAAAAAGGGTAGGTTCCTCACAAAACCCAAAGCTCCTCAGGTGGAATTCTTCTTCCATGAAAGGCTTGAGAATTCATGAAAGGATTCTGGACTTTAGGTGGAGGTTATTAAGCTCGCAATGGTGGTGGTTTTATAAATAATGGATACCTTGGGGGATCCATTTTCTATTTCTCTCACAGAGAACAAGAGTATTGAAAAATCAAATATTATCTCAAATTTTAAAAGGTTACACATCCCCTAAAAAGTCAAACTTCATAGAGTGCGGGATTCATGAAGGTTGGAGATTTTCACAAATCATTAAGAGCTTCATGAATATATGGGGCTCTGTGAGTCTGAATAAAGATGTGAAGAGGTTATGATCAACCCTCTGTGCACCAATGGGATCCACAACATGGGGCTGAAATTATTTAAAGTTTACATTCATGCCACTATACAACTAAGACATTCATGATCTTCAGATGTTCGCAGAGGTGGTGAGATTTACAAAACAGACCCCTAGATGAAATTTTGGGCTGTTTTGGCCCAGAATCACTCCAAACCATCTATGAATTCTTAGACCTTTCCCATGAAATGTGTATTTTTTCATCTATAGATGTCTTTTGGGCATAATAAATTTTAGAACTATTATCAATTACTGCTATTTTCCAGGAACAATATCCTTCAAATCGATCATTGGATTACCTCACCACCTTCCCCTTTCTCCTTTTTCTCTCATTATGATGCACCTACATCATCTTTATTTTCTAGATTAGTTCATGTGCTAGGGTCCCTTGATTAATTCTAGGATCCTACATGCCCAAATATTTCGTCCTTTCAATCCTAAGATCTATAGAATTATAGTTTTATATAGACAATTTTTAATTCCTAAACAAAATTATCTTTCGTATCCTCACTCTCCAAACAGTCAATATGCACCCATGAATGTCAAGTAGAGTGAAAATTTCTTAATGAGAGAACCATTATGGATTAGGGTATGTTTTATATTATTTCTGATGAACCAAAAATTGTGATCCCTCTTATTTAGGTGCATTATTTTAAAATAAAATCTGGACTCATCCATATGATCTTGAACATGGGTTAGTTTAGTGGACTTAAAATTGAGAACCCCCATAAATATAAATCCAATTTTCTTGAGGACAACACCTTTCAGAGTCGTGGTTCATTGTCAGATAACATTATATTATAATTATTAACATTCTACTTGTTCTATAGATCCATGGATTATCTTAAAATAAAAGCGTCCAAGTCTATAATGAATTGGGATGTCCTTGAAAAGAAGTTTTTATATAAATAATTCCCACCGATAAAAATCTGGAAGCAAAGAAATGAAATTCAAAATTGCAATCAGGTGGATGGGGAATCCTCTCGGGAGGAATGATATCGATTCAAGGAACTGACTCATAAATTCCCATATCACCGATGCGATGTGTGGATTTGGTTCCAAATATTCTATCAAGGATTCCAACCTGCTACCTGAACTATAATGGGCACTAATGATGATGGAGGGATCATTCTCAAGATGACCAAGTTATCTGAGAACTATTGGATAGAATTTCCTACAATTTCAGTCTGTGGAAGAGTGATATAGGAATTCCCTAACAAATACTCCATTAGGTGGAGGAGAATACCCACATAGAATCAAAAGTTGAAACCCTTATGAAGAGGATATATTCACTTCTGCTACCTGATCCAACACCACCACCCCTTCCCTTGTGATTGAGATCCAATCATGTGAGATGTGAAGAGGCCCGTACCCATAGTATAATTTTTGAGAAATGATGGAAGAATATCAAAGACAATATTATAATTATGTTAATTATAATAAAAAAGCAGCAGTTTTAGAATCCCAAAAGTATCAACTATAGTAATTTTAGAATAGATTGTATGAGAAACTTTAGTAGAAAAACCAAGGTTATTATCAATAAAGGAGTGGAAAAGTTCCACCAAGTAATCATGGACCATATGGGTACCCACCTCAAGTTCATACTCCTCAACCACATCATCAATTTCTACAACCTTTTGTCCCTAGATCCCAACATTATGTACTTGCTCAGCAGTATTAATTCCATCATGCTTTTAAAAGACCACCGTAACAAGCCCAACCTCTTCTGTCCAATTTTGAGAACATTCTAACTGCCTTTGTAAAAAATTTAGACCATATGAATGAAAAAACAAGAAAATAAAATGAATAATCAAATAGATTCCCTATTGAACCTTGAACATTAATTCGAGACAATTGTTAATACCCTATCAGATCAATTACTGGGTATGATACACAGTAATATCGATACTAATCCAAGAGTAGAGGTGAATTATGTGGTTATGAAGAGTGGAAAAGTGATAGAATTTTAGAAACCTTTCATAGGTGAGGAAAACAGAATGTGAGAACATGAGGAATCTGAAACATTCATTAGTTAGGATGGAAATGATAACACAAAATAAGCCAGCCAGGATTAAAACCTATAATCCATTCCAATTTAATAAGATCTAATTCTAAAGAAACAAAAAAAAGACATCTATATGGCACCACCTTCTTAGAAACCCTCTCTACACTACCTAGAAAATATGATATAGTGAAATATTGAGGAGAAATATAAGAAGTTTCTTAATATTTTTAAGCAATTACACATTAACATTCCCTTCGTTGAATAAATCACTCAAATTCCTAACTACCCAAAATTCTTAAAATAATTTCTTTATAATAAGAGGGAAATGGAATAAATAGGAGTAATATCATTAAATTATGAATGTTTCACTATTTTCTAGTGTAATATTCCACCTAATATGTGATAACTTGATAGTTTCTCGATTCCGTGTACTAAAGGGAAATCTGTCACGAACTACGTCATGAATGTTTAATAAAAAGAAGGTAAATTTGATTTTTTTTTCTCTAGGGTGGATTTCAAGGGAAAAATGGTAATTTATCTTATCAATAGATCTAAAATAATTTTTATGACCACTCTATTGGTCCTAGAATAGTGTGTTTACCATATTATAATAGTTCAGTGGAATTTTGAGCCGTTTAAATTTTGGAAGAATATTTAATATTTAATTAATTAGATATTTTTTATTCACACATGTTAGTTCAGTGATATTTTCTATTTGGAGCATAAGCTCTGAATTCAGACACCTCTGTTGAGTTTGGAATAATGGTTTATTCTTAGGTAGGGTATAACCATTATCGATCATTAGGTCTGGGTTGGGACCCCTTTTCTTCCATCTCTTCATTTTCATTTTCATTTTCTTTTCTTTTTTTCTTTTTTTATCCTTTTATTATTTTGTTTCTATTTTCCTCCCCTTGTGTGTCATGTACGCCCACCCCTTAGGTATTACTTCTGATGAGAGATAGGAGAGGTATGGGGAGAGTGAGAGAAGGGGGAGAGAGGGAGAAATAGGCTCCACTACAGATCTTGGGTCATGATAGATCATTATTTTAGTGCTACAGAATGTGAATCTGATCCAAGATTCAACAAATTCCACCTTTAAATAAGCCCTTTTTATTATTTATACCATAAATCCTAATAAGGTAGTTATTTATATTTTTAATATTGTTTTTTGGCATATTGGGGGACCCATCATGGGTTGATCTGGTGGTTTCCCAATGAATCGGGGCATTTTGAGCCATTAGAAGGGATTTCTTTTCATGAAATCTTGATCACATAGTGTGTGGTTTGATGAGAACACATTGTATGTTATTCCTATTTTGGGAAGTTTAAGTTTTTATAAGTACATTTCATGTACTTTAAATACATGTTGTGTAGTTTTACATGGCCATGTACATTTCCATGTGGCCATGAACATGGGTAGATGAAGTTTGGGAGGATACATGTTATGTACTATGGGTACAACCCATGTGGTGGTCATGGAACTGTGTCCATGTACTCGAGTCGACACCCCATGTAGTGGTACATGGAAAGACCCCATGTATTCCCTAGCCATGTTTTGGTACATGGCCAGAACCCATGTCTTCTCTGGATTCATAGAAATACTTTTCCATAAGTAGATTTGAAAGTACATACCATGTATTTTTAATTAAACTCCTTGTACTTTTCTAGTAAGGGGTTTTTGGGTCTGTTTATACCTCAGAGCCAGAATTTTTGTGAGTTTTCTATACAAATTATTTTTCCATGTAGATCATAGTAGTGGAATTCTTTTAGCATTTAGAGGTTTTATAGATGGTTTTTTGGACTGATATAGTTTTGAGAGAGGATTGCGTTAAAGTTTTGGTTCTTAAATCCTTCTAAGGGTTGTGTTGCGAGTTGTGAGGCTCATGTGAGGGTGTGAACTTGTTGAACACCTTGGGTTGAGGATTCCATGTGAGTTTTCTTAAGGATCTTTGGATTGATTCTTGGGATCAGAATCGAGTGTCTTACTGGTTGGGAACACTAGTTAGTTTGTTTGAGGATTAGGTATGGTCACTTGAGGTTAGGACCAATAGGATCCTTGTGGGTTGTTTAACATCATTGTATGTTAGGTACAATTGGGTTACATTGAGAAAATTTTGAGATATATCTGAGAGATATTCTTTGAGGAATTTCCTTCTGGGTGAGGCGTTTCTTGAGGTTCCTATTCTGGGTTGGTGTTCTATAGGTTTGAGCCGGTAGGGCATCCACATCTCCTTGGGTGGTCTTAAACTAATGTTTGGTTTTACTAGAGGATATCCTTATAGGATTTCATTTCTAGGTTTTGATTTGCTGGAAGAGACCCTTGTAGGGTTTCCTACCTAAGATTTGGTTTGAAGGAGGATCCACTTTACAAGGTATTAGATTGTGATGAGGTTCTAGGAACTATGGTGGTTTCCCTGTATTGTTTGAATTTTAGATGGTTAGTTCTAGTTTATATATTTTTTGGTTTGAGGGTTCGGGTGTTAGCCTACCCTAGTGTTTGAGCTATGTCTTGGATGTTTAATAATTTTATTATTCAGTAATGGATGGGAGAGGATTCCTTTTGGATACTATTAGATTGGGAACTGGACCTTATTTTGACTATGTTACTCTCCTTTATTGGTTGGTTACTGTATGTAGGTTCCTAGCGCAGCAAAAGCAAGTGATGGGAGGTTCCAAAATTTGATTTTTTTCCATGATTGATGATCAATATTAGATTTATAAAATTATAAGATTCATGATATATAGAATTTCATCAAAGAATATTGACATGGGAAATCACACAAGAACTGGAGGGAGGATCATCATTTATTATTTATAATTAATTAAATTAATTAAAGAATCTCCTTGATGGAATTATCTCTTCGTTGATGGATTTAAAAAAATATCTACATTGTTTCACTATTATTTGATAGAATTAAGTATATATTACCTCTAGTAGTGATCCACACTTGTTCCATGAATTTATAGACATCGCCGAAGGAATCTCTAGAAGCTATCATGACAAATCATTGTGCTTGCATCGTCCACCTGCGATCTCGACAAGGACCACTTCTATAGAGTTTTCCTTGATTTGGTGGAGGAAAGGTGCTTAAAAGTCCTAGGAGTCTATAACCATGATATACTATATCATTTATTTCCTTGAAATGATATCATCTGTCTATAGGACATATATTCAATAATAGTTTCATAGCACTTCTGGGTTCTCATCATAGCTGGGAACTGTTATGAATTTTTAGTGAGACAACTACTCTTTGAACATTATCACATACTATTTTACAAGAAGAAAAATCGTGTTGTGATCATTATTTTATTAATATTGAAAATAATGAATACATGTTATTATAAAGTACACAAAAGTTGGTTCTAGGGAACCAACTCCAAAAGACTACCACTTTCACTAGAGCCAACTACTAACAACCTTCAGTCCACTAGCTCTCACATGATACTCATAATTCTACTAAGATAGGCCTGTAGTCAAATGGTTTACCATGTTCTCTTCCATAGGCACTCTAATCACTATAACTTTACCCATTTTACAAAAATACCATAAGATATGATACTTATAGAGTATGTTCTTTTTCAGTTGGTGATACCTTGGATCTTTTGAAAGATCCACCACTACATTATTATCACAATACAATGTGATAGGTTCTTTAGTGCTAGGTACCACATCTAGCTCCAGGAAAAAGTCTCAAATCCTAATAGATTCCTTAGATGTATCAAAATACACTATATACTCAGACTCCACTATTGAATTAGCAAAAAATGGCTGCTTTGAACTCTTCTAGCTCTCAACTCCTCTTTTGAGACATAAAACATATCCTGATTGAAACTTTAGATCATTCTGATCTATTTGAAAACTAACATGAGTACAACCCATGATGACCATCTTCTCATCTCCTCCATAAACTAGGAACACACCCTTAGTTCTTCCTAGATGCTAAAGGATAACCTTAAAAACAATCTAATGCTATTCTCTTGGATCTACGTTTTATATTCCTACCATGATAAATGCATAGGAAACATCAAGTCTAGTACATAACATGACATAGAAGATTGATCCTATCACTGAAGTATATGGGATCTTACTCATTATCTATTTATACTGTTTTGTCTTAGGAAAAATTTTCTTATAAATATATAAATCATGTAACTATAGAACCAATAACCTCTTGGATTTTTCCATACTAAATCTATTTAGTATATGGTCAAAATATGTTCTTGGAATTATTATGAGAAACCTCTTGGATCTATCATGAATGATCTTGATCCCTAGAATATAGAATACTTCACATAAGTCTTTCATAGAGAAAGACTTTTTAACCAATCCTTAATGGAATATAATACTGGTACGTTGTTTCCAATAAGTAATATGCCATTAACATATACTACTAGGATAATGACCAAATTCCCACTAAACCTCTTATAAACACATGACTCACATTCATTCTCAATGAAACCTCATTGAATTTAATGTTCCACGACCTGGATAATTTCTTTAATCCATAAATGGATCTATGAAACTTGAAAATCCTTTTGGAATCACCTGGAGTCAAAATCCCTTCTCATTTTGTCATATAGACACCTTCTTTAAGATTCCCATTAAGGAATTTAGTTTTTACATCCATCTTCCAAATATGATAGTCATGGTAAGTTGCTATAAAAAGTAGAATTCTGAGGGATTTAAACATGGAAACTGGTGAAAATGTTTCATTATTGTCAATTCCTTAATTTTGTTTAAACCCTTTAGCCACTAGCCTTCATTTATAGGTATTTAATTTACCTTACATTTCTAGTTTTATCTTGAATACCCATTTGCATCCAATTGGATTTACATCAAATGGCACATCAACCATAACCCAAACATGGTTCTGATACATGGAATCCATTTCAAAAATCATGGATTCTTTCCATCTTGCATCCTCTGAGCTATTTAATTCCTCCTTTTAGGATACATTTACATCACTATCAACCAATAATGAGTCATCTTCTTCGGTGACTATAAAACTATATCTATCTAGTTATCTTACCTCTCTTATGATCATATGCAGTACTTGTATTTTAGGAACTACCTCTTCCATAAAGACTTGTGGAATCTGTTCCTATACCAACTCTTGTGTATCCTGATCATCAACTTCATAGAAGTCAATGTTTCCCCCACTATCCTTTTTGAGGATGTGCTCCCTCTCAAAAAAGACAAATTCAGTCGGGACAATCAATTTCTTTTATAAGGGGTTATATAGGTTGTATCCCTTTGTTTCCTTGGGATACCCTAAAAGGATACACTTTGTTACTCAGGGTTCTTTTTATTTATTGATAATGCCTTAACAAACTACTCACAATCCCATATAAGTGTATGTGAAAGAACATGTTTTTACACTTCATAACTCTAAGGTAATTCCATTTTCCCCTTTAGTTGGTACTCAGTTTAATGTGTATACAACAGTTTGTAATGCATATCCCCAAACGGATAATGGAAGATCTGAATGAATAATCATCGAACATAATAAGTCCAACAAGGTATGGTTCCTCATTTCATTAACACTATTCCATAGTGGTGTGTAGGGTGGAGTGAGTTGAGATAGAATCCCAAACTCTCGTAGAAAGTCGATGGACTCGTGGTTATGATATTCACCAACTCAATCCAATTGAAGCTTATTTATCTTATTACCAAGTTGATTCTCTACTTCATTATTTAATTACTTGAATTTATCAAAGGGATTAGGATTATACCTCATCAATTAGACATTACCATATCTACACAAGTCATTAGTAAAAGTTATGAAGTAAGAATATCCACCTCTAGCTTCTACTAGAAATTTTCCAAATACATTAGTGTGTACCAATCTTAGAAGCTCGGTGGTCCTTTAAGAATATCCACCAAATGATGGTCCAATCATTTTTCCTTGTAAATAATCATGACATCATTCAAGTGGTTTTAGCTCAGAAGAGTCTAAATAACCATCTTGACAGATCTTTGACGAACACTTCTCGTTTACAGGACCAAGGTGGTGATGCCAAAGCTGGGTGTTATATGAGTTGTGTGAACATGATTCGTTATCAATTTTCAAACGTTGTTTTCATAATTTAAAACATATATACCATTATTTAAATATCCCATACCATAACATATGTTTTACTTATAAAAGAAATTACTTTTATTTCCAAACATGAAAATAAACCTATCTGCATCTAGTCATGATACAAAATGTATGTTCTTGGTAACCATAGGTACATAATAACGATATTTAAAAAAAATCATTCACATTGGAAATGAAAGGTGGTAGTCACCAATGGATAGGGAAGACAACCTCTCTCCATTAGTTTCTCTCTGATCCACCTCTCCTCTAGAAATATTTCAAAATCTACTTAGCTCCTAAATTGGATATAGATGTGAGACCCACAAGCTGTATATAATACCCAATGTGTAGAAATTGAAATATTACACTCGATAAAAAACACACCTATATATCCCCCTTGATTCTAGGTACAATTCCTCTTCTAGTGGTCTAACTTTCCTCATAAAAAAAAACCTCTTTTTCTTTACCTTGACTCAATATCTTCCTCCTATTGGATGGATGGTTATCAGGAGATTTAGACTATTTATAGGTATTGGGACTCTTTTCCTAGTTCTTACTTTTCTTATTCACTATAAGGATTCGGGGTTTGTCATGCCCCATGTCCTTATCCTCTTGGAAATCAAAGTCAGATGTTCTGAAACAATCTTATCATTATTGCTCATATTTTAATTAACAATAAAAATGGAGAAGATCTTGGGCGGAGATGAAAGTATAAGATCTATATGCAACTCATTCGGGAATTTAATCCCTAAGATGTTTAATCATTCAATGTAGCCAATGATCTTGACTACATGAGGCCCATATGACTCATACTCTTCAAGATTAGTTGTAAAAAAATCATTGGAGATCTCATACCTCTCTTACCTCACCTTCTTTTGATAGAGATCCCGAAGGTGAGACATTTTGCTATATACATAAATTTCCTCATGTTTCATCAAAATATCATTGTAAATGGATGATAACTTGAAGAACTGAATATATATAGTATCATTCATATTTTTCTCATTGAGAGATAAATCTTCATCACTTGTCTCATTACTAGAAGTAACATGAACAAGTTCTTCTAGTATATACAATTTCCTTTCATGGTGAAGGATTTCATATAAGTACCTTTCCCACTCTTGGAAATTTTTTCTAGTGAGAAGGTTATCCTTACCAAGTGTGGATCAAAATGATATGTTTGAAGTTATCTAAACTTTTTTTCTTCAAAATAAAATGAGTAGAATTTCTGTACTTTATCTGATATAATTTAGACAAAACAATAAATATTATATTTATTAATCTCCCACTATTTTACCAAAACTCAATATCCCTCACCATTGGCTTAAAAATATCTTGTTTCTTCGATATTATAGTGTAAATGATCCATATTCTACTTCTCATTACCCTAACATTGGTTGGTCAACCAACTAAAATAGTTTTAGGTAGGAATTGAAAATACCAACTGTATTAACTCACAGTTCCTTGATCTGTTGAGCGGAATCCCTAATCCTAAAATAATTAATTTAGATTTCCTCAACCCTTTACTCTCAGTTATAACAAGTCCTTCTTTGGAAGTCAACCATTGATGTAAACTAAGTTAAGTCAACCCAAAAATTCAAGTTAGAATTCCATGATAATTTAAATCACACCAACTGTAGATGTTCAAGAACTTTGACCTATGGTTCGATTTTAACCAAAGTAGTGGAAGGATATACTAATATAATATAATCGAGTTATTTTATCCTTTCCTTACATATTTTCAATTATTATCTTTATCACATGCACTAATAAAAATGGGGCCTTTCCCCATGCATCTATACCCACAGTGTTTCTAAACTGTGGGTATATGTGTTTTTTTATTATCTATACCCACAGTTTTATTAAAACCATGGGTATTCATTCCCTAATTTCACTCTTCCATCAGGTTTCTCCTCCTTAACTCTTCCATAACACTCCTCCCCTTCACTCTTCCATCAAGCTCCCCTCTTGAACCCTCACTTCCCTGGCTCCGCCTCCCAGCCCTATCCTCCCGGCCTCGCCTCCCCTCCTTGACCACCACCTCCCGGCCATCTGACCTCCGCCTCCTGGCCCTCTCCTCCCCTCACCGACCTCCACCTCCCGAATATCCGACCACCACTTCCCGACCATCTCCTCCCCTACCCGGCCTCCGCCTCCCATCTCCGCCTATACTTCTGACCTTGACCTACTGACCTTCACTTCTACCTCAATGTCCTAGCCTCCGCCTCCCTGCACCAAACTCAGGTGAAGTCTCCCCTATCAAGTCCCTCTCCTCTGGAAACTTCTCCACTGATTCATTGTATCTAAGTATGGAATTTCTTCTCCTTTATTTTTTATTCTTTTTAAACTAATCACTTATTCTTATATTAAGAGCCTCAACAAGTTGACTACAAAATTTCTCTTTTGAATTGTTTATTTAATCAATAATAATTCATCTTAGAGGTAAATTATACTTAATATAATTGTTATTTCAACATCCTTTTTCATTTTCAATGTTTTATACCACTACATTTTGTTCTTTGGATATATCCAAAAACACTACTAGTTTAGGATCATGTTAACAACCTAAATAATTTGACTAAATAATTACTCTTTTCATTGTTTATTTAATAAATAACCATTCATTTTAGAGGTAAATTCTACTTCCTTTTATTTTTATTGCAACATCCTTTTTCATTTACAATGTTTTATACCACTGCATTTTTTTCTTTGGATATAATAAAAAACACTACTAATTTAGGATCATGTTGTTGAGGTCCTTTATAATATGACCTTCCCACATAAAAATTACTAGAAGTCTCCCATATGTTCCTCTATATTTTATGATCCATAAGTTATTTCATTGCAGTTGATTATTCATAGTAGTGGAAGTAAATTTTTTCATGGATTCTCTAGCTCCTTGAGTCCCTATAATTAAATACAGGTAATTAAGAGACTGATTTTTGTTTCCCATTGGTAGCAATATTGTCTATCTTTTTCTACTTTCATTATTGGTTTAAATTGGTTCTCTCATAATTTCAACCATATAAATTTCGAATTTTGAATTTAAATCTGGCGTCTTGTAATCATCAACTGCACCTAATCACTCATGAGATTGCTCTATTATCATGTATGTCCCTTTATTGTCAAGTTGCGGTTTATTATCCTATAACCAAGAAACTCTACTGAAATACATATAAAATTACACCATATCTTTCAAATATTTTTTCTAGTGCTAGTGTTGATGCATGACGTTATCCACCATTGAGGCCATCTTCTTTGTTGGGACATTCAATTATTCTAGAATTGTGAAAACATAGTCTAGGAACTACTCCAATCCCCGGAGATAGAAATCATAACTCGTATATATATTTTATTGAGTTTCCACACCTTAATTGATCACTAAAACTCCCTTGTGGTTCTTATCTTTTCACTATATAGGTTATATTATACTATAAAGAAAAATATTTGGGTCTATACCTTACATAACACCAATAAAACCCTTGAAATCTTTAACTTTCAGGTTGATTCAAGATCAATCTAGCTTCATTTTATAGTTTTCATGGTGTAGTGTAAGCCTACTCCACAATTGAAACAATATATTGTATCTCCACACATGGGTGGCTCCACCATTACATCAAAACTCAACGGCTACATGATCATGCACAAAATTATCATCAAGACTGTATCCAATATCCAATGACCCACATTTAATCTATACTATCCCCACACATCCTTGAAACTATACATTCCTATTCTATATTCCAATCTCACCAATCATAGATCACTCATATTTTTTCTAGAAACCATTGGCGTCTCACCATGTCAAACCATGTAAATGAAAACTCATAATTGTATCATCATTGTATAATTCAACTAGAGTTCATTCATAGTCTCACCACTGTGATAAAATATTATCCTGAGTTTATAGGTCTATTCAAATAATCACTTTTCCATTAAAAACTGTAAACTCTATCGAAACACTAACTCATAGAGTGTATTCATCTAAAGATCACCAAGAATCTCCATATGTGTGAACCCAAACTCCTCCAAGAGTGTTATTACCCATGGGAACCTGACATTCTATCCACCATGAATACAATTGTACTACCTGACATGTACCAATGTCACCTAGGCTAGGAATCTGAATGAGACTTCCCTTCCCAAAACCATCCATAAGGATGAACGAACAAGCACATAAGTACTTATCTTAGAGAACCCAAGTCACCTAACACACCTATCATAAATACATTGTCAAATTTTTGTGAATTGATATCCTAAACTGAAGTTTTTACTTAGGCCTCACACACCTAAATATTCCGAAAAAATTTCCAACTAGTCTGATGGGTTACCCTCAAAGGTCAGAATGTACTAAATTCCAAACCTGGAGTCATGCTAAATAAGGCAAACAGTCTCTCAAACCTACTCCACACATTATGCCTAACATTGGTCATAACTATGGGTTTCACTTATCCCTATCTCAAGGTAACATGGAATTTTGCATTCCCAATACGTACTTTTATGTTTCAACCACCCATTGAAATTAATTTTGACCTACCCACTCTTAGGTCAAGCATAAACCAACAGTTTCACAAGTAATCACTACACATCTCAAAACAAGATCAATCACACTGTGACCTACATAAAAATTCACTACAGTTTTAGAGCCTCCTCATCATAGGGATACCACATAACTCTGGCACTCTCAATATCCCCAACCACCCAAACGTAGGGTCCACATCTACTACCCATCATGTCACTAATATATATATAGTTCAAAATTATTTTCATTACACTTTAAAATTTTATATTAACCCAAAAATTCTACAATAAGGTCTTAGATAAATGAAATTTCAATTAAATTAGATCATTTATATAATAAAATATTATAAATATAAATTTAGTCCTAAATAATATGGACTTTCCTTATACATGGGCTGGCTAGTCCCAGGGAAAATCTCCATACCTTGTATCGACACATTCTTATTGTATTTTTTACCTTTCCAAAATAGTAAGACTAAAAAAACCTCTAATAATATTTTACTAGGTCCAACCACCAATCGGTTCTTCAACTATTGGTAGATATAGTAACCCAGGAATGCCGCCCCATATGATGGAGGATGCTGAATAACAATGAGGGTGTCAGGTATTATGGTGGGAGACTATGCCTACATATTCAATTAAAAAAACAGTAGAAATAAAAATACTATTATAAACATATGTAAATAATAATTTTAATGACACAATGAAATGTTTCAATAATAATCAAAATAATCCACGCAATAAAAAATTAATTTTATGCAATACATTCAGTTAGTCATAATATAACCAGAATATTAGAAGATAAAACTATGAAAACTATGAAAAATGGTATTGTGTATCAACCTCGACCCAACACCCATGATTAGTCTTAGAAACCATGCAATAAAAATCGTCAGCTGCTTTCCCAAATCTAAATATACAATATAATATTTATAACAGCTCAGGTGCCCAACTTCCATGGTATAAAGTGCAGGGTTTTATTATAACTCGGTAAGACTCAAAATGTGGTGTCTCTAAACTTAAAATTCAATTGTTTTTTTTCATTTATATGTGATTTAATAATCAATTATTGATTATAATATTAATATTTTACATATTTATAATTTAAGTTAAAGTTTAATAAAAATACTACTGATGCTTGATCTCTACAATGGCACTCACCATCATTTTATATCTACTTTTTCCATCACTGGCGAGTCTATAGTCATTGTACATTTCAAATCGTAAATGGTAAAAATGTAAAAAACCAAGGAAACCAAGGCAATAATAATCTGAGAGAGCCCAAATGGATCAATATAGCATTCTCTCTGAATAAAACTCATAAAAAATATAACTGGGTGATCCTTTCCATTATTTATAATCCATTCTTCCAGTCTAAACTCAAGGAACCATCCTTGACATTTATAAGAATGGTAGTATTATCACCCATAGCTTACGATGGAGGTATTCCAAAAAAAAAAAATAGATCAAGTCTAATTAACTTAACTCATCATTCAAAATTAAATGAGGGTACGCCCTAAGAATCCAAAACAGTAATCGATGACATTTGATACACAAGACATTACCTAAACCCCATGGGAGATTCCCTTAGTCATTTCACATCAATTTACCTCATTTTCATTTCTTATGAGAACCCTAATCATAGTGTGTTTAAAATATAGTGTTCGATATTAATATAATAACGTTTATTTTATTTTTCAATTGATTTTAAATTCATTTATTTTACCAAAATGACGTTTTACTTTTTAAGGGTCTTGTTGTGACTTGTTCAACTTTGTATGCAGTAGGTATTTCTAGGTAATTATTTTATTAAAAAAAATTCATGAAGTGATTTAGTTTATTAAATTCATATTATAGAATATTTATAGCAATATTTTATACCCATTATTGTTTTCCACCAATCTATTTTTTCATTTTCAATAAAAAACCACTTTTACGGCTGAGTGGGAACCTCACAGCTACCACCGTTCATACGTGATACCAAAATCAAAATGAGCACCAAATAACCCAGTACACAGCCAACCGATTCAAATTCAAAAACAAAACAAAATCATACCATATCATCACGGAAGACGAACCATCTCGAGCTACACACCCTACGAACCATCCATCAGCATCACTACCCAAATGTCGGTGAGGACCCAGAAAATGATCAATGACATCACTATTCCGAATCAGAAAGACACAAAAACTTATCCACTAAAAACCACCATCACCATTATGAACATAAAATCCACAAGCACCACTTCTAGCAAGAATCATCAACAACAGGAAGATATGCCAAAACAGTAGCAAATCGAACATTCAATTCCAGTTTGCACCTCATGAATCATCAAAAACCACTCAAACAAAACCATCCCAAAACCTCACCAAGATCCATCGCACCATACCGACCTGGCTTGGTGAGAAGAAACCAGAGGCCAGGGAAACGTTTGGAGAGGGGATGCCTAATCCGGGAAAGGTGACCTTTAGATGGATCACGAACCAGTTTCTTCAGTGCCACCAACAGGGAGATAGAGACCAATGAGTTGAAAAAGAATAAATAGGATGGAAATATTAAAGGACCATAAAAAAGGACCACTAACCAGTAGATAAGGATTTCGACGAGGACGGAACACCAAACTTCCGCCAGATCATTCGATTCAACCAGCGACCATAACGACGAACAAACCCAGCCACAAAGAATCCTTGAAATCGAAAAGAACCCTAGAACCATCCCAAGTCCCCACAAACACCTTAGTACCAACCTGAGAAGAGGTCCAGGACAATGGTCTGGGTAGCAAGAGCAAAGGAGGTTGATCAATCCCACGAGGAGAAGCCGTCGGGCACTACTACCACCAAAAACCCTAACCACCAGAGTATCTTTGTGACAAACCAAGATGGGGATCATTTGAAATATTTTTGATGATGGGTAAATGTTTTTATCTCTCCCTTTCTTTTTAAATGAAATAACCCATGTTTTAAGGGTGTATTTTAATGTAAAAATTTGGTTATTTTATGTTACACCTAAGAGAGGACAATTTTTTTATCTCTCCCTTAGTTCAACTATAATGACACATAAACTCTATCATATACATGAAACATTTCTTGTCCCATTACGGTTAACCTTTTTTATTATCCATTTATAGTATAGAGGTAATAATTTTATCTCTGATACTGAAAATATTGAAATTGGTTATAAATATAATGGAACTTTCAATATAAATGTGAATTAACTATTAAGATTTTATGTTCTAATAGTTTTATTTTCTATAGTAAACATCCCTTTTTTAATTATGGTTTAAATTATTTATTGGAAGATAACTTTTTGTTTAATATTATAGAATGGATAGAATCTGGATGTATCATACCGATAGGATTTCAATCGCTTTTCAAAATAATTTGGAGAATTTTTTAAATTTATCATTTGACAATGATTCAGATAGAGGTTGTATACAATGTCCATGATATAAATGCGTTGTAAGACCATGGTTAAGCCAAGAATAAGTTATATACCATATAACGAAATTTGTATTTCAAACAAACTATTATGTTTGGTATCACCATGGAGAAATGAGTCAATGTTCTTATGGTCATGAACAAAATGAAATAAGTGGTATGGAGAATTTGATATTTGATTGGTTTAAATTTTTCCATCATCCTAAGATAGATAGTATTACATTGCAAGAAGAGAATTATACCAATACACATGAGGAAAATAATGAAGATGATGATGTGAGAGTGAAAAATTTATTGGATGATTCCAGAACTCCAGTATATTAAGAATGTACTAAAATAACCAAGCTAGAACTTTTAATGTGATTATATCATGGGAAAACCATGTATGGAATTTCTAATACCTCTATTGATTATATTCTTATATTTTTGAAGGAATTTCTTCTTGATGGTGTAGATATTCCCTCAAATCATTAAAATTCATGGAAGTTAAATAAGCAGCTTGGATTTGATAATAATAAATTCCATGCTTGTCTGGAAGATTGCAGTTTATTTTGGGAGGAAATAGATGACCGTAATGAATATAATGAATGTGGTACATCTCGATGGAAGAAAAATTTAAATGAAACACCATCTTGTGTGGCATATAAAGTCATGTGGCACTTTACATTGATTCCCAAACGTCAAAATATATTCATGTCTTCCGAAATCTATCCCAATATGTGATGGAATGATGCTGAAAGAATTAAAGGTAATGATGAGTCGGTTCATACCGAATATCTATTAGCATGGTAGAAATTTTATGCACCACATCCTGATTTTGTAGCTGTGGTGTGTAATGTCAGGTTGGGTCTATCATGTGATGGGTTTAATCTGTTTGGTCAGATGCTTACTTCTCACAGCACATGGCCAGTTTTTATTCATGTTTATAATCTTCCTCCATAGATGTGTATAAAAAAAACCTTTCACTTTATTGAGTATACTAATATCTGAACCTTATGATCTTGATAATGATATATATGTCTACTTTCAGCCTTTAAAAAGAGAGTTGAAAAAACTTTGGTATTTGGGTGTGCGTACATTCGATGCTTATTCAAAGAATATGTTTTAGATGGGTGCTACCCTTCTATGGATCATAAATGATTTCCCTACTTATGCAATGATTTCTAGGTGGAGTACGAAGGGAAAACAATCATGTCCCATTTGTATAAAGAATACATTATCTAGAAGGCTTAAATTTCATTGTTGTTTCAGTTTCATAGGGCATCGATGATTATTTCTAATGGATCATCAATACAGGATGAATCATCAAAGGTTTGATAATACCATTGAGACTGAACTAACACCTCAACGTATGTCAGGATGTGATATTCTTATTGAATTGAAAGATTTCAAATTTTCATTAGGTAAAGGTTAGTTGAAATCTAAAAAGAGAAATAATGTTAACACTGAAACCACTTACAATTGGAAAAAGAGATGTATTTTTTTTTGAATTTCCATATTGGTCTACCAATTTATTACATAATTGTTTAGAAGTAATGAACATTGAGAAAAATATATGTGAAATGATTCTTTCAGTTCTTCTGAATATAAAGGGGAAGACCAAAGATGACTTCTGATCTCGTCGGGACTTGTTGGTTTGGGTTATTCGACCGTAACTACATCCTGTGTGTATCGGTGAAAACAAATGGAAAGTCCCTTGTGCTTCTTATGTGATGACACAACCAGAGAAAGATCAATTTTTGGTAGTATTGGAGAATATCATGGTTCCCGATGGCCATTATAGCAACATATCTAAACGAGTCAATAGAAGAGACATGAAACTAAAATCTCTGAAAACTCATGATTATCACATCCTTCTTCATGAATTGATTCCAACAGAAATTTGGCATTTTCTATCCAATAATGAAAGGGTGAAAGTTATTCTCTTGTGCCATTTTTTAGAGACCTTTGTACTAAAAGGTTATCCTAGTCATTCTTGATAAAAATGTAGTAGGAGGCGCCATTAATTTTATGTGAGATAGAATAGATTTTTCCTCCATCCTTTTTCACTTGAATGTTGTATTTAACGGGTCATATTCTAATTGAAACACTTCTTGGGGGACCAGTTGATTTTCAGTGGATGTATCCTACTGAAAGAAATATGTGCACAATGAAATCATATGTTCGAAACAAGAATTATCCTAAAGGTTCGATTTTGAGGGGTTATCTGGCTCAAGAATGTATGAATTTTTGTTCAATGTATTTTTTATGTCACCACAAGACATAAACGGCCAATGAGAAATGAAGATGATTAGTATGGGG
The DNA here is from genome assembly GCA_963277665.1 of Viscum album. Classification (NCBI taxonomy): domain Eukaryota; kingdom Viridiplantae; phylum Streptophyta; class Magnoliopsida; order Santalales; family Viscaceae; genus Viscum; species Viscum album. The sequence goes on along the minus strand of OY728140.1, from coordinate 91,288,140 downwards.
AAATTGAGACCTCGTTTCCATCTCTTCCCCAAACTGGAGTAATTGTTGGGTCTTATACATAGGCTACATTGAGCCTTAAAGAGCAAGAGATGGAACATCACACTATCTTGTTTAACTGTGGTTTGTTCAATAACTATATCAAGTATGTAATTTGGATATTTATATGTTATCTCATATTATGAAATTTCACATACACCTTACACTTTTATTTTCATTTTATGTAGGGAATATAAAAAAATTATAAGAATAGTTCATTGATATTTGTCTTTGAGAAGGAGAGAGTCTTTTCATAACCTAGAGTTTCAATATTGGTTGAAATCAAAGGTATTACCATTAATTTTATTATTTTAAAAAATTTATATCCATTTAATTGTATTTTTCATATATGTTTCAGGTGTTGATCTTACCTATTGACTCCGTTTCTCAAGAATTGAGAGCTTTTTCTTTTAGTCCTAATTATTTGGTTCGTGAATGAAAATCTTTAATTATCAATGGGTATAAATTTGTTACAATGGATCAAGCGGTGAAAATGAGAACACAACATGATGGTGTTATGTTAACCGCTACAATGGATTGTTATGCCAGTGTATCAGATAGTCTGCCTCTATATAAAGATGTGTATTATTATGGACTTGTTGATAAAATATTGTTATCGGATTACTACTCTCAAGGTAGATTCATTATGATGAAATGTAAATGGTTTGATCGACATGGTAAATTTATTGATGATTGTTGATTTAGAGTTATTGATATGAGTCGATTCCTGCGTACTGATGAACCATACATTTTGGCATAAATGGATAAACAAGTGTTTTATGTGAAAGATCATTTGAGACCCAATTTTGATGTCATTAATGATGTAATCCACAAAAATATTTTTCATGATGATGGTGATGAAATTTCCACCATTGACGTCCCTATTGGTGTTGGCCAAAATATTTCATTTGATGAATCAAATTGTCCCATTGTGAGAGTTGATGTTGAACCTGAATTAGTGGTTGGTAATATATAGAAGAAAACATATATGTTTAATGTTCATTCAGTTTACATTGACACTTGTTTCTCAAGTTAGTATTAATATAATTACTTTAATTATGTTTTAGTTTGGAATGATATTTTTTTTGTATTTTCTAGTGTCTTTTCATTAAATCAGATTTATTTCAATGTAAAAAACTTGGTTTAAATCTGGTTTTTATAAAATGTATAACTTGGTAATGTAATTTTAAAAACTGTGTTTGTAATTTCCTTGTAATCATTTGTACAATTGGTGTTGGAATCAATGCGCTCTTTAAATGATGCGTCAGGTGATGCCAATGAGGGTTGTAGAGGCAATAAAGGTGGTGGCGATAGAGTTGTTGGTGGTGAGGATGTTACTGATGCTGCTGTTGGTGATGAGGGTAATGAAGATGTTGTTGTTGATGATGATGATGTTGATAATTATGGGCATGGACATGGGGATGAGGATGTTGGTTATGAGGGGATACTAATCCCCTCCATTTTTGACTTAGTAGGGAGACTTATTTGTGTACTTTAAGAACTTGAATTGATTTTTTGTATGGATGAGAAAAGTTAATTTATTTTCTTCTAAAACGTTCTGCATAAATTTTCACATTAATTTACTTAAAGCTAACAATAGAATCCTTATTCATGCATATGGGTAAGTGATGCCCTTACTGCCATAGAATAATTAGCTCTAAATGATATCCCACATAGTGACATTGGATTCCATTTATTATCTCTTTATTTTTCATAAATTATTGAATTGAAAAGTCTAAATTAATAAAGGTAAAAAAGGAATATATTCCTTAGTTGTTATTTCTAAAATTTTTATTTTGTGAAATATGAATTTCTTCCATTGATTGAACTGGGTGGGTTTTTTGAAATCCCACGTCCTAGAATAATACGGTACATTCTAGAGATTTGTTTTTGGGTTTATAGGTAGCTTTTTAAGAAGGGTGTGAAATTTTAATATAGTCATACATCATTGGTTCAGGATAATGGGAAAGTTACTACATTAACATATCCACCCCTTGATATTTCTAAGTGGGGTAAAATGTTATAAGGGAAAATCTAATAGTCAACCAAACAATCACCAAGGTAGGTATCCAAGGCATAAGGTCATCATGATATATCTAGCTTGTTTTTTGATGCTTGAGTAGTTGATGAATGATGATGAATATGATCCTTAGATGGTGAGAGGCGTTTTTATAATATCTTATACCCTCATATATTCTTTATTTGATATTATAGCTTCTTATTGTTTTATTTCTAAGTAACTAGTGTCTCACTTGTGACTAAAAGTGAAATTAACTCAGAGTATCATGATTATATATTCACCTTTTAGTAAGTGGTTATAAAGTAAAAAAGTTTCACTCAAGTACTTTTTGTATAATATTTTTTTGACACCTTTTAGAATTTTATAATTTAGATATGATCATATCTGACATGAATCCCCCCCTCCTCCTTTGGTTGAGCATCCCCTCCTATGTAGCACATCCCCCATAGGTCAAGATTTCCCTCACCTGATGCGAATCCACCTAGGTCAAGCATCCCCTTATATGTTTTTCTGATTTGGCTATTCTTTGACAGTGAGTCGCTAATATTTTTATGTCATGGTTAATTGATTAATTTTTTAGTTTGGGCTAATATTTTTATGATTTAGTTTTTCATTTTGTATAGTTTGAGTTTCTATTCTTTGTTTAGTTTGATATTTCCCTCACCCGACAGTTTTTTCTGGAATGGTTTGAGTTTTGTTGATTCATTGTTTAGTTTGATTAATTGTTTAGTTTGAGTTTTTTCCATGGTTAATTGATTCAGCTATTCATTTTATTGATTCATTTTTTAGGTCGAGAATACCCTTCTATGTTTTGTTGATATATTTTTCTATCTATTGATTCATGGTTAATTGATTCATTGTTTAGTTTGAATGTGAGTCGCAAATATTTTTATGGCATCCCCTTCTATTCATTTTTCTTGTATAGTTAATATTTTTCTGACATGGTTATTCTTTAACAGTGATTCACTAATATTTTTCATTTTCCTAGAATGTATAATTGAATGGGTGGGTGTGGGGGGTTTTAGAGGGGTGGGGCTGGGTGAAGGGGGTGGGGATGGGTGCATGGGGGGGGGGGGGGTGGGTGCAAGGAGGGGGGCTGGGTGTAGGGGGGGCTAGGTGGGGTGGGGGACTGAGTGCAACAGGTAATGGTGGTACAAGGGGTGGTGTCCAGGAAGGGGGTAGTGGGGGTAAAGTTGGGGGGGGGGGGCAGTGGGGTTGAAGGTTGGGGGGTGGGTGTAGTTGGGGTGAAGGGGCAAGGGGTTGTGGGGGTGAAGGGGAGAAGGGGGTGTGGGGGTGCGGGGGGGGGGGGGGGGTGTCCAGGGGGGTCTATGGGGCTGGGGGGGGGGTAGTGTGCAGGGGGTGTGGGGGTTTAGGGGTAGGAGGGCTTTCCAGGATGGGGGGTGTCTGGTGGGGAGGGTGAAGGGGGCTGGGGGGGTAGTGTATAGGGGAAGGGAGGGGGTAGGGAGTGTGGGGGTGCAGGGGGAAGGGGGCTATCTAGGGGGGGGGTGTGAATATATGCAGGTGAAAGAGCTCAAAAGAGAGTCTGGATTCCCATTTTTGGCTTCATGATGGATTTTACTTTTCGATCATTTTTTGATTTCAATGACTTGTATTGGTTTTTAGATTAGGGATGCATGAAATGCAGAGAACCAAAAAAAAATATATTTTATGAAATTGATTTTCTTCCATGAATTACAACCGGGATTGATTTGAATATAAAATTCAAGAGGTAATGGCTATTTTATACCATTTTTGAAAGACATTATTAACCATTTGTTGTGTTTTTAATCAAATTGACTTGGCATACGCCATGCTTGCAGAATTGATGATTTCAAGTTTACTTCCAAGTGTTCAATATTCGATCTTATAGACATTTCTCAGTATCATGGTTGGATAGTTTATCCCCAGTTATTCAATTTTGAATCCTGTACCTTTATATTTTTTTTAAAAAAATATTTTATACATTCTCTCAGTTTACAGTTTTCTATTTCCCCTTTTCTTCTTTCCTTATACTAATATGCACGTTTTCATGTATATGCATGCATGAGGGTGTCTACAGTGGGAGGTGGTGTCCAGGGGGGGGTCCAGTGGGGGGTGTCGAGGGGGGTGTCCAGGGGGGGTCCAGTGGGGTGTGTCTAGGTGGTCTATGGGGCTGGGGGGGTGAAGGGGGTTGTGGGCAGGGATATGGTAGGGGTGTAGGGGGAGGGGGTGTCCAAGAGGGGGGCTATCCGGGGTGTGTCTAGGAGGGTATGGAGGGGAGCAGGGGGTATGGGGGTGCAGGGGGAGGGGGCTGTCCAGGAGGGGGGGGGGGTAGTGTGTAGGTGCAGGGTGGGGGGCAGGGGGTGTGGGGGTGCATGGGAATGGGGGCTCTCCAGGAGGGGGGGGGGGGTTGGGGGTGCAAGGGGGTTCTGTCCCGAGGGAGAGTAGAGGGGTGTGCAAGGGGGTAGGGGGTGTGGTTTCACAGTGGTTTCATTGTTTCTGATAAGAACTTTTCTATTGTTTCACAATGGTTTTCATTCTGGTTTGTAAGTGAAAAGTGAAACCAACATGGGCAGCTACTTTTTCTGGGAAAACCATCTATACCCCCAGTTATTTAAACCATTGGTATATATGGTGCTGTAAAACTATCTATACCCACAATTCAATGAACCATGGGTATGTGTGCTGTGAAGAAAAATATCTATACCCATGGTTTACTTAACCGTGTTCATATAATTTGTGCTATAAAAATGTATACCCATGGTTCTATAAACTGTGGGTATAGATGTATACGCACGATTTATCAGAACCAAGGGTAATATGAAATTTCAGTGATCTATAACCAATATTTCTACATAACCGTGGGTATAGGGCCATCCCGATGCCTTGGGAGCCCACATTTCATGAAACCATGGGTATTGGAAAATTTCCTAGTAGTGATGATTGTTAATATTAAGTGGTTTTACAAAAGTTATTAACCATGTTTTAGATAATATTTACACATAAGCCAATTTATTTTAGTTCCTTCTTGCAATCTTGTTAATTTCATTAAATTATGTGATCGTGAAAAAAAAACCATAATGAAATAACCATGAAACTAGAGAGAAATAAAATAATAAAGTGGTATGATCATGATATTATAATAATGATTAGTTTATATATTAGTTGATAAACTAACCATTAACCTTGGGGAAAACACCTTGAACCAATTAAGGTTTGTGTTTCATCTTTCCACCTGTCAACATTTTTATCTCTCTTAGATTGGTTTCACCTCAGCTCCAAACATGAACCACCTCTAGTATCTTGGGATATCCATCCATCACATATGTTTTACTCATATGTATGTGAGGGGAAAGGGTTTGCATAAAATAAACCATGGGCACACATGCCCTTACATAGTAATATAAGAGAAGGCATGAAGTCCAAGAATTTAATTTAATAATAAATTAAATGAAACCAATCACATACAAATGGTATGGTCTATGTTTATGATCATCCACATACATGAAACAAATTATGAATTTAATAAAACTATCATTCAATTATTAATTATTCATATTTAAGATAAATCACGCTTGAATAAATTAATATTAATAATTAATTAATAAATTATTTCACCTTAATTCTCATCCTAAGTTCCTTGAGATTATCATCCATTATAATTTTATACAAATTAAATAAATTCAATTAAAATTAACTATGTACCTAAATGTATCTTGGAGGCAACTCGGTGAATACCCTTCCGATTCTACCCAACTTGTATTATACTCGTATACTATTTTACTATAGTGACATATGGAACACACTACTTATAACATACTTTCATGATATGTATTTCATGGATGATTACAAAAATTACATGATTTTTCAATCATGTGTTATACTTCAATGCATGTAGAATAAAAACATGTAATATGAATCGTACATGATTTGCAGATCTAAACATTACACATATATTAATTAAAAATTTATATAAATACATATTTATTAAAATCTATCAGATGGAATGTCATATTTTTATGACCACACACAAGTATATGTATCAAGGTTTACATATCATAATAAATAAAATTTAAATCTTTTTAATTTGGTATAATTACACAGTGTGTAGAAGAGAGCACACAACGTGTATGACTCTCACCGTCTATTTGAGGAAGACACCTAGAGACTCAGAATGTAAACCATGCCTCAAAAACTGGAGTATATTTCATGTCCAATGGGCTACAAGATGCGGGATCTATGAATTACATGGTCACCAGTCAGTTTGGCTGTGTATTAAAATACAAAACCCATCCTTTACTCAAAGGGACTACACGCTAGGTACATGGGCCACACATAATGCACTACGGTTGACCATGCACTAACCTAGCCTTATCAACATGTGGTTTAGGTAATAAATGCACCATGTGTCATCAATTTACATAGTTTTAATTAATTTATGAATTAATTCCTGATCCATTGAACACAAGTACATAGATTTTAACTCCAGTTATATGCCGTGTACTCCTATGTTACCGAACAAGAATCCCTGGAACCTCTTGATGAGATCTTTAATTTTATTTTATTCATAAAATTAATTCTATTGATTAGGTCTACAAGAAATGAAGAAGTAATAATTAGATCTCATGATTTGGATTAAAAGAATTATTGAACATGAATTGAAAAAATAAATAAAAATGCGCAAATCACCAATGGTCTTTAAATAATTATAAATAATTATGTGATCACTTTGATACCACTTTTAGGTTCTAGGTGCAAAATAAGTGTGTGATGAGTGGTGCCCAAATTTTATTTTTTTCATGATTGATGATCAATATGACATTTACACAATGATACATTTCATAATCTATGGAATTGAACCAAAGAATATAGAAAAGGGAAATCATGCTAGAACTTGAGGGAGGATCATCCCATATTATTTATAATTAATTTAATTAATTAAAAAATTACCTTGATGAAATTATTTCTCTGTTGATGGATTTGAGAACAGACTTGTGTTTTTATGTTGTTTATTCATAAAAATAAAGTGAAAATTCTTTCTAGTGGTTATACACACAAGTTCCCTAAATCTCCAGACGTTGCTGAAGGAATCTCTAGGTGCTAGTGTGACTGATCCTTGTGATTGCATCATCTGCCTGTGATTTCTACGAGACCCGCTCCCTAAGTGTTCTCCTTGATTTGACGGATGAAGGTTACTCTCCATTCTTGGGGGAGATCTTGAGGTAGAGAGATCTCAAGGGCTAGAGAGAATTCTCCAATTCCATTGTGCACTACCAAAAAAAATTGAATCTTTGAGAAAATAACGTAATTGGGTTTATATATCGCTAGGGATAAAATAAAATAATTTCAAAAGAGACCTTAATTATTTATTTAATCATAGAAAAAACCCCATGTAAAATAATAATAATATAATTATCATTTCTTGACATGTTCTTAACTTGATAATAAAAAATAAATATTATTTAATCAAATAATATTAAATATTTATAATTTCTCACCAGACCATGAAAACTCAGTCTGCCAATACTTCATAATATTTATCAGGCCTTGACTAATGATTATTTGTTTATTAAATAAATATCACTACAATATTTTACAATAAATAAATAAATATTATATTCACTAAATAGAAAAAAAATATTTATTAAATATTGTTCTAATATTATATTCTCTCGAATAACTAGTGAAAAAATATATACGATCAAGAAAACATGAATAATTATAAAACCACATGTCAAAATAACATTTATTAATTTTTTTAAATAATATATAATAATATATTATTTAACTGAGATTCTGGACACACTTATTGTGTGACCCTCTCGGCCTCTTTCTTAGTGGCATTAGGCGAAGCAGCCTAAAGTCCAAGGATAGAATCTTGAAACACTCCCAAGAACCCGTAGTGAAATAAGTTAATGCTACAATAAAATTATATCTCATTTGGATGATTACTATTTAATATAATCCATTTATCATGATATCTCTAATCAAACAAGTTTCATGTCGGTGCCATCAACCAATGTGCTCAATGTCTCTTTCTTTGATTTACCAGAAAATGAACTTGCATATTTAAAACCATGATGATGGATTTACTTTGGCTATATCATTTCCATCAGAGATCCCGAGATATCAACTTTCTTAAAAAAAGGGATAAATGATTTCTCACATTATTCATTAATACAATATTACTTGTGATGCGCCCAATGTATCCTACTTCCCTGTGAACATATGTCATCATGGATTTCATCAATACATCAAATTACGTGATTCATAATATTCATTAATAAAAATATTAAAGTCAAATGATCAATACACATGTCCTCATATAGGAATATCCAATGACACATAGACACATTGCTTTTCTACCGGTGGGTCTCATTATCATAATATACTACTGAATATTACAAAGGGCATAAACCATGATAAGGTTCCTCAAATTCCTATGAGTCTCCACCCCTGCTAGCCTATATCATTTTTTTTCCTCTAATGATATCATATGTCTATAGAACATATATTTAGGAATAGTTTTGTAGCACTTCCGTGTTCTCATTATAGTGGGGAACTACTATGACCTTTTAGTGTGACAACTACTCTTACGACATTATTAGATAATATTTTGCATAGAAAAACAATCATGATGTGATAAATAGTTTATTAATATTGAAAATAATGATTACATATTATCATAAAGTATACATATGTTGGTTCTAGGGAACCAACTCCAATAGAATCCCACTTGCAGTAGAGGCAATTGGTAACAACCATCAGTCTTCTAGGTCTCACATGATACTATTGCTTCTTATGATATAGGCCTTTAGTCAAGGGGTCTTCCACATTCTATTCCATGGGTACTCTGATCACTACAACTTCAACCCTTTGAAAAAACCCTCAAGAGGTGATACTTATGAATTATGTGATTTGTTCGTTGGCATGACCTTGGTTCTTTTCAAAGAGCCACTACTGCAGTATTATCACAATAAAATGTGATATGGTCTTTACTACTAGGTACCACATCAAGATCCTAGAAAATATTTCGAATCCTAAGAGCATCCATAGATGCATCAAAGTCTACTATATACCCAGACTCCACTGTAGAATAAACGATAAATGGATTCTTTGAAATCTTCCAGATCACAGCTCCTCCATTAGGGAAAAAAACATATCCGATATGTGACTTTAGACCATTCTGGTCTATTTTGAAAACTAGCATCAGTACAACCCCTGATAACCATCTTCCCATCTCCTCTATACAACAAGAACATATCCTTAGTTCTTATTACATACTTAAGGATATACCTAACATTAGTCCAATGATATTCTCATAGATCTGCTTGATATATTGCTACCATGTTCAATGCATAGGCAACATCAAGTCTATTACATAACATGGTTGATCCTATTTTTGAAGCGAATGTGATATTACTCATTATATATTTCTCTTGTTGTGTCTGAGGACACATTTTCTTAGAAATATATAAACCATGTGACACTGGAACCAATCCCCTCTTGTATTTTTTCAAACTAAATATCATTAGTATCTGGTCAATATATGTACTTTGACTTAGTCCAAGCATCCTCTTGGACCTATCACAAATGATCTTGATCCCTAGAATGTAGTATACTCCACCTAAGTATTTCATGGATAAACACTTGTTTAACTAGTCCTTAACAAACTGTAATTATGGTATGTCATTTCTAATAAGTAATATGTCATAAACATATAATACTAGGATAACAACCGCATTCCCACTAAACCTATTGTAAACAAATGGCTCACATTCATTGTTAATGAAATAAAATTATTTTATAGATTCATCGAATTGAATGTTCAATGACCTATATTCTTTCTTTATTCCATAAATGTATCTCTACAACTTGAAAATACTTTTGGAATCACCTGGATTTACAAACCCTTCTGGTTGTGTCATATTGGCATCTTCTTGAAGATTCCCATTAAATAATGCAGTTTTGACATCCATATTCCAAATATCATAGTCATGGTAAGCTTCTATAGAAAGTATAATTTAGATGGATTTAAACATGGAAACTTGTGAAAAGGATTCCTCATAGTCAATTCCTTAATGTTGTTTAAAACCTTTATCCACTATACTTTCTTTATAGGTATTTAAATTAACTTCCATATACAATTTTCTCTTGAATACCCAATTGCATCGAATGGGATTTACATCAACTAGTGCATAAACCAAAATCCAAATAAGGTTATAATACATGGAATAAATTTCAATCTTCATGGATTATTTCTATCTAGAAGCTTCTGAGCTCTCTACTTACTCATTTAAGAAGATAGGTTCATCATTGTTAACCAATAATGAGTCACTATCTTCATGGACTAGAAAACAATATCTCTCTAGTTCTCATACCTCTCTTATGCTCCTACATAGTATTTTTGCTTCAGGATCAACTTCTTTCAAGAGGAATTGTAGAATATATTCCTATACCAACTATTGTGTATCTTGAGGATCAACTTTATATAATTCAATCTTTCTCCAAATATCCTTTTTGAGGATGTTCTCCCTTTGAAGAAATACGGATTGTCTGGTGACAATATCTTTATTATCCGAGGGGTTCTACAGGTAGTATCCCATTATTCCTCAGGATACACTATTAAGATACACTTTTTTCCCTATGGTGCTTGTTTATTTCCTGAGAAGGCCTTAGCAAACTCCTCGCAACCCCATACACATGTATGTGACAAAATAGGTTTTTTCCACTCCATAAATCAAAGGTAATTCCATTTTCCAATTTATTTGGTACTCAATTTAATTTGTATGAAGAAATTTGTAATTCATATACCCAAAAGGATAATGGAAGATCTGGATGAATAATCATCAAACTTACCATTTACAATAAGGTGCGGTTCCTCCTTTAATTAACACTATTACTCTGTGGTGTGTAGGGTGGAGTGAGATGGGATAGAATCCCAAAATCCAATTGAAAGTCGATGAACTCTTGGTTAAGATATTCACTACCTCGATCTGATTGAATCTTTTTTATCTTCTTACCAAGTTGACTCTCTACTTTATTCTTGAATACCTTGTATTTCTCAAAAGACTTGAAATTATACCTCATCAATTAGATATATCCATATCTACTCAAGTCATCATTAAAAGTTATAAAGTAAGAATATCCACCTCTAACTTCTACTAGAAATGGTCTATATGAATTAGTGTGTACCAATCCTAGAAGCTCTATGGCCCTTTCACCCTATCCAGAAAATAGTGGTTTGGTGATTTTTCCTTGTAAATAATCATGACATCTTTCAAGTGGTTTTAGCTCAGAAGAGTATAAATAACCACATTGATTGATTTTTTTCAAATGATTCTTGTTTAAACGAAAAATATGGTGATTAAAAATATGGGAGTTATATTTGTAACACCCCAAGCTTCCACGGTGCGATTATCTTTGAATAATACAGTAGTGTGTGTTGTACGCAATTTCGAGATTCTAACACACTACGACCAATCAAAGTAGCCGTTATGAATAGTAATACCCACTTTTTAAAATTTTATAAATTTTATCTCTAAAAATGGACTTAATTTTTGGATTCAGAATATTGAAATTATCCTAGGGTGAAAATTTGGTACTTTTCGGATAACTTTTATATTTTGATGAATAGTGAAAATTACTTAATTTTAATTAAAAAAACTTTTTTAATCGAAATAATTAATAGTGATAAATTATGAATTTGAGTGGTTTTAAAGTACATTTAGAATATATTTTACCATTTAATACAATTTTGGTCATTGGACATAATTTCACAATTAAACCGGACATAAACAAGTGTCAATCTTTTGATAGTTATTATTTCTTAAAAACATGCCTTTTGTTTTGACAACGAGAATTTATTTGAAATTAATTTATTCCACTTATGTGTTTTGAATTTGGAAAAATGGATTCCATATTTATAATCAGGAGGTCCAAATTGTGTAAATAGTTAACTTTTATTTTTAGACATTTTGAATAATTACTTGGGTAAATATTTTATTTACCATGGTTAAAGGGTAAATCCGGTAAATAAGGGTAAAAAATAATATTATAATAAAAATAAATTACCCTAAAACGTGTCCTAAACCTATTGGTTGATACATTTACGACCATGGGAATATTTGGGTATATTTTGGGACCCCATGGATCCACTTGTAAGTGATAATGACACTTTATATTAATTAAGTTAAAGTAAATACCAAAATGACATAAGCATATATCTTTTAGAAATACAATTATTACATAGGGTTATATATGTTATATTTTCGACTATAAATATTTATTAGAAAGGTAAAAATCTATAATAAATATTTTTATTTTATTTATTATTTTTAAACATTGAATAATTAAATATATTTATGACACAATAATGATGCAGTATTTTCCTTCTTAATGAAATAATCAATTAATTGGTATTATAAATGTTAAAATAAATATAATTTGAAAGTTTTGATGACATAAAATAATTTTATTTGTTAATATTAAATTTTAGGATTGCTTAAATGAATTGTTTTCTAATTAATAAAGTTGTTAAGACTTTAACAAAAATCAATTATTGAATAGTGTCAAAATTGACATAAAAGAGTTTTTAAAACAAATATTATATTATTAATTGATATTCTATTCCTAAAAATATAAGGTTCTGACAAAGGACTTATATAATGATAGGTGTATCATTAATGGACCACTTTGGGGTCTCTTGGAAGTATATAGTAAGTTTATTAACTATATAATATAAAAATACAAAGAGACAAGGTAAATGTCAAACTATTTAATCAAGAGTTAAATATAAATGATAAGGTTAATATAGTGACCCAAACCTGTATAAAATCTATTGGTTGAAAATATTTCGACTCATACCCAACTTGAACTTTAAATAATCCACTTGGGAGCCATTAGAAACCGAATATGAATTTATTATAAAATAATATTTCTAGCTTTTCCAAAGGTGCCCCTCACCTCTCTTATAAAAGGGAACTCCCCCTTCTCACTAATTCACACATTAAAAGCCTTTTTTTCTTGGCTAAAATCTGCCCAAATACCCTATAAACTATCCTCTATTCATCCTAGAGGCCTTAATTTAGTCATAAATCCAACCTAAGGATCCATTTTTATCAAATCAAAAGGAAGAACCCGAAGAAGAGGTAATGTTTTCACCACCCTTTTTCAAGTTCCTTTCTTCTTAAACTTCTTCTTCCATTGTTATTTCCTTTCTAAAATAATAACCCCAGTATCTTCTATATACTGTGATGTTATTATAAATATGGTACAACTATATTCAGTATTCTATCCATCCTTTGAATGACATGTCACCATACGTGCGTACGTACGGCTTACCGTCTCCACGTTGTGGTGTAATTGTTATTCAAAACATTATTATTTTGGATGGGTTTGATAATGATTTTTTATTGATGTAAATAATAAATATAACATGATAATTATTATGTATATATGATATACCATCCAATTATATATTATTTTTCAAAAGAATGATATTGTCGCTCGTGCATAAGTACGGACTACCGTCTCCACGAACGCGATGAGATTCATTACCCATCGTATCAATGCAATTATAATTCACATTTGATGAATAAAAATAATGTTTAAGGACTTGATATCATTCTGGATATGAATAATATACAAACTATCCATAACAAACACAGTTTATGTAACAAAATATATAAAATAAAACGAGTAAGTTAACACCCGAAACGACGATAATACTAACAAATCAATGTTAAAAGATCATATATGATATCATATTAATGTATATGATTCTTGTATAATTTAATAACAATTATTTCACCATTATAGAGGAGTTTAACTTACTATTGACCAAGGAAAAGTACAATGTAAGGTTTTATTTCACAATCTTTTCATTATCTGAGGTTGTTTATATGTAATTATCTACTCGGACCTCTTTATCATCCACATCCATGTTTCTTAAAAATGTATTTCAAAACATTCATAATATTTTATAGACTATGGGTAAAATTAATTTATACCCTTTTTGACTTTTTATAATATGTTTATAAAGGAATCTTTATGTTGTTTTCTAAATAATTTCCTTTTTAACCTTTTCGACAAAATTAAGTTAAGAATGTCTTTTTAACTTATACGGCGGGTGCGGCTATTTTCAACCATTATAAATTCGTCGAAGCTTCCCTTACAATCTTATAAGAATATTTTCAAATTAAATGTTTTATTTTATAATTATGTGACTCATAAATGATTTCAAAATAAAAATAGATATTTCTCTAAAAAGGGTTTTGATTTCATCTATGTCAACATCCTTTGATGGATTTTAAGTTTATTTGGAGTTGATTTATTATGATAAAAAACTTCCATATTTTATTGAAGGTTTTGTGATATGTTTGAATATGGATGTGATATTTTTATACCATTCATGATTTATGGTTAAAGTATTGACATTTCATATGCTAGTTTTAATACGAATGTTTATGATATGCTTAAACCTTTTAATATGAGGAATGTATTGGACTTAGTAAGTGGCGGGTGGAGCCCGCTATAGCTCATCGATGCATCGGTAGGTCTCATGAGATAACTAGACGTGGAATTGGCCGAGGCCCTTTCCCATTTTGATATATGGTTTTGGCTGAGGCCTTAATCATTTTTAGACGTCTTGGCCGAGACCTTGATAAAATTTTTCAGAATGACCAGCATTATACATTCCCTCATTATGGAAATAATATTGATGGTTCATGTGGTCATTCGACTAGAAGAATACCCATGATTATGTTTTATTATGGCATTATTTACTCAGCTCATATTCTTTCCATAAAAGTATTCATGTTTATTATTGTTAAAGGCACGTGGCTTAAATTATTTTACATGCTTAATATTTATGTCATTTTCCAATATATTACTTACCCTTACTGAGCATTTGAGCTCACCCCTTCCTTATGTTTCATTTTCCCAGGAAATGAAGAAGTTAGTTATGAGTGACTTTTAGGCATTATTTAGGAGGCTTGTATGTTTCCAATGAAATAAATTCATGTTGTATTTCTTTTCAAGATGTAAAGTTGAACTTATGTATGAATCTTGTTTCCAATAATACTAAACTGATCGGTCTTTTGAGACATGATTTACTTGTAATCATGCCAATGATATGTAATAATGCACCGACTCTAGGTAACTAGGGTTGGGGCGTTACAATATTAGTTGTTTGAACATGATTTATTATCAATTTACAAACATGGTTTTTATATTTTAAAACATAAAGACCATTATTTAAATGTTCCATAACATAACATATGTTTTCCTTAATAAAGGAAAAACTTTTATTTCCAAACATGAAAATAAACCTATCTACATCTAGGCATGATGCAGAAATTTTGTTCATGGTAATTGTAGGTATAGAAAAATATTATTTAAAAAAATCATTCTCATTAGTAATGAAATGTGGCAGTCACCAATGGATAGGGAATCTATCCTTACTCCATCAGTAGCTCTCCAATCCACCTCTCCTATAGAAATATTCATAAATCTACTTTGCTATGAAATTTGGATATAGATGTGATCCCCAAAATCTGTATCTAATACTATATGCATAGATATTGGAAGATTACACTCAATAACAAATGCACATTTAGCTTCCCCTTGAATATGGGTGTAGTTCCTCTTCCAGTGGCTTGAGTTTCCACATAAAAAACATATAACCCCATTTCTCTTTCCTTGTCTTTAGATTTTTCTCTTCTTGGATGGATGGTTCTCAAGAGATTTAAATTGTTTAGAGGTATTGGGACAATTTTCCTTGTTCTTCATTTTATTATTCACCATAATGATTGTGGGTTTATCACCCCCATTTCCTTATCCTCTTGGAAAATCAAATTAAGAACTTATGAAAGAATCTTCTCATTATTGCTCATATTGTAATTAATAATAAAAATGGAGAAGGTATTGGGTAGTGATGAAATTATGAGATCTATATGCAAATCACTCAGGAATTTAATCCCTAAGATGTATAATCATTCAATGTAGCCAATGAGATTGATTACATGAGGCTCACCTGGCACAAACTCTCTAAGAATTGTGGTAAATAATGTATTAGAGATCTCGTACCTCTCTTATCTCACCTTTTCTTGATAGAGATCCTGAAGGTGATACATTATGCTATATGCATACATTTACCCATATTGCTTCAAAAGATCATTGGAAATGGATGATAACATGAATCACTAAATATCCATAGCATCATTTAGATGTTTCTCATAGAGAGATAACTCTTCATCACTTTCCTCATTGCTAGGCATAATAGGAATAAGCTTTTATAGAACATACAATTTCCTTTCATGGAGAAGGATAACACATAAGTGCCTTTGCAACACTTGAAATTTATTGTCGGTGAGAAGGTTATCCTTATGAATTATGGATCACTGTGATATGTTTGAAGTCATTTTAATAATGTTTCTTAAAAATAACCAGGGAAAAATTTCTATACTTTTATGTGATAAAATTTAGACAAATAAATAAATATTATATTTATTAGTATCCCATTATTTTATCAAAACCCAATATCCCCCACCATTAGCTTTAGAATATCTTGTTTCTTGGATATTCTAGTGGCTATGATCTATTTTCCCCTTCTCATTACCCAAAATTTTGTTGGTAAAAAAAAAACTCACATAGTTTTAGGTAGGAATTCTAAATAACAACTATATTAAGTCACAATTCCTTGATTTATTGAGTGGACTCACCAATATTGAAATCATTAATTTAGATTTCCTCAATCCTTTCCTCCTATTTACAACAAGACATGCTTTAGAAATCAACCCTTGATGTAAACTAAGTTAATTCATTCTAATACTTCAATTTAAAATTCCCCAATAATTGAAATCACCCCAGATTTGGCTGGTCAATCAGTTTGAAATATGGTGTAATTTTAACTAAAGTAGTGGAAGGCTATACAAGATTAATATATATAATCATGGGATTTTATCCTTTCTTCATAAACTTCCAATTATTATCTTTATCACATGTTTTTTAATATTAATTTGTCTTAATTAAGTTAATAACCATGTCTTAGATAATATTTACGCATAATCCATTTTATTTTAGTTCTATTTTGCATGGTCGTTAATTTAAATAAATTATGTGATCATAAAAAAATACCTAATGAAATAACCATGAAACTAGATTGAAATAAAATAATAAAATGGTATGATCATGAGCATATACTTATAATTAGGTTATCTTGAACTTGATAAACTAACCATTAACCTAGGGGAAAAACACCTTGGACCAATTAAGGTTCATGTTACAGCTTTCCACCTGTCCACCTTTTTATCTCTTAGATTGGTTTTGCCTTAAATCCAAACTTGAACTACCTCCACTATCTTGGGAGCTCCATCCATCACATATGCTTTTACTCAGACAGAAGTGAGGGAAAATAGGTTTACATAAAAGAAACCATCAGAACACAGACCCTTACATAATAAAATGACAGAAGGAGTAGAGGCTAATAATTTAATTTAGTATTAAATTAAAAGAAACCAATCACATACAAAGGTCTGCTCTATGATCATGGTCATCCCCATTCATGCAATGAATTACACATTTAGTAAAACAAGAATTCTATTCATAATCGTTCTTATTTAAGATAAATAATTCTTGAATCAACTAATTATTATCTTTAATTAATGAATTATTTTATCTTAATTTTTATCCAAATTTCCTTGATATTCTCCTCCATTATAAGTTTAGAAAAATTAAAAAAAATTATTTAAATTAACTATATACATAAATGTATCTTGGGGTAAACCCAATGAATACCTGTCTAATTCTACCCAACATGTATTATACTCATATACTATTTTAGTCTTGTGATATATGGCATACACGACTTATCACATAATTTTACAACATGTATTTCATGGATGATTACTTGAATTAAATTATTTTTTGGTCATGTGTTATGCTTCAATGCATTTAGGGTAACAACTTGTAATACAACTCATACATGATATGGAGATCAGAACATTTCAAAAATATTAATTTAACATTTATACGTTAATATATATTAAAAACTATCGCATGGAATGTCCTTATTTATGACCATACACAAGTACATGTTTCAAGCTTTACATAGTATAATAAATAAAATTTAAATATTTGTAATTTGATATAAGTACACAACTTGTAAAATAGAGAACACGACATTTAAGGCTCTCACTGTCTATCTGAGGAACACTCCTAGTTACTTAGAGTGCAAATCGTTCCTAAAAAACTAGAGTACATGGCATGTCCAATGGAATACATGCCATGTGATAAACAAATTACATTATCACTAGTTAGTTAATAAGTTTTTTTAAATACATGACCCATATTTGACTAAAAGGGACTACACTCCATGTACATGGGATACATGGCGTGTACTATAGCTGACCATGCTCCAAACTATCCCGCTCAACATGTAGTGTAAGTAATAGATACACAATGTGCCATCAATATACAGAGTTTTAATTAATTGCTGAATTAATTACTAATGCATTGAACACAAGTACAAGGCATTTAACTCCAGTTATATGGCATGTAATCCTATATTACCCTACCAGAATCCTTGGAACCTCCGGATGAGATCTTCGATTCCAGTTTATTTATAAAACTAATCATATTGATTAGATCTTCAAGAAATGAAGAAGAAAGAAGATTATTTCACGATTTGGATTAAAATAATGATTAAACTTGAATTGAAAAACTAAATTAAAATGTGCAAATAAGCAATGGTATTTAAATAATTATTAATAATTGGGTGACCTATCTTATACCACTTTTAGGTTCCAGGTACAATAGAAGCATGTGATGGGTGGTGCCCCACCTAGCTTTTTTCCATGATTTATGATCAATATGAGATTTACACATTGATAAACGTCGTGATATATGGAATTGAATCAAAGAATACAGAAAAGGGAAATCATGACCAGGCCGGAGGGAGGATCATCACATATTATTTATAATTAATTCAATTAATTAAAGAATTATCTTGATGGAATTATTTCTTTGTTGATAAATTTGATGACAAATATGTGTTTTTGTGTTATTTCTTTGTATGCATCAAGGGTAGATTCTTTCAAGTGGTGATCCACACATGTTCAATTGGGTGTATATATGTCTAGGGTTAAAATAAAATAATTTCACAAGTTCCCTTATTTTTTTATTTAATCCTATCAGAACCCCATGTAAAATAATAATATTATTATTATCATTTATCGAAACATGCTTAACTTGCACATTAAAATTAAATATTATTTAATCAAATAATTTTAAATATTTATTAATTTCTCACAAGACCATTAAAATTCTGTCTTCCAATAATCCATAATATTTATTGGGCCTTGAATAATGATTATTTATTTATTAAATAAATATCAATACTTTATTCTATAATAAATAAATAAATATTATATTCACTGAATAGAAAATAAATATTTATTAAATATTTAGCTCACATTATATTCTCGAGAATAACAAGTTATAGAATATTTGAATTCCATAAGACATGAATAATTATTAAACCACATATGAAAAAATATTTATTCAACTTGTTATATAATAAATAATAATTTATTATTTAACTAGGATTTTGGATACCCTTAGTGTGTGAACCTCCAGGCCTCTTTCTCAGTGGTATTAGGAAAAGTAGCCTAAAGTCCAAGGTTATCATCTAGCGATACTCCAAGTCACCCATAGAAATAGAAGTTAATGTTGAAATTACATTATATCTCATACATATTCTTACTATGTAATATAATCCCTTTATCGCGATATCTTTGATCAAGTAGGTTGCATGCTAGGGCCATCAACCAAAGTGATTGATGTATCTTTCTTTAATTTACTAAAAAATGAACTTTCCTATCGAACACCAAGGACATGGATTTATTTAGTCTATATCATATCAATAAAAGGTCCCATTAAATGAACTTTCATTAAAACATAAGGATAAAATCATTTCTCGCATTATTCATTAATGAAATATTACTCGTGATGTGCCCAATGTATCCTACCTTGACACAAACATATGTCGTCATGGTTTCCATTAATAAATAAAATTACACGACTCATAATATTCATTAATAATAATATTTAATTCAAAGGATCAATACACACATATTAAAATAGGAATATCTAATGACACATACACATGTGTATTTCCTACCGGCATGACTCGTTCTCATAATATCATTGGGGATATTTCCAAGGGTGTACACTATGAGAAGATGCCTCAAACTCCAATGAGTCTCCACCGCAGATAGCTAGTATCATTTTTGTTCCTCAAATTATATCATCTATATATAGAAGATATATTTAAGAATAGTCTCATAGAACTTCTATCTTCTAATCATAGTGGGGAACTACTATGAACTTTTAGTGTGACAACTGCTCGTAGAACATTATCACATGCTATGTCACATAGAAGAATAATCATGATGTGATAAGTAGTTTATTAATATTAAAAAAAATGAATACTTGTTATCATAAAGTACATAGAAGTTGGTTGTAGGGCACAGAATCCAAAACTGTAAGATGAGGCTAGGGATCCAATGGGTGATATAGATGAGTGAATCCACCCTTGTTTAGATTTTTCCTTGGATAGTGTTCATGGACCATGGAGGCTATTTTTCTCATGGGGTCCAGTTTTCTAATTTGGACTAGATAAGGTATCCTATAGATGTGCTAAAAAGTATTTATTGGCCAGTTAGTTTTTTAGTACTTCTGGACATGGTAGTGTACCCCAAGGTTGATAGGGAGTCCCTATTTCTAGTAAAAATCATTCCATTAGAGTCCTAGTACCTGGTAGATGAGATCAATGTTTTGACACCTAGGATGAGATCCTAGGGTTTAGAAATTGTCATTGTAATTGGATTGTAATTTAGAGACCCTTCTTGATCATGTGGACACACTTGATGTTGTGGCTGTGTGGGCCATGTTTCATAGTTCCTATTGTTGGGGCCAAAACAAGGGTATATTACATGTGTGTGTTAGGATAGAACCTGAGGGTTGCTGTTTTCCTTTTTTGTTTTTCCATTTTTTTCTCTTCTGTATTTTGTTTATAATTTATGCTAGGATTCACATTCAACTAGACTAAACATGAAATGTGTTTCATGCCCAAGTTATGAAATAATATTTTTGGAACACCATTGTGGGTGGACTACTGATATTTTTTTCTCACCCCCTACACATGCACATTTCTATACATGTAGAACTTTTTTATTCATTTCGATTTAGCATGGTGTAGTGTATCAGGAAGAGGTCTAACATTTTATGATTGAGAAGATCCACTCATGTTGTGTCTGAGGTTTTTACTACAGTTTTTCAGCCATCATGGAGACCAGTTATGTGGTTCAGCTCAAAGAAGGATTATATCCTTATATATTTATTTTTTTTATTTTTCATATGGTTGTCCTAATGGGTGAAAAATGTCTGTATGTTTTAGTTTGTTGATTATATATGGAAAATTCCATTTATTACATTTATTTTAGTCATTTATTTATTTATTTGCACTCTGATGTTCATGGATATTTATATGTTCACATTATTCCCTCTATTACTACACTCTGATATGAGGTAATAGTCTATACACCTTATCCTTTTAGGCCCTCACAGCTAGTTGGAAGCCTCTAGAATACTGTGATCCATGATTTAGGCCTTTTTGCAAGCCAAATCAAGTGACAGGTTGGGACAACCTAGGACAGTTCACGAAAAAATGTAATTAGAGAATTATTTTCTTCATTATACTAATATTTCAGTAGTTGTTAGACAAGAGATTTAGGAATTTTTTAGAGCTTGTGATGGATACCAGACTAGTGATTCATGAACACTGGTCATAGTTGGAAGTCTAGGTTACCAGGGTTTTGGGATTATAGTTCTTGGTTTGTGTGGTTACGGTTCTGTGATTGTTACCCGGAGTGATGTAATTGTGTTTGTGTATTGTATGATTTATGAGTTTTTTATCTTGTCCTGATGGAATGTGGCTTTTATTTATGCATCATTCTAGGAACATAGAATTAAAATTTTAGTCTGTGTGTATTTTAATAGTGATAGAGGTTCAATTGTTTAAAGTGGAAACAATTTCTTATAAAATGTTTACTCATATAAGTACTTGGTGTAATTATACTCAACTAAACCATGGGTACCTTTATTTTACTAATTGGTCATTATTATCCTTTGGATATGTG
This sequence comes from Viscum album, assembly GCA_963277665.1. NCBI lineage: Eukaryota > Viridiplantae > Streptophyta > Magnoliopsida > Santalales > Viscaceae > Viscum > Viscum album. The sequence continues at coordinate 91,265,904 of OY728140.1, read as the reverse complement.
TTTCATAATGGTAGATATGAATTCAATTCATTAGGCGATGCGTGTAAACCCTTTTGGTTTGGTGTATGATTTGGTGTTCCATGCTGATGTAGGTGGTTTCTTAATGAAGGTTAGGATTCCTGAGATATTTTTGGATCAATCTTGATTTTTCCTGAGTTTTTGGTAGCCTTTAGAATTTATACGGGGATACTGAGGATTCCTTGGGATTGTGTTGTGGAGTGCTGGGAGTGCTCATGATTTCTTGGGTTTTGTGGCTAGCTTTGTGGCTTTATAGCCTATTGAGAGGGAATGTTTGGTTAGAATCCTGGACCAATTGGTTTTTGTTGTGATTTCAGTATCATGGTGGGATTGTGGTTGGGTACTTGTGGTTTTGGATCGATACCCGGGTGGATGGTGGTTGTGTTGGTGGATAGTGCTATGAGGGAGAAGCCATGTTTCAGGAGGGGAGTGTCGAGGGTGCTCTGGTTTTTTGGGACTCACCTATGAGAGGAGCATGGTTAGTGGGTTTAATCATGTTATCCTATGTTATTTAAGTCTTATATCGTTTGAGTGTGATTTTCTTTGAGTTTTTTTTCACAGATTACTCTTCCTTGAGTAGGGGAGTGGTGTTGGTGTGGGTTTTTGGGAAAAATCGTTTTTGAGAAGACATGTGCATGATGGTTAGGGAAACATTATATTTATTCAAGTGAGTTCACTGAGATTTATTTTGGTCTTGAATAATCCTTATGGAGTGGATTTCAATATAGTCCAATGTTCGTTGTGGTCCATTTTTCATTAGTTTCATTGAGTTGGGGGTTGTCATTCATAGTTTGTTGGGAACAGGTAGTGGATCGTTTTCCGTGTTGTCAATCTGGTGTGAGTTGTTTGACCATGTTTTTCAATTGTTTTAGGTAGTGGAAGGAGTGTTGGATATATATTTAATCACTTTCTTGAGGTGTGACAATAAGTATAGTCCTATGGTGTGGAGAATTAGATCGGTCACGGTTGAACATTCCTTGTGTTGGGGGTATTTATAGTGCTATGAGACCAGTAGGAAGATTGTCGTTGCTGTATTGGGAGCACCAGTGTGTATGGTAAATCATGGTTTTCATTTGATGCCCATGTATTCTCAGGGTGAGAAGCGTTTATGGTGGGGATCTTTTCATGAACCACGTCGTGATGGTTTAAGAACAATATGGGAAATTTGAATTTTTTCTCTTGGTTGGATTTTGATGGAAAATTGATTAATTTCTCCTCTAAGGAGATCTCAAATAATTTTTTTGACCACTCCATTGGTCTTAGAATACCGTGATTACCCTATTATAAGAGTTTCGTGGAATGAAAATCCATACAAATAATGGTTGAATATTTAATATTTAATTAATTAAATATTATTTATTCATGCATGTTCATTCAGTAATATATTATATTCAGATAATTAGATCTAAATTTTGACTTCAACATTGAATTAGGAATAGGGGGATTTTCCTTTTTAGGTAATAACCACATGTTGGGCTTTGGGTCCGGGTCGAGCCCCTTTTCTTCTCTCACTTCACTTTATTTTTTATTTTTATTTTTATTTTTTTATTTCTTTTCAAATTTTATTCTTTTATTATCTTTTCCTTCCCTAGTGTGTAACATTCGCCCCACCCTTGGGGATTCTATCAGTTGAGGGAGATGATAGGGAGAGGGAGAGCGAGAGGGAGGGGAATATAAAAGGAAGAGAGGGGAAAAGAGGGACCACTGTAGAGATCGGTTCGTGATGGATCATCGTGCATGTGATACATAACATGAATCAGATCAAAGCATTGACAGATTCCTCTTAGAGGTAGGGAAATTTTTATGTTTCTTCTATAAAACCTCATATAGTTGTTTTTTTAGTTTTAATCTAGTTTTTGTGCTATTTTTGACCCATCATGGGTTGATCTAGTGGTTTCTGGGTGAATCGAGGCATTTCGAGGCATCAAGAGAGATTTCTATTCAGGACATACCAATCACACAATGCATGGTTTGATGAAAAAAAGTTATGTGTTCTTCCTATTTGGGAAAGATGAAGTTTTTTTAAGTACACACCATGTACTTTAAGTACACACCGTATAACGGTACTTTACCTTTTACCTATCCATGTGACCATGAACATGGGTATTTAGGGTTTTGGAGGTACACACCATTTAATATAGGTACACCCCATATAGTGGGACATGGCCATGAGGCCATGTACTCAGGTAGAAACCCCTTGTAGTAGTACATGTCCAGACCCCATGTATGCCTGATCAATGTACTGGTACACATCTAAACTCAATGTCTGCTCTATCTGTGTAGAAGTAAATATCCCAGAGTATCTTTGAGAGTCAAAATCATATATTTAGAGTTACACACCACCTAATGTTCTAAAAAAGGATTTTTTTGTGTCTTTTTTCCTGAGAGTTAGAATTGGGATTTTGAGTAGTCCATCCTGAGTGTTGTTTCCATGTATATCATAGTGGTGGAATCATTTCCGCATTTATAGGCTGTATGGATGGTGTTTTTGACTAATTTAGTTTTGTGGGAGGATTCTATTGATGTTTTGGATCTTGAATCCTTCCAGGGGTTGTGTTGTGAGTTGTGAGGCTCATGTGATGGTGTGAACTTATTGATCACATTGTCTTTAGGATGATAGGTGAGTTTTCTTGAGGTTCATTGGAAAGCTTCCATGAGGAATAATCATGTGTTTTCCTGGTTGGGATTTTAAGTTTGGTTGTTTGAGTTTTAGGCCAATTCGCTTTAGGTTTGGACCGGTATGATCCCTGTAGGTCGTTTGACATTGTTGGATGGTAGTTATCATATATTTACAATGAGAAAAGTTTGATATAGGTATAAGGGAGTAGTTTTGAGGAATAACCTTATGGGAAAGGTGTTTCTTGATGCTACCCTTATGGATAGGTTTTCTATAGGTTTGAGATGAGAATCCATCCATAGTTCCTTGGGTAGGTTTGGATCAAGGTTTAGTTTTGTTGGAGGAGGCCATTTTAGGGTGTCATTCCAGATCTGCGGTTTACTGGAGGATCCATTTTAATGGTGTCCTACCTAAGATCTAGTTTAATAGAGAGGTACTGGGAATTATGGTGGCTACCTTGTGTTGGTTTTCCTATGAGATTATTGATGCTGGTTTTTGTGGTTTTGGTTGGAGGGTGTGGGTGTTAGCCAACCCTAGTGTTTCAGTTTCCCCATGGAGGTTTTTTTTGTTCTTGTTCAATATTGGATGTGAGAAGAGACGTATAGGATATTATTAGACCATGTGTTGTCCCTTAGTTTGACTATTTTTATCTACTCTATCAGTTGGTCGATGTGAGGTGGGGATAGGGAGATAATGGATGATCTAGATGAGTGAAACCACCCTAGTTTATATTTTCACCCTGGATAGGATTCATGGACCATGGAGGCTATTTAATGTTTAGGACTTAGCTTTCTATTTTGTGTATGGTCAGTTAGCATAGAGATCCACGGATAGGTCTTTATCACCCAACTAGTTCTGAAGGACTTTTGGGTATGGTTGTGTACCATGAGGTTTACAAGGGGTCCCTACCACTAGTTTAGATAATGCCATTGGATTGCTAGTTTATAATAGATTCCATCATGGTTTTGATTCCTAGTTTTATATCTTTGGGTTTGGCATGTGTTTTGGTACTTGAATTTTTATTTGGATCACCTTCTAGATCATGCAGATGCGCTCGAAGTTGTGACTGTGTGGGCCATGTTCATAATTCCTATAGCTTGGGCTAGAGCAAGGCTAGATTACCTACGGGTGTTAGGATAGAACCTGAGGTTTCATGTTTTACATTTTTTTATATGTTTTGTTTCTCTTATGTATTTTGTTATCTTTTATACAGAGAGTCATATACATCTAGGCTAGACATGATTCGTGGTGCATGCACATGTTATGAAAACATATGTTAGGAACATTGTTAACGGTGGCCTACTAATAATTTTTTATCACCCTTTCTCATGCACCTCAATGTATGTGTAGACCTTATGAATTATTTTTAGTTGGGCATGGTGTAGTGGATTAGGTGGATTTCAAATGTTTCATGTTTGAGTGGAGCCACTTTTTTGGAGTATGTGTCTTTACTGGAGTTGTTTAGCGATCATGGAGAATAGATATATGGTTCTACTTAGATTAGCAGTAGAGAAATTTGTATTTATTTTATTTTATTTTATTTATTATGTGGTTGGACTAGTGGGAGAACAATGTATTTATGTTTTAGTTTGTTGAGTCTATATTAATCATTACATTTATTACAATTATTACAGTTATCTATTTATTTATGTGCACTATGTTGTTCATGTATGGTTACATGTTTAGTTTATTTCATCCATAGATAATATTTTATATGAGGTTGTAGTCTCTATAATGTATCTTTTTATTCCCTCACCGCTAGTCAGTAGCCTCTATTGTTTGGGTAGGTGTGCTTTAGGATTTATTGTAGGTCATATTGGGTGACGAGTCGAGTTGATCTGAATATATTTGTGGAAGACCATTGTGTGATCTAGGTGTAAGAATCAATCTTATTCTGATATGCATCTTACAAGAACTAGGGATTAAAGAAATAAATCCATTTATAGTGGTGCTACAACTGGATAACAGATCAGTAAATTACAATTGAGGAAATCTCATGGAAGTCAAAGTGAAAGTTGTAAAATTCATATTTCTTATGGATTTCCTCATCTTATATATGGAAGAAGAAAGAGAAATTCCTATTATCCTAGGATAACCATTTCTCACCACTAGGAAGTAATTAATTGGAATGAATCAAGGGAGACTAATTTTTAGAGTTTTTAATGAACATGTTGTGTTTAACTTCATGAAGGACACTAAGTAAAGAGATGAAAAATTAGACTGTCAATCCATCTTTGTTTCTGATGAGAGAGGTTATTTTAATATCATCGAGGATGATAGAGAAATCTTGTCCCCTAATGAAGATGAATGCAGTGATAATGAGGATGTGAACTACGCTGAAACTCTATGGAGGGATATTATTCCCCTATTTATACCATCATTCATTAAACCGTCGATGATGGAATTAAAACATATTCTAATAAACTTAAATAACTCATTATTAGAGACTGAAAGAATACTACCGGTCATTATATGTGAAAACTAATCCTAGTACAAGAATAAAAACTCATTACAGTCTTGAAAAGTCACAAAAAATCAATTTACAATTGAGTGGATGACATTAAAAGTATCATCCCCATGATATGAAAAGATTTTATTATAAGAAGTCTCTAATCCCGAAAATTAACACCAGATATGAATAATCCCTATAATGAAGGAAGTTTTCAAGAAATATGTTTTGAATATTCTTGACACTTGGATATTATTTTTAATCTCTAACAGTGAATGGGTGAGTCCACTAAAATCTATTCCAAATAATGGTGTCTTAATAGTTGTTAGAAACAATGAATTAGATTTAATCTCAACTAAATAAATCATAGTATGGTGAGTATTTTCTGACTATATAAACCTCAACATGGAAACCCAAAATGATCTTTTCCCATTACCAATTATGGATCAAATGCTGGAGTCACTGGTAGGGAACAAATTCTATTATTTCTTGGATAGATACTCTTGGTACAGTCAAATAGAAGTTGACCCGGTATATTTCTCAAAGACTATATTTATATGTCCCTTTGGATCCTTTTCCTAAATATGGATTTCATTCGGTATGTGAAACACACTAGAATATTTTCAATGGTTAATGAAACATATATTTCATGATATGGTGGAGGAATTACTGGATATCTTTATGGACCATTTCTCTTTTTATAAAAGTTTCTTTGAGGCATGCCTGACCAATTTGGATCTGGTCTTGCAACTCTACAAAGAAATGTTCCTGGTATTAAATACATAAAAATTATGCATCATGTTCCAAGAAGTCACATTCCTTAGATAAAAAATATAAAATCAATGAATAGAAGTTTATCTAGTAAAAATAAAAGTAATTAAGGCTTACTTGAGGCCACAACTATAAAGGGCATTAATAGTTTTCTAGGCCAAGCCAGATTCTATCACTGGTTCATAAATGGATTTACGAAAATATCCGCCATTGAAAAAACCCTTATTAAAGGAAATTCCATTATATTTCACTAAATAGTGTCATGGTAAATTCATAACTTTATATAATATATTTATGGCCGCTCTGATAATCATTTCACTGGATTGGGATAAAGACTTTGAGCTGATGTGCGACACAATCAATTTAGCTCTAGGTGTTGTTTTAGAATATAATGTTAGATTAATCTTCCATCCCATATATTATACCAATAATACATTGAATAAGGACAAAGTAAATTACATAAACACCATAAATTGACTACTAGAATTTTTATTTTCATTTTCAAAAGTTCTACAATACCTTGTGCTATCCAAAGTAGTTGTTTATACTGATCATGTGGAACTCAAATGCCTATTGAGTAAAAAGGATGCCAAACTGTGGCTAATTATGTGGATCTTAATTTTAATGGAATTTTAAATAGTAATCAAGTATACAAAGTGGACTAATAATTTCATTGATGTTCACTTTTACAGACTCCAACTGCCCATCATTGAGGATGATGGCAATATAAGCATCGCTGATGAATTCAACAATGAAACATTGTTCAATATAAACATATTGTCAGGCCTATGGTTTTCTGATATTCAAAATATTATTTCTATAGGATCAATCTACCAACATTTCTCCTATCAAAAGATGAATAACAATTTATTCAATGCATTACATTACTACTGGGATAAGCCACTTTTATTTAAGTGTTGTGAATATTGGTTAATGTGGTGTTGCATCCTAGAAAATAAAATAGAATGAAAACTTGATAGGTGTAACACATCACCAGCTAGAGGGGATCGTGGACCTAAACATACCATGGACAAAATGCTTTAGATTAGATTATTCTTCCATACACTTCATCAAAATGTAATAAACATTGTTCAAATCTGTGATTAGTTCCAATGAATAGGCCCATTGGAAAAAGAATAGAAATAAAACAAAATAATTTACTAGAAGTTGAAATTTTCAATGTGTGGGGACTCAATTTTAGGTTTCCATCCCCAAATTATCATGTTATATTTTATATCCTGGCTAGTATGGACTATGTCTCCAAGTGGGTATAAGCTGAGACTACTAACCATGACTCAAAAAAAGTGGTTAAGAATTTTTTAATGAGAAATATCCTTTCAACTTGGTATTCCCATGATTACTCATTAGTGATCGGAGATTTTTTTTCCAATAATGATGTCAAAAGGATTGCTCAGAAAATATGATATCCGATATAATACTGAAACTCCATACCACTCACAAAAATCTGACAAGTTAAAATATCTAATAAGGTGATAAAAAAAATTCAAGGGAAGATAATTAACAAAAGAAGAAAGGAATAGAGTATTATATTGGATGACACACTTTGGGTATATCACACAACATATAAAACAACTATTAGAACTACACTGTTCCAAATTTTATATGGAAATCTTTATCCCCCAGTGGAATTAGAGCATCAATATTTCAATTCCATAAAAAAATTGAACATGGATGCTAAAAAATATGGATAAGTTAGAATGATACAGATAGAAGAACTAGAAGAAATTAGAATGGACTCCTATAAAAATTACAAAATCATAAATAATAGAAAATTAAATGGAATGACCAACAAATTACACACCAAATATTCATAGTGGGATATAAATTTATACTATTCAAATCCTTAATAAAATTATTCCCTAGAAAGATTAATTCTAAATGGATTCGTCCTTTTAAATTCATCAATGTTTTCCCCTATAGGGAGATTGAAATTCTAAAAACATAGTGAATCAACATTTAAAGTTAATTGATAACGGTTGAAGGTCCATCAAGATCTATTCCATGAGGGGTGTATCATTACTTTAAAATTCATCCAAATAAATGTTTGGTAAGCTATCGATGTTAAATAAAGCATTGACTGGGAGGAAACCTAGGGTAGGTCAAAAATGTTAATTTAGATTTTAGGAAGGTTCAGGGATGCTGGATTTATAGGAAAAAGTTCCTAGAAAAAAGTGAAATAAAATTACAAATAACCTTCATGTATTAATTACAATACCTGTAAATTTCAAGAGTTCAAAAAATTAAAATTTCACAATTTTAACATTGTGTATTAATTACATGACATGAAAAATTGAGGCGAATCTCAAATTTTATGAACCATAGAGTCACGCCCACATCCTCCCCCTTATTTTATCCTCCCACACGTGAATCCCTATATCCTAAGTACCCCAATCATCCCTCACTACTATAATTCCTTTCCCTCTCTTCCCATCTCATCATCCTCTTACTATCTCTGTTCCATTCCCTTTCCAACCCCTACCTGTTACTTTATTCAGTAATGGATAGAACCATGAACTTCATCTCTTCATCCTCCAAATGCACACCCAAGGTAAATGATCCTCTTCTATTGAAGAGAGTAGTGGTTTCTAATCCTCAGTGCGCTATTGATTCATCATATTCCTACTCTAATGAATCATATTCCACATCTTCATCCTCTGAGGAGTCAGTGTCAACTTTTGTTGGGTCCCAAGTTGCTATCCAATGCCTTCACTTGCACCCATTCCAACATTTCTTAGCACCCCGAGCATTAGGTTAGGATGGTCCATCTACAAGATACGTCTATGAGGAAAAATAAGACATTGGATCTCACCATTCTCATGAATATCCAAATTCATGAGGACCTCCTTGACCTCATTGCCGAATAAACCTCTCCACCATCACCCAAGTGCATGAGGAGACCTACCAAGATATCTTACTTGAGTTCCTAACCAACTTCGAGATATCCATTACCCACGACACCTTAAAAATAGAGGCAGTCTTTAGTAGATCACCCTCAAATAATTCTGTGCTGGGCTTGACATCTACTCTATATCTTTTATTACCTTCTAATTTTTCATGACCTTGTAGCTCAATCTGAACAATATAGATGCAACAAAACATTGGATGTTGATTTCCAGGGATCCATAGAGTGTTCAAGATCCATACATGAAGAAGATAACCAAGCCATATGGTTCCACCTTTCGGATAATTCATTGGGATAAGGCCCATGCCTAGATGGACCGATGAGATTCCCATGGGAGAATCAGTCAGATTGAATTCATCAGCCTAGCCTCTATCAAGGGTGGACCCTATGTCAACATGCACACATAATTAGAATTATATTAACAGTCCTAGGTACGGTAAAATTGTGGCACTCTGATGGGTGGAGACTTCATTACCCATATCGCCATCCATCTTTGGTCCTTTGATGCCACTCAAACTAATTCTTTTATTAGGAATATGGAGCCCACCTATTGACTCATGATCCATAAGATGGGGATACTTTATAATATGGGGGGGGGGCACTACTAATGGATCCCCAAGTACATTAATGACGCAACTTAGGATTCGACCCATGAACTTGGGCATCAAGACCACCTCCAGACTCACCTCACCATACCTCCACCACCACCACCACCCCTACCCCTGTTATCACTACAAACCTTACCCCTTTGTCCACTACCAAACCTCTTCCCCTACTATATCTGCATGTAACACACCAATTCCCATTTAAATATGTATGATTCTCCAATATATCATAGAGAACCATAGGAATATCTGTTTCTGTATCCACATCTAGTTCTCCAAGCCTTCTCACTTCACCACCTCCCCCCACCAGTCCCTTCATCTTCACACCCACCCCCACCTACTAACCCCACATCTACATATATCCACACACCACCTCCAACCTTGTCCTAACTACTTCCCAAGCTCATAGACTCTACCACTAGGCATGAGTTCCTATCATAGCAGGCTCATCGGGCCAATGTCCCTTCAATTACATCTACCATCGAGGTACCTCTGATCAATCTAGTTTCCATATGTGTGACCACATTATTGATTAAAAACTCACCCCTAGATCCTTGAATGAGCATGTTTCCATCACCACAGAACCCATTTCAATAGTTGATCCTCCAGGCCTTAGACCATATATGAGATAGATTCGATAGTGCTAACCCATAGACCCTCTATTTGGTAAAGGAATTTTGATGTTTCTAGTGGAGACTCCACCCATAGTGTATAATTATTTCCTTATACCCCTTCCATGATATACACTATTTTAGGGTCTATTTTTTGTAATATACTTGTATTACCTTTTTCACTGATGTATCATTTATCATATATATGGATGTGATATAGTATTTTGGATTAACTACTTTCTTTATTATTTTCATTTTTCACTTCTGCATTAATTTAGCCATGTCTAGCTCTACTTCACCCTCTATTGTCATTGATGATACTATCAGGACACTAGCTTCCCTCATACATCATATGTATTAGCATATAGCTGAGGTATAATGTCAGCTTTAGGAACTCCAGCTCTATATATTTCCTCAATAGGATTCCCTCCATGACGTTCATGACAAATACTACTTCCACATGAGGTTCACAGACAACCTATTTATGAGTTAGTTAATCTCATTAAATGTCCCCACAAGCTTGATGATTAATCCAAAATTTCCTCTAGGAGCCAAAGGACCTCTAATATTATAGAATAAACTGACTGATCTTTTTTCCATCCATCTGGTTCATGATTTCATAGTTATTTCTTTATGGGCAGAAACCCATATTTGTTGTTTTCCTCATTTTCGTCATGTTCTTAGGACCTTAATTTTTATTTCCAAGATATTTATATTCTTCAGTATTAAAAACCTTATTTTTATCCACATACATCATATATCTAAGTTACTTTATCTTGATATTGACTGTTTTCACCTGCCCATATTACTGCTTACCTTTTGGTTAACCCCTATAGACTAGTGGTTTATCTAGTATAGGTATTTTGTTTCTAACAATTTTTACAGGAACCCATTTTTCCATAAATATCCATCAATATTCCCCATGTAATGACTATCATAACAAGAAGATCCCAATTACTTATTTTTAATTCATAATATCCATTTTATTTCTATCAATGTTATACTTTCTATCTCTCCCACATCGACTTCAAGGATAGTGTATACACTGTATCAATTAAAGTGTGGGGGAGTCTTTATTATTAATACATATGGATTATTTCTTGTTCAAAATGGTCTAGGGGACATTATTAATTAAAATAATAATATAAATGTGAAATATCATTATGCCCATTTAAATAAAAGTAAACTATTGGTTAGAAATTGTTTAAATTCATTTTTATTCCTATTTAGAATTTTATCATGATTACTGAGTTGATTAATTTAATTATCAATTATGAATTTTTGAAATTTATTTTTATTCGATTATTACTGGATACCATTCCCTTAGTGATTTATAGTTATTTTATATACTCCCATTCCTAAGAGGATTATAGACCTGCATTTTCATAAACTTTTATAAGCATATTTCTTAAGAGATACATGGGTCATGTAAACCTGTCATAACTTGCGTTGATACCTTATTAAGGTTTTGATCGAAAAAATACACTATTAAAATGATTGAGGAAATCCTTGAAGATCCATATTTCTTAAGACCTTGTAATACATATTTCCTTATTTAGCTCATTGTATCCTTGATAAAATTTGTTAGGATAGATTTATTTCAAGCCTATTATCCCTTCCCACCCTAATCTTGGTACGATTAATATTTTTCTCTTGAACAAGTGTGGGGGATTTGTCAGTTCTAATGGATATGGGGTGTTGTTACTAAGGGGACATATAATGGTATTTTCACTATATTTTTATAACTTTTTTCATGATTACTTTTGAAATTATCTGTTCTTATCATATTCCTTTGAAAAAGGAAATATATAAAATAATGGGTTGTGTATTAGGAGGGTTAAAAATCTATTTACTAGACCGATGATTCTTATGAAGAATCATATGTGGTTAGGTGATAAATGAGAGGTCTGACCTAAACATGAATTTTGAAAAATAAAAAAATGAAATAGAGAAAGGAATAGGAATCATTCTTCATGCTATCATGGAATATTTGTCGGTCAAAAATCCCTCAAGGTAACATTGAATGATTTTTGGGTTGGTTGTGTTTTTTTTGAAAAAGTAGGTTTTCATGGTGAATTTTCAATTTCTAGAGATGTTTTTGAAAATACATGTTGACAAAGAACCATGAAAAAGTAATGGATGATTTAGAGGTGGTACAAAAGAAAAGATATATGGTGGCGCCGTTTTCTAGTGTTTTCCAAATTTTTGGGTCCAAAATTTGGTGTTTGGTGAGCATTGAAAAATGTGGATTTCCTTGAAGATATATTCAAAATATGGAAAATGAATTAGTTTTCCAAAGATGGGATTTATTGATTGTATTTCAAAAAGACACAAAGAATGTTGATGGTGAGATCTATGATTACTAAGAGCTTCACAAACGGTAGATGTGAAGAGAATTGTGAGGCATAATTACGACAAAGGCACAAAAGAATTGACCGAACGCTCCACAATTATGTCAATATCTATGATCCAACAATTGTTGGGGTGCTTCATGATATAGAAATAATATCAGCAGAAATTTTGGAGGTTTTCAATTTGTGATGACATGGTGCTAACTTTGCACGGATGGTTCTCGAGTCGGTGGAATCGCCTATAAATACACCCCAACCCACTTGAGAAGAGCCAAGAGATCAAATGAAAAAACTTAAGCTCTCAAATTTTGAAGGAGATTCATGGGCTAGGGATCTTCTTGAATGATAATGAAATTCATTGAGGTAGTTGATCTTTTAAAAAGGAAGGTATGCCATGAAGGCCAGTTTGGATTTGTTGAGGATGTGCACTTTGTGAAAGCTTATTTAGCTTTGCGAAATTGCAAAGACCAGTGTGTGCTTTGCGAATCAGGGAGCTCTAAGGTTTATAGAGCTCTACGATCTAGTGATATTTGTGAACCTATGAGCTCTGCAAACCTGTGAGCTTCATGAAAATGTTGGATCATTGGAGAGTCTTATTTGAGCTTTGAAAAAGTGGGAGCTTCACAAAGGTAGTGTGGTTAGGGAAAGAGTTTCAAAAGGGAATGCCTATTGTTGAGAGGAAAAGTGTTTTTCATCAGTGGATGAAGGTGGAACTTCAACATAGAATCTATCTAAAACTGAGGATGTATTCATTAGTGATAATGAAGAGACCTTCAAGTCAATAAACTATGAGTGGATCTTCTGAAGAAGCAGAAATCTCACTTTAGTTGAGAGAGCAGTGAGTTCTCAAATTTTGAATGGTTGTAAACTAGGAGGGACAGTGAGTCTGCTTCATACTTGTAAACAGTAGTGCACTTTTATTAGATTTGGTACATAAATACATTGATAGTGTATGCTCCTTGTACATAACCTAGTGAGGGCGAACCAAGTAAAATTGTTGTGTCCTATTCATGCATTAAGATTTGTTCACACTCTACAATAGGAAGGAGAGATAAGAGAGTTTTTTCTAACAATGAAACAAGATCAAAGGGGTAGTTGTTTGAAACTGTTATACACTGATTCACCCCCCCTCAGGGTATCTAGCCTATAGTACCTATCAATTGGTATTAAAGAGAAATGTTGATTTAAATGTTTCACTCTCTCAAATGGAGGTCAGTAATCATATAGGGATTCTGATCTTTGAAGGGAACAATTTTCAGCTATGGAAGAATCAGATGCAACAATACTTCCAATCTTTGGTAATAGATGAGTTTATAGAAACAATGCATGGTATAATAGCCGATATTAACATTGGTGCATTATTAGTAGCTAAGTGAGGAGAATTGAATGTTGATGCCATGTAAATAAATTCTTTAGGGGGATCCCTATCCAATGCTATCTATAAAAAGACGATGTCATGAAAAATATCACATTTCATGTGGGAGAAACTTTTGAACATATATGAAAAAGATTCAAAGGTTGGAGAAGTGGATCTAAAAGTGTTGTGGAATAAGTATCAAGATCTTATAAAGAACCCTAATGAGTCTATTGATGCATTCCTTGACAGGGTAAATGTTGTAGTGGAAGACATGTGAGATATTGGTGAATTCATTGAATACATAATGATTTTGAAGTGAATCCTGAGGAAACTTTCACATCCCTTCAATCCAAAGGTTTCAGTATTATAAGACAAAGATCCGAAAGTTACGATACTGGATAACTTTCATATTACCCTTGTAGCATTAGAAATTTGAAATGATGATAATTATGCCGTGGAAAAGGGGAAATCCAAAGAGGTGGAATTCAAAGCCATGAATATTATCACTATTTAAGATTCTCAGTAAGAAGAATAGAAAAATGAGGTGATGTCATTCCTTTCCTCAAATATTCAAATAGGAAAAGTAAAGTTTAAAGGGAAACTTACACTTTCCTAGTTTAGATGTGGAAATGTTGGTCATCTTGCGGCATGGTTCCCCAAAACATTTCAAGAAGATGATGATGTCAATGAAGTCAAAATTCACAAGAAAAAGTATTCAGCCTATGTGAAAGGGAAGAAAAAATTCATGAGAAATTTCTTTAATAAGAAGAATCTTTTTTCACAAGAATGTGAAAATTCCAATGTGTCTGAGGTTAATGAGGTTGAAGAGATAGAGAACCACAAAGATTGTGGAGAAAATGCTATGGTGGTAGTTGTCGATAGTAATAAGAAAAAGGAATAAATCGATATTGATGAAGAAGAATAAGTTGAAGGAAGAGTTGATATGGAAGATGCGTTATATGGTTCTCTTGAATAGATAGATGTTTGGAGATAAAAAAAGAAATCCAACAAAGTAGTTCATGACGCAAAACTCTATATGTAGCAATAAGAAGAAGAGAAGTTTGAGTTGATGGAAGAAATTGAGAAAATCAAGTCATCAACACCAAAAGACTCAGAATCAGTTAGTGATTATAAAATAAAGGTCGAATAATAGAAAAGGTAGATCGATGGATTGAATAACAGAATGAAAGATCAAAGAAATAATATCAAAGAACTTGAAAGAGATGTTTTTAGTTTGCGAAAAAAGGTTAAGGATCAAGAAAAAATCTTGACTCCTACTATGACATCAGGAGGGAATATCACTCAAAAAACCGATAAGCTGAAAGTGGATAATAGTGGTTCCACAGAAAAGAAGCATCAATTATGTTCAGATTCTAAGGCTGATGTGGGGCTTGAATGAAAAAAAGATGAGAAAATTGAAGTCAGACCGCAATTACCCATTTCGATATTGATAGTGGATTTGGGTATGAAGAAAAATCTAAAGATTCTGATAACTAAAGGGAGACCCAGTGGTGTAGAAGTGACATGAAGGAATGAACCCTATATAAGGTTCTAATTATGCAGAAATATGGGACACTCACAAAATTTGTGTTCCATATCTAAGAGGTATAGAAAAGTATAATAGAAATAGTGGTATCCAAACAAAGCTCAATAATATAGAATATCTTTTGAGGTATTTTTGTGTGTGTGGAGGATTTGGGCAAATAGCTAGATACTGTACATCATCTATATAGAAGAATTTTCCAAAGAAGATGAAAACTATTCTCAAGAAGTAGATCCATAAATGAGTAGGTTAGTTGAAAATGTAGAATAGATTTGTAGTCTTGAAAGATGAAGTTGGTCCATCATAATCATAGAAAATCAATATTCTCAATCTATGCTGAGTATGAAGACAAAAATATAGATCAAGAATAAAAAAATATAAGAAGGTTGTGGTTTTTTAAATTTCCTTTAAAGCATTAGACCATTCTGGTGTATGGATCCTTGAAATTGTTTGCAATTCCCACATGACAGGTAATACAGATCTTTTACAATAATAAAATATGGTAAAGAAAGAGTTTTTGAGTTTGGAAATGATGAAGGGCTGAAGATTAGTGCCTCAAGAAAGGCCAAGTTTGGGAGAAAAAAATGAGACGTGCTAATATCTTAGTAGTAGAAGGTTTCATTCACAATTTGCTTAGTGTCAGTAATCTATGTGACACAGGTAATTTTATATGGTTGAAAAAGAAAACGTGTGTCATCTAAGGAAGATATGGTGTATTGGTTCTTCAGGGAAAAATAACAAAGGGGAATATCAACCAGGTAAGTGGAGAAGAAGATATGTTCCTTCTGTCCAAAGAGGAAGAAAGAAAGTTGTGGCATAAACAAATGGGTCATCTATACCAACCATCCCTAGAAGATATAGTGAAGTGTGATGCTGCTAGAGACCTCCCTAAGTCATCACATGATCATACACATAAGTGAGATTTCTGTCAAAAAGGGAATATCATAAAAAAAACATACAAATAAAAGGAAAAGAGGTTAACAAGAGTTCTTAAATTGGTGCATGATGATGTTTGTGGACCTATTTCACCAAGATCCATTGATGTGAAGAGGTATTATGTTCTTTTCATTGATGAATATAGAAGAATGGAATGGGTATTTGTAATTTACCATAAGTCCGATGTGTTCAACTATTTAAAACAATATTAGAGGGAATTAGAAATGATGCTTGGGTATAAAATTACGAAGTTTCATACTGATAATGGTACAAAATTCACAAATAGTCAAGTGGAAGACTCTCTAGAATAACACAAGATAAGACATCAAGTTTATTCAATAATAACTCCTCAATAGAATGGATTGGTTGAAAGGAGAAATCCTATCATCAACAACATGTAAAAAACAATTCTCAATGAAAAATACCAACTAGAGAAATTTTGGAAGTAGTATTGACATCAGTTTACATTTCCAATAGGGATCTGTTATGTTTGTAGGAAGGAAAGACTCCGTATGAGATGTGGTATAGAAAGAAGATAACAGTGAAATACTTTCAAATATTTGGAAGTAATTTATTTATAATCAACAATGAAAAAAAAAGTAAATTTGGGTCATGTAGAGATGAGGGGATATTCCTTGGATACTAAAGAAAAATAAAAGAATGTAGATGCTTTAATAAAAGACTGGGAAAATTATTTGAGAGAAATAATGTCAATGTTATCAAAAATGAAGAGAATATTCAATAGTATAGTGAACAATTTCTTGATGAAAGTGGTGAGGAGGAAAGAAATGTTGGGTGACAAGAAGTGGAAGATGCTAATTTAGAATAAGATATGAATAATGAAAAAGAAAAATTAAAGTTTATATCTGGAAAGAACCCAAAGAGTCAAGCTAAAATTGACAAGAAGAATATCATTGCTAATCAGTCAAATCTAGTTCAGACAATAATAATGAAATAACTACAGAAGAAATCTTCCTTATCTCAGGTGGAGCCTAAATTCTTTGCTGATGCAACTGAAGATGAAAATAGGGTTCATGATATGAATTAAGAGCTAGATCAGATTGAGAAGAATCAGATGTGGGAAATAGTTTCGAGTCCAGCAGATAAGAATATCATCAGGACTAAATGGTTCTTTCACAAAAAGATGAATAAAGATGGCATAGTGATTCGAAACAAAGCACGACTAGTGTGAAAAGGTTACTCCCAGATAGAGGGTATAGATGTAGATGATACATCTGCACCAGTTGCAAGGCTAGAGACAATCAGATTTTTCCTAGCCATTACAATGTAACAGAAGTTCAAAGTGACCAATATGGATTTCAAATCTTCATATATGAATGGGGTTCTGGGGGAGGAAGTTTATATTGAGTATCTAGATGGTTTTCTCATTCATGAAGACTAGAAAAAGTTTTTCGATTAAAGAAAGTGATATATGGTCTGAAACAAGCACCAAGATTATGGTACTTGAGGCTTGATTAGTATTTGAAGAAGCTTGTATTTTCAGCGTGGTGGATTTGATTAAAATATCTATTTCAAAAATGATAGTAATCAAAGGATGATTGTGCTAGTTTATATCGATGAAATAATATTTCGAGGATCAGATGAAGGTTAGTGCAGACAGTTTACCAAATTCATGAAAAGTGAGTTCAAAATGTCAATGATTGGTGAGGTAAAATTTTTCCTTGGTTTACAGGTGACATAAGGAAGGAATGTAACCTTCATTTCTCAATAAAAATATTCCAAGTAGATTCTGGGAATATTTGGAAATGAAAATTTTAAGGATATTAAGACCCCAGTTGCTACCCAGATGAAATTTTAAAAAGAGGATGATGGAAAGGAAATTACTATCATAGAATACATGTAGATTATTGGAAGCTTACTGTACCTAACAACCACAAGACCTAATATTATTTTTACCACATTCCAAGAAGAATGATATCAACGCAATCCCATGGAAATCCACATGATATCAGTAAAAATAATACTTTAGTGTATCAAAGGAACTGCGGATTTCAGTTTGATGTATGATGAAAAATCTTAGCCAGAGTTGTTGGGATATACAGATGAAGATTGGGATGGTTTAGTATATGATATAAAATCGACATTAGGAGGTGATTTCTATCATGGTATATTGTGTATTTATTTGCTAAGAAATAATAAATATTTTATTTCATTGAGAACCGCAGAAGATGAGTATATTGTGGCCACTCATGTATGAACATAGTTATTATGGATGAAGCAACAACTTGATGATATGGGAGTTGAAGTGAAGTCTCCAATAAGAATCCAGTTTGAAAATTCAAGTTATATCAGTCTAGATAAATATCTAGTCCATCACTTAAGGAAAAATCACATTGAGATCAAATATCATTTTACCAAGGAGAAGGTGGATCAAGGGCTAGTGAAGTTGGAGTATGTTCCTACAGAGTTACAGGTTTGTAGACATTCTGACAATGGTCTTATGCAAGGATGTTTTTGAGAGACATTGACTGACTTTGGGAGTCCTTTTAACTCCCCACAATTGAAAAAGTGTGTACGTGGTATCCCCTCTCCCTAAGGTATGATGTTTTTCCCTAATTTATTGATATGCGTTTTCACCTTCTTGAAGAACTCAAAGGAGTGACCTTTGGGTATGTTAAGAAAGTGGGAGAATAAGTGATTGTTCAAGGGGGATAAAGTATGGAACTGTGGATTTTTATGGTAGAAAATGTCTTTGTTAAATACACGGGGAGAAGCTGACAGGTGGAGTAGCGAGATAGGGGGAGAGAAATGGGATAGGGGGAGAGTTCTAAATCTGACGATGTTTGAAGTGATCGATCAAAGATTAGGTATCATGATAGTTGAGGTTCGTGATCAAAGTAGTTAATTGGTATTCAAATGGTATCAACAATTGGTGTCAGAAATGAAGTGATTCATTGATGAACTTTTCATTCAACACTTTTTTCTCACATCGGTCATTGCTCAAGTGGGCCTAGAGTATATGGTGAGTAAATCTTTGGTTGCTATCTGAATCGCAAGAGGAAAATGATGGTAGATGATAGAAGGAGCTTCAGTGAGGTATCAAAGTGTATAGAATCATTATGAGAGGAGTTTTCAACAAACCCAAAGGGGATATTGTTGGGAAAAAATACCTCAAGAAAACATTGCAATATTTTTGGGTTGGTTGTGTTTGTGGACAAAGAAGGTTTTCATGGTGAATTATCAAGTTCCAAAGATGTTTTTGACAATCCATGTTAACAAAGAACAATGAAAAAGGAATGATCAATTTGGAGGTGGTACAAAATAAAAAATACAAGGTGGCACCGTTTTCCATTGTTTTCCAAATTTTTGGGGTCAAAAATTTGGAATTTGGTGTGCATTACAAAAAGTGGATTTCCTTGAAGATCTCATAAAAATATGGAAAAGGAATTAATTTTTTGAATATGGGATTCATGAATTTTATTTTTCAAAGTCATGAAGAATGTTTACCATGAGATCTACTATTACGATGAGCTTCACGAACAATATAGGTGAATATCATTGCGAGGATGCATTGCGGTGGCAGAACAAAGGAATTGATGGAACGCTCCGCAATTACGATGAGATCTGCGATCCAAAAATCTCCACAGTGCTTTGAGATATAGAGAGAATTTGTAAAGAAATTTCAGAGATTAGATATTTGAGATAATGTGGTTCTGACTTTGCATGGAAGGTTCTCGAGTTGGTGGAATCTCCTATAAATAGACCCCGAACCCTTCAAGAATAGTAGAGAGATCAAATGAAAACCTTAATCTCTTGAATTGAAATGGATATTCACAATGTAGGGAGATTTGTTAAAGAGAAGGGAATTCATAGAGGTATTTGAGATTTATGAAGGTAAGGTGGGCCGGGAAGGCCAGTTTGGCTTTGTAGAGGATATGCACTTCACAAAGGCTTGTTTATCTTTGTGAAATCACAAACACCACTATGAGATCTGGGAAGTAGTGAGATTTGAAATCTAGAGAGCTCTGAGATGTAGTGAGATTTGAAAACCTGTGAGCTTTGGGAACCTATGAGAATCACAAAGAGGTTTGAGCATTACAAAGGCTGTTTGAGCTTTGAAAATGTGGGATCTTTGAAAAGGCAATGTGCTTAGAGGAGGAGTTTCAAAAGGGATTGCCTAGTGTTCAGAGGTAAATTGTTTTTTATCAATTGATGAAGGTGAAAATTGAACATAGCATCTATCTAAAACTGAGGATATATTCGTTAGTTATAATGAAGAGACTTACAGGTATAAAAACTATGAGAGGATCTTATTAAGAAGCAATAAGCTCAATTTAGTCGAGAGAGTAGTGAGTTCTCAAATTATGAATGGTTGTAAACTAGGAGGGACAATGAGTTCACTTCAAACTTGTAAACAGCAATGCACTTTTAGTGGATTTGGTACATCATCAATTTGCTGGTGTATAATCCTTAGACATATACCAATGATGGTGAACAAAGTAAAATTATTGTGTCCTGTGCATTCTTTAATTTTTTTCATACTCTGAAATGGGAAGGAGATAGAAGAGAGTTTTTTCTTAAAACAAAAACAAGATAAAAGGGGCAGTAGTTTTAATATTTTATACCCTGATTCACCCCCCTCTCAGGGTATCTAGCCTAGTGGACCTAAAAATATTCAAAGACCCTATTTTATTTGTTTAGAGAATTGGAAATTGTTTTCTAGGAAGACTTATTTCATTGAAAAGTTCACGATTATCATGCATTATACTGTAGATATTACACTCTTTTTTTAGTTTAATTTTTATTATATTCCTACATTCCCTTAGCCTCAGAGACATTAGAAACATATTACTTAATCCCTTAGGATCAATTTTGTATTTTTATTTATGAATTAGAGATGTTAGAACCAATTAATTCCTACGATTAGGAATATATATTTAGGAATGATCATAACTAAAGTTCTATTTTACCTTGTGTGATGCATGGAAAAATTAATGTAAGGTAAATTGAATAAGGAGTATAGTTTCTAAGGAATAATTATGAAAGTGTAATTAAATGAAAATAATCTGAATAAAGAAATTAATTGTGAGGCATGAATAATTTTATCTACATGATTAATTTTGGAGGACTTTCTGTTTCCGTTATCACTTAGTTTTATTTTTCTTCTTATAATGAAAGTTTACTGTTTAAAAATTCTTCATTTTGGAATCCCTATTGATATAATTCTTAAGGAAATAAATTGTTCAAGTATGGGGGAATTTGATAATATGGATTTATATACACATTTTGGATACATTTATTTATTTTTTAATTACACTTATTTCAATAAGGTACTATGTTTTGGTATGTTTTTTAGGAATTAGGGATTCTAGACTCAAATAAAGAATTGTTGAAAATTTGAAAAATCAGTATTTACTTATCATTAAAGTATTTCATGAATTATATTCCTCACTCATAAAATCCATATGGACCAAAGGTGAACCCATGTATATTTACGTGAGGTTATTTCAGTACATGATGTGTCAATGCATAACACGTCACAAGATCTTAAAAGTCAAAATCCCAATGAAATTACACAAAATTAAGGAAATACAATATGTGAATCACATACATGATGTAAAGAATTTACATGACATTAAAATTTAGATATATCATCCCATGAATGACATATGATGTGGATTTCAAAAAATAATACATTCTTAAAGAAGATTGTAGATATAAAGCATAAGCTGTGAAAGCCACTTACATGTCATGTACAAATCGATAAAAAATCCACTTAAATCTATTACATGAAATAAATAATTTAAATGTCTTGTAATTTTCAATTCTATAAATATTTGAGCACCTATTCCACATACAGGAGTTGCGGGAGAACCAATTTTCTCCCATTTTATTTACATTTTCTTCTATATTTTTCATCCAAATTTATTTGTAATCCATTCCTTTACCATTATCAATTGTATTGTCATTACTTTACATTATACATCCATGGATTCCCATTATACATTTATTTTCATCTCCTCTCATGATTAAATGGTTTTTTAATATCACTCTTCATTCAACATCAATTATTACTTTTATTTATTGTTCCTTATTTAAATTTATGTTTTTTTATTAATTCCCAATGTTTTTCAAGTGTGTATTTCTTAACTATGAATTTTTATATTATTAAGAAAATAATATTTCCCAATTTCTCACAATAATTTAACACCATCATGTGTGGCTAATTTCCCTATTGTTAGGGGTTGAGATTAGGGGTTCTCTTAATTGTAATGAATCTATAAATAAAAACTTGATAACCTTGTTTCTAGAAAATATGTTAAAGCACAATTGTTTATCCCATTACTTTGCACAACCATCAACATGGGGTGTGTAAATGAAGGAACCTGACCTAATTTGAGATGATAAGGCTACAAAAATTTTCATATGACACTTTCTACCATATAATATAAGCATAATTCATATGGGTGAGAGAGAGGCCCATTGTCACCTATCGGCCGGTCACAGTTCCGGTGTTCTGCTAATGTGTATAGTATCACTTGGGTCGAATCCTCGACGATGATAATTTTTATAGTCGGTTGTTTTTAGTTAGTTGTATTCTTATTGGGGGGTTTGTTTGTAGAGCATATGAAATAATTTATGGGTGATGTTTGATTTAACAAATTGATAAAGATTGGGGTGAGTTAATTATTAGGGATTTAATCTTATGATATCCTTGAGCTTTGATTTATATTGCATTAATTTAATACCCACTTCACAAGATGATTTTGATCGGAATTACCAAGTGTTAAAGCTTTAATCCAATTTGTTACTTAACTTAGGGTTCTAATAATTACCATTAATTGTTTATGGTAGTGTATTTTTTGTTCTAATAATCCATGGAATCCACATATTAAAAAAAACATGTCATTAATCCATGACATATAAAGTTCAACATACAAAATATTAACTCAAAGAATACTCATCGAGAAAAGGATCTCATTCACTTAATATCCCAAAATTATAACTCACCCCAATAGTAGATTTACTCATCCATTTAAATTATTATTAATCAGGTTATAATTATTATGATGATAAATTAATAATATAAGAAAAATAAAGGGATAAGAAATGAGTGGTGCGTCAAACACACACACTAATGATGAAGGGAATTAAATACCGACTATAGATTGAATGAGAAAGAAAAATAAGGGAAGGGGTTTAAACTATATTTAAAATATTTTAAGAACATTAATATTAAACTACATAAGGTGGATGAGAATAAGATATATTGGAGAAGAAACTTGCATTAAAACAGAATTACAAAGAAAGAGACTTACAAGATTACAAAAATGAAGAATACAAAGGTAAATGAAAACAAAGAGAGGAGGAAAGGTATATGAAGTAAAACATTGAGTATGGAAGGTCCCAAAATCCATTGTAATGGATTTGGTCGTTCCAATATGTGATCCTCTCTTCTAAAATTCCTTCTCCTTTGAAGGAGAGGAGGGGGATGAATTTATAGCCCAAGGAAGTGGACTGTTGTCATTCCCAATCTATCCCTCCAGTTGGTTCGAAGATTTGGACATCCAGATAGCCGAATCTAGAGATATATCCTTCTTAAAAGTTGTATATAAAAATGTTATATGGAATATATTAAAATTTGGAGTCATTTGGACCTATGTATCCAAAGTTATGGCATCTGTTTTAAACAATGTTAAATTGTCTATTTCAATCCATGCGTTTTCGATGGCCAAAATGTGAATGGATTTTGGAATAGTAATATTCCTTCAAATATGAATTATTTATTCCACAAAGTTGGCCGACTATATCCCCTCTTTCATACTGAAAAATATCATCTTCATTTGATGTCTAGATCAGGAGACATGTCATGAATACTATACGGATTTTAATTTCTGACTAGAATAATGGGCTGGGTTTAAATGAATCATTTGGGCTCATTGTCTTTGGGGTTGGGCCTTGAAATTTTTATCCAAGACTTATTACATTTTCACCCAAACTTGGGAGGAGAATAAAGGAATTTTTAATTCCTTATTAAGCCTAGAAATTAAATCTTCACGGCTGGTCCAGTTTCTTCATAGATTCTGTAGGCCTTCTTGTGTGGTGCATGTGGGCCTTCAATTGGAAGAATTGGCCCATGATCCCTGATAATGAAATTTTTTATATTGGATAAGGAATACTAAAAAATAGGAACCACACAATTTGTATTAGTAGGGTGAGAGGTTTAAATAAAATAGTAAACTGACTCAATTGGACTACTTCTAAAAATGCTAAAAAATTATACTTAGTATTAAAACATTAATATTTCACACAAATTATGCACATTTCTTATAAAATCAGTAAAGGGAGTATATAATAAGTCATGAAAATATTAATAACATTAACTCCCCCACACTTAGTCTTGTGCATGTCCTCATTTGCAACAAATATAAAAACATGACAAAATCATTTTCACTCACCAACAAGTATTAAAATTTTGTTTTCTCTAATCAGGGGAGGTTTAGAATATTTCACTCATCCATATTTAATTACACTTGAATTTTTTACAGAAACAATGTTCCAGAAAACAACTCTTTTTTTCATGGTCAAATTTAGAAATGGAAAATGTGGACACTCAAAAATTGCACCTCTCAAGATGATAAAATTTATTTGTGGAGGTTTAATCTTTCACCAACCAAAAGCAAAAATCTTAGAGTTTGAAAGATCTCTCAGATTCAAATCCCTATCCAAAGTGCACAAGAATCAAGAGGTCTTTTTGAAGGGGTTTTTCTGTGGCTATGGGATGGTAGGAATATAATGTCCAAGAGATAGAAGAAGAGGGGTAAAACACCCACATGGACAAAGCAATGAACATTTTTTTTGAAATGAGAAATGAAAGGAAATGAGAACACATATTTAAAAGGGAATGAAAATGTGAAATAAGACACAAAAGTGGAAGGAAATATTAAGGGAATAAGAATTTGGAATATTTAAAAAACACAAAACTTCTCCCAATGACATAAGAATAAAATACAAGCGTTCTTTTTTTTCTTTTTTTTCTTTTTTTCAAAAGTTGAGCTTGAAACAGATCTCACACTCAAATCACAACCCATGATTGATCTTCTCACGACACTAATTGTAATAGTTATAATAAGATAAAAGACTAATAAATAGTGATTTTGACCTACCTAAGACACAACCCAAATTTGTTATTTATTTTTTTTAATTTTTTTTCTTGAACACATGTCAATAAAATTTGAAAAATATGTCATAAGAATATATACATTCTAAAACCCCACTAAAGGAAAACCTCTCCCCCACATTGAAATGGATGCTTGCCCTCAAGCATATGATAACATGGTGAAATAAAAAAAGGGTACCCAAAATGAAATCCGTTCCCCCCACACTTAAATTTAAAAAAATTATGCAATGAAGATCCATGTTCATATTGGGTGGGAAAAGGTATTGGGCTTGTAATGTGGTTATCAAATAATAGGTTTTCATAGGCTTGAAGGGTATTTCAAAAGGAAGATTAATGTAAGGGAAATGAGAGGCTATTTGGCTATTGTGATTCTCATGTGGTTTAGAAAATTCCTCTATCATATTAATGGACAGTAAAGTAGGAAATTCTGCTTGAAGGTCCAAAAACTCAAAACTCTCAAATGGGGGTAAAAAAACTCATTTTGAAAAGATGGCCATAGGTAGCCTCAGCATGAAAGGTAATGTTGGTTCTCACGGTTGGGGAAAATCATTTTACAAATCCAAAATTGAGCATTCATAATTTGTTGGTTTTGACACAAAATTCTTTATCCAAAGTCATGATGAAAAATCAAAATTCTTTAGATGAAAACATGTCTGTTGACTCCCAAAAAATGTTAGACAAAATTTCAAAACTCGATGGTGAGTAATCATGACTCTTGATTTTTTTTATTTTTTTTTATGATTCTTTTTTTTGTTTTTTTGTTGGTTTTTTTAGTTTTTAATAAAAAAACCACCACAAAAAATATAAAAATAAAAAGAAAAGGTTTGATAAAGAATGTTGTAAAAAAATTAATGATAGAGGAAGAAGAAGAAAGAGGTAGAGGGAGGAATAGAGACAAAGAGGGTTAAAGGGAAAGAGGTTCCCCCTGGTTTGGATTTGGTGGGTTTCCATCTCCATCTAGTGGTGGGTCTACTGTAGAAGTTGGGGATCCAGTGGAAATTGATGTTGATCCAGGATTATGCATCTTCTCATGGTGATGCTTTAACCGATGTCCATTAACCGAGAATGTCCTTTTGGAAGAGTGGTCTTGGACTTGCACTTCACCAAATGGGTAAACATTAGTAATAACAAAAGGACCTTCCCAATGAGAATTAAGCTTACCTGGGTGAAGCTGAAATCGAGAATTGAAGATCATTACCTTTTCACCTTCATGGAATACCTTTCTTAGGATGTGTTTTTCATGGAGTGCCTTGAATTTTTCTTTGTAGAGATTAGAATTCTCATAATAATGAAGTAGAAGCTCCTCCAGTTCATTCATTTGCAACAATCTTTCTTCACCTGATTTTTCAAGATCAAAATTACATGTTTTCACAACCCAAAATGACTTATGTTTGATTTCAACTGGAAAATGACAAGCTTTATCAAAAACTAGCCTAAAAGGAGACATACCAATGGATGTTTTATAGGAATTTCAATAAGCCCAGAGTGCTTCACCAAGTCTTTCAGGCCAATCTTTTCTGGTAGGTTTTACAATTCTATGAAGCACTCTTTTCACTTATCTATTAGAAAGTTAAGCCATGCCATTTTTTTGGGGGTGATATGCAGTTAAAGTTTTATGTACAACCCCATTATTTTTCAAAAGATATTCCATGGTTCTATTACAAAAATGGGTTCCTAAGTCACTTATCAAGGCACGAGGCATGACAAATCTATGGAATACGTGTGTCTTTATGAACTCACTAACAGTATGTGAATCATCCTTTCTAGTGGGTTTTTCCTCAACCCACCTAGAAACATAATCAACCGCAAGAAGAATGTATGAGAATCCATTGGAAGGGGGAATGGTCCCATGAAATTGATACCCCAAATATCGAAGATATTATAGAAAACTAAAGGCTTTTGGGGAATTTCATTTCTCTTTGAAATTGTGCCAAAATTTTGGCAAGTGGGACATGATTGAAAGAACTCATGCGAGTCCTTGAAGAGTGATGGGTAGAAGAATCCAGAGTCTAGGGCCTTTTGGGAGGTCCTTTGTGTTCCAAAGTGGCCACCACCTAGCATTGAGTGACAGAATTATAATATTGTAGAATGTTCATTTTCATGCACACAACTCCTTATTACCATGTCAGCCCCAGTTTTCCAAAGTTTAATTTCTTCCCAAAAATAGTATTTTGAATCACTTTTCAACTTCACTTTTTGTTCTTTTGAAAAAATTTCAGGAAAAACACCAGAAACCAAGTAATTTATAATTGGGTAATACCATGGTATTTTTGGAGTGAGAGATGAAAGGTTCTCAATGGGGAATTCAGGATCGATGATTTTAGAATGAGAAGAATTATAAATTCTACTCAAGTGATCAGCCACAGGGTTTTCTTTTCCTGATATATCTTTGATTTCAAGGTCAAACTCTTGGATCATTAGGATCCACCTTATTAGACTTTTTTTCTATCACTTTTCTTGAGTAAGAACTTTATAGAAGAATGGTCCATGAAGATAATGATTTTGGAACCTAAGAGATAGGGCTGGAATTTCTCTAAGGAAAAAACAACTACTAAAAGTTTTTTTTCAATGACAGTGTAGTGAGATTGAGTTTCATCCAATATTTTTGAGGCAGAATAGATGAAATGAGGAATTTTTTCTCTTCTTTGACCAAGAACAGCCCCAATGACTCTATCAGAAGAATCACACATCAACTCAAAGGGTATGGAACAATATGAGGGTTAGATTATCGAGGATGATTTAAGAGTAGTTTTGATTTCAATGAAGGCTCTCTTGAAAACCTCATAGAAATGGAAAGTGACATCATTTTGGAGGAACCAAGTGAGTGGGAGGGAAATCCTACTGAAGTAATGGGTGAATCACCGATAGAAACTAGAATGACCGAGGAATGAATGGATGTCTCGAATAGAGTTGGGTTCAGGAAGTTATTGGATCACTTCAATTTTGGCAGGATCAACTTCAATACCATCTTGTGAAACTATGTTCCCTTGAACAATCCCATTTGCAAACATGAAGTGACATTTTTCAAAATTTAACACAAGGTTACACTTGACACACTTTTGAAGGACTAGAGAGACTGAATTCAAGAAAGATTCAAATGACTCACCATAAATGGTAAAGTCATCCATGAGGACCTCTATGAAATGTTCAATGAATTCAGAAAAGATACTCATCATACACCTCTAGAATGTTGCAGAAGCATTGAAAAGTCTAAAAGGAATTCTACTATATGAATATGTTCCAAAGGGGCACATGAAAGTGGTTTTATCTTTGTCCTGAGGTGTGATTGGGATTTGGAAGTATCTGATGTATCCATCAATAAAGCAATAGTGTGACTTTATAGTTAATCGTTCCAGAATTTGATCAAGGAATGGAAGAGGGTAGTGATCTTTTCTTGTTTCAACATTAAATTTTTGGTAGTCGATGCACACACGCCATTTGTGTTTCACTCGAGTTGTGACTACCTCGCCATGTTCATTTGTGACAACAGTTATCCCACCCTTCTTATTTATAACATTAATTGGACTAACCCATTCACTATTAGAAATTGGTTAGATAATACCATCTTGAAGAAGATTGGTGATCTCTTCCATAACTACCTCAAGGATGAGTGGATTGAGTCTTCTTTGTGGTTGTCTAATTGGTTTGGATGATTCCTCATGATGGATGTGATGCATGCAAAGGACAGAGTTGATTCTTGGTATGTCATATAGGGTCCATCCTAAGGCCTTTTTGTTTTACTCTAACACTTGAACAAGTTAAGACTCCTCAGTTTTGATAAGTGAAGAAGAGATAATGACAGGATAAGAGTGATCATGGAAAAGGAATGAATATTTTAGGTGTTCAAGAAGAGGTTTCAGATCAATCTAATCTTTCATTTTTTGGGTTAGAAAATTCAGGAATGGAGGAAGGGACTTCAGTTGCTTCAGATTCATTCTCCTTAATACTGTACAACGTGGAGTAGTAGAGATCAGAGTTAATGTGGGATTCAAGTGAGTTTTCAAGTTCCTCAAGATTGATGGAGTCTATGAATGAGATGTCCACATCAACTTCACCATTTATGACTTGGTTAATCATTGTGAAAATTTTAAAAGATCATTTATCATCAGAACAGGATGAACATGATGGAATGTGGTTCAATTGACTCTTAGAATTATACTCAGAAACATGGATTAAGAATGCAGAGTGATCCTCAGATGGGTATTAAATGGCTTGGAAAATGTTGGACTTTACCACTTGGTCACTAGATTATATGGATAAGATGCCTGAATGGACATCAATATTAGTTCTAGTAGTCATGAGGAACTGTATTCCTAGAATTAGGGGAGATCGAGAAGTGTTCTTCTCACCTTCCATGTCAAGGACATAGAAATCAGCAGGGAAGATAAGATCATTCACACGAACAAGGACATCCTCAATTATTACCTCAGGACTGGCTGTGCTTTGATTGGACAATTGAATGACAATACCCATTGGATTTATGGGACCTAGACCAAGGTTGGAGAAGATGGATTTGGGCATGACATCAATTGAGGCTCCTAGGTCTATGAGTGCATCATCAAAGTTAGAACTTCCAATTTGGCATGGAACCGTAAAAGTCTCTAGATCTTTGCACTTTATGGGAATATAATACTGGGTGGAAATAATTTCAAAGGTCCTAAGTTTCCTATTATGGGTACACAACTTCTTGAGAAACTTAGCATACTTAGGAATTTGTTTTATGTCATCTTATAGGGGAATGTGGACTTCAACACGTCTAAACATGTCAAGCATTTCATAATTAGGTTCAAAGGACTTATTTGTATTAGAAACGGCTTGAGGAAAAGTAATTGGGTTCCTAAGTGGAATAGAAAGAGGTGAGGGAATGGTTTTAGATTCCTTTTCAAGTTTCTTTTTCTTTTAATTTTCTAGGTCAACATTTAAAGGAGGGTTGGTGGACTCAAAATGAGGCATATCAATTTTCTTTCCTGATCTAAGTTAAATTGCACTTACATTAACCTTGGGGTTGGGTAATGGTTGAGTTGGGAGTTGGGAAGAATTTGATTATTGTTGCTGGCTCAAGTGGGATGCAAGTTGACCAATTTGGGTTTCAATGTTCTTAAGACTAAAACAGGCAAAGGAGGAAAGATCTTCAATAGCACTTTCCCATGGTTTCTTGGAAGAATAGGCTTGTCCCGAATTGCAATTATATTGATTTTGGTTCTTGGGAAAGCGATTGTATTAGTTTGGGAATTTGGAAGTCTCACTAGGATAGTCGAATCCAGGAGGAGGATTGATCCTTTGAGGTTTAGGAACAAAAGGGTAAGGTTGTTTAAAGTTACCAACACCTTGACCATATTGGAATTGGTTTGTGTTTTGATGAGGGTATTTATGGAGATGAGAAATGGGATTACCATATCTCAAGTTAGGGTTATATGTGGAAGAGAAAGGCTCATAATGGGGTTGGTTGATGTTTCTAACAAACTGACCTGACTGTTGAGGGTTGGTGTTCCTCTGATCATATGCTGTATTGTGCTCCATTGGTCTAGAAGAATTAGATTGATCCTCTTTAATTTGTGGA
Source organism: Viscum album (assembly GCA_963277665.1). Classification (NCBI taxonomy): domain Eukaryota; kingdom Viridiplantae; phylum Streptophyta; class Magnoliopsida; order Santalales; family Viscaceae; genus Viscum; species Viscum album. The sequence goes on along the minus strand of OY728140.1, from coordinate 91,235,021 downwards.
CATGTGTTATTTGGATGAGCTGGAGAGTTACATATTCCACAGTTTTTGACAGGTCCAGGAAACATTGATTGTGGAGAAGATGAGGTTGGGGATTTGGTAGCCACAACTAGTTGTCACACAAGACCTGTAAGTTCAATCATCCACTCTGTCATCTTGTTCGGATCTATGGATTGATTGTCTTGGGATTGTTTGACTTGATCATGAACTCGAATATGGAATTGTTGTGTGTTTGCATCCATGTTTCTTATGAGATCCCTTGCAGCTACAGGAGTTTTATCAACAAGAGCACTGCCACTTGCGACATCAATGAGGGTTCTCTCCATAACCAATAACCCCTCATAGAAGTATTGGATCAAGAGTTTTTCAGGGATTTGGTGGTGTGGTCAGGTTGCAATAAGATTTTTGAACCTCCCCCAGTGCACATAGAGCGATTCACTTGGGAATTGATGAATACCCCTTATTTCCTTTCGGATAGAAGCAGTTCGAGAAGCAGGAAAGGATTTATCTAAGAAGAGTCGCTTCATGTCATTCCATGTGGTTATGGAACCATGTGGGAGGTAGTAAATCCATGACTTGGCAGTATCAGCTAGGGATAAAGATAATGCTCGAAGTTTGATTTGTTCCTCAGAAACCCCTTGAGGCTTCATGGTAAATCACACCACTTAAAACTCTTTAAGGTAGATATGTGGATCCTCATTGGCTAGCCTGTGGAAATGAGAAAGAAGATGAATCAAACCTGATTTGAGTTCAAAGTCAGACTCTATGTTTGGATATTAAATACCAAGAGGTTGGAAATTAATATCAGGGGTAGAAAGTTCTTTAAGTGTTTGTTCCCTAGGATTATCCATATCTAATTCAACTGGTTGGACAAGGACGAGTTCTTGAATGAGTTGATTATATCTTAAGTTCCTCTTAAGTTGGTGAAGAATTCGCTCAATTTTAGGGTCAAAAAAATCAGAGGGATTGGGGGGTTAGTTTTCAGATCTTATGAAATAAATTATGGATGATGTGTGATTTAAAAAATTGATAAAGATTGGGGTGAGTTCATTATTGGTGATTTAAGCTTATGATATCCTTGTGCTTTGCTTTATATTTGATTAAATTAATACCCACTTCGAAAGATTATTTTGATCAGAATTACCTAGTGTTAAAGCTTTAATCCAAGCCATAACTTAACTTAGGGTTCTAATCATTACCATTACTTGTTTATGGTAGTGTATTTGTGGTTCCAATAATCCTTGTAATCCACATATTAAAGAAAACATGTCATTAATCCATGACATATAAAGTTCATCATACACAATATTAACTCAAAGAATACTCATCGAGCAAAGGGTCCCAATCACTTAATATACCCAAATTATAAATCACCCCAATGGTTGATTTACTCATCCATTTACATGATTATAAATCAAGTTAGAATTATTATGATGATAAATTAAGAAGATAAAAAAATAAAGGGATAAGAAAAGAGTGGTGTGTCGAACACACACACAAACGATGAAGGGAATTAAATACCGAATTTAGATTGAATGAGAAAGAAAAATAAGGGAAAGGGATTTAACTGTATTTAAAATATTTTAAGAATATTAATATTAAACTACAAAATGTGGATGAGAATAAGAGATATTGAAGAATAAACTTACATTAAAACAAAATTACAAAGAAAGAGACTTACAAGATTACAAAAATGAAGAACACAAACGTAAATGAAAACAAATAGAGGAGGAAAGGTATCTCAAGTGAAAACATGAGTATGGAAGGTCCTCTCAAGCCCTTGGAAAGGATTTGGTCGTTCCAATATGTTATCCTCTCTTCTTAAATGCCAACTCCTTTGAAATAGAGGAGGGGGATGAATTTATAGCCCAAGGAAGTGGACTGTTGGCATTCCCAATCTGTCCCTCCACTTGGATCAATGATTTGGAAATCCAGACAACCGAATCTCAAGATATATAATTCTTAAAAGTTGTATATAATAATGTTTTATGACCTCTCGAAAGGTTTGGATTCATTTTTACCTATGGACCAAATGTTATGGCGGTTTGATTAAAAAAAGTTAAACTGTCCATTTCAATCCATTCTTTTTCCATTTCCAAAGTGTGAATGGAATTTGGAATAGGAAGATGACTTCAAATACGAATTATTTCTTCAAGAAAGTCGGCCACCTATATCTCCTCTTACTCATTACAAAATATAAGATTTATGTGATTACTATATCAGGAGACATGTCATGAATACTATACTGATTTTAATTTCTGGACAGAATGATGAGATGAGTTTAAATTAATCATTTGGCCCCCTTGTATTTGGAGTTGGGCCTTGTAATATTTATCCAAGACTCCTTACATTGTCCCCGGAACTTTGGAGGAGAAGAAACGAATTTGGACTTCCTGATTGAGCCCAGAAATTAAATCTTCATTGCTGGTCTAGTTTCTTTATAGATTATGTAGGCCTTCTTATGTGGTACATATGGGCCTTCAAATGGTAGAATTGGCCCCTGATACCTTATAATGAAATGTTATATATTAAATAAGGAATCCTAAAAATAGGAACCACACAATTTGTATTAGTAGGGAGAGGGTTATAAATAAAATAGTAAAATGAGTCAATTGAATTACTTCTAAAAATTCTCAAAAATTATACTTAGTATTAAAACATTAATATTTCAAAAAAATTATGCACATTTCATATAAAATCAGTAAAGGGAATATATAATAAGTCATGAAAATATTAATAAAATCCATGGGTTGTTAGCTATATACAGTCAAAGGAATTGTTGTAGCTTAGGTACATCCAATTGGTTTGACCATAACCAATTGGAGACCTTTTCAATGCTTCGCAGCCTAATACATAAGTCTCTTATAAGAAATATTTAGGATTATACTCTTTCCTGAACCATGAAATTGACCTCAAACCCTATTCACTTTCTTTAATTTAAATTCAAGCTATGTAAGATTTAGTAAAGCCAAACCTAAAGAGAGATCACAAGGAATCCTACCCTAGGGTTTGAATTGATAGGCTACCTACATGCCAGTTTTCTGTATGGGGTTGACCCTACCCTTCTGATTTACTACGAATTTGTAGTCCAGTGTAGTTAGAGATATAAATTTATAATTTGATCACACCCAGATGATTTAATGACATCTTTTTGGAGCATCGTTGAATGTTAACTTCCATGATCCTCCATAATTTGTATGAAAGAATATCCCACTGTGATGTCTTGAATTTCACCACACAAATATTATCACACTCAAATAAAAATTAATTATACCTTGAGATTCATTAGATGTATAACATTTAATGTCCTTACCTCTACTTTAGTCTCCTCTCTATCTTCCTAGATTTCTCTCTATCAATATCAACACATAAGAAACAATTGAAAATATCATTTTTATTGATTACTAAAATTATCTACCATTTCTATGGAAATAAAAATGATACATATAAAAAATGACCTATGATATCCATAATAGACCATTCCCTCTCTTCTTCCTATCACAACAGAATGAATTTTTTTTTGATCATCCAACAATGTCCATTATCTCTTTTTAAACACCCCATAATAGCCATAATACCTTTAGAAACCCATAACTACATCATGGACCTATATTTTTTATTTTTACAATATAATTAAATCTCTATTTAATTATCATTATGAAAAAATGAATCATCCTTAAAAACATGCTATAATTATGGATTAAAAACTGAATATAATGAGAATCGAAGTATTCAAAACCATCCAATCATTTACACGCACTATTAGAATTTTAAGATTTAGCCAAACTTATATAGCCACAGTTTAAAAAAAAAGTGGCTAAATATTATTATATCACCATGGTTTTAAAAAAAAAGTGGCTTTAGACATGGAATTTCAACCTCCCTCATGACCTTCCTCTCTTGCTCGCTGACTCGCCCCAAATCCCTTCTCCTCTTACTTGCAGACTCTTCCTCGTGGCTTTCATCTAGTCATCGTTTGACCTTCATCCTTGCCCAATACTGCCTCCCAACCTCACTATATCCCCCTCAAACGATGAAACCACCCAACCTCAGGATTATTCTCCTCTGATGATGCGTCCTCCCAACCTCGAGACAATCCTCTGACGATGACACAACCACCCAACTTCGGGATGATCCTCCTCCGAAAACGCGCCCACCCAACCTGCCCATGATCCTCTTCTTCTGGCATGGATCTGTATCCTCCTCCACCTTTGGGCCACCCTCCACCTCAACTCACAAATGTTGAATATTTTTTCAGTATTCACACATTCTACATGCCCCTCTAATTCTCACCGATGGGCGGCCCATGACTCACACCTTTTGAGTGGCCGACGGTAGGGTGTGTTAGGTTTTGTTTTCTATTTCCCCCAATAATTATTCTATTTATGTTGTTGTGGTTTCAATTATCTCTGATTTTCTCCAATGTACAACAGCATACATATGAACCGGGATGGTTCTAAGTCCTCACATGCCCTGTGATTTTTTCCACGAAGAAGGGTTTCTTTGATTTCAAATCCACAGCCTCTTCAATTTTCATTGGGTAAGATTCATTTTTTTTCAATTTATTGTCTTCTTAATTGTCACATTTTTCTTTGATAGAGTTTATTTGTTTTCACTTATTGCATCAGGTATGATTTTTTTTATTTTTTTTTTCTGATTTTTATTGGGGTTGATTGTCTTATAGAGTTTAAATATGGAAATGCTAGAAATCAAAAGTTATGATGATATGATTTTAATTTGGGTTTTCTCGATTATAGTTGTGTTAGTTTAATTCCATTTATTTTGGATTAGTCCAAATATATTTGGTTTATTTTACGTCTATAACTTTAGGTTATTATTTTAGTGAATTAATTTGTTTGGATTACATTGATTTAGTTAGATACTTGTATATTTTATTAGGTTTTATTTAAACTTGGTTGGATTTCTCATTTATAGTAGTATTAGTTATATTTTCTATTTTATTTGGATCATGTCACTTATATTTGGTTTAGTTTAAGTCTATATCTTTTGTTCTTCTTAGTTTATAGAATCAATTTGGTTTGATTAGTTTTATTATGTTAGATTATTTGGATCATCATGGTTTGTATTCTTGGTTGATGTTATCATTGGTGAAGGTCATTTTGGGTGTTATAATCATGTAGAATTTGATGATGGTTTGTCTAATGTTGGTTTAGTATTTTCTTTATTCAATGATGAAAATGGAATTTCAGGTGAAATTGGGACAGGAGCAGTGGTGTTCAGTATCATTGGTATGGAATTTTCAATGAGGTGATGCATATTAGAAATAGTGAGTTGATTGATATAATTGGGGATAGAATAATGGTGATAGTGACAGATGAAATAGAACTTTAGGTGTCACATGATTTCAGATCTCACATATATCTCGAGATTTGTCTTATATCCTCCTAAATCCTATGGTGCGTGGCTGAACTACTTGCTAAGATTAATTTTAGAATTTGAATTTTGGTTCCTTTCTGTAATTTATTTGTGGGTATTTTGGTAATCTATTGTGTTTGTTCACACTTAAACCAAGAAAGTTTTTTTCTAAAAATAACAAAACATAGAGTATTTAGAGATATCATTCAATGAAATTAAATATTTTTTATAGTTTAGGTTAGTTTGGTTAGGGACCCATTAGTTATTTTATATCATTTATATTCATATCAGTGGGGTGGGGACAGTAGTGGGGGTAAAGGAGGGGGCATGTGATTGAGTGGGTTTAGTGGGGTGGGGGTGTAGTGGGGTGGGGATAGTAGGGATGAGGGGGGGGGGGGGGGGTAGTGGGGGTGAAGGAGGGGTGAAAGGGGGAGGGTGGGTGCAGGGGTGGGTGAAGGGGGGGTGCAAGTTCAGTATTTGGTGCTAAGTCACCAAATGATTCCTCAATAATACTCTCCCTAATGAACTGACCGACATTTGGTAGGGTATCTTTAGAGTGATCTGTAACCACTACACTAGTTACAAGAGCTGCAACATCTGAGTCTAGAACTGTCTTTCCCAATCATAAGCTTGATCCAAATAATCCTCATGCCCAGGTACCATATGTAGTAACTGAAATGTTACCCTCATTCCATTGTCCTTGAATGAAAAAATAAACCCCTCCTTAACAGGACTGTTCAATAATCAATTTCTCATTGTCTGGATGCTTTCTTGGATACATTACAGCTAAATACTCTTCCTTTTCATCTTTTCTTGATGAATTTTTGGTACATTAGTAGTACCCCCCCAAAAAAAACCTCTCATGTAAATATAAAAGAAGAAGGGGGAAGGGGAGGGGTTGGTGCAATAGTGGGAGAGGGAGGGGTTGTGCAGGGCAGGGGGAGGGGGAGGGCCTAGTGCAGTAGTGGGGAGGGGAGGGACTGCTGCTGTAGGGGGAGGGGGAGGGGCTATACAGGGGGAGGGGGAGGGGCTGGTGTAGCAGGGGGGAGGGGGATGGGTTGTGCAGGGCAGGGGGAGGGCCTAGTTCTTCAACAGGGAGGAATTATCTAACTCACTTAATTGGGATGGCTTTCTTGTAGTGTTTCCAACAATGCATATTCTGGTTGCCTAAAACCTTCTAGAATCTGTATTTGGGTGGCCTGGTTCATCTTTAACATATTGAAGTTATATAGAATCTGAATTTTTTGTTTTTCATGAAGAATCTTATATGTGGTTAGAAACAAATATTTATAATGAATCATTTTTAAGTAGATAGAAGTATCCAATTTATTTATGCCCCTATTATTTATCTTCTTGATTTGAATTTTAGAAAAATGAAATTCTTAGGCTCTATTTAACCTTGAATTTAGTTTTTGGTTTGTGTTTTCTTTTAGACTTTGGAGGGAGTGTGTAGGGGTTGTTTTGGGGTTGTGCTGGGGTTGTGTAAGGGTGTATGAGGGTGTGAAAGGGTGGTGGGGGTACATGGGGTGTAGAGGGTGTGTATATTGTGGGTGTGTGCAGGGTACATGGGTCAGGGTGTATGTAGAGGGTGGAGGGAGTGTGTGCAGGGGGTGTGCAGAGTGCAGGGGGGTGGAGGGAGTGTGTGCAGGGGGAAGGAATTGTGAATTATAGGGGGGGGGGGTGTTCTTGGGTTGTCTTGTGGTGTTCAAGGAGTTTGTGTTGGGTGTGTGTAGGGGGTGTGCAGGGTACAGGGGAAGAGGCTGTGTGGGAGAGTGTGTTGGGGGTGTGCATGGTACAAGGGGTGGAGGGAGTGTGTGCAGGGGGAAGGAAGTGTGCATTGGAGGGGGGAGGGGGTGTGATGGGGTTGTACTGTGGTGTGCAGGGGGTGTTTGCTGGGTGTGTGAAAGGGGTGTGAAGGGTACAGGGGTTGGGGTTATGTGGGAGAGTGTGCAGGGGGTGGAGGGAGTTTGTGCAGGGGCAGGAAGTGTGTAGTGTAGGGGGAGGGGTGTGTAGGGGTTGTGCTAGGTGTGTGTTGTGGGTGTAGAGGGGAGAAGCTAGGTTCACCATTCCATGTTTTTCAAAAATGTGTTTCTAAAAAAATATTTTTTATTCCTTATGTAATATAGTGTTTTTTAACGAGAAAGTGTTCTTTTGTAAATTCAAAGTCTTGGCATGTGGTTTCTTTGATGAATGGGTGTTTTGGAAATTTTACTCTTTATTAATGATCATGTTATTTAGTATTGGGATGTACATATCAATCTAAATATTATTTTTTCATTTTTGGTGCATATGCTCAGAGGATTTATGGAACATCTTAAATTTGTCGCTGATGAAAAGTGTCAAGTGCTGAGTGTGGCTTGACTCCTTTGAGGTAGAGTCCCTCTCCTAGCCTCTTTAATTCAAGAATTTAAATTGAATTTAGCTACCTTCTTAATTATTCTTATTTATATTAAATTTAAACTCTTGATCAATTGTTAGTTAAAATAATTGTGTAGTTTGATAAACAAGTCATGGTTTTGTAATAAAATCCCTCCAATGGAGGTGCGCTGTCTACAAAAACTCACAGTGAAAGTTTATGCTTATATAGTTTGCTTGAAATTATTGCATTGATGTTTTCTTTTCTCGAATAATATCTAATCACCTATATATAATCAAATACCTCAGTCCAACACTGCTTGGGAAAGAATTATTTCCTTTTCTTAGGACTTGACCTCATTAAAACTGAAAACATAGATACAAAAAAAAATCTTCTAAAACACAGATAGTAATATTGTCCCAGGTTTAGTCTCAAATCACTGCACCCAAATCATGCAAAATATTTTGCATGTATTTTTCTCTTTCAACATCATTCATGTATAAAAATACATTGCATGATCTTCTCAATGTAAAATGTACAACAATACAAAATTCTAAACTTCACAATTTCATGTATTTATAATTTCATCTATATATATGTTTGTATAAAAACATATTAAAATCCACTTAATGCATGGGTTGTTATGGTTAAACTTAAATTCTTTCATGAGATAATGTGAACATGCATGAATTCAGGTATATGTTTTTCACATGGAATCTCAACCACACACTATCCACTTTGCACACTCACTATTCTCACACACTATCTGCCTTCTTGTGTATTCACCTTATCACATACTGAACACTTTCACAAACTTTGTACAAACACAAATTGGTGAGAATTTCATTGTTTTATTATTATCAAATATTTATTGTGCAAACACACACTTCCTATATTCTATACATAGATATCAATCATATGAAGATATACTTCATCCCTCCTTCACACCCAGATGAATGTTTACTTCCCTTCAGACTTGTTCACATTATTCTTTCATGCACAATATACACTCTTTACTTTCAAGGCCTTCGTTCAACTATGATCATGCACAAATTATCTATAATATTCACGAAATCCATGAGATGCTACATGTTCTATCCTGATTGCTTCATGGAAACCAGTTTCTTCATGAAGATAATGAGTGTGCAAAGCACATATTATTTTTATCATGGGAACTCTCTTATATTTCACACAAAATAGTAACTGCTAAAATTTTCTTTTTGTGAACTAGAGTGATTCAGGATGTATCTATTTCTAAGGAAAACAAATCCTCTCAAATTTGATAACATATCATAGGTGTAGGACTCAATATTTATAGTCAACAAACCATCAAATCAGAATGTTCACATTTCCTAACGTTCATGACTATGAGAATCATCATCATGGATAAGATATATTTTATCCACACTGCATTTCTTTGGTTCGTTCTTCATTTATACATGCTGAGAAGATCAAATTGGATGTTCAAGTTACTGCATCATATCTTCCCTTTGATTCATCTTCCAGAAATCTCATCTTCTTATGAAGTTCTCTATCGACTCATTCGAAACAATTAATATCTTTCACAACCTTAAAAACATTTAAAATAACCTTATGAAATATTTCTTGTCATCTTTACCGACTATAAAAAAGAACCATAAAAAGTGAACTATATATAACTAAAACCAACACTTTAATTTATCAATTAAAAATAAAAAATTAAAATTTAGTAAATTATAAACCTTAACAGAAGAATAAAACTTTTTCCAACAATGGATACTAAAAATTTAAACATGAAACCTATAGATATTACTTGTCAAATATGAATTTCCATCAAAACCATTGTCATAATAATATTTATATTTCAACTTATATGGATGTTGATCTTTGTATAAGATTCTCCAAGATTGAACAAGCACAAAGTTATGCAATTACTTGATCCCCAAACATAAGATTGAATATTATACCCTTTGTGATAGTACCTAGTTGTCACCAATGTCGGGGTAGTGTGCAGGGGGCAGGGTGGGGGGGGGGAGTTTTGGTATTGGTGGGGGAGGGGGGGACTGGCATGGGGAGTGGGGGTCGGGTACTGGTAGGGGTAGGGGAAAGGGGGTGGGGGACTGGAAGGGGGGGGATGATTGGGGGAGGGGGACTGGAAGGGGGGAGTGGGGGTGGGGGACTGGGAGTGGTAGGGGAAAAGGGGTGGAAGACTATCATGGGAAGGGGGGACTGGCAGGGGGTGGGGTGAGTGAGGGTGGTGGACTGGTAGGGGAAAGGGCATGTGGGAGACTGGCAGGGGCAGAGGATGGGGGACTGGCAGGGGCAGGGGGGACTGGTAAGGGGAGGGGGTAGGGGACTGGGAGGGGCGGGGGGGGGGGGGGACTGGAAGGGGGAGGGGGGACTGGTAGAGGTAGGGGTAGTGGGGTGTGGGACTGGAAGGGGTAGGGTCATGGGGTGAGGGACTGGGAGGGGTCAGTGGGTGGGTGGGGTTGGACTAGAAGGGGCAGGGGGTACTGGAAGGGGGAGGGGGTGGGGGAGTGGGGGTGGGGGACTAGCAGGGGGTAGGGGAAAGGGTGTGGGGGACTGGCAGGGGCAGGGGTTGGGGGGACGGGCAGGGGTATGGGGCTGGGAGACTGGTAGGGGTAGGGGGACTGACAGGGGGGGGGGACTGGCAGAGGGTGGAATTTTCAGATTTATAACCTCATCCAATAATCCATGGATGAACCATGATATAATGACTTCATCATAGATATTTATAGAAAATCTCAATGGAAATCCAAATTAGAACCTACCGCATGAAGATATATGGATCGATACATGAAATATTCTTTATCTATCGCACATTAGTTCAATTGGAGACCCATTTTGTTTTCCTATACTTGGTGAATTTATTATATTATTGTTTGTTATATGACTACACTATTCTTGTTTATTGAGTTATACTCTTTGTGAATTTTATAATATGTTTTTTTTAAGATAATTTTAGGGGATGAGAACTTCTATGTTCTACCTTGTTTTGTACGTACTTTTGAGCTGGTTCCAGACTTCTTTGATAGTTTGTATTATAGGGAGACTCATGTAAGTGAAGTTATGCGTTTTTTTATATTTGTATTTGTTTAATTCTTATTATGTAAGTATAATTCATGTATAATTTAATTTGGATAGTGAGTTCCATGTTGATATTCTGTGCGATAAATAGAGTAACTCATTATCAGTTTGTAACACTGTTTTTACACCCATGAAATATATTTAGTGTCTTGGAAATTTCACCAATGGTTAGTAGATCCTCTGAACTAATACAAGTCAATGGGTTGGGATGTTAGTAGGGAGGGGGATTGGTAGTATAAGGGTGGAGGGGGACTGGTAGGGGCTGGGGGGGAGGGGAAACTGGTAGGGTGGGGGGGGGACTTGAAGGGGGACAGGGGGGATGGTGGGAAACTGGCAGGGGGTAGGGGACTGTCAGGGGGTGCAAGGTGGGGCTAGTAGCGGGGTGCAAGTGGGGGATGGAAGGGGGGAGGGGGATTGGGAGGGCCAGGGGGAGGGGAAACGGGCAGGGTGGGGGGGGGGGGGTGCAGGACTGGTAGGGGGGAAACTAGTAGGGGGACTGGCAGGGGGGAGGGGACTGGTAGGGGGAGGGGGTAACTGGAAGGGGGGGGGGGGTGGTGGAAGGGGTGGGGTGGTGGGATGGGTGCAAGGGGGGGGGGTGGCACTGTCTGGGGGGGGGGTGCAGTGTGCAGGGGGGTTGTCAGGGGTGGGGTGGGCAGGGGGTCCAAGGGGGGGTGTGATGGGTTTTTTTTTCAAGGGGTATGGTAGGGTTCAGGGGGGGGGGGTGCAATGTGAGGGGGGTGTTCGGGGGGGGGGGGGGGGTTCAAGGGGGCTGTCCAGGGGGGGGTCAGGGGCTTTGCAGGTGGGGTGGGCTACTACAGGGCGTGTCTAGGGGGTCGAGATACTGCAGGGGGTGTTCAAGGGGGGAAAGGGGGCTGTCCAGGGGGTGTAAGGGGTTTGTCAGGGGGGTATGGGGGTGTAGGGGGGCTGTCCAGGGGGTGCAAGGGGGCTGACCTACTGCCCCAGAAATAGCGGCCATAGTTTTCTGAAACCTTGGTCATAGGCTATTTCCACAGTTCCAAACCCTGGCTGTAGGTTAATTTTCTAGTGGTAATGTTTACTTCTCCTCAAAATATTCAAATTATAAAAACTTGCAGATAAATCAAACCCTGAAAAGTAATGATTCTGAAATGGATAGATGGAGAACAATTATCTATGTAGATAAAAATAATGTAATTCTTAATAAGCTAAATAGTATATTTTCCTATGTGATTTCACTACATGGATCATAAATCAACTAAATTTCCAATGATTATATTGTTCTCATCATGAATTAGATATTTGATTCCATTGGGTATGTTGACCATTTGGCTACATAGAGAACTCAACTACATCATTCTCAATATAAATCAATTATGTTATTCTCAAAATGAATTTCATATGGGATTTATTTGGATACATTGATTATTTTAATATATAGAAGAAATAGCTATGTAAATAACCCTTTTGAAAATAACCTTCATAAAAATAAAATATCCAAGAATTATCAAGAATAATGGGATATTCAATAATTCTCAATCCAGGCCACAAATTAAATGGGTTTCTTCATTCAACACCCAATTGGTTTTTTTTCTTCAATACAGGTTGATAGCTTCTTCTTATTCATCCCTAAGATAAATAGTTCTATAGATTCTCTTAATTACAGTGGAAACATTTAGCATTTAAATCCATCTTTCTTAAATTATATTGTATTTATCTCTATTCGACACACATATATACTAGGGGACACTTTTTTTAGTGGTACATTTTTTAATTAACATAAATGTAAATATGTCACAATACACATGTAATCAAAAACCACCTCATATATCCAACCATAATATTTTATATTAACATATTCAACTATATTTCATCTGGATGTCTTAAATAGAAGTACATGAATTCCATTTTTTATTTTCTTTCCCATTTCTCCTCTAAGTCAAATATACCCCAAATTTTATAAAATAATTTTGAGATAGGCTTCATAATGGAAAAAATCCACAACAATATGCATATCAAATTTATTCACAACTACAAAAAATATATATGAAACATTATTTTCCACATGGATATTTCCTCTTGTAGTGTGAGAGATTCAAGGAAACAAATCTAGATTAAATCTTGAATCAGTTACACCAAAATAGTATCAAAAGACTTCCATAACATATTTATCTTGAATCATAATGTTTTTGTGATAGTTAAATCCATTGAAGATCCACACCAGTTTCTTTAAATACTCAATTATATATTTTTTTCATTAGAAAGTTCCAATTTTTTAGCAAGATAAAATCCCATATTTCCAAATCAATCAGATTGTATCTCCTAAAAATAATTCATGAAGATCAACTTCTAACTCACTCATTCATCTTAGATCAAAATGATTTAAACTTTGATGAGTAGTGTAAGCACTTAATAAATAACATCTATAATATTATTGAAACTTTTAAAATTTCCTTTTCATTATATAGAATATTATTCACTATATAACAAAATTGTATCACACAAAATTTGAGTTCTTATGATGTTTTAGTCCATGATAAATAGTTCAAGAATAATCCAATGTATATTTGTCTTCATAATATTGAATTATGGAAAATAAATATTTTCATTCTATAGATTTCATAGAGTTTTATAAGCCCTTCATGAATCATACATAATTTGTAGATCACTATGGAAAAGAATGGTTTTCAACATTGGGTTATTTTGTTTTTTAATATTAGATAAATAGAGACTCCACTGAAAGATACATTATAATTATGGGTTTTTACATCAATTATTTTTAACCGATGTGAAAAAATCATTTGACATCAATTATAAAATAGACCATCATAGAAAACCAAAAAAATGTGAATATGAGGGGTATTTCTCATCAGTCCTTATATAACCAATGTATAAGAATATTTATAAAAATGTTTATTAAAAATAATAGTCATGAAAACATATTTTCATATTGGTTAAGTAATAACTAACTTGAATTGTCATTTTTTTTGTTTTTTCACATCATTTATAAAATAACAGATCTAAACAATTTGATCTTTGGAAATTTATTTTTAAAATAAATGATCCTAGAAATAAAATATTAGAAGATAGAGTAAGGAAAAAACCAAAACAAAATATATTAATAATAGTTTACATATATTTTTATAATAAAAATTTAGATCCTACTTTTTTTAAAATATTTTAAACTTTAAAATTTGAAATTTAAACTTAAAAATATATATTATAAATAAAATATGTCCAAAAGAAACCTATGAGGTAATCCACCCATGCCCATTAAAAGTGATTAAGTTGGTTTTCAGAATTAGGGTGACGATCAGAAAAAAGATAAAAAATAGAAGGAAAACATTTAACATGTATTCTCAATATAGTTATAAGATAAATTAAAGAAAAGGTTATAATAAAATCATACATTGTGAAAATTTGAAAGTATATCAGTTGAAATTATTTCAAACATAAATCTTAAACCTTAATATCCATCTTCATTCACTTCTTTTTTATGTTGAAATTTTGTTTCAAATGAATTTTTTTCAATTCAAAATAAAATTTTAAGTACTTGCAGCCAAAATGTAGTAATTACCCATTTTGACACATATTTGATATTTTATTCTCACTTATCTAATTTCTCTCTAAAGTAATTAAATTTCATGTTTTAAATGAAATGTATGAATTAAAATTAGAATCAATTATAATATATAATTATTCAAATAAACAAACTTACATTTTCAATACTTCGCTAAAATTTACTCACACATCATTATATAGAGAGAATAACCAGTAAGTCATCTTCTATTTTAGATAAAAAACATAAAACATATAATGAACACTAATATAAAAAATATAATGTGATTGTTTATTTATTTATGAGAAATACCACTTTAGGAAATATATTTTTAATACCCTTCAGTATAAGGAAGCATCCAACCCTGACTAGCATTATTTTGATGTTTTCAGATATATATAATTTTCTTTCTATATCATTCACTGTCTTCATTTTTTTTGAAATAAATTGTGCATTAAAATATGCATATAATAATTTCATATCATACTGAAAAAATATTATAAAGAAACCACAAAAAATAAAACTTAATTATTGAGTTTCATTTAATAAATATAACTGAAATAAATATGATAAGTGACATAAATGGATAATACTTACATCATGTTGATATTTAAACAATCTACTTTTATAAGATCTATGATATCACCCTATAAAATCATCATAGTTTTATCATTCCCAAAAATTGTAGAATCCATTAGAAGCTCATAAAATTCAAAAAAAAGATGAATATATTGATAATTTTTAAAGTCCAAAAGAAGTAGTATCTGAATTTATAGTGGCCTGTATATGGCATTGTCTATAAAATATGGGTTTACCTTTCATGTATTTCTATAAAATGTTATATATATATATATATATATATAATTGTTAAAACTAATTTAATACCAATATCGAATAAAGAATATAATATATACCTACCATTATGGTACTTTTTTTTGGACATGTTTAGATGAAAAAAGTAAAAAATGAATGATAATATTTACAACTGTAGTGATATCATTTGTAAAAAAGGTACTCTTACTGATATATCTATAATATAATGTACCATTACCCTAATAAGATCTATATGTATCCTTTGATGATGTATGATATCCAAAATATGATATATAATCCCATATACAATATCATTATACTGATGGTCCTAAATAAATAAGTTAAATTATATGTGAAATTTTAGGGGAAGAGGTGTATGAGTTGGATATGAAAGTGACAGTGGATGAGTGGGATATGAAGGCAATGTTAGAGGAGATAGATATGCATCCTGAAACTGTGTTTGAATGACTAAAACAAGGATTATAATGAATCTATAATCATATTGTCTATATTCTCACTCATCCCTTTATATTTAGCATCTAATGATTATAATTTTCCATTATATACATCCTCTATTAAATAATTTCCAGAATAACCAAACACTTTCTTAACTGATACACCCACCACATATTTTCAAACATGACTTAGGTTTTTGAGATTTCCTAATATAGTAGCTAATATATCTTTCATACCCGCATGTATAAATGGCCCAAGATTTTTATCCTCCTTAAGGTTTTTTTATATAGAATATTTGAAAAATTAAATAGAAAATCAAAATATATAAAGTGTTCAAATAAAAAAATAAAATGAATAACATAAATAAACCTTTATAATCCTATTACAAAAAACCCCTAGAATTGTTTTAAGAAATATATCTTTTTTAATCATTTAAGAGATCTTATATTTTTCATCTATAACTGGGTGGGGGAGGATAGTCAACCTCTATAGAGCCTAAAGACTTAGCCATCATTTTGTTAATTTTTTTAGTCTTCATTTTTTCTTCGGATAACATATACCCTCAATGAAATAATGTATGATGGTATGAATTTTTGTATTGGATCTCCTGATGAGATCTCCTCATTTTTAGAAACTTAAGAACAAAAATTCATTAAAATGATTACTATTATATGTAAAAAACTCCAAAAATTAGAAATTTCACTTAATAAAAATTATTGTATTCATCTAATTTCAATAAACTTATTGCATGTATCTTAATCTAGAAAATTATATATATTAAAATTATTTTCCTTTTTTCTTCCCCAAAAAAATTAAATTTGATGTGGGGGTTGATTTAAAATACCTATATCTCTTAGAAATTATATTTAAACCTTTCTTCTTGAGTTCTCTTGTATTACATATTCCATATGTCATTTGATAAGAATAGAGAAATTCAATATTATTAAAATCCTATCATGATATGTAATATAATTATAAATGGTATTAAAAAATTGTATCCCATTACTAGGAGAGTGTCACTTTACCAATACTTCCTTAACGACAAATCAAAATGTTAATTTTCACTCAAGATTTAATTAGAACTAAAATATTATATTATTTTGAATTTTACCCACTATAATTACCATTATCATAAAACTAAATATTAAAACTTTGGTCATAGATATAGGAAATTAATAACTTTGGAAAATGTGTAATAATATTTTTACCAACACTGAAAACATTCTTTTCCCCTGTGAGAGTAAAATTACCCTATATATTGAAGGATGAGGAGAATCCTCAGCAGAAATATGTGTATGATCATCCCTAAAATCTTTAGGAAACTTAAATATTTGATAAACAATTTTCATAAAAATAAATTTTCAAAATACTTAAAAAAATAAAAACCCAACTATTATATAAAAAATTAAATAAATATTAAAAAATGATCTAATAAAAACTAAACTAATCTAAACAAATTTTTATTTTTATTTAATATAATAGTCAACTAAAATTTTAAAAACATAGAGAAGATTACTGGGAGATGAAATGATATAAACATGAGGGTAATTTTTTTAGTAAATGGTTATACAATTCCACCCCTTACACAAAATTTTTAACAACAATTTTAAAATGATACAAAACAAAAAAAATAATACAATACAAACCACTATTTATTATATTTTTTAGAGTGGTTAAAAAATGTAAAAAAATACTGAAAAATGTATGTGACACCGAATGAAATGGAAAAAAATAATATATTAAAAGATTATATAAATCCCACTATTATATATAATTTTGAATAAAAAATGGAATATGATACAAAAAACTATTTGTCTTATTATTTAGTAGTAAAAAATTATAAAATATATACATACATTATTTATCAAGAACAAAATTATATAAACATATGAAAAAAGCCTATGAAAAGATTTATACAAGTTAAAACATTTCATTTAAATATGAATAATTAAAAATGATACATGTGATACTAAAATAATATAAATAATAGTTTATCGCATTTTTTTTAAAATATGAATTTCTTGTAAAATAATTTAAACTAACACATCTAAAAATTTATATAATTCAGAAAGATAAACAAGAAATAAATATATATTACCTATAATATTATAATATTTTAAATGATCATTTTTTCATCTTCCTCCCTCACAATCAATCCATGTAGAAAAAACCATGTCAACCATGTGGTCATTAATATTCCATTTTAACATTTCCAAGGAAGAATAGATCTCACATAAATCATATTTTACATGAAGTTCATCATCACACAAATATATATATTTTTTCTTTTTAAATTATTTAAAATTTCACATTTTAAGGATCTAGAATATTGAAAAATTGTTTCCCATGTGTATCCATGATAGATGTATCTATTATTCATTGAAAGTTATTCAAGTACACTAGTTTCATACTGAATTAAATGTGTTAAATATCATTTTTAATGATAATATATTTACATTTGATCACTCTAAATCCATATATAAAACATCCAACCTCCCATTTTTCATCAATAAATTCATAATATACAGTAAACACATAGATTGGGTTTTTTCACTTTTCACTTGAAAAATACATTTCTTTTGTGAACAATAATACACTTATATTTTGAACTTGACTCCAATTGTCATGATCTTTGGTATAAAATGTATATCCATTATTTTCATACCAAAACCATGTTATCAAATTTAAACATTGTTCGATTTCTCACCATATCAATGTATCTTTTATTTTTGATCCACCATGCATGGTAAAATGAAACAAAAGAAAAAAATTTAGTGTTTCTCATTAAATATCTTTATATATTTTTTATTTATATAATTTTGTTTTAATACCTTAATATGAGATGAGATATATAACTAAGAATAATCTTTGTTATTAAAGTTGTATAAATTTATATGCTTTATTAATTCACCCATCAAATATTTCACTTTTAATATACTAATCACCTTTACCAAAAAATTGACCCATTCATGGTGAGATGTAGATTATCTAATGTGCTCTAATACAGATAAATAGTTTGTATAAAAAATTTTAACCACTTCAAAAATATAATTTTTAAGAAATTTATCCTCTTTTAGATATTAATTATTAACATATCCCTTAAATATCATCATATAGATTTCAAAAGGATACATTCAACATAGATATACATGGCCAAAAATATTTATTTCTCACACCAAATAAACTTTTAAATGAACCATGTTATCAAAAAAAGATGGTAGAAATTGTATTTACCGTTGATAAAGTAATCAAACTACATCATTATTCAAATGCTTCAACTAATTCATATAAATCACTTGTTTACAAATGTAATTTTAAAAATAAAATTCCCACATGATAACAATTTTTAAATATATGGGTATAATTCCATGCAATGAAATAGGTAAGAGTTATTAGATATTGACAAGAAAATCATGAGATTTCATGTCGTTTAACTTCAAATATTTTTGTGTTTTTAAAATTTTTAGAGTAACCATATGATACTTTGACACTATAGAGGAATTCTTTAAAACTACTTTTATACCCCTTGGAAAATGAATGAAACTCCAAAGGTGAGTATGTTCATATTCTTTCATAAGTGGGATATAACTCCAAACATATTCCCATTGATAGTAAGTATAATATTACATTCACCCTATCCTTAGTCTTTCCTTTAATATCTAATAATTCTCCAATCAAACAATTATATATATTATTCTGAAGATGAATTAAATCAATGTCATATTTAACCTTGTTTTATCTCTAATATGGAAGATAAAGAAATATTTTTTAGTTATGAAATATATTTCTACCATTACTAGATTATTGTATCCTTTAGAATGCGACATCAATGTTTTTCACCCTCTTAAAACATATATTAGTTGATAATTTTTTTTAAGAAATATGATATTCATATGATCCTATGAATTAATGTTTTTAATCTTAAACAAGAGTGATCCATATAAAAATCTTCAACAACCCATGTATACTATTTTTCTCCCATGCTACAGTAGAAAATATTAAGTCAATTCTTCATAAATTAGTGATGATTTATTCGTGTTAACACTATATCCAATAAAATTGCCATATATTGTGTATTCATTTACAATGAACATAATCATTGTATGAAATTACAATATTACATTTTAGAAGAAAAAAATGATTCCTTTCTCCCATAAATATTATAGTTCAACAATTAATGGTGACAATAATCCATCAATATTGTTTCATGGACGTTTTGGTCCATAAATAATTTTAAAAAACCTGATATATTTCTTCGTTATTTAAAATTTAGAAGATAAGTTTTAAATTACCAATAAAATGGACCATAGAATATATTTTCTACTAAGTATATGATATGGATTCATTCAATATATTAATATTACATGTCTAATTATTAAAACTTCATTTAAAATGGTAGGAAACTATTGATCAATTTTCTTCCACTGGGGCCAATCTACTAGATGATGTAATTTTACATTAGATATTCACTCATCTACATGCCATATTAATCATATTTCATCATTTTAATGTTCATATAAATTATTTAAATGAATAATTATAGGAATATGATAAATTTATTTAATAGGAGTCTTGGTAACTACTAAATCAATCTATGAATTGTTTTCCAACATATACAATTATGTCCCACATTTAGGATAGTCTAATAGACCTTTGTATTCCATATAATATAGAAAATAGTCATTCATATAGGCATATATATTATTGTACCCCAAAAATGTTAGGAATAATATTTTCTTTTCATTATAATGTGAACTTTTAATATATTTTTCTTCCTAATGTATGCCTTCCAAGATATATATACCTCTATAAAACTATTTCATCTCCATCTATTTATTTCTTCAAGTAAATCAGTCATAACACTATTGATAAAACTATAAATTGCATACAACTTGAATGTAATAATTTTTTAATGCCTCCATAGAGGAACTGGATCATTAATTCATTAACAATTGACTTTACTTTAATATCATGAATCATTTCTTCAATTTGACCATATTTATCATCTTGAAAATATTGATCCATAATAGATTTCAAATTTTTCCTAATTTCACCATACCAAATCCAAGGACTGCAAATCTGATTAAAATAATAAAAAATTAAATGATCCTTGATTAAATTTCTATGAAAGTTTTTCTTATTTAGAAATATCAATAATGATTGGAAAATAGGTCGTTTATTGGAACATTTGGTTTTCAAGATTCCAAAAATAGTTTTAACTCCTTCCTCATATTAATCATTGTCTACCTTGCATTAATCATACTAAAACTCACTATTACCCGTTATATATTTCAAGAACTGAGTATAATTTATTTTATATTTAAATTTAATTTGAAATGAACTATTATAAATAATAATAAAAACATAGAAACAGAAAATACTCCAAAAATAAAAGTAAAAATACAATCATAATGAAACAAAATTCACATAAAAAATGAATGGTATAAAAGTACAAATCGTATTGTGAACTTTGAACGAATGAACAATAATAAAAAAAAAATTAATTATTATAATTATGTTTTATGGTAATTATATGTCTACTATTTTCTATATATATATATATATTATAATATAAATTTCCAAATGATTTTTGATTGTCAATATTTTTTTATAGTTTTAACATATTCTATAGGCATTTACACACATTTTTTAGAAGTAAAATATTAGAACCGAGGAATAAATTTCCATTTATAATATATATTATAAGAAAATATATGAAAAGATAAAATATTATGGTTATAGTGTCATATACTAAATGAGATAGTTTTACAACGATTCATAGATAAATATTATACCATATCAGTGAATGTTCCATGCATATTATTTTATTCACAAATAAAAAACATAAGGCTAATGTTTTATAATCTTTTATATGATAATTTTTCATAGTGATAGTTCCATGAATAATATTTTCTTTGAAATATAATGTTTTATTGAAAAATATTGTACCATATAATGTTTGACACATCATGAAATAGACTTAAAGAAAGAGAAAATTATAAGTGAAATATAAAGTAACCATATAAAAATAAAAAATAAAAAGATAATAAAATTATGTGGAATAGAAAATTAGAGGGAGGGAAAATAAAACCTGAGGGGGATATAGGTTTTGATTAAGAGATAGTAGGTTTTATATTGAGGAAGAAATCAAGAGAGGTTGGATAAAATTAAACATAATAGTTGAATATTTATTCACTTTAAAGGGATTTCAAAGTCAGTTATTTTATAAACAATATAGAAATCCAATAAAAAAATTATTTTTTTCCATCAGTTATATTATAATTGATTAAAAAAATCATCATTTTTCATCAGTTATTCTAGAATTGACATGGAAACTTTGGTGTAATAGTTTTATATGCTGGTTATCAATAACCAATGTAAACAATACATAAAATTAAGTATTTTTCTCACAAATGTATGAATCATAAACAAGTTCCATTAACTCATACATATGTCCATTTTACTTATATGTTGAGTCCAATGGATTATATACTATAAAATAATAACTCATTTTTAGCTCATTCATTTATTAGATTTATTTTTTGCTGAGAATGGATCATATGAAAATATCAAATGACTCATATACTTATCATATTAACTTGTTCAAAGATGTATTAATATTTAAGGTAAAATATATATAGAGTAAGAAATAAATCAAACAGATATTTATTTTCCACTGAAATGGATTGCGTGATACATTATATGACTCTTATGTGTTGGATAAACTTATGTTGTTCCACCATATCTCATAAACTCCTCTATATTTTGATGTTAAAAAATCATAATGTTTTACTGATATATTTATCTTATGTGTTTTAGGATCCAATTTTAGTTGTTAAATTATTTGAACGCCTTTCTTTTCTATCAATAATATTTTCAAAGGAATTTCTCTTATGCGTTTTTTATTTATCTTATGCACCAAATAATTATCTTATTGATATTCTAATTTGTTACCTAAAGGATTTTATCTTATAATGTAAGTAAATTATCTGATGAAGAAGATAAATTTTATTATTTAAAGAATAAATGCATTTTATCTTACATGGATTTTGATTTATATTATAAAAATGAAATTCAAAAATTAATTTTACTATGCATTGATGATATCAAGGATATAATGAAGATTTTATCTTATCTAAGTTGTTTATCTTATAATGCTGAAATTTTCTTTTAAGAATAGTGCTTTAAGGATTTTATATTACATAGAGAGAGTTATTTTATGAAGGATAAATATTTTATTCTTACTGTTAAAGTATCAATAAAAGATTTACTTTACTAATGGTGTATCCTTTTGAAATTCAACTAATGGTTTAATGTGAAAAAATAAATAAGTTTTGTACATGAGGAAAGGTCCATTTGGATAGAAAATCTTTTTACTAGGGTGAGAAAATATAATGAATATTAAATCTGGTATTTAATTTAATGTGTGTTCAATCCTTTTTTGGAAAATACGGACACACTATAATTAAGATTATATTACTTCAGATTTTCTAAATTATTATTTACTAAACTATTGGGAATATTAAGTTTTCTTATTTCAAATTAAAAATAGGTGATATACAAGAGAATGGATATAGACACTTACAAAATTAAATATATGCGATACATAATATATAGGATACACATATTTTTTATATGTATCATGTTCAATTCTTAATCTTCTCTCTTTCTTTGCTTATATAATTATCATTTTCAAGATATTTTCATTAATAACATTCTTATTCTCTAGATGTTTCTTCTCCATCTATTATTCTCTTCTCAGAAATTTGTACTGAACCTATAAAAATATTCATTTGAATCTTTTTATATATCTACACTCACTATGGTTGAGTTTCCAAACACCATGGAGAAGTATTGTAATAATAGATATTGGTTAAAATGTCCTAGATATTTTTTAACAAGTAATATATGATTCCACTTAAATGGATATCCCCCCAAAAGGGATGGTATTGTGAAAATCACCAAAATCATGGAGTATAGTGTTAGTGGAGTGTACTAGGGTATCATTATGACCTAAAACACTATAAACACTATCTGTTCCATTATTAACTTATTTTTTTTTTCATTCAATTTATTATTCGTGAAAAGAATATATCACAATTTTTTATTCCTTTGAGAGGGTGGTTTTCAAGTGTAGAAAATTTCTAGAACTCATCTCACACCCACATGAATTATTTTTTCATATTTCTATGACCAACAATAACTATCAAAGTTCTAGATTCTTGAGTTCTAAAATTTAAAAGTTTGAAGTCTTAAATATCATATTTAAATGGATGCAATATTTGAAAATGAAGAAGTAAATTATATGGTTAGAGAAACCTATTTTAATAGGGTAAAAATTGATGCTTGAAGTATCAAATGATTATCTATCAAGAAAATATTTGTCTAAAAGTTTATCTAATGGATTTTATGCCTTATGAAATCCCAAAAATTTAGTTAAATACATTAGATGCTACTACAGAATCCAATTATGTTTTTAACTCGAAATCCATAAATACAATCATATATGGACTTGGTCTAGATTAGTTACGTAGTGTCTCAAAATGTTCTAAAACATATGAAATATGGATTTCCATTTTAGTAACTTAAAAATAAACTAACAACATTTAAGAACATCAATACAATACATCCAAACATAAGTTTAACTCTTTTATAATGGTTGAATGAAAATTTTATTAATCAGTTAAATGGATGATTAATTGAAATAATAAATGATATTTCAACCCTAGGTTTCAATTAATCCTATTATATATCAATCTCTTAAAATTAAAATAATTTTACCACCAAAATGGTGTGGAATTTTAACAGATTTTAGAAAATCTATTAATATAAAAAACTATATAATTAAATAATTTCTTGGAACTCTAATGATGCATGAAGTTGAGATAGATGCTGATCTCAGATATAATAATCTTTCTAAAAGGAATAATTCTTCTATAAATGTATCTACATAAAAATATGAGAAGAAAAGTAAAGAAGCATAATTTTCATGCTCATCTAATGAAGAACATCCAAGAAATTCAAATTCAAGTGATGATCTTGGTCAATTTACCATTAAGTGAATTATTCTATTCAACAAGAATAGAGGATTCATAAAATAAATTATCAAACAAAAAATTTATGATATAAATACTAAGGAATTCAAATACTATTTGTGTAAGAATATTGGATACATCAAGCCAGTCTATACTCAATTTCAAGAGAATAAGAATTCTGATAAGAAGTAATTTAAAAGGGTTAACTATAAGAAGAAATTTAATAAAGATATGAAGGATAAATATAGTTCCTCATATGAATATAGTAATTAATCATTCCATAATTCTAAATATTAAGTATCTAATAACAAATCTAATAGGTGCTTCATGGAATAAACTAATGAGGTACAATCTAGTTATTACAAGTTATTAGAATATGAACCTAAAGACTTATCTTATAATAATTAAAGGTTTTATCTTCTCTATTATAAGAATAATATGAGTCTATAAAGAAAAATAAAAAGACTTTGAATTTATTATATAGTGATGTTTCCAATAAGAAATATGTCAAAACATAGATTTCTGAACTCAAAGCTAAACTAGATGAGTATATTTCTAGTTGTTACGACCATGAAAAAAATATAATATAATTATGGGATAAAGTTACAAATATTAATTATACTGTTAGTGTTTTTAAAATGGAGGAGGAGTATCTAAACAAAATCATTGGTAATAAAAAGAAAATAATAAAAAATATATCATATGGATTAAGGGAGAAAAAACCAGACTATATAAGAATTATTTTATACCCATCCCCCAAAATAGAAATATGAATAAAATGACAATTTTCATTATGTAAAAAATGGTTATATTATAAAATATTGTTTCCTAATAAACAACATGGTGTGTTGAATAAATAAGGCTTTCATTTTTGAAAGGTTGTATTATTATAATTCTGATAATTCTAGAAAATATAAGGAGATTAGGATTCCAAAATCTATTATTGACAACATTGCTGGACCCAAGAATTTTTTTATACCAAAATAAATTTTTTCATAATTTGTACATACATGTAATAATAAAAATCAACAAAAATGGAAAATAGTTTATGGATAGTGGCTATTCAAGAAATATGAGTGGATTTGTTTACAATATTAACTCACTATCTAATATTGATAGAGGAAAAGTCACAAATGATGAAAATGTTAATGGAAATATAGTTGGTATTGGATCAATTGGAAATCCTCAATCAATCCCCAGAAAAAGTACTTTATATTTAATGATTAAATCATATCCTAAAAAGTATTACTCAACTTTACAATGATGGATAATCAGTTTATTTTTCTAATAATTAATGTTTATTTTGAAAAAATATAAATCCTTTATGTTTAAGGCACCATGAAATAAAATCATAGATCTTAATTCTATGTTTAGTCAAAATTAAAATAGTATGAATTATAAAATAAATGAATCCTAGATTTAGAATAAGAGGCCTGGACATTGTAATGGTAATTCTTTGAGAAAATTATACCAAAAAAACCTAATTTAGGATTTTATTAAACATAAATTCGATGCAAATAAACTATACGGTGCATTACAAATGGGAAAGAAACATAAAATATATTTTAAACCAATAAAATAGGTTTTTATATCTAGAGATTTGGAACTTATCAACATGGATTTTTTTCAAACCTAATGGAACAAAAATCCTATGTGATATTCTTTTAGATTATGTCTTAGTTGATGTTTTTTCAAGATTTTCATGGTTCCAATTCTTGATAATTCATGTATTAATTTTATTAATTTTTTGAAACTTACAAAAAATGAAAGGAATTAAAAATTAGTACTTTAAATAGTGATGATAGGGTATATTTTTAGAATAAATAATTTAATTAATGATTCTCAAAACATGGCCTTAAACATAGATTTTATACCCCTAGAACACAAAAACATAATGGAGTTGTTAAAAGAAGGTATATGACCTTGTAAGAAGTTTATATAACAATGTTATGTGAATTTAGCATGCCCGTAGACTTCTAGGATGAACCTGTTAACACAAAATGTTATTCCATTAACAAAGTTATAATAAGGTGTATCTTAAAAAAACACCCTGTGATCTATGGACTAATTGGAAGATAAACTATTGATAATTTAAAATTTTTTGATATAAAATTTATATCATAAATGTCTAGGATAATCAAGGTAATGTAGATAAAAAAATAATGAAGGAATCTTCCTTGGTTATTCTACATATTCTATGGCCTATAAGATTATAATTAAGATATCAAAAGTATTTTAATAATCTAATCATGTTAAATTTTATTGGTGTGATCATTTTGATCATAAAAGGATTCAAATTGGTAACTTAAGTGATTATTTAGACAAACTAGAACATGAACCTCTCATAGATGAAAAAATAATGATGAATTAGAATATGATCAAGAATACTTCATAATAGAAGGTATTGTTTTTGAAGAATAAGAAAGTATAATGCCTAGGTAATGAAGAAACCTTAAATAAATTTCTTTATAAAATATTCTAGGAAACCCAAATGTTGATATTAGGACTATAGTAAGTGTAGGAAACCTTACTGATTTTTTTTAATTTCGATCCCAACATGAAAATTAAACAATAAAATAGCCCCTAAATTATGAAATTGGGTAGTTGTTATGAAATAATAGATAAACTATTTCGAATAGAATAAGGTATGGGAATTAGTTGATAGTCCCTCTAACTATCATCTTATTTAAATTAAATGGGAATTTCGGAACAAAAAATATGATCAAGGTGTGATTAATAGAAATAAGGATAGACTAGTTGAAAAATTTTTACAACAAGGAAGAAAGGATAAGTTAATAAGAAATGTTTTGACATATTTATAAATTGTTAGAAATTATAAACCTATAACCATATACATCACATATGAATTTTAAATTATATCAGATGGATGCTTAATCTTAATTTAAAAATATATTTTTAATTGCGAAACTTTATTATTTAAAACTTCAAGGTTTTGAAGTCCCTCAGATTAAAAATTTTGTTTTTAAACATACCAAAAATCCATATAGTCTTAAACAAGAACCTAGATCTTGTAAAGAAAGAATAAGTTATTTTGTTTTATAAAATGGTTTTAATTTGTGATGGAAGATCCCAATGTTTTTTAATAAAACATCATCAAAATATACATGGAAAGTGAAAGTATATATTGTTTATGTTATTTTTTGTTCAACAAAAAAATGATGTTTAATGGATTTTAAAAACCCATGAAAAAATAATTTGAAATGAGAATGATAATTTATTTAAACTCACCTTATTTTGCAAATTTATTTGAAATATTTTTGAAACATTTTAAACTAAAAAAATACATACATTACTTAACTTAAATGATTTGGAATTTAAAGTAGTAATATTTTTTCCCTATGATTTATATCATTAAAAACGACATGGATGAAGCTAGAAAACTTGTGTACAATAATATATATAGAGAAATAATTTGAATATTACTTAGTCTCAATAAAATTAGACCATATATATATTTTTTCAATATGTCTTTGTGTCTGATTTCAATCAAACCAAAATGAATCTTATTTGATCACTGCCAAAATAATTTTAAGATATTTAAAAATAATAATATATTTTTCATCCATGATTCCAAAAAAACATGACATTAATTTAACTATAACTTCACATTATGATTTTGGTGGGTTTAGAATATAAAGAAATAGTCCCTTTGGAACATTTCATTTTCTAGGAAAATCATTACCATCGTGGTTTAGTAAGATGCAACACTATGTTGCATTATTAACTATATAAGTTTAATATATTGCATCTGTAAGTTTATGTGTACAAGTTTTGTAGATTAATCACACTTCAATGGATTAAGGATTCAGTTTTAATTATATAATAATTGAATTTTATAACATGTGTGCTATTAACATTTCAAAAAATCTGATAAAACCTTCAAGAAAAAATCACATAGATTTAATGAATCACTTCCTATTAGATCATTCTCAAGAGGGAGATATCTTAGTGGAATTAATTTATATAGAGAATAAATTATCACATATTTTTACTAAACCACCACCTTCTAAATAATTTTATTTTATCAAATTTTAATTATGTTTTGTTTTATTTTAATTTATTTTACTCTAATTATATGTTTGATAATTTTTTTCATGAAAATATTTTGTTAGTTAAGAATATTTTTATTTTGGAATTTAGAGTCTCTCTTTTGGTTCTTGAAATATTATAATGGTAAACATTGTCTATTTTTTTCATGATTATTTTTTCACATCACCCAGTGTGAAATTTTAACTATCTTTAAAGGGAAAGACTAAATCAATCTTACAAAGAAAAAAATTGAACTTTTATGATCATAAAATATCTCTTCCTTTACTATCAAACACTTTTTACCATTGTATTTAAACCAAGTTTCTTTTACAATATTCAATCATCGAAAAGAAAAAGTTATCTAAAATCATTTTATCTTGTATCTCAAAGAGGATAAGGTCATTGAGAAAGGTGAATAGTTTAAAAGAAATAAATTTTAGCTAGTTAGATAAGACAAAAATTGCTACAAAATAAAGTTATCAATATCCAAGGTTGGGACCATGTATATGATGATAAGATAATAAAATTATTATTTTGGAAATAATTGTTTTAATTATATAAGCATGTGGTATTTTATTTCATAGATAATAAAGATATCATCACTAAAATACTGAATCAAAAAGATTTCTCTATGTCATCAATGGTAATGTCCAATATTTTTCGGTGTTCTCATGATGGAAGATTCAACTTATATAACTCACTTATTTCCATCAATTATGTAATTCCTTCAGAGATTAGATAATTTCATTTTGGAATTCCTCACGGGGATGAAAAAGTATTCAAGGATCTGTATCTTGATAGAAAAGTTCAATTTATATTCAAACTTTCAGATATTACTCTTTGGGATGGTGTGTTCAAAAAGATTTTATTTTAAGATATTTCATTGACGTGTTTATTTATAATAGATTAGTGAATCAGCTAGGGAAGTCATATCATGAAATATAAGCATCACATTATGATAAATTCTATGATGTTCTATCTATTTGGATGGATATGGACATTTTTTGTGAAAGTTGGAATTTTTCTGAACGAGACCATGGATACTAATTATCAAAGGTTAACCAATATAAATGGTAGTGTTTCAATGAAAATTATTTTATTAAATATTTTCTATACAAAGAAACTAATACATATTGAAGCTACTGATGATATCAAATTAAACCCTTCTGAGGTTGAGGGGATAAAATCCCAAGAAATTATAGTTACTGGAAGACCTGAAGGAGAAGGTACTTCTAGTATGAACTTATAGGATCCTTTGGATGATGTATCCTTTGATAATAGAATAATGTGAGTTATAGTAGTTATCTTGGATGATATTAAATACATATCTATTTATCTAACTAAAGAAGTGTCTCAATAAGTGATGTTCACGGTTCATTGGGCTATTTTCCATATTGAAGCTACCTCAACTAAAGTCCATTCAGTACAAAAGTTGGTTGTATTATTTTATACAATAATATAATACATGGATACCTCAATCATGAGGCTAGTATGTATTTTTTTGGAGATGTCCATTTTTACTATTGTTGGATTTGTCCCATTGTTTGAAGCTTCTTGACCTATTGTGACTAAATAGGGAGTAAAAAAAGAAAAAATTTGGATTATTTGGAATGATTTTCTTGGCTATAAAGAATAATAATAAGGCATTATAGAATATAATGATACATTAGTATCTACAAAAAATAATATGAGAGACTCAGTTGTGCCCCATCATGTTAAATAAAATCAAGAAGTCGAAGAGGATCTAGAAGAGAACATGAATAAATATGTTACTTATCCTTCTCATGTTGAAGCTGGTAATAATAGTACTAAGGTGAATTATACTGATGTTTTAAATTATATAAGGATAATTGTATCTCATTTTGAAGAGTTTTGGTTGAAGTGGATTCATTGAAGAATGAATTTTCATATTCTATAAGTGAATTTGAAATTCTTAAATGGAATTTAGTGGAAAAGGACAATTTCAACACAATTAAAATCATATTGGAATCCTAGTTTATGTATATCAAAACACTTCTAAAAATCTAAAAAATATAGACTCAAATTCATGTTTTATAGTTTAAATGTAATGATGTAATAAGTTTTGGATGCCTATTAGAGAGTCCAAGATGTTGGAACTAGTAAGGATGGATATAAAGATCAAGTTACTATAGGAATCATGTTTAAACTAGTACTATTTACCTTCAAAATATGAATACATGGATTGCATCTGTACAATGTGATTTTCTTTCACTAGACATTATACAGGCTGTAAAAGGGAACTGTAGCAGTAATGTAGTAGGGTACAATAGCAGTACTGTAGCAGTGAAAGAACTGTAGCAGCAGCGACACTGTAACGGCGGAGGCACTATTGCAGGGTACTATAGTGGCGGTAGGTACTGCAGCAGGTACTGTAGCAGCGCGAGTAATGTAGCAATACTGCTCATCGAGGGGTCCTTTATGCCAAAAAATGGTCTTTCAAGACTTGTATTTAGGCCATTTGGCCTTGGGCCTTCGGGCTATATAATGGGTCCCCTCTACCCACACTAAAGAGGTCTTTGCTTTAAATAATAAATTGAGGCTTCGGCCCCAAACTTTAAAAAAATCCAATTTTTAGCTCAATCGCTAAAATATTTTGGCAGTCTAGTTCAGGAAAATGTTACTTTTATTAATTAGACATCAGAAATGTCCCAAAAAGATACTACATTCATTGTAACAGGCCATGGGAATATAGATGGTTCACTATCAAAATTTTTTTCTTATCTAGAAGATAATATCAATGAGATTTAGTCGTTGGTTATCAAATCTTAGTTATATAACTCTTAATCATAAGAAGATGATCCTTTTTCTAAACCATCCAATTAGCCTACTATTAAGAAAGGTAAATAATTTTTTTTTCTTTCTCAAGATATCTCTAGTGTTGGTTTTATAAATAGTCAATTAGGTGTGTTGAAAAGGTAAATCAATATTTTTATGTGGAATTAAGACTTTAAGATTAATATTTTTACCATATTTTAAAGGATATGGGAAAGTTTAATAAATATTATTGACTTATATAGAAATGAAATTATTAATTGGTTAAACATGTGTATAGATGCAATCTTTTAGCTATGTGGCTGATGATCAATTGAACCTTTAATTCATAATCCATACTCTTTTATCTTTTAATTATATAGAGAGATCTTTTATCTCATAATAATTTATGCTAAGGGGAATCATAAGATTGTTCCTGAATCCTCAATAACTGCTCCTACTACCTCATTAAAGGATTCATACACTCCTACATGAAGATTTTATTTCACCATATCTTAGTAAGTGTTTTCTAGAATATAGTCATGAAATATTATGATAATTTCCTCATTACATAAATGGAATCAATGGTTATATTGGATAAGATGCTCGAGTGGGTGATATATGCAGTGTATGTGCTGATGATCCTTTCCCTATATCATCTTATCCTCTTGGATATTTCAATCCTTTAAGAAGACACCTCATAAACATTTCTCCTATTATATTTATGTAAAATAATGTTAATTTTCTATTTTCCTTTTTAACTAATTGTTTCTTAATAACATTTTAATTCTTGAATGATATTTTATTTGAATGTTTATTGATTTTTAATTGAATTATATTCATTATATCAGTTATATGTTTATAATTTTATTCTCTGAATGTTTATTTCTCAACAACATTCCAATATATATTAATTTTAGATGTTAATATTCAAATCATTTATTCAATTTAATGTGATATAGTGAATGTGTTTCTCTATACTCTTACCATCATATTTAATTCCATAAAGAAGAATTATTTTTTTAATATTTGTGTAAATATTTTTGGGAGTATTTTCTGAATTTTTTTTGATATAACAAAACATATTCAATAAGGAAGTATTGGTAATATCCTATTGATTATTTATTTTACTAGTTTTGTGATCATAAATGGGGGATATTTTGTACAAACGTATATTGTTTTACCATATCTCATAAACACATCTATATTTTGAGTCCCAAAAAATCCTCAATTGTTTTACTGATCTATTTATCTAAAGTGTTTCAGAACCATATTTTATATTCTTAACTCATTTTAATGACTTTAGTTAGAATCATGAAATTTTACTAAGGAATTACTTTCACATGTTAAATATTTATTTTATACACAAAATAATTGTCTTTTAGAATGTATAATTACCAGTTTGTGGTAATGTATTTTATCTTTTGATGTAAATAAATAATATTATGTAGAAGATAAATTATCTTTTAAAATAGAGACAATACTTTTATCTTATGTGGATTTTGATTTATCTTATGATAAATAACATTGTAAATGAATTATACTACATGTTAAATAAATCAAATATATGATGAGTGTCTTATCTTATGGATGTTTTTTGTCTTACAAAACTAAAATTATCTTATGAGAATAGTTATTCTATGTTTTTAGACTATGTGGATCAAGTTATATTGAAAATTATTAATATTTTATTCTTAGAGTTAGAGTATTCTTATGATATTCACTTTAATATTGGATTATATTTTGAAAATTAAACATATAATTCTATGTTCACAAAAAAGAAGTCCTCAAAATGGGGAAAAGTCAATTTGGATAGAATGCCTTTTTACTATCACACTACTGGAAAACAGGCCTATACCCATGGTTCAAAACTGTGGGTATAGCCCCCAAAACTATGGGTATATCCTATACCCACAGTTTTCCAAAACCATGGGTATAGGTGTCCTGTCACCGTGTCACCGAAACATATCCAATTTCCATGGTGTCAACAGCTTTTACCCACGGTTTCAAAACCGTGGGTATTGGTCCTAAAATAATGCAGGCGCCGAGTTTTGATCCTGCAACCTCTTCACTGCAAACACCACGTCTAACCACTAACCTAACTTCACATATATGTATATATATATATATTTAGTTAAATATAGTTATAAAAATTATGGGTATATAGGGAAGAACCGTGGGTATAGGGTTACCATCAAAAAAATTCCTTCCCGCGGAAAGTTTTTTTCCCGCGCACCCAAAATTGACCTATACCCACGGTTTTTCATAACCGTGGGTATAATTATTTTATCCCAGAACTATCCCCATGGTTTTTCCCAAAACCGTGGGGATAGGGACCCAAATACCCACAGTTTTGGGAAACCGTGGGTATAGGTGACTTTTTAGGACCTATCCCCACAGTTTTGGGGAAAACCGTGGGGATAGGTCCATTTTCCAGTAGTGTCAATGAAAAAATATGATAAAGGTGAAATCTACTACATATTTTTGCCTATGTTCAAGACTTATTCAGAAAAGGACACATGCTAATTAAGAGTCAATCACATTTGATTATCAAAAGGATTATTCACTCAACTATTGGGATTATGATGTGTGATTTGTTCAAAATCAAAAGAGGATATATAAAATATAATGTTCAAAAATGGTTGAAAAATACTATAGAAGAGATATATTATAAAGAGGATACACATAGTCTTACTCCCATGCACAATCTATTATTAATAATATATATTTATATGTTTAAACTATTTTCCATTAAAATTGATTAATATTCATAGATTAAATTTAAATATTCTATTCTTATCAAGATTTTCTTCTTCACTTATTATTTGTTACCTATAACTGTGTGTTGAACCTATATCAATAATCATTTTAATCATTGTATGAATCTTTATTCATTATTTTTTCTATGCTAACATCATGGACATGTATTATAAAGTGAGTGTTTAGTTGAAAGATCTTGGAACTTTTGTAACAAGTAATAAATGCCTACACTCAGCTAGGTAGCCACTGAAAAAAGGTCTGGCATAGTGCAAGTCAATAAAATTGTGTGGTATAGTATTTTTGGTCTGTACTGTGAGATATTTATGCCCATTACCACTATAAATTATCTCTATTCTAAATTTCTTGTATATTTTTTCATTTAATTTCTTATTTTTGAAAATAAATGATCAGAATTTCTCATTTCTCAAGGGAGGGTGGTTTTGAGGAGAAGAAAATTTCATGAACTCATTTCGCCCCCTATTGAGTCATTGTTAAACATTTTTCTGACAAATAATATAAATATGAAAAATGAGTCATAAAAAACGTAAGGACTTCACCAGATTTCTATATCCTATAAAAAATTTATATATTTGTTCATGAAATATTATAGTGAATTAAAATTTATCTAAGTTACTCATCTATCTCTTCAAAATAATCTTGGACTAGCTTCTAATAAATATTGGAATTATTAAAATAATTCCAAAAATATTATAGCTAGCCTATAATGTTTTTAGTAGCATTTAAATAATCAAAATAGGGTATTCTTAAATTTCACCCCATTGTAGTTCTATATAAATAAATAAACTCTTAATACCTTAATCCAAGATATGTTAGAGAATATTTTTCATATCCTTTATGTTGGATAACTCAGTGATGAATTCTATATAATTCCTCTAGCTTAATATGCACTTTGAACTTGTTTAAATCATATAAATGATTGAAATAGTAGTTTTCTAGTGTCTTATATTTCAACTAAATTCTTTTATTATCTTTCATTCAAACTTTTGTGGACAAGATATCTCTCACAAAAACATTTATTTTCAACTTGAAAAAAATCTATATATTCATCAAATTTTTAACAGTTTTCTCCCTGATTCTATTCAACCATGTTCTTCAGGGAAATGGAACATTCATCAATATTATTGATATATTTATTTATGAGAAATATATACTTATTAATTGGGTAGAGAATCACTGTATCACCCATCACTTAACCTTTTATTAATTACAAAAAAAATATTATTGAAAACAAAGATACTTGACAAAAAATACCACTTTAACCTATAAATACCTTCAATGTCCCACTTGATTTTTTTCCAACACTAAATTTACTATAAAACTCAATGGAATTATTCTTTCCCTAGTTTATAATAAATTAAAATGATAACATTTTATCTTCTCCTCATTAATGAGATGACATGAATATCAGTTTAGGTTTTCAAGGGGAAAATTATTCTTCTACTACACTCTTTCTAATTTTAAGAAACTTCTTCACACATTATGTTCTTTTTTATACAATGTTCTTAATTATTTACATGAGAGAGAGGTAACACCAAATTATCTATTTTACATGTGATAGAAACTAGCCAACTCTAATTATACATGGACTATCCCAATGTAGAAAATAATATAGGTATATTTAGATAGAAAAGTCTCTATTTTTAAACATAAGGTGACACCAACTATGAATATATTTATCTAGGTTCTGATCAAACTAATTTTTCAAAAAATAAAATCAATATTCTTGAATTAAATTTACAAAAAATATAAAAAAATTTCTCGTGGCATGTATTTTTTTTCCCCATTTTGGTGGAAGATCACTTCCCCTGAATAAAGATATTCAATATAAGTTGAAAATTTTTGGGAGAGTGAAGATGGGAAATTATCCTATAATTTGAAAGGGTTGGGGTAGGATTCAATATTGAAAAAAAATATTTAAATCTCAAAAACTTCACTCCTAAGATATCTCTTCCATAAGGGTGCACTCCATACATCACCATTGTCATTTTGAATCATCTATGACATTAGTTATGCCCTAATACCAAGTGTGAGATGAATATCAATGAGATATTCCATGAAATATTTCTTTCCAAATATTTATAAAGATAAAATCAATCATAATTTCTCAATTTTTTAAGATTCACCATTAAATACATCTTCCATGATGTATAAATAATATGGGAAGAATGTGGGTCTATCATTATCCCTAAAATATGAGAAAAAGGATTGTGAATTTTTTCTCTACTTGAAAACTAATTTCCTTGAAGGTATAAAAATTATAGACCACTTTTTTCATTCATTTTATTTAGGTTCACCGATTTTTCCACCTTTATAAATCATGGGATTATTTTTTTAATTTTATTCATCTCTAGAATTGTTTTTATTACTTGATATATTAAATTACATTCATATCTTTAATCTTTCTTCGAACTTTTTGCCTCTTTTAACTAGGCTATTCATATTATCTAGCACTATTTCTTAAAATGCTAATCCTTCTTTGTGTTTTTATACTCCTTCCAGAAAATAAAAACCTTTATACCCTAATTAATAGGTTCCTTTACCTTAGATTTTAATTTCTATTTTTAACATGGAATACAATTTATACATTTAATATCATTTTCCCTACCTTTCTTCACCTGTCAAAAATATCTTCAAAAACCATTGGGTAATATTTCTTCGAAAAATTATTTTGAATTTTGAGTTTATCTTTTGGAGTGTAAATACCATAAAAGTATATCTATTTATTTCATGTTTTGAATCCTTTCTTAAATATTCCACCTTTCTCCATTATTTTTTTAGTTACATGGTCATCATTCGATTGTTCATGATATGGAATATATTAACATTATAAAAAATATATATTACCCAATAGTGTGACATCATTATCAACAATATTATTTGATGTATTGAGCGAGGCCTATTGATATTTCTTTGTTACTGATAAACATCCTAGGAAGACTCACTTATTTTATTTTTTATTTAGCTATTTTTCTTCTCCATTATTCATCATAAGAGTAGTGTTTGAATGGTTCATACCAACACTCCTCATAATAGTGTCCAACTCTATTGAAAAACTCATAAAATTTTGTAAATATTCAAATATATTCATTATTGAATGATTTAATTTTTTCTATGAATTCTTATTTTTTCTAATAGTTCATATTTGAATTTTATAACCCCCCTTGATTCGGGCCTTATATGATGTGTATATATTGAAATATAGTGCCGAAAACGAATTCCCATGTGCCAAAAGTGATGGTAGAACTAAAAATCGATTACAAATCTATTGTATTTTAATATGCATATATCTTATGTAGAATTTACAACTAGTGTACCATACTTTTTTTGGACTAAAATCCCTCTCTTTAGGGATGAATTGGGATGGGAGATCTTCTTGGACGTTCTCCTATCAATCTATAATTATGTCCTGGAGTTTTTTAAAAATTTCCCCCTATATATTTGTATAAATATGAAGTTATAAGTTTTCATAAATATTAATGAATATTTTGTATAGAATAGTTTTTAAAAAATGGGTAAATACATCCACGTGTTGAAGAGGATTGGTCTTGTGATGATTTTAAGATTCTTCTACCACATAGTATTCTTCTTCTTTGAAGTTAGAAACTTTAGATTGAGGATATTCTTATAATCCCCTGAAAACTTCAATTTATATTCCCAATCATTATCTATTTATTTATTTTGATCATCATGTATTATAATTTTCCTAATAATAGAGTTATCCAACACTTTAAATTGATTTTATTTTACTTTCAGTTGTTCAATTTTAACATCCATTTATACTTTGTATAACTTTTATATGGAATGTATCACTTCTATAAAAAATAATTAAATAAAAATTTCTACCAAAAATGACATTAAAATTATTCATCAATGAGATAACATTTTCCATTTCAAAGTAGATCATATTTCTTCTTAGCTTAAACTAGTAATGTTTGTGTGTTGTATCTACCCACCAATTTAACTAATGCTTATTATATTATATTATCCTTGTTTTCAAGCTCTAAATTCTCATCATGAAGCCTCATGGTGTTTGAAAATATGTATGTGAAAACATCAATTGTATATTTCTTAAAGTAATATTTCATTATAGAATATAAAAAACATAGAACTTTTTTAAGGTTTATTCCTCACATATAGAACTTGATTTACTAGAAAAATCATAATCCATATATTTAACAGTAAAAATTTTACCTAGACCTTCTATATTTGGTGGTTGTTTCTTGTGTAATTTCCATTTATTTATCTACTATTGGACAAAGTTTTCTCCATATTTTTTGTGGTATTAGATGAAACATCTATATAAACACTAATATTAATGGAATGTTATTCTTCTATCTGAAACAATTGAAAAACATTTACAAATAAAGACATAATTTATTTTTATAAAAGAAACCTAGGTGCAATAACTAGTATAGGAAATCCTAGGTTACCTATGCTTCAATACCAACTGAAAATCTTAGTGGAACGATGTTGAAACACCTAATAGTGGATGAATAAGGTTTCATGAAGTTTTTTTCCATATTCTTAATATAATTTTATCCTTATCCCCCTTTGTTCTTTGAACCTCTATTTTCATAAAATAAAAAGGGACATTCTCTTATTTAACATAGCTTAGGCCTATATTTAATGCACGTAAATTAGTAAAGTTAGAACATGTGTTTTTATAAGGTTAAATGCCTATATGATCATAACATTTATAATGAGGTATATACCCTTTAAAGTTTAGTATAAATATTTCTTCTTCTAATGAAATTTCTTAATGGTTTTCAGAAGTGTTTGGGAGCATCTCAGGCTCTTTCAGAGCTCGAAACACCAGTTTTTAGAGGAAAAAGTAGAGGCACACATATGAAATATAATTAATAGTAACCATATATATATAAATGAGGTGGATCATGTTCTGTAAAGCATGAAAGGTAGACCACACAATTGTATGAGGATATATAGAGAAACCACATAGGGTATCTTCTTGGGCTACACATTTTTATCAAAACGTGTGCCTAGATCATACAGTTAGTTAAAATTAACTAGTATATGGACATAGTTAGGCACATAGTTTAGAAAACCATGGTTATAAACCATGTACCCTAAAAAAAGTGTGAAATGTTGGTCTTCCCCTTTCATCATTAAAAATCAAACTTCTCTATCTTTACACTTTTTCATAGCCATAAACCCAAATTTTAGAGCTCCTCCTACACCTAAAGATAATAATTGAGGTATATTCATCAATAAAACATCAATTAATTCACTTCTAGTCATGATGGAATCATATCAGTAAGTCTGAGAATCCAATTTCTTCCATTATTATTTTATCTCTTTAGATGGACTGATAAATCTGCATGATCTATTTTTCCTTTGTTTCAAGTAATTCACCTATTTATTCCATTTATTACAATATTGAACTAGTTGGAAGTCAAAAATAGATGAGGCATCAATAACACATCTAAGGTAGGTGGTCTCATGTTTTTCATAAAATTATAGCGATTTATATATTGTGTTGTTGTTCCAATCATCAAACTTCCCAAGCATCAAATCATAAATGGAGTTTTTCTTTAATTAAATGTATGGGCTTTTGTTTATATATCCTACATGACCCATAATCACCAGTTAGGGTTAAAAACCATTTGTAGGACCACCACGTATAGTGTGTCACTAAATTTGATATGAAAAAATGAGTTTATTATATTTATAGTTTTTATCCCCATGAAATTTGGAGGTTATTACTAATTAAATAATATGGATAAATTAAATTGAATGGAATGAATTGAGACCTCCTAGACCTTCTAATCCTAGGATATGTGTTTGATTCACCTTATATGATTATTTAGATTTAAAGTTTATAAATAAGAAGGATAGCTAAATTAAATTTAATGTTGAAGGGTATGGTTATACTGAGAGACCATGACAATTAGTTATTGCATGCTGAGGGAGATACATGGGATCTGACTTGGAACACCAAGAATGGAATAATCATGCTTAAAAATTAAAATTATTTATTAAATAGATTTATGTGACACCTTGGGAGACACATGGGTTCTCATATGAACACTGTTTTAGGGTCCTGAAAAATCCACAAAGGGAAGGAAAATACTTCCATGGATTTGAAGAAGGAATAATACATAGGTTTGAATGAAATTTTGAGAAGAAGATTTAAGAAATAGAATTTGGATAAGGACCAAAGTTGTCTCAGTACTAATTTTTGGGAATGGTACATAGGTATTATTTCCTGTGAACCAAATGGTATGCAGATGACCTGAGAAATGCTGGCCCATGATGTGTTGGCTAGAAAACTGAACTTTTCGCAGAATAAATAATGAACGATGCATGTCTCCTATGAACTATGTCATTGGTAGATGGAGGTGGATAAATTCCTCCAACGATCCATGACACCACAAACCACATCATTAGAAAAAATGTGACCAAGACGTACTCCCCCACACACCATCCCCAGAAACTCAGTTCTTGGTCAAGGCAAAGCTGGTGGCATCCCAAAAAATGCATCATTCCTAGGATTGAGGTAGGGATCTACACTACCACAAACCGCGGCCCTACAAACCTCATCCATACAAAACTCGATTGAATGAGTCATCTGTGGGCCAGATAGTTTCTTCACGGTCTTCCACAAATGGTGTCATTTGACCCAAAGATACAGCTTCCCCAACACCCTATAAAGGCGACCACAAGGGGAACTAAAAATGGGATATGATTGGATTTTTGGAGAGCTTTGAGTTTTTAATGGAAAAAATCATAGGAAAATGATCAACAAAGTATGAAACTAAAAATTATTTGTAGTAGGTATAAACACGTTTCTAACCATAAAAATAAGGAAGGATAATAATATAGTAAAACCCATAAACTGGATTGGAGAACCAGGAACCATACTCCCTTCAAGGATGAACTACCTAAAAACTCTAGGAAAAATTCTCCTTCTTCAATCTGGCATACCTCATAGCACATATCTATGAAGTTGAAACCCTACCCCTGATAGTGATTCGCTACATGGATGGAATCCATCATCGCATACCACCACGGTATATAGATAGAACCCGAGGCCGCGTACCACTATGGTACATAGAACACATCCAGGTCCGCATAACACCTCGGTACGTGGACGACGTCTAGGTCCACATAGCACCTCAATGTGCGGATGGCCTCTACACCTTCATAGTAATACACCTTGTAGATGGTAACCCACTGCACATGAACAAGTGGTACATGGAATGGGGTAACTTCGGGCTTTCTTCCTTCTGGTCTGGATCATTCTTTTCAATTTCCATCCATTCCTTCAAATCCTCTACACTAACCAGTCCATCATCAACAGGCCAAAGAATCTTTCAAAGCCACGAGACTTGTATGATAAAATCATTAGGTGCACCGATGCATCCTTTTGAGTTTCCATACCCATGGTAAGCCGAGTCACGTGGGCAATCCTAGAAAAGGTGTGGACCCCAAAATGTCTCTAAGTTTACATTCCCATGGTAACCTGGGGCCAACCTTGGAATAGTCATGTGAACCTCCCCATTCTAGGGATCAGGGTTAATCACTCGATTTTCCATTCAATGAGGGAGAGTGAAAATCCAAAGGGATCTTTCCTTCTTTACCTTTGATGAGGAGCAACGCTTCTCCCCTTTCCCAGAACTCATTTCAGGGTACACTCCCCAATGTAAGAACCTAAAATTTCCATTGGAGGTGGTGTTCTTTCTCCACTTAGGCTCATCCCAAGACATGCCTGGATAAACTTCCATATGTGACTATCCTTGATATCGACATGGGAGAGGAAATGGGAACATCCAAAATACCCCCTCTCTTCTTTACTCTATGCTTCATTACCATCTATCAGTAGATAAAGTGAGACATGTGATGTCTAAATCCATTGCCTCCTCTTATTTATCACACCGATCATGATACACTTGGGATTAGAGGTTGGTAGAGGTCATGAAACCCACATAATCCCAAAACATGGGCCTCCTTCTATGTGTAAGCCACAGTCAAACCTATGAATCATCATGAGTCAATATTCTCATCATGCTTTTAGAAATATGGGATTCCTCCTAGGTGTAAGCCCCAAACTAAATGAACTATGAGAACTCTGATTCATGCTCTAACCAGGATATGTAGGATGCATGTTTTAAGTCCTAATCTCAAATAGGACTCCTTTACGGCATACGAACCAACTTAAAATGAACTACAAGGGCTTTGATTCCCAACTAAATGGGATAGATAAGAAGCCTCCCTGAGGTCCAAACCCCACACCCAAATCACTAGAGTTTTCACTAGGCCATATCCCCAACAGGGCTATGTCCACCAAGGAGACCATACATCTCCTAATCATCCTAGGACACTTCATTGTAAGTCCCATGTGAAATATTGTCTAGGAATCCTCCACCTAGATATCCTTTCCTCACGACGTTAAACTGTATGAATGGGTCCCTGTCACATAACCTTAAAAGGTGATGTTTCCGGTTAAGTGGAATAAAACTATTTGTGTTCTAATTCCTCTCACGAGGATACATAAGAAGCCCATATTATGGTTTTAATCCCTATATCAAATCAATTTCCATCATCCCAGGATGATGATAAACTCCAGAGCACCTCATCATTGGGCTTAAACTAGAATTGTCTCAGTAATTCCTAACCCATGCATATATATGGTTAACCATACAACCTAGGGTAATCCAAAGACACATGGTTGGGAAATAATGAAGGATTAAAGAACATATGAACATTGATTAAATATATAAGAGAGTCCTGGAGTAGGAAATAATTCCCCCTTGAAGGGTGTGATGAGC
The DNA here is from genome assembly GCA_963277665.1 of Viscum album. Lineage (NCBI taxonomy): Eukaryota > Viridiplantae > Streptophyta > Magnoliopsida > Santalales > Viscaceae > Viscum > Viscum album. The sequence goes on along the minus strand of OY728140.1, from coordinate 91,191,977 downwards.
CTGACCTCCCATCCTCTCAACCAATGGAGTCCTTAGGTTTTGTTGGAAAAATCATCATCCAATGAGCACATACATTTGGAAATAAGGTTCATTAGTCAAGGATACAAGGGCCATTGAGTGTTTCTATATCCACAAATAAACGTATTGGATACCATCTATGGACATCGTACGAGACATGAAACCCTTCATAATAATGGACAATGGGTTACTTTCCATCAGGTCATTTTGTAGGCCCCCGGTACAACGTGAATCGGGATGAAACAAAAATGGAGAACCCGATGTGAATCCTTAACTAAGGTGGTGGATCACCCCACCTCAAGCCCCTTTCACATTCAAAAGGAATAGGGTCGAGCAAGATTACCAATCATATATGTGATCATGAAATTCTACCTTGACAAGGTTTTTTTGTCTGTTCTTGTCACATGTATTGTAGGTTTCACATAAATATCTTTGATCCAAATAGAATCTCGACAAATTGCCTAGATATGTGCATCAAATTCTGCACAGGTGATCGGATCCCCAACGAATAGGACTCCATCACCTACATAGCATCTTCAACACTGGGTTTCAAACATGCTGATCAAAGTGTACCACCAAAGTGGTGTGCTAACCATTATGGAGGATTCATTATAGGCCATCCAATCAATGAAATCTCTCTAGACACCTCTTTATCCACAACTAGAAATCTGACAGAGGATGTCTCCACTGGATATCACAAATAATTTTTGGATACTATCCCTAGAACATGAGAAAAAATACCTCCCTTATCTTTGGTTGTCATATGAGATCGGCACCAATGAATTCATCCCAGCTGTATAGGATCCCTTCTCAAGGGAACCTAATAGAAGATGTTTCCACCAATGATATATGACCCAATATCCTTGATTTTAAGAGGACCCCATACTGAGGGAACCTGCTGAAGTCCAATTAACATGGGCCCCTCAAGTTGCCCATCTAGGGATGAAAATTCATAATAAGGGGTAGGTTATCACCCTAGTTATTAAGATGAGGTCCTTCACACAAACATGATGACATATAATGGGTAGGAATACAATTATGAAACTCCTTCTGAAGCCCTCTATGTAAATACAATAGATATCTATGAGTGGAGGTATATCTCTTCTCTCTCCTATGAATCCCACCACATAAATAGGGTGGAACAATATGATAAAACTAACATTACTACCAGTGTTTTCTGGTCCAACTGTGCAGATAGAGTGGTAACTTATAGGAATATGAAAATCTATGACAATTCACAAGAATCCAATCATCCAAATAGGAAAACAACTTGCTATATGTAGGTGAAAATTTCTTTTGATGCACAGAAATCCCACTAGATAAATAAGGTAGAAAATTATGGGCAATCATAAAACACTACCAGTGGATATAAATCCCACCAGCTAAATATGGTGGAAAGTAAATATGACCAGAGTCAAAATCCTGTGGATAAAAATCAAGATCGTGAGAAAAATACATGAGAAAATGAGAAGAAGAGAATTACTACTCACAAATATAAATACCACCAATAAAATATGATGGAAACTAGAGAAATATATGGTGTATCCCATCTAGTTGGGTGTAGGATCATTCCTTTACCTCAACACGGGAGAACAACCTGTACCCCCTGGAAACTCATGGAGGACCAAAGACACAAACTCCTTCTCCAACATCGGAATGTGAATTCATACTCGTTACACCCAAATAATTGTCACAATACATCCTGGTGATTATGGAGGATCGGTCATTGATTCCATAACATATTCTCTAGACTTGTCAGGGCATCATTACATAGGCAAAAAAAGTGAGGAGTCGGGCCCATGACTTGATATCCATGGGTGGGGTGATTCATCCACTAAATTAGATAACCACTTCAGAGTAGACCAACATCTATGCTTCGGTCTAGGAGGGTTGATGATCATATTCCGTGATACAAGGGAATCCAAATCCAAAAAAATAAATGTTCCAACTGGGGGACACTAGTTAAACGTGGTGGTAGCTCCATGGTAGGAATATTTCCCTTCCAAACTCATGATGTCAATCTACATACCCCAGAGATATTGCGAGATCCAATTAGATAGGGGCCTATATATTAATGTTGTTAAAAATAGTAGGAGGCCCCAGTTTCCTACAAGAGAGTTCCCAAAAATGAAAGGTTCCAAAGTAAACTAGAAAATGAATTGAACACTCACGATTTTTCTCTACTAGAAGCTAGAATTCTTGACTCCATAAAACATATATCAATCGAGGATCAAGATCCTATAAATCCATTACCAAATTATAGAAGTGATAGTAGTGGTTGCAAAGGTCCCCCCGACAATGTCTCTACCAGTAGCTCTGAAAGTCCTCCCTAGAGCACCCACAAGGGCTTACTCTGTGGGCCAGAAATGATTGATCATGAGAGCCTATCCCTTAATACGTGTCTGGGTAGCCCTCTCTTTGACCAGAAAATCATACTACAAGAAGGACCTCCCCGTAATTTAGTCCACCCTGATGCCCCCTTGGGTATATGTTGTAGATATGTTACTCCCTATAGTCAGGTATCAAGCTGTGACAGTAGTCCTCGCCATGAAGGCATTATCTATGAAGTCCCTCCCCATAGTGATGTCAAGAAATAATAAGGTCCTCCCCTTTTTGAAGTACATCATGAAGGACCTACCTAGAATGTACACTATAAATACTCACCCTACATCCAGATTTATGTTGATAATCCACTCCATAATAGCATTTATTTTGAATTCCCTACCCTCAATAACGCCAAGAAGCAATAAGATCCTCCCCTTTCCACTATCCACCCTAAAGGTCCTCCCATGATATACACTACATAATTTCTCTCTACCGCTAGACAGTGATCCGTGATGGTAGTCCTCACCATTATGACACTGAATGTAAAGGTCCTCCCCATAGTCAAAATTTACACCAGTGAGAAGGTACTCCCCTCATTAGGTCAAATGTGAGAAATCCCTCATATGTTGAGGTGCTTAGAAAAATGGAGTACAATGTGTGGGATACTCTTTCCATAAAAAGAGATATCCTTTCTTAACTAGAGGATAACCCAGGGCCATGCCGATATTCTGAGCCTCCCTCCTACAGTTCACATGTCAATGAGACTTCTGCTAACCCCACTGCTTGGAACGAAATCATTAAGGAGTAGTCAAACTGGGTGGATCAAGTAGAAGAGTCCCTGGTAGAATAATAACAAGATATGTTTCTTGTGAGAAGAAAAATAGCTAGGGATGACATACCAGCGATATATTGGCCCATGGATACATCTAAGTTCAACATACCTAGAATATTGTTAGAATATTATATTTAAAAAAAATTCCCCAATATATGGACAACCCTCCACGAGCTAAAGGAAATATTTTTCCCTATGAAGGGTTTGTAGACTATGTTAATGTATTGGGATAGCTTCATCATTAGATTGACCTCAAAGAAATTCAATTTGCATGGTGGCCAAAACAAAAAAGGTGAAAGAAAGACCTTGGGATGGCCTGCCTTTATGCACTACAAAAGTTGTGCTGCCTTATCAGAAATTCTTTATATGGTGTTCATATCTGGGGATGGGTAGAACAAGGAGCTCTACACATCACCACACTTCCCATATAGAAGAACCCATTGAATGTGACATCCTGAAATGTCATCTTCCCCAGAAGGTAGTCAAATGAATTCCCTACTCAGAAAAGGTGGAATGCTCAACAAGAATCGACCTTTAGTAATTCTCAAAAGCACTGAGACCGATGAGAGAAATCCATCAATAAGATCATGAAATCAGACTCTGAGAACATACAACAATATTCTCATCATAGGGAATCCAATTAGTGAGCACATATCATGTCCTCGAAAGAAAGTAATTCAAATGTAGACACAGTTCCATATCTAGATCACACCCACATGGGAATGTGTGGGATCAATAAGGGGGAAATAGTAGAAGCAGCCGCTGTAATATAGGTTTAGCCCCATTGAATAGGGTTGGGGGAATTTTTAACACAAAAACTCCCCCATAAGACCAGCAAATCCGGGATGAGGCACATCAATAGAGGAACATGAGAAACACCATCCCAATGGGATGGGGGCATTTTTACCTCAAATTCCTTCCCAATGGATGTATGTATTCACCCAATTGGGATAAATAATGGATATAGGGGTCACCCATTCTATCCCATATCATGACTCACATCCCCCAGAATGGAGGCATACTACAAGGTCATATTAAGGCTACCTTTGAGTCACTCTTTTCCAAGAAACCCTGAAGAGTATCAAAGAATGGCTGGAGAAGATCCAAAAAAGGACGTAAGTAGATCTCCTACGATTCAAAAACTAGTATGAAAACCCCAATGTGATATAAATCGGTGAACATTATGGATAACATTTCCATGTTACTCACTAAAAATAATGCAAATAATGAGGAAATAGGAGAAGAGGGTTCCCTTTTGAAGATGGTTCACACTGAGCCTGGAGGTGTGCACACCTGAAACCAAAGTGTTGTCTTAAATTTGGGACCACCTCAGTTAATCCTCCATTAACTCCCATAAAAATCATCAATAAAGAAAAATAATAAGAGAAAGGTCTATGACCCACCTCCTCCTCACTGCGATGATGATTAACCAATGATTGAGGAGAGATTTGCTCGATAGGTGGAAGAAATGAAAGATCTAAGAAAAATAAATGTTGAGATGCTATGAGAAAGCCATACTATAGGGTATATTCCTTAGGTGGAGAATCAACACAAACTTCTATGAGATGTACCTCGGCCTCACGAACTCATCCCAGTAGATTAAGAAAGGTTGGAAGCTCATTTAAGGAAGTGTCGGGGCCATCAGTCTACTTGAACCCAATCCTAGCATGATATCAATATTTCCCTCCATTGGGGAAGCAACTAGAATAGATTCAAGAAAATCCCCAGAAGATTCCCCCAACGAGGTATCCACCTCAAGTTCCCATAGTGTCGACACATCCAATCTAGACCCTTGTTGCACCCACTCATGCTCAGGTTCAACAAGACAAGCATCAAGGTCTCATGAATACCATCGTGTTATTGAAAACTCGAATGGAAGTAATGGAGGGCTAGAACACTATAATAAAACTATAATGGAAACCTTACCCTAACTGGGTGAGCAATGTCCTGCCTCCACCAAATTTTAGGAATCCCATATTCCCAGTGTTCAATGGCTTAAGAGACCCAGAGTAGCATCAAATGAACTAATATTCTTAATGTGATCCCATGATGGGAAACCTAGAGTAACAAGACACTGTGAAGTTTAGATGCTATGTGAGAATCCTTCAAGGTTCAAACTTTCTTGGTACACTAGTTTTCAAGCTAACTCAATAACAGGATGAGAGGATCTATGAGGCCAGTTTCTATTCCAGTTCAGCTCGAAATTTCCCAAAAAAGTAGTTAGTGATCTTATGAATTGCAAATAGCGAGAAAAATAGAGAGTCTCAGACTTCATTAAAATATGGAAATTTCGGACTTACTCCTTGAACTAGCCACTCCCCCATGTTTTCCACATGCATCGACAACCTCTATGATGAGTTGTGTACACCACTTATTCTGGTGAAATATACAAGTTGGTTCTGGGAATTCTCCTTGTACAATAGATAGAAGATTCCTTGAGATAGACAAATATCAAGTCTTGAGGAGCCCCATCATCCCTAGTAAAAAGAGAAGGGAGATCTGAAGTGACTTATGTCACACTTAAGCCACCCATACACCAACTCCGGCTCTAAATCCCCCACCAAACCATGTAAGGGACTTTGGAGGTCAGCATCCACCTCCACCTTAGTGAGATGAGTGACAGGGAGCCAATAAGAATCAATTAGAGGAATTGAGAAACAAAGTTTACTCGTTTTGAGATAATCAAGTTCGTGGATACTTCATACCCACCATGAATTGAAACTTTCTTCAACTACCAGAGTTGTAGAGGGCTGATGAAGTAGGTCCTGATGACCGTTTAGACTACTATCTATTCCATAATATATTGGGACACACCATCCAAGAGTGTTTATTCTTCAATGATCTTCTAAAAAATATGATGTATTCTAGACAAGTCAAGATGGAACCAGCACCAACAGAAGTGGAATATGTTTCCACAATTGATCCAGAAAAATAAGGGGACTGGAAAAACGTTTTTAACAAAAAGAAGTTTATGTTTGATAGTTTGATGACTCAGAAAACAGACAACTGATCTCATGGAATACTCCAAGAATAATTGAAAAAACCAACAGTGCCTCTAATGAAACTTAATAAAACACAACCTTCATCATCAGATCCAAAATCCTCCAAAGGCCAACTACCCAGAAAAATAGTCCAATCAAAAGGGCGAGTAGCAAGTGTAGGGAGATGAAATTTCACCAAATCCAAAGTTGGATTTAAAAATATCAGATTTTATCCCAACAAATATGAAGATATGGGCACTGTCCCACCAAACTTCACTACCAAGGGCATATGATAAGGAAAAGTTGTCATCAGAAGAGGAGCTGATTTTCGACTCCATCAATGTAATCCACATAATGTATCCCTTCTCAAATGATGAATATGGCTTTCAAACAAAATTACCGACACCCAATTGTGGTGCTAGAGAAAGAAACCGTAGATGACATGGATATCAAGGGAGATGAAACCATGGTAGAAATAAAGCATACGACCACCCCTCACTTAAACTTTCAATGTTGTAGAAACCCACAGAAGGACCATCCAACAGTTCCAATAAAGATAGAAAAATTCCCCTGGCCTCATGGGAATCCATCCTGGTCTAATCCATCTAGAGTATCCATGAGAGGCATAACATATAACTAATTTCCCTTGGCATAAGAACATACCAGCCTAGCCCAATCCACAAAGGACAGAAGCTCCTCCCACTCCAACCCCAAGGGCTGACCCTTCTCCATCAAATGGTCAAGCCCCTAAAGAACCTTTTGAAAGTGCTTCCCCAAGTAGGAAAGAACCAGCCTTTAGACCGGAAATATGATATTATGAAGCAATTATCCTTAGTTCCAACCAAGATGTTAATCCTTGATGCATTGAATCTATTATAAAATTTCAGGGAATCTATCATAGAAGCTTTACTAAGTCCCAAAGAGTTTGAAGCCGAGTATCTTCCACTGAATTATACCAAACAGATACCAATACTACAGAATTCCACACAATTACCAATCATGATTAATACACCACCATGCAATGCCACATGAAACCCTTATATGTATATGGTACAATAAATTTCGTTCATATCCTAATAGTCTTCATCGATAAAGGATCTAGGTTTATCTCCTCCCATTGTGGACACCTCATCGGCTGAGCTACAAAGAGGATGATCGGATGCCCTGCACCAAGACCCTATTGGTCTAGGATAAAAGAGAGCATAAGTTGTTAGTAAAAATCAAGCTTCAAACCTGATTTAGTGCCCTTATATCTCACCCAAAATTTCTCATGGTATAAAATAATATGGCCTTAAATGCCCTTCTTGGGAGGCCATGGATGCATAAACCTGAAAAAATCACCTCTTTGTACCATTAGTGCCTAAAATATATCATTAATGCACATTGTGGGACACTGCACACTGATAAGGCTCCATTTGACTTCGTGAGTCACACTGTATTGTTGCATGGTTATATGACCCAAAGGGGAAATAAACCTCATCTGGAGGAATTGATTGGTTCACCACCCCAAATGGTTTGGAGATGGTTCCCACCGATCACCTCAAGCAGTTCAAGGAGGATTACATACTGCCTGTCAATCAGATTTAAGGCACAAGTCGAAATTCAAAAGTGTATTCATCATTGCTCATGATTTTAGTTACAGTTTTCAAGCCTAATAATGGTGAAAGGATCATTAAGTCTTGGGATAGTAGGGATGGTTTAGATAAAAATATCCTCAAACTATCATCAAAACCCAAGAAAATTACTTCATCACCTACTAAGGTAGGAAGAAGTGTCTCGTCACTCTAATAAGATGAGGAATCTATTTTAACCCTCAATGCATCTTCTTCAGAGAATCCCCCCACCAATGGTTGATGAAGAAGATATTGATTCACCTCCTAGAAACCAATATTACAGTTCCTCCCTCAAACTATAAATTAATCATTTGAAGGATTTTTTCCCCGTCAGAAGATAAAGAGGAAGATAATGAGAATGGAGTGGGGGAAGAATAATACCTAATGGATTCCCCACCAGAATTTGAGGAAGGTATCTCTATCACCATTGATGAACTCAAGGAAATCAACCTGGGTATAGAAGAAGGCTCGAAGCCCACTCTGATTAGTGTGGCCATGTCTTCTAAAGAATTATATATATACACCTCCTTCCTAAAGTAAAATCACAATTTTTTCTCCTAGAACTATACAGAAATGCCAGGCCTTGATCCCAAGGTGGCCACTTATCACTTGGGCTTATTGAAAGGTCATCGTGGCTACAAGCAAGCTTCTAGAAGGACACACCCTTACCATGATTCCAAAATAGAGGATGAAGTCGAAAAGATCATTATAGATAACTTCATCTAGGAAGTCCAATATCCAATATGAAAGGAAATAATTTTCCCTATAAAGAATAAAAATGGTAATATCAAGGTCGACATTAATTTTAGGGTCATTGACCAGCACTACCTGAAAGATGATTTCCTAGTCCTAATCACAAAATTATTAATTTATGAAACTACTAGATATGAGGCTATCTCATTCATGTATGGTTATTCATGCAATAAATAGAATCAAATGAACCAAGAATATGAAGAATACACCATCTTCAAGGCTCCCTAGGGAGTGTTTTCTGCAAGGTGATGCCTTTTGGTTTGAATAATTCTATCACCACATATCATCATTCCATCCAATGAATTTTTAAACCCTTCATGGGAAAGTTCATTTAATTCTATATTGATAATATGGTGGTTAAATTAAGAAAATGTTTGAAGCATATGGAATATGTTGAATTCGACTTCAATAAACTATGACATCACAGTCTGAAAATGAACCCCCTGAAATGTGATTTTGGTGTTACCTCAAAGAAATCTTTTATCTTCTTTGTACGCTGTCATGGAATCAATGTTGACCCTGAGAAGAAAATTTCCATACTTGGTTTTCCACCACCTCACAACCTCACTAAGTTGAGAAGACTCCAAGGAGACCTGGCTTACATTCAGCGCCTCATAGACAACATTGTAGGTAAATGTTTTCCCTTCACCAGGTTGATGAAGAAATGGGTAGAATATCAATGGAATAATGATTGTCTGGAAGCATTCAATAATCTCAAGAAATATCTCTTGAGTCCACCAGTTCTAATGATGCCTATCAAAGGAAGAACACTCATTCAGTATGTAACCACCTTGGAGAGATCCCTAGACACCTTCCTCACACAAAATATTGACACCGATAGTGATAATAGTCTCTATTATGTCATCCGAACCATGATTGAAGATAAGACTCAGTATTAAAATATTGAGAAGATTTGTTTGGACATGATCTTTGTGTTTCATAAGCTGAGGCATTATCGGTAGCACCACGAGGTCTACATGGTCTATCATAGAAACCCAGTCAAGTACATTATTATCCATCCAATATTGATTAGATACCTATCAAGATGTGTAGTCATACTACATTAGTTCAATATGTAGCTCATACCGCATTAATATATTAAAGGATATATATTAGTATATTTTCTGGAAGAGAACCCCTCAAATGATGTGGCCCCATTAAATGCTGAGCTACTTGATGAGAAAGTTTTATCGATTTAAGATAACTCCCAGATGTGGGAAATTCATTTCGATAGTGTGTCCAAAATCCTGATAGGAAAAATAATGGAAGAACCCAAACTCTAAAAAGTGTCTTTGGGGGTCATACTTGTATCCCTGGAAAAGGTAGTCCTGCCTTACTCCTTCCTACTAATAGAGGGGTGCAAAGACAATGAAGCAGAATACCAGACCCTTATCGCAAGATTGGAACTATCACTCTAGGTAATAGATGAACGATTGAAGATAAAAGGTTATTTAGAACTAGTCATCAAGAAAGTAAATGGTGACTATGATATCAAGAAAAATGATATGATCCATTTGAAGAACCATGTTTAAGAATTTATGGAATAATTCCCGTCCGAGATGATACTGGCTTAGATCCCTGATTCAGAAAATGCACAAGAAAATGGATTAGAAAATTCATCCACAACTTTGGATGATCCATATCGGAATGAAACAGTAATAAACATTACCCACTAAAGGATAGTATTAACATATGTTCAGGCCAAGATAGAAGAAATCAATGAGATCAATCCCATCTCAGAGCCATACGGTCAAACCACCAGCTGGATGCCCCCCACTTTGGACTATCTTCAAAAGGGAAAAATCCCATTAGATAGGGATAGAAGAAAACAACTTCTAATATGAGCATTCAATTTCCTGATGCACGATGGTACATATCAATGAAATTTTCATTACAAGCAAGGCCTTGATGGATTCTTTCTTAGGTGCATTTATAGAAAAGCGGCTACTTATTTCATGAAAGAATTTTATTCTGGAACTTGTGGGCTACACTGATAAGCATACAAAATCTCTCATCAAATTCATAGGATTGGATAATATTAGCACTCCATGATGTAGGATTGTAAATATTTTACTAGAAAGTACCATTCATGCCATGTTTATGCCAATATTATCCATCAAACCCTAGAGTTTCTTCACACAGCTAAGTACTCCTAGCCATTCACTATATGGGGAATGGACATCATGGGACTATATCCTCTCACCAAAGCCTAAAAAGTCAAGTTTATTCTCACAATAACTAACCTATTTTCCAATTGAGAAGATGTTTCTCCCCTTAAATAAGTCAGAGAAAAAAACATTTTTGGCTTTTTTAAAGACAATATCATCACTATGTTTAGTGTACCTCACACAATACTGATAGAAAACGTCACCAATTTATTCTCTATTGAATTTGGAAAACACTACTAGGAGTATGGTATCAATGAAAACCGTTCATCCCACTACCATGTAGCGACCAACAGACATATAGTGGATTTCAACAAGACCCTATCAAGCATACTCCAAAATATGGTATAAAAGGATATAGAATCTTGGCCGGACATGATCCTCCATTCTATTTGGGATTACTAGACCACAACTCGCGCCACCACTCAAGAAACCCTATAATCATTAGTATAAAAGATGAAGGCGGTTCTACCCATTGAAATTCAACTACCATCACTCAATGTCGCTTCCTGTGATCAACCATATGTAGATTTCAAATCCCAAAAATAGTTTGATGAGTTAGAGTTGTTGGATGATAAAAGATTTCACAATTTTCACCATTTGAAAGTCTACCAAAATCAGATTTCATGAGCCTTTAATAAAAAGGTATGGATATGGACTTTCCTTGAAGGAGAAATGGGGTTGGTCCTCAGAACCCTAATGATACTTGAGAAGGCGACCCCAAAGTTGGAGCCAAAATGGGAAGGACCATATGTCATACACGACGTTTACTCTAATGAAGCATATAACCCGATTTAAATGGATGAAAATGTCACCACAACTCACACCAATTCCACATTTAAAAGGAAATATTTCATGTAACCAAATGAACAACAATACGTCCTAATCGCATGATAATAAAAAACATGATGAGTTCATCCATGCTGCATGACATTAAACTGATAAACATCCCCGTATTAAGATGTAAGATGTTAAACTGCATAGAGACATGACATCCATGTAGTACGACATTAAACTGGTTAGAATATCCATCCTTACCACAAGATGTTAAACTACATGGTAATAATTTTTTCCAGTATAATGATTTATTGTGCATAAATAGAATCTGTGCATGGGAAAGTTAAAAATTCCCCCAATTTCTGCATATGGGTTAGAATGACACATAGAGTGTATATAAGAAATATTTATTGATTTATTATTATTCATCAATGGGATATGTATTGATGCCTATATTCTATATACTGGTCCATCCACCAGTTAAAATAAATAATTCCCCTCTCCCTGCATATATTCCAAACTTGCCCAGGGAAATTCATGAGTCCTAACAGCATGATGTTAAAATGCATGGGCAAATATTTCCTTCCCACATGATGTTAAATTGTATGGAATATATCTTGATTAAATGAAAAATAAACTGAATGATGAATTCATCCATGCTACAAAATGTTAAATTTCTTTGCATCTCTGTTCTTACCACATGATGTTAAACTGCATGGACCCAACAATGTTATCACCTAAGGGGATGTTTTCTCTAACATCAATCATCTACCATGCCATGATATAGAAATATGTGCGGCTTGATTTCCATATAATGATGGGATATTTAGTGACACTCAAATCTTTAATCCTGGTCCAGTCACTATAAAAAATGATGGTGCCCCCTTTCATACGCACAGGTCAGACCAGTACAAGGACCATATTGTATTAAAAACTATGTAAAACTTGATTCCCATATTCCTATGGGATATGTAGAGATGCCTCAATCTTATATCTTTGACCAGCCACCACATGGTTTCAATATACCTCTATTGTACTATCAACTGCCTCTACATCATGAGAGGAGACCCTGACCATTTGTTATTTATCTCACTGATCATAGCTCATGTGATCTTAAGAATGACGGTAAAGGTTCACTCGTAGATTAATAGAGGATAAAGGTACTCTAAAGTCCCCAAATGGTTAAAAATTAACCCTCCCTATTTCTTATCTAAACCTATACAAAGAGGTAGATCTAGAACTATGTGCAGCTTGATTCCACCTCGACGGGATATATAGTGACATCTAGGCCTTCCCAGGTCCAACTTCCATCAAATAAAAAAAACATAAAATTAACCTGCCCTATGTATGAGCCAAATATATACAGGTACGTAGCTCTAGAACTACATGCATCTTGATTCCATTCCATTTGGGATACATAGAAACGCCCAAATTCGTTGTCCCGGTCTACCTGCCACCCAAAAAAATTCCTCCTTTCCCAATGCCAAGGTCAAACCTATGCAAAAAGTTTCTTCATTAGAGAAACACATGGGTTCATTCATGCCCCTAAAAGATACGTTATTAGAACTTATATCTTCAAACATAGGCCTGGATTCCAAAAAGTATTGAAGGAAAATACCCCCATCCTTTTTCATGATCCCCATGTGTGGTGGAGTAATCCCTTTCTGACCCTTGTTTCTCACACTGAGTACTACTCATGTGGGTTTAGGAGTATTGATAGAGGATTCATCACATGCGTACCAAATCACTACTTTCCAAATTCTTTACCAAAAGATGTAAAACTACAGGGTTCCCAAAGAACTATGTGCGTGGATTGATTCATGTTCTCACAGGATACCTAGTGATACCTGAATTCTTCCTCCTGGTCTAGCCATCACCTAAAAAACAAAAATTCCATCTTCCCTCCATATGGATCAAAAATTTTAAGGGAATTTACATCATGAAATACACACAGATTTATTCCTTCCTTCAAAAGATATGCAGTGGCACCAAAATCCATTATCCTGGTCTAGTCGCCATTCAAAAAAAAATCTCCATTCATGTGAATGGGTCAGACCGACATAGGAAACATGTTTTTAGAACTATGTGGACTTTGTTTCCCAAATAATTAGAATGTGTAGGAAACCTACACAAGGTTCAAGACCAACACTTCACTCACCTCATCCTTTTCACGTCTGTTAACCTTTTTCCTTACCGTATGATGTTAAAATACATAGGATACTAGAACTATGGGTGTATTGATTCCCATCCATCAATGGGATGAGTAGTGACACCTGGGCCTTCCTGGGTCTATCCACCATAAAAAAAATCCACCCCCCTATATATAATCCAAACATACATAGGAAAATTTATGATTCCTAACCGCATGGCCCAGAAGTCCTAACCACATGACATTAAACTGTATGGTATTTCAAGAACTACGTGGGGATTGATTCTCAGTATAACGAGATATGTAGCAAAAATTGGGTAGTAAATCCCAAGTATAGCCACATAGAATAAAAAAATACCCCAATCCCTTTCATGTGAAATGAAAATAGATACAGGGGGTTTTTAATATGGACTTTTACATCCAGAAATATTGAAAAGACCATGCTTCCATTTACATACGAATCATATCTATGTAGAGGATCTTGTACCTCTGAACTAATCATGGTTTGGATATTTCTCACATGGACAGACATCCCCTTTTCTTCAATCAAACTCTATTCCTCAGAAAATATCAAATCACCACAATCACCCACAACTATCAGAAATGGATGACCAATGTCTTGCAGACACTTTTATTTGACTATATACACAATGCCCCTATGGATCTGCATATGTCTCGCACAAAAAATGATATTTCAATTAAAAGAAAATTTATCCTCAGGAGATGAAGTTCCTAAATCCGTATGCCCATTGGATCATAAGCCTTGTATCACCCCTCCTGACTCAAGGGCTTCCAAAATCAAGGTTTACACCTTTTTCCCCCACTCATGTCTGGAGTGTACCAAGAATATCCTACCCCGATTTTTCATATTTATGCGTGATACCTTTGACATTTCTTCCTTGAAACATGATGATTCAACTGTGATGTCCATGTAATTTCTGTATGAATTAAAATTTTATGGACCCACAATAGCTAGCTCATTCACATCGAGTCACCCACGTCCTATCCACATGACGTTAAAATGCATGGCCTAAAAATGATCTTTTCCTTTATCCTTCCATACCTAGATAGTTGATTGTAACCATTTACACCCATTGTTTCTCAAACTAATCATAGCTCATGTGGGCTTAAGAATTTTGATAGGGGACTCCCCACAAAGCCAGGGATAATCAATCTACAATGACTGACCCTACATGAATGACTTTATAAGGAATATTAGTGTTTTCCCCACTATATTGGGAAACCTAAGAGTCCCAACCATATGACATTAAGCTGTAAGGTACCCAAAAATAGCTAAAATTCCCCAAAATCATTGCATGTGGACCAATATTGTGTAGTGTATCTAATATTGGGACACTTGGATCTTCAAAACTGGGCCCCAATCCAACAAGGGAGTCAAAATGTCCCACCTCACATACAAGTCAATTCACTATAGAGAGACTCTAAATTATGAAAATAATAATGATCTGAGTGTTTCTGATATTTCCAAACCAACTCTCTCTATTCGTAAAACTCTGTTCTTTGAGTTATCTCAGATCGTCATAATCCTTCATGGTCATCGAGAATGGAAGCTCAGTGTCTTACATACACATTTGTTTGACTACGAAAACAATAACTCAGTGGGTCTGCATATGTTGCCCAAAAAAATGGTCTGTCAACCAAAGGAAAATTCATCCCCAGGAGGGGATTTTCCTAATTTCTTATGCATAATGGATTCCAATACCCATGTCATTTCTCAAAATCCAATATCCCTCAAAACCATTGTTTACACTCTCCTTCCTATCCATGTCATGAAAATGTCATAACATCCTAGAACGATGACCCTATAGTCACTCAGGGATTCTATATCAACATCCTAATCACATGACATTTAAACTACATGATACCCGATACCTGATATTTACCCTTAGGCCAGGTTATTTCAAATATTATTTCCCCTCATGACCCTATAAAAGAAATGAATATATGCAGGATAGTTCAACGCACACCCCGCCTCATTGGTGAATCTGTATAAAAAAATTCCCCATCCATATGCATGAATCATATCCTTATAAGGAATGATACCTAAATAACTATGTACATCTTGATTTATATTATCACAAGATATGTAGTGAAATACAAATATCATATGTCAGATCCATCCATGATACAAAAATGTCCCCTCCCTACCTAAGAAAGGTTTAGAGCTGCATAAGGAAACAACTCATATGGATAGGATAAGAATGCCTCCACTTATTTCCAATATTCCTGGTAAATTTCAACCTAAAATTCCCCCATTCCATGATCTGAGAACCCTATTCAAAGACCAAACTCTATGTCCAAAAATGTCCAAATCACTATAACCATCCCTAGCCATCAGATATGGATGACTAGGGTCCTGTAGACACCTTTGTTTAACTTTGCATACAATTCCCCAAAGAGTCTGCATATGTTGCCCACAAAAATGGCTTGTCAACCAAAGTAAAATTCTTCCCCAAGAGAGTATTTTATTACCTCTACATGCCCTTATGGAATTTATATTTCACCTTAATCATTGGATTTGTAAATACCATGTATTATGGTTTATATATTTCCCCTTTTCAATTCCTAAAGATAAAGGATGTTTCTAGTCAAACTAATGTAAAAAAGATGAATCATTTACCCTCCTTTATTCATAGTGAAACGATTTAATGTCCTAGTTGTACAAAATTAAAATAAACCATGCACTAAACATCCTTTACACAAGTCAAATTTGTGTGGGAGTGTTTTCTCATCCAAATATGATAAATTAACCTTATTATTTTCAGACATGTCCCTCCACAGAAAAACAAATCCAGAATTATATACAAATTTCCCGGCCATCATAAATGCATAGTTGTTTG
Source organism: Viscum album (assembly GCA_963277665.1). Lineage (NCBI taxonomy): Eukaryota > Viridiplantae > Streptophyta > Magnoliopsida > Santalales > Viscaceae > Viscum > Viscum album. The sequence continues at coordinate 91,175,503 of OY728140.1, read as the reverse complement.
GTCCAATAGGTAGAATACCATTAGGGGGGGGGGGGTGAATCAGGGTATGATAGATTAAAACTTTATCCCAATCGTATCTTGTTTTTTTGTTATAAGAAACTCAATTCTCTCTCCCCCTCATAGAAATATATGAATAGATATGAAATCATGCACATTACACAATGATTTTTACTTTGTTCACCCTCACTGGGCTATGTCCAAGGATCATACAACGTTTGTGTGCTGATGTACCAAATTCACTATGTCTCAATGCCAATAATGAGTAAAAGTTTTGGTCTAGATATCTTATCTCTAGTCTCACTACCTTTACAATGTTTAGGTTCTTCTCACTGCATTCTCAGGGGTCACTCCCTATGCCTCTTTCTTTGACTCACTACCGGTGGAAAGGGTTACCGTCTTCCACTTCTTTCTCTCAATACTCTTAGAAAGGAACCCACTCATAGTTTATAGACTTGTAGGTTAATAATAGTTTATGGAAATTTAGGTCCCTTAAATTTCATGAAATCCATCATCCTTAACTATAGGTAGATGCTCTGTTGAAGTTCCTTTTTCACCTGTAGATGAAGTCCACCTTCCCGGGTATTTCTAGGTACCAGAAAATACATTCGAAAACTAATTTGAATCCTTTTCAAGCTTCCTTGTGTAAATCAAGAACCAACTTCAATCCCGCGTACTGAGTACCAGGTTTGGAAAACAAAACAGCTCCTTCTCATACCGCTTATGATGCTGTGAACCACTACTGCCTCCACGTACATCTGTCTTCACTCCGCCTCTTTGAACTACACTATGTCCGTGAACTGTTCTCTGTTCACGGACCATATTCACCTTTGTGTACCACTTGAGAAGTCCTCTCTCTTGTATACCAGAGATTCCTCCTCCACATAACAAGTCAACTCCTTCTGCATACTACTTCTTCCTTCAGAGGTTAAGAATCCCTGCCAATACCTTTGGTAGAATTTCTTCCATGTGAACTGACTTTGGCTTTCGTGGAATTCTCCTTCGTGAATGGACTTCGAACTTTGACGAATTCCCAAAGAAAAATATGTTCTCTATTGTTGTTAAATATTCATAGTAATTATTGGGATTAAAAATTATTTTATAGGAAAATATATCTATAAAATCCGCCAATCCGAGATTTATCAAATCTCTGATTCAGTTTTCACCGCATACCGATCCTTCTGCCACCGCGATCTGCAAGCCACCCGTGAACCATTTTTCATACACACTCCACACACTATCTTTGATCCTACACGGCCGATCTCCTCCAATGACTTGAATCCATCCATGTTCTGCACCAACTTCTTCCATGAACTATTTTCATTTTCGTGAACTGCTCAACGTACCATTCTCGCCGCTCTGCGTACCCTTACTGGAACATGGTATGCGACCCATGAATTATGGTACCTAGTTCTCATCCTTTGATGAGTTTCTTCAATGTTCTTATTACAATTCACTCCGATGAATAAATCCTTCCTTTTCCAATATCAAACTCTTGATTTTGAGGCCCACAAATTTGGAAAACACTGGGAAACAACACTACCTTAAGAGTCTGTCTTCAAAAAACACAAACCATACTCATTTGTGATCATCTGGATTTGTCACAAAACACAATCAAACCCAAAAAAATATGAGGGGACACCTTGAGAGATTTTTTCCAAACAATATCCCCTTTGGATTTTTTGACAACTCTTTCCAAAACAATTATTTTTCATTTTAATATCTCATTAAATCTCATTCCATCTTAAACCATATTTTTCTTAATGCGACTAAGATAATGATCAAGGATTTAATCAGCACATACTCTAATTCCACATGATCCATGCTCAGCATGAGAAAAAATATTATTATGAAAAGTCCATCAATGATACACTTCATTTATAGTTCCCAATTGCTGATACCATACTGATACATGGATACCAATGAACTTATTTCATCACGAACCTCAGCCATAGAGATATCTAATCATTGATAGATCACTTATAGCATCATAAAATTTATCAATACCCCTAAGTTAAATCTCCTCTAACCAGCTTCAGCTCTGCTTCAACTCCCCCTATCTCACTGCTTTACTTAACAGATTCTCCCCGTGTCTTTTCTTCCCCCTGAAATAGTCACACATTTTCCCCTTTGTCAATGATCTCAAAAAGAACTTCAAGGTTGTATTCAATAGGGTAAAGAACAAATATCATCACATTAGGGAAAGGCACATCATACATTGTGGATAGGGGGACCCACATCCACAATTTTTCAAGTGTGGGATGTCAACTGGACTCCCAGATCCAGTCGATTACTTTCAAAACATCTTTGGGTAAGTCCTTTGTAAGAATATCTACAAATATTTGTTTTGTAGGGACTTAATCAAACTTCAAAATCCCTTGTTCCACTTTCTCATTGATAAAATGATATTTGATTTCAATGTGCTTTGTACTTGAGTTATGGACTTGATTTGTTCTCATATTTATAGCACTTGAATTATCACAATGAATTCCGATCAGATATTTCATTTCAATCCCCATATCTTCAAGTTGCTGCTTCATCCACAATATCTGCATGCAAGCTTGAGTAGCCACAATGTATTCAACTTCTACGGTGCTCAATGAAATACAATCTTGTTTCTTTCTTAACCAAGAAATACACAACCCTCCAAGATAAAAGGCACCTCCTAATGTTGATTTCCTATCATCTGCTGAACTAACCCAATACACATCTGTATATCCCAATAACTCTAGCTGAGATTTTTCATTATACACTAGAACATAATACACTATGCCCTAAATATAATGAAAAATTATTTTTACTATAATCATTTTGCTCTCCATGAGATTTCTTTGATACCTTGCTGGTTTTCATGTGGAAAATAAAATATCATGCCTTGTTGCTGTCAGATAAAATAGACTTCTAATGATTTGTATGTATTCTATGATATTAAGTGGCTTACCTTCATCATCTCGTGACAGTTTCAATCGGGTAGCAACAAGAGTCTTCACCTCTTTGGAATTATACACTCCGAACCTTCTCAAAACTTCATTGACATATTTATATTGAGAGATAAAAGTTCCATTCCTTCTTTACGTAACATGTAAGTCAAGGAAAAATGTTAGCTAACCAATCATCGACATTTCGAACTCACTTTTCATTAATTCAGAAAACTGTCTACATTATGATTCATCTGATCCACCAAATATTATGTAATCAACATAAACCACCACCATCATCCTTTGAATTTTCCATTATTGAAATACAGATTGTAATCAACTCCACCATAATGAAAACTGTGCTTCTTTATAAATTGATCAAGCCTTTAATACAATGCTCTTGGTGCTTATTTCAAGCCATATAATGCCTTCTTCAGCAATCAAACCCTGTTCTCATCTTCATGGATGAGAAAACCACATGGTTTCTCAATGTAAACTTCTTATTCTTGAATTCCATTTAGAAATTCTGACTTGAAATCCATATGTAAAACTTTAAACTTTCTTTGTAATGCTATGACTAAGAATAATATGATTGTTTCTAGCCATGCAATAGGTGAAAAAATCTCATCAACATCAATACCCTCTATCTGAGAGTACCCTTTGCACACCAGGCATGATTTTTTTCGAATCACAACACCATATTCATTTATTTTGTTGTGAGAAACCCATTTTTCTCTAGGAAATTCTTGTCTTCTACCCTCGAAACAATTTCCCACGTCTTATTATTCTCAATTTGTTCAATCTCTTCTTTCATTTCCTTAACCCAATTGTCATCTCCAACTGCTTCATCAAAGAATTTAGGCTCAACTTGTGATAAGTATGATGATTTATGTATAGAATTTATCCTCCTTGTCTGTATTGGTGCTGTCTGATCCCCAATTATGTTTTTCCTATCAATTTCAGCTATTCTCTTTGGTCTATGAGAAGACATTGATTTTTTATCATAATCCAAGTCTTCTTCAGAATCAACCTCTGGAACTAGAGCGTCTCATAACCTGCTCATCACTTAATCACTGTCATCATGAGTCTGATCATGCATCTTCTGAAGATTCTATTCATTCTCCACTATAGTCTCACCATGACTTTCAACTCTCTCTCCTAACCTCTTATTGAAGAATTTATATGCAGTTATCTCCTTTGAGTAGCCAAGAAATATTCCTTCATCTCCAAGAGATTAAAACATCCTATGTTTATCCTTACTGAGAATGAAACACTTACATCCAAAAATGCGAAAGTATTTCAATGATGGCTTCTTTCTATATCATAGATCTTATGGAGTCTTCTATTCTTTTGGGCCTAATAAGGCTCAATTTGATGTATAGACTACTGTCATGACTGCCTCTTTCCAAAACTTCTCTGGAAGATCTTTCTCAATGAGAATAATTCTTTCCATGTTATTAAAAATTCAATTTCTTCTGGAAGATCTTTCTCAATGAGAATAATTCTTTCCATGTTATTAAAAATTCAATTTCTTCTCTCAACTACTCCTTTCTGATGTGGTGTTATTATTGCTAAAACATGATGCCTTATCCCATGTTTCTGAAGATAATCCTTGACTTGGCTATTTGTGAATTCTGTTCCATTATCTGTTTTAATCATCCAGATTTTCTAATCAAGCATCTTTTCACATTCGCATCGATTTCTTGTAATGCAACTGAACACTTTAGATTTGTGGGTGATTATTGAAACCCATTCCATTATACTATAGTCATCAATTAAGAGAACATAATATCTCCTCCCATCAATATCCCTCAGCAAAATTGGCCCACATATATCAATATGCACCAACTCAAGAAATCTTGTTGACTTTTTTTCTTTTGAATTATATGTCTTTAAAATGATATTTCCCTATTTAAAGGGATAAAATATATGAGTACAATCATGTGATAATCTAGGGAGATTTCGAGATGTATCATATTTCACCAGATCTTCCAAGAAACATTTTATTATATGGACAAGACACTTATACCATAACTTGTTTTCTTCATCCATGGATAGAAAGAACATGTCTTCTTCTCCACTCAGGAGTTAGAGATTCCCTTTCATACGATTTCATTTCAACACAATACAACCATCAGTTTATTTGATTGTACATAATTTCTTGGAAAACATTATGGCATATTTTAAGTCACACAATTGACTAACACTAGGCATGTTGTGAATAATCCCCCCAATAATCAATAAATCTACTCGTCTCATGTATTTTCCTCCAAACTTGGCTTTTCCTGAACCAATAATTTTCAATCCCTCATCATTACAAAATCTCACAATGCCTTCTTTGTCGTACCTAATTATGGTCACTAGATAATTATTTCCCATCATATGGTAATTGCATCCACTATCAATGATCCATATCCCAGTGCAATCTGATGCCTTGAATGCAATTTCTATAACCACTGCCTTCTCTGCCCTTTTCTTTTTGACCCAAGTATTTGACTTCATATCCAACATGGAATGATTATCTTTATCTTTTTCAATATATGATGATTCCTCTTTAACCTGTAGAGCTACAGATCGATTTTGAATTTTCCGCTCTCTTAAAGATACATTTGGATGCTTCTTATGAACCAATTTAGTCTGCCTCGACACATTACTCTACATTATTGATGTGCAATATCTTTCCATATGCTCGATTCCTATACACCTAAAACAATTACCATAAAATGATGACCTGGAATTTCGAGCTCTATATGGCCACCTTTGTTGGTCTTTCTCCCTTTGATACCTCTTTTCAATGGAACATACATTTTGAAAATGTCCCATCTTACCCCAACAATAGCATCTTATGTGAGGTACATTCTTATTTCGAAATGATGCACCACTAGTTGTGCCTTGGGTTCTCTGAATCTTATGAATCTTCTTCATACCCAAATAAATCTTTAATCTTGGAGTGGTTTATTGTGGTATGACTTGAACCAAAATAGATTTTTTGTTTTAGATGAAGGCATATACCGGCCTTATTATTCATAATTGATTATTGCTTCTGTTTTGATGGATCACTCTACTCAAATCTCATCTTATCTATTTCATGTATGATCTTATTTCCTGATGTTAAACCGAGAGTTATCATTGTCTCATAATCTTAAATTTTCTGTCATATATTGAATACTTCCTCTTCCTGTTGTTTGATATGTTTGATTTGATATTTCCCAGTTTTAGTGAAACTATCAGTTTCTATTTTCTATTATTCAATTTGTAGTTTTTACTCAACCACATTTTTTGAACATTATGGCATTGAAGACCTTATCTTTTCAATTTCTATATTAATCTCCGAATTATCTTCTACCTACTACTGTATAAAGAGTTTTTCATCATGAACACCTTTGTTATCTTTCTTTGTTTTGGCTCTCAGTATATATACCTCTTCAAGGGAAGCTTCTATGTTGGCCTGCAAATCAACAATTCCTTCGATTTCTACTTCTTCATTGTCATTTTCCTCTCTTGTTAATTAATTGTTGTCAACTGCCACCAAATCATATATTTTATGATCTTTACAGTCATCCAGCTCTTCTGCCTCAGATTCATCTAAACTCTCATCCTCTTTTGAAATCATATTATTCTTTTTGAAGAACTTTTTCTAGGTACTTCTCCCCCATTTCTCATTTGATGAATACTTCCTTTTTGGGAATTTCATCATTTTCTTTATTTTCATAATCAAAACTCTTAGGACACTTTTCTGCAAAATGTCCTATCTTTTTGCATCGAAAGCATGAAAATAGAAGTTTACAATTTAACATTACTTTCCCCTTTGCATATTGGAGGAGAGAAATGACATGACATCATCCATATTGTCCTCCTCGGGACTATATTCAACAAAGATATTCTTTATAGCCTTGAATTCCACTTCCTTAGACTTCCCCTTTTCTACTGCATCGTTATAATTGTTTGTCCTTTCATATACTACAAGGGTACTATATAGGTTATCTAGTGTAAGCTCTTTTATGTATTTTTCTTCCAACACTGAAACTTTCAGATTGAACCATGGTGGAAGCTTCCTAAAGATACATTTAACAATATTTATTTATTCAATGAATTCTACAAGACCCTGCATGTCTTCCATAATAATATTTATCATGTTGAAGAATGCATCGATAGTCTCATTGGGATTCATTCTAATATCCACATACTTGTTCTATAGAACCTGCAACTTTTCTTCTCAGACTTTTCTGTCACCCTCATAGATGTTCAATAATTCTCCCACATTTCATGTGATGTTTTAAAGGAAATCAACTTCATATAGATTTCATTCGATATGGATCCCCCTAAATCATTGATCCCATTAGCATCAACATCGAATTCTCTTCTTTTAGCTTCTGATAAAGATCCACTGTTAATATCAACTAATATTCCATGCATGGTTGCTATGAAGACATCCATCCCTACTGATAGGATATAGTGATTCATTCGATTCTTCCATAGTTGAAAATTATTTCTTTCAAAGATTATAATTCCTTTATTATTGACCACCTACATTTATTCTTCTTGAGAGAAAACCACTAACTTTCAACCTTGCCCTCTGATACCAATTGTTAGGTCCACTAGGTTGAATACCCTGAGGGGGGGGGGGGGGCTGAATCAGGGTATGATAGATTAAAACATTTTCCCATTCGGATATTGGTTTGTTGTTAGAAAAAAATCAATTTTATCTTCCTACCATAGAAATATATGAACAAATATGAAATCATGCACAATAAATAAAGATTTTTACTTTTTTCACCATCACTGGGCTATGTCCAAGGAGCATAAACAATAATGTGCCGATGTACCAAATCCACTAAAGATCAATTCCAATAATGAGTACAATGTTTGAGCTAGATATTATATGCCCAAGATCACTACCTTTAAAAAGATTAGGGTCTGCTCACTGCATTCCTAGGGGTTACTGCCTATACCTCTTTATCTAGCTCACTACCGGTGGAAAGGGTCACTGTCTTCCTCTTCCTTCGCTCACTGCTCTTGGAAAAGAGGCCACTCAGAGTTTATAGACATGTAGGTCAATCACAGTTTATGGACATGTATGTATCTTCATTTTCATGAATTCATTCATCCTTAACTATTTGTATATGCTTTTTTGAAGTTCCTTTTTCACCCGCAGATGAATTCCACCTTCTCGAGTACTGCTAGGTACCAAAAAATACTTTCTCAAACTTATTGGAAGCTTTTGAAAGATTCCTTATGAAAATTTCAAACCAAATTCTCTCCAACATACTGAGTACCAGGTTTGGTACGTGGAACACCTCCTTCACGTACTTCTTTTACTGTTGTGAACTGCTACCGCCTCTGCATACCGCTGCCTTTTCTCTGCCTCTGCAAACTGCCCTCTGTCCTCGAACTGTTCTCTATTCATGGACCATCTTCGCCTCTGCGTACCAGATCTCCCGCTCCATGTAATTCTTGTGGAGAATAATCTCTCTAATGTACCATATATTCCTCCTCTATGTACTGAGTCAACTCCTTCCGCATACCACTTCTTTCTTTTTGAGTAAAGAATCCCCGTAAACACCTTCAATGAAATTTCTTCCATGCGAACTACCTTTGGATTTCATGGAATTCTTCTTCGAGAACATCATTCATACTTTTACAAATTCTAGAAGAAAAATAGGTTTTATAATTATGTTCAATATCCACAGTAATTGGTGGTATTAGCCATTCTTATATAGGAAAAGATATCTGAAAAATATGCTAATCCAAGATTTATCAAATCTCTGATTCATCCTTCACCGCATATCAATCATTCTACCACTGCAAAACTCAATCCACAAATGCACTATTTTTAATATGCGCTCTGTTTAAAATATTTGATCATACATGGTCAATATCTTCCACCGACTTCAACCCATCCGCGTACCACACTGACTTCCTCCACAAACCATTTTCAGTTTCACGAACTGCTCGACGTACCATTCCTGCAGCTCCGCATACCATTCCCAGAACATGGTACGCAATCCCTGAATAATGGTACATGGTTCTCATCCTTTTCCAATTTTCATTAAATTTCATCATATAGTTCAATCTTATGAAGAAATCCTTCCTTTTCCAACATCAAACTCCCAATTTTGAGGCCCAAAAATTTGACAAACACTGGGAAACAACACCACCTTAAGAATCTATCTTCAGAAAACAATAACCATAATCATTTGAGATCATCTGGACTTGTAAAAAAACACAATCGCACCCTAAAAATTATGAGGGGACACCTTGGGATATTTTTTCCGAACAACAGTCGGTGTCCTGCAGCCACCTTTGTTTGACTATGCACATAATGCCCTGGTGGATCTTCATACGTTGCCCACAATAATGGCTTGTCAATCAAGCATAAATTCATCCTCAGGAGAGTCCTTTCCCTAGTTTCATATGCTCCACGGCTTCCATGCCCCATATCATATCATATATCTAGATATCACAAGTCATGGTGAAGAAAAATGATTCATCCATGTCTGAAAGTTGATTTGATATTCTCGATTAACGATTCCTAAATTGGGGCCCTTTCCCCAAAATTCCTGGTAAAAATTTTTCGACCAAAAACATTAGTGAAGATAGTCCAGTTTGAAAGACTATAAACTACTAATTAAATAGACACAACACTCACTAGGGTGAAAACCGAAAAGGGAACCCTAGACAAAAGTCAAGTACCAGCTTGAGAAACCTATACTACATATAGTTTAGGCAAAAAACCGAGCAATCAAAAATCATCAAGAGACACAAATATCGTTAGAAAAAAACCCATAAATTGTGGACTAAGAAAAATTAAATTTATGACTGCTAATCCCACACCATAATAGTTTTAGGAAAAATTCGGTTGATAATGAAAAAGGGAAAATGTTTGTAGGGTTTTCCATCTGACATTAGAAACAATCAAACTATAATCACTGAGCCCCTCTGCTCAAGAAAACATTTAGGGCATGATTTAATTATTTTCTTTATCCTGGATTACAATTAAAATCATTATCTAGCTGAGATTATGGTTTAAAATGATATTGATCATAAATGATTGATATTACAGTAAATGGTAAAAGAGGAACACTAGAAAGAAAAATGGTTCAATTTCATCTAAATAAGTGAGATTTGGGGGGGGGGATCCATAATATAGAGTCTCTCCCTAATTTAAAAAGTAAAGGTGGTGCAGGGAAGAACAACAGATTACAATGAGGCCTAACTTGGTCTTTCCAAAAGGTCGATAACTACCCGATGAGGGCTGTCAAGGGCATGTTCCAAAGAATCCCTCCATTCAGCTTCATATTCAACAATTGGGAATACTTGGTTCATAAAAGTCCAAAGGAAATTACCTTTCTATTTGATGGACTCATAATTTTCACTTGATGACGCCAGTTGTACTTTTTGTTTGGCCATGCAAGCCTCACACTCATGTAGTTCCTCTATCTGGTAAATAACTTAATCATGAGCACCAACTTCCTTAGCCTCTAGATGATGCACCTCATCAATAATATCCTAGAATTTCTAAGCTTGGTGGTGAGAATCATTGAACCAAGCAAGGTATCCTTTGCAAGTAGCAAGATCCTCTTGAGCTATAACAATTTGGTGCAAAAAAATACAAGCATCGGTAATCAAATCCACATGAACCCTGATCGGAAAATAATCATAAAAAGTTATCCTCATAATTTTAAAAGTTAATCAAGGGAGTTTCCATAGAAAGAGTATGGATTTGACACCATGCCCATTTTTTAGAGCTCAATGCCTCTTAATGGAATTAGAATGTTGGTCCTCCTCCACCGCGATAGGTATGTAACGAGGAAGCATCATTCCATTAGATTGAAGTGCCCTAAGATGGGTCACCCATGAAGGGGGAATTTACCTCCAAATATATTTTTTAGCCTTTGGGACTAAATGAGGGGTGCTGGCAGCATCTTTAGAAACACCTTGTGATGTCCCACTTGGACCAGCTTCAGTAGGACCATAGACCACATCAGCCAAAGAAGAGGTATTTGAGTTTGTTTCCATAGAGATGGGTTGTCTGGGTTAAGTCACTTCCAAATTCATGTGAAGGTGGTTAGAACACCTTCTCACCATAGGTATTGGAAAAGATAGTGAAATTTGAATAGTTGGGATGAGATTGAAAACAACCAACAATCTTTGAACTCATTGAACTATCCTTCTCAATGCCCTATCAGGGTAGCAAGATAGTTACAATTGGATATACTCTAATGAATTATTAGTTGAGGATACTGTGAGAGGATTGAGAAATTCCACATTAGAACCCCCGTGCATCATGGACAACCATAATTGGAGAAAAATCATGGGATGAGACTCCCTCTTAAAAAGAGTAGAAGGGAGATGTGAAACCTATTAAAGGAATGCAAATTTTCAGAAAACCTATAACGTATGTAGGGTTTACAGATAGTTACCCCATCTATAATACCAATTAATAATCCATCCTAGAGTGCAATTATATAAGAAAACTCTTTTGAATAACCCCTTCTATTATCCATCAAGAATCCACAGGGCACAATGTAAGGTGTGAAAGAAAACTGAGAAACGTCATTTAATAGTTTTATTATGCCAGCCAAAATCAATGATTGAGGATGAATGATGGAAATGTTGAGAAGGTTTAGGAGTAATTCAAAATGAAGAACTCTCACAGTTTATTGATACACATAGTAAGATAAATTCTCTACTATCTATCCATATGAAAATTTCAATGGCCCGCTAGGATGATGCAGGGGTTACCTCATTGTATCTTCCTTAATAGTTCATAGATTTGGGAAAGGTTAGGAACAACCAAGTTAATGGGATGTCCGTCTTCCAATGTGTCTTACATCATCAGAGTAAAATTACTAATACTAGTATAAACATCATGAGAGGGGAAGAGACATCCACTCAAAATAATAGAAAATAAATATTCTAATCTATGCTTGGGAGGTATGTCTGACCAAATTCTATACCCCTTGGTGTTGTATAAAATTTCCTTGAGGGTGGTGCAGTATGATCTTGTTATTTTCTGTGATTTTTGAGTTAGGTGATTCTGGATATAGAGAACCCTTGGGCTAGGACTATTCACCATCTAGAATATCATGATCTAATATTCGAATTAAATAAGAGAACGAGCATGGAGGTGTTGATTGAGTAATCCCTCTTCCATGACCAAAATATTACTTTCCAGTGGAGATACTTATTCGACATTATCCTAGGAGTTGTCCATTGGAAGAAACTTATCATACATGTTTCCGAGAATGGGAATCCCTATAATTTGGTGGATTTCCCATTAACTTATCCCTACCTCCCAATGAAATAGGTGGAAGGTATTGGTACTTGAACACCAATGGATAAGTAGTTTAGGAAACAAATTACCTGGTGAATAGATTGAAAATTTGGCAAACCATGCTGCATGATACATGTAGAGACCTGAAGCTTGACGTACATGGACATTACATTACTTTTGCGGAATACTTAGTACATAACAAAAACACACACACAAGGATCGTAATAGTTTAGTGTCTTTGGAAACTCAGAATATAATCTTCTAATCGTGGTGAAAGATCTTCAACATCTCCCATAAATATCTTCCTTTTTTTTACCTAAAACCTTTCTCTATATACTGGGGAAAAGAAAACATAAAATGGTGAGCTCAAATGCTCAATAAGGGTAAACAAAAGAAATATCAATCACATCATATTCATAAGAACATAACATTTTGGAAATCTTAACCTGCAAAAGAGAGCATAATTTCATAACATGGGATAAATCATAGTAGTGAAATGAAATCCCAATAATCATAACTTAAAACATGAAACTTTGTGGAATACACACATAATCATATAGAATCATTTCTTATTAGTCAAGACTCATTGCCAAGACTATCTTAGTGGACAAAGTCCATTTCTGAACCGAGTCACCCCCGTTTCAGTACTGTTTCAGTGAACCAGTGTAACCTACCGTTCCAGCCATGTCTATCTCATGAGATATAAAATCTTTACCCAATGCATTGGAGGGAGATATAGGTCCCACCCATCTCATAATTATACAATTCTTATGTGTACCACAAAATCATAAACCATACATCATATCATAACCCATGTAATAAAAATGGGAATCTTAAACATTGGGACATCATAAAACAATTCATATAATATAAAGGAATTTATAAAAATAATTCTATCACAACATAATCAAATAAATTTAATAATAGGGATAGAAACAGAACCCTTTATTATCATAGATGGAAAATAATTTTGATAAAACACTTGAACTCCATTCTTGAGGAAAATATCCTTTCTACTTCAAAAACATTTTTCCTTTCTTAACATGTCATCGAATTATAAACTAAAAGAAGTTGATTAAAAATAAACTTGAAAACTTGTAAAGGAATCTTCTTGGAAATAATGTTTTAAAAATCCATTCATGCCGTATAAGTTAAAAAAAACATTCTTCTCGTACTTTTGTCGGAAAAGTCAAAAAAGTACCTCGTACGAAAAATGACAAAAGATTCCTTTCATATCTTTTACTAAAAACTCACCGAAGGGTAAAATTGGATTTAAACAATTGTAGGTGGATGGAAATAATATTACATATTGAGGAAACATGGATGTGGATGATAAAATACACCGCAGTAAATTTCAAAGTATAAACAATCTCGGATAAAAATGAGATTGTGATATTTCCCTTACCTTAGGTCTGATTTGATTTGTAAGTGTCCGAACCTCCTGTATAATGATTTAAATAATGTAATTGACTTATTAAAGAATCATATTCACTGTTATTATATCATATATGGTTCAATTATGACTTTATATTACCTGTTCTTTTGTAAATTCATGTTAAAGTAGCATTTTGGGTAAAATCGTCTCATTTGTCGTTCGTGTTTTAACTTGTAATTATTCATATGATTACTTAGATCATGATTAATTAATTACAGAATATAAAACATGATTTATATATAATATATATTCAGAATATACATATATATAATGGATCTATAAATGAAAAGAAATACACCGTTCATGGATACGGTAGGTCGTACGTACGCATGAACGTTGTTTTCGTTTCCTTATTGAATTGAGTGGAATTTAGTAGATGTCATAAATATATATATACATAAATCCAGTAGTATTATTATTTCATATATTTCATGACTACTTATTATATATACTTTATAATCATTCATTAATGGTTAACGTGGAGAATGAATCTCATCGCGTCGTGGAGACGGTAGTCCGTACGTACGCACGAGCGATGATATCGTTCTCATAATCGTTGAATTGTATTTTAGTGTATGTATAATATTTAAGAATCAATATCACTTTACAATAATCATATATAGTTATTATTTAAACCATTATACCCATCCAATTAAGGTGGTGGTGGAAAATAGATTACACCACGGCGTGGAGACGGTATTCCGTACGTACGCACGCGTAATGATTTCATTTTCCATAGGATGGATAGATGGTGAAATAGGGTTGTTTCATACTTATAATAACATATCAGTATATGATTGATACTGATGTTATTACTTAATAATGAAACAACCTAAGAAGAAGAAGTGTAAGAATAAATAAAGTTGAAAGAATCGGTAACGGACATTACCTGTTCTTTGAAGCTCCTCTTTGATTCCTCCTCTTAGGGTACTAAAATTGGTCTTTGAGGAAGACCAGAACCTCTAGGATGTTTCTAGGGAAGTGGAGAAGATAATTTTTCAGGGTTTGTCCGAGCTTGAAGGCTCAAAGTGGTGCGAGTTAGAGAGGGAGGGGGTGCCCTTTTATAAGGGAGGAGAGGGGCACCTTTGGAATAACTAAAAATATTATTTTATTATAAAGTCAAATTTGGTTTTAAATAGCTCCAAAATTGATTTATTTCGAAACCAAGGTGGGTATGGGTCTAAATCCTTTCATCCAATAGCATTTAGACAAGTTTAGGTTCCAATTTTAACCTTATCATTTATATTTAACTTCAAGTTAGATAATTTTACTTTTACCGTGTCTTTTTGTTTTCTTACACTATAAGGTTAATAAACTTACTATATCAAGCCAAACGAACACAAAGTTGTTTATTATTAATATATATAACCTTATCTAAGTTATTTTTCCGAAACTTAGATTTTTATGAATAAAATAACAATTAATAATATAATATTTGTTTTAAAAACTATTTTATGTCAATTTTGAAAATATTTAGTAATTGATTTTTCTGAAAATAATAACAGAATTATTAGTTCTAAAAAAGTTAACTACATCAATAGGAACATGTCATATTAACCTAAAAAATTATTGTAATTCATAAAAAGTCTTAAATTACATTTATTTGGGTATTTATAACATCAATTATGTCAATATTTCATTAATAAGACAATTACTGCATCATCTTTGTATCATCATAAATGATAATTATTTAATCCTTAAAAATTATAAATAAATTCCTATGATGTAGATAATTGTATTATATTTCTTGAGACTATTCATGTTCGAAGTTTCATGAAGTGTATCACTAAATTAAAATTATTATACTTATAAGATTTAAGAAAGTGACATGTTGTCACATTCTTTGGTTTTACTAATAATTAAATTATTTTCATGTACAAAAGTCCATTAAATGAATCTAATCTGACCCTTAGGTGATATGGGTCGACTTTTAGTCATCCAATAGGATTTTTACATGTGTTAGGGTAATTTTATAATATTATATTTACCCTTAATTACCCGATTTACCTTTAACTATGGTAAATAAAATTTACCGTAGTTACTATTCATAATTCCCAAAAATAAAAAGTAGCTTATTAACATAATTTGGATCCACTGATTCCAAATATGGAATCCATTTTTTAAAATTCATTACACAAAATTTGCAGAATTTAAATTAAAATTAATCCCGTTGTCGAAAGAAAACGGATTTTTCTTTAAAACATTGCAAAAGACTGAATTGATTTATCCTACGAATTCAAGGTATAATCAATGCTAATGACATAAATTATATTAAATGGTAAAAATATATTCTATTTATAATTTAAAACCATTAAATATTATAATTTAACCATATAAATTATTGCGATGAAAAAAAAGTTGTTTTTAATTAAAATATAGCGTGTTTTTACTATTCATCAAAATATGAAAGTTACCAGAATAATATGAAAAATTTATCCAAAGTAAATTTTTATTTCATTATTCCAAAGAAGAATTTTATTTTGTCAAATTTAACTTATAAACATGTCAAAAACTAGATTTAAAGTGGTTGTTCCATCAAAAGGCGACAAAACTGCATTTTTTGCAAAATACTTATTTTACCCAAAAAATTTATTTTGTTCTTATACCATGTTTTAGAAAATCTGTAAGATGAATAATAATGTTATAAGATTCAAAATTTAGTTAATACCATTCATAACAGCTAGTTCATAATAATATTATAATAATATATCGTTGTTTAGTAAAACCCGGTATTGCGTATAACACACGCTATCGAGGAAGGTCGCGATTGCGTGTAATGCAAGCCAAGTCAGGGTTGCGTGCTGTTCAAGAATCCTTCGTTGTTCCGTATATCATAATCCAACCATATTTCATTTATACATTGAATATATATATATATATATACTCAATGTTGCATAGAATAACTATTATCAAAATTGTGTGTAACACGATCCAAGAATAGTGTTGCGTATACTGCAAGCTAATACGGTGTTGCATATAGCGCAAGGTAATCTTGGTGTAGCATACAACACAAGACATTAATGAAATTAAAAGAATATTTTTCATAAAATCTCAGGGTGTTACATTCTACCCCCCTTAAAATGATTTTTTCCCTCGAAATTCGTCGGGGTTATAAATGGTTTACTATTCGAAAGTTTCTTTAATAGAAATCCACATTGTAAAAAGGAATACCAAAACCAATCTTTAAAAAAAAATTATGAAATGTAACGGTTACCAAAATAAACTAATCACCGGGTTTCCATATAGGTGAAAATATGGATATGGAAGAGAAATCTAACCATCATGTTCTGATGGAGAGTGGTAGAGAACATGGCTATGGAAAAGCCAACAATCACAAAGCCATAAATTTGTGATGATCTAGGTACCATCAGATTCATCAGATATAAGAGTACTAGGACAACATTTTTGGTTTTCAAGATCATTTCCCTACAGTTGATGAAATTGGAATTAGAAGAAATACTTTCGTGATTTTGGTATAGTCTCACCGTTTATCATTATTTGGACAATTTACACTTCATCTCTTAAATAAATGAAGTTGAATTTGTCATTCGTGATGTGTTAGTAGATCATGTGATAGAATGATGGGTCATTCCATCTGTCTCAAACAAAAGGTTAGAAAAGTTATCAAAAAATACATAAGTCCATCTATAGTGAGATTAATCATATATGGTTCCTAAAATGAACTTATACTTCATATATCATATCGCTTAATAAAATAAAACTAGTTTCTAATAACCAGGGACATCCTGTAGACTAGTGGTAGGTGATAAAGGCCAGTCGCACTTCGGTTGTGGGTTCGATTCCTACGACCTTGTCCGACGCGATGGGCTGTCGCCCGTCCTATAGGTTGTCCTTTTTCTAAAACTATATTAATATAACATACCATCAATAATATCGAAAAAAAACTTCTATCCTTAAACAATACTAACTTATGTCCAACATAATCCATTCCAATCTTTAGGCTTATCCATAATACTGCAGTCCATTATCATAATATAGTGAAAACAATTACCAGAGATTTAATACCATCGTTGATCCCCATATATCATAAGATATGTCTTATTGGTCACATTCCAAATATTCAAAGTACTTAATCATGTATTCTCTTGAATACCCATTGAACCTTAGTGAAATCATGAATGTAGTTAAAAGTTAACACTTTACACATACCAAAATCCTAAAAATTCTATATACTCAAACCATGATATCACTTAGTCCTTATATCAATCATGAGCTCATGAATACTATCAAACATATTAGATTCTCTTTATCCCTTCATTATGTGCATATCATCTGCTTTCCAAAAACATTTCAATCACTTTTCAGGGTTACCGATGCCATAAAATTATTGAAAACCACAATAGACCAAAACATAAATATTCCAATATTCCACGATACTATATGCAACATTATTTTGGAATCCCATTACATAAACACTTAATCATTCGACCACATCGTTTTCATATTCAACATCACCAATGGTGATCGCATGTGACTTCCCTTTGTCCTTTTCCTTAAGTGGTTGCTCATGTCGATCATCACTAACCCTTGGATTAGGGCATTTATTAGCATAATGCCCCATTTCCTTGCATTTGAAGCATTGAAGTGTAGTAGGTTCATTCTGTGTATCCCTTCCTTTGTTTGCATTATTAGACATCTTCTTCCCATAATTGTAGCATTCAAATGCCCGATGACCTTCCTTTCCACATTTGAAACATTTACTTGTCCCTTTAAGACAATCTCCACCATGCTTCTTTCCACACTTTGAGCATAAGGAAACATTCATCTTCTTTTCACCATTATTCAGATATTTCTCCTTGAACTCCATCTTTCGTTTCTTGTCAAAACTATGAGATGGATAAGTAACACCAACTTCCATTTCTACCTTGATAGCACAACGCACAATTTCTTCATATCTACTGAAGTCTCTTATAGCTAATGCCCTTCGAAGATTTGGTTTTAAGCCACTGAATAATCGATAAACTTTACTTTCCGGTTGGATGATAAATCCAGATGCATACCTTGCAAGCCTTGTAAAATTCGCTTCGTATATACCAACAGATTCATCATCCTTTTTCTTTAGTTCAAGAAACTCCTTCTCCATCTTTGTTCGAAGAATACGAGGGAAGTACTTATTGAAAAATAAGTTCTTGAACTCGTCCCATTCCATGGACTCAATTTCATCTCTTTGCCTCGTATTCTTGATAACATTCCACCATTGATCAACATCACCTTCCAAATGATATAATACTAAGATGACTTTATCATGTTCAGAACATTGAAGAACTGAAAATATCTTTTCAGTGGTACTGATCCATTGTTCAGCAACAAGTGGATCAGAAGACCCACTAAAAGAAGGTGGACGTTGCCTCATGAAGGACTCAATATAATATTGTTCCCTTCTCTGCTCATTTGGAAGTCCATAATGATTCATAGCTTGTGTAAGTATAACAATAAGATTTTTCACTCCATCTCCCATAACATTTGTTTGTTCAGGAGGACAATCATTGCATTGTCCATTGAATTGATCAACACGGTTCCTTCGGGTTCCAGCCATCGTCTAAAACCCAAAAAGAATAGTGTGAGAGGAAAAAATTATGCTAGGGAAAACAACATAATAAAGATGGAGTACCTTCAATATCTAACATCTTAGGTTTAATTCTATGATTGTTAGAGTAATTATAGTACTATAACCTATACGTATACTTAACCTTAGGGACATACCTAGACATACCTTAGAAATATCTCTAGGGATCTCACTAACGGTTTAGCATCCTAGTTTCCAAAGGTTGACTAAACTTTTCCTCTGATACCAACTGTAGATACTCGAAGATTGACATACATGGACATTAAATTACTTTTTCGGAATACTTAGTACATAACAAAAACACAAACACATGGATCGTAATAGTTTAGTGTTTTTGGAAACTCGGAATATAATCTTCTAATCGTGGTGAAAGATCTTCAACATCTCCCATAAATATCTTCCTTTTTTTAACCTAAAACCTTTCTCTATATCCTGGGGAAAAGAAAAAATAAAAGGGTGAGCTCAAATGCTCAGTAAGGGTAAACAAAAGAAATATCAATCACATCATATTCATAAGAACATAACATTTTGGAAATCTTAACCTGCAAAAGAGAGCATAATTTCATAACATAGGATAAATCATAGTAGTGAAATGAAATCCCAATAATCATAACTTAAAACATGAAACTTTGTGGAATACACACATAATCATAGAGAATCATTTCTTATTAGTCAAGACTCATTTCCAAGACTATCTTAGTGGACAAAGTCCATTTCTGAACCGAGTCACCCTCGTTTTAGTCCGGTTTCACTGAACCAGTATAACCTACCGTTCCAGCTATGTCTATCTCATGAGATAGAAAATCTTTACCCAATGCATTGGAGGGAGATATATGTCCCACCCATCTCATAATGAAACAATTCTTATGTGTGCCACAAAATCATAAACCATACATCATAGCATAACCCATGTAATAAAAATGGAAATCTTAAACATCGGGACATCATAAAACAATTCATATAAGATAAAGGATTTTATAAAAATAATTCCATCACAATATAATCAAATCAATGTAATAATAGGTATAGAAACATAACCCTTTATTATCTTAGATGGAAAATAATTTTGATAAAACACTTGAACTCCATTCTTGAGGAAAATATCCTTTCTACTTCAAAAACACTTTTCTTTTCTTAACATGTCATAGAATTCTAAACTAAAAGAAGTTGATTAAAAATAAACATGAAAACTTTTAAAGGAAGCTTCTTGGAAATAATGTTTTAAAAATCCATTCATGTCGTATAAGTTAAAAAAAACATTATTCTCGTACTTTTGTTGGAAAAGTCAAAAAAGTACCTCGTACGAAAAACGACAAAAGATTCCTTTCATATCTTTTACTAAAAACTCACCAAAGGGTAAAATTGGATTTAAAAAATTGTAGGTGGATGTAAATAATATTACATATTGAGGAAACGTGGATTTGGTTGATAAAATACACCCCAGTAAATTTCAAAGTATAAACAATCTCGGATAAAAATGAGATTGTGATATTTCCCTGACCTTAGGTCTGATTTGCTTCGTAAGTGTCCTAACCTCCTGTATAATGATTTAAATAATGTCATTGACTTATTAAAGAATCATATTCACTGTTATTATATCATATATGGTTCACTTATGACTTTATATTACCCGTTATTTTGTAAATTCATGTTAAATTAGCGTTTTGGGTAAAATCGTCTCATTTGTCGTTCGTGTTTTAACTTTTAATTATTCATATGATTACTTAGATCATGATTACTTAATTCCAGAATATAAAACATGATTTATATATAATATATATTCAGAATATACATATATATAATGGATCTATAAATTAAAAGAAATACACCATTCATGGAGACGGTAGGCCCTACGTACGCTTGAACGCTGTTTTTGTTTCCTTATTGAATTGAGTGGAATTTAGTAGATGAAATAAATATATATATACATAAATCCAGTAGTATTATTATTTCATATATTTCATGACTACTTATTATATATACTTTATAATCATTCATGAATGGTTAACGTGGAGAATGAATCTCATCGTGTCGTGGAGACGGTAGTCCGTACGTACGCACGAGTGATGATATCGTTCTCATGATCTTTGAATTGTATTTTAGTGTATGTATACTATTTAAGAATCAATATCACTTTACAATAGTCATATATAGTTATTATTTACACCATTATACCCATCCAAGTAAGGTGGTGTTGGAAAATAGATTACACCACGGCGTGGAGACGGTATTCCGTACGTACGCACGCGCGGTGATTTCATTTTCCGTAGGATGGATATATGGTGAAATGGGGTTGTTTAATACTTATAATAACATATCAGTATATTATTGATACTGATGGTTTTAATTCATAATGAAACAACCTAAGAAGAAGAAGTGGAAGAAGAAATAAAGTTGAAAGAATCGGTAACAGACATTACCTCTTCTTTGAAGCGCCTCTTTGAGTCCTCCTCTTAGGGTACTAAAATTGGTCTTTGAGGAAGAACATAACCTCTAGGATATTTATAGGGAAGTGGAGAAGATAATTTGTCAGGGGTCTTCCGAGCTTGAAGGCTCAAAGTTTTGTGAGAATGAGAGGGAGGGGGTGCCCTTTTATAAGGGAGGAGAGGGGCACCTTTGGAATAACTAAAAATATTATTTTATTTTAAAGCCAAATTCGGTTTTAAATTGCTCAAAATTGATTTATTTAGAAGCTAAGATGGGGATGGGTCTAAATAATTTAATCCAATAGAATTTAGACAAGTTTAGGTTCATATTTTAACCTTATCATCTATATTTAACTTTAAGTTAGATAATTTTACTTTTACCGTGTCTTCTTGTTTTCTTACACTATAAGGTTAATAAACTTACTATATCAAGCCCAACAAAACCCAAGTTGTTTATTATTAATATATATAACCTTATCTAAGTTATTTGGCTGAACCTTAGATTTTTAGGAATAAAATAACAATTAATAATATAATATTTGTTTTAAAAACTATTTTATGTCAATTTTGACACTATTTAGTAATTGATTTTTGTAAAAATCATAACAGAATTATTAGTTCGAAATAAGTTAATTAAATAAATACTAACATGTCATATTAAACTATAAAATTAGTATAATTAATAAAAAGTCTTAAATTACATTTATTTGGGTATTTATAACATTAATTATGTCAATATTTCATTAATAAGACAATTATTGCATCATCTTTCTGTCATAATAAATGATAATTATTTAATCCATAAAAATTATAAATAAATTCCTATGATGTAAATACTTGTATTAGATTTCTGGAGACTATTCATGTTCGAAGTTTCATGAAGTTTATCACTAAATTTAAATTATTATACTTATAATATTTAAGAAAGTGACATGTTGTCACATTCTTTGGTTTTAATAATAATTAAATTATTTTCATGGAAAAAAGTCCATTAAATTAATCTAATCTGACCCTTAGGTGATATGGGTCGACTTTTAGTCATCCAATAGGATTTTGACATGTTTTAGGGTAATTTTATAATATTATATTTACCCTTAATTACCCGATTTACCTTTAACTATGGTAAATAAAATTTACCGTAGTTACTATTCATAATTCCCAAAAATAAAAAGTATCTTATTAACATAATTTGGATCCACTGATTCCAAATATGGAATCAATTTTTCCAAATTCAATACACAAAAGTTGCAGAAATTAAATTAAAATTAATCCCGTTGTCAAAAGGAAAAGGGTTTTTCTTTAAAACATTGCAAAAGATTGAATTGATTTATCCTACGAATTCAAGATATAATCAATGCTAATGACATAAATTATATTAAATGGTAAAAATATATTCTATTTATACTTTAAAACCATTAAATATTATAATTTAACCATATAAATTATTGCGATGAAAAAAGGTTGTTTTTAATTAAAATATAGCGTGTTTTTACTATTCATCAAAATATGAAAGTTACCAGAATAATATGAAAAATTTATCCAAAGTAAATTTTTATTTCATGATTCCAAAGAATAATTTTATTTTGTCAAATTGAAGTTATAAATATGTCAAAAACTAGATTTAAAGTGGGTGCGCCATCAAAAGGCGACAAAACTGCATTTTTTGAAAAATACTTATTTTACCCGAAAATATTATTTTGTTCTTATACCATGTTTTAGAAAATGTTTAAGATGAATAATAATGTTATAAGATTCAAAATTTAGTTAATACTAATCATAAGGGATAGTTCATAATAATATTATAATAATATATCATTTTTTAGTAAAACCTGGTATTGCGTACAACACACGCTATCGAGGAAGGTTGCGATTGCGTGTAATACAAGCCATGTCAGGGTTGCGTGCTGTGCAAGAATCCTTCGTTGTTTCGTATATCATAATCCAACCATATTTCATTTATACATTGAATATATATATATATACTCAATGTTGCGTAGAATAACTATTATCAAAATTGTGTGTAACACGATCCAAGAATAATGTTGCGTATACTGCAAGCTAATACGGTGTTGCGTATAGCGCAAGGTAATCTTGGTGTAGCATACAACACAAGACATAAATGAAATTAAAATAATATTTTTCATAAAATCTCAGGTTGTTACAATACAAGTTTACTAATTTCAACTGGATAGGTGACTCCGAACAAATATGATGCTTCCAGAATGAAAAGTCCCACTCATCAGAGAAGCATCCTCTAGATTGCAAGTCCCATTTGATGCTCCACCCACCATTGGGATTCCCTCTCCAGAGATTTACAATGGATGGGTACTCA
Organism: Viscum album; assembly: GCA_963277665.1. Classification (NCBI taxonomy): domain Eukaryota; kingdom Viridiplantae; phylum Streptophyta; class Magnoliopsida; order Santalales; family Viscaceae; genus Viscum; species Viscum album. Next base: position 91,151,531 of record OY728140.1, on the reverse strand, counting down.
TAGATGAATGACATTAATGAGTTGTTAGGATGATAAAGTTTACTTTGATTCCATGAAGATCCTATCAGTGTGACTGCATTATCTTGAGTAAAAGTATTTATGAGTTCTTCCGTTGAAGAAATATTGGCCCGATCACACCCTTGGGATGCCTCGAGGAGAATAATAGGAGTACTGTGATTGGAAAATGGTATGGTAACATCATCTAGGAGCCCTAAATGGTAAATAGGAAACTCAAAAGATAGCGGATAGGTCATGATCTCTAGGAAAAAGGTCTATGAGAAGACCCTCTTGATGAATGAAGTAGGAATAAAGGTTTTCTTCAGAATTTTAAACCATAGATTCCTTCCTCTTGGTCTATTCTATTGGGATAAAAGGAAGATCCATCTCATCGTATATTTAAAAGACGATGAAAAGGTCCTAGCCCAACAATATTCTTGGAAAAAAGATCAAAAAAATTGACAAAATACTACAAGAATTCAGCATAGAAAGGCTCAGCATATTGAGCCTCAAAAATGGTTTACAAAATGCATTCCTTGCGAACCAAAAGTTTACAAAATTCCCCATAAGATACTGGAACACAAAGCGTTGGACTATGAATCAAGACCATTTCGTAGAATGGGAAGGCCACACATTAGTCTTCATAATGAGGATGCCCAAAAATTTACAACTCAAAGATTTGAAGTTCGATTGGGGAAATTAAAAGTTCTGTTTTTTGAATTTAGGTTTAGTCTACATATTAGGAAAACCGCATAGTGTCTTACTATTCTATTGTTCGAACATGAAATTTAAATTTTCAAATGTCATTTCATAGATTCAATGGTCAATTCATGGATGAGAGAGACTAAGAAGAGTTCTTAGTTCATGGAATGCGAAGCATGATTCACAGATAAAGGATTTCATAAAAGAATTAGTACTCGAAAGTGGGGAAAGACGAGAGAACTCGGTGTAGAAAATTTTGCGTTTAATTAAAATAAATAAAAAAGAACTGGGTACCCTATATATAGGTGTGGTCCCCCTAACAGGTCCACATTTCTATTGAAAACGATTTCATTTCAGGATAACTTTCTACATCGGAATAACCTTCTATTCATCCTGATTGGAGCCCATTCCATTGGGGGGATTTTTGGGGTTCTAAAAACCCCATAAAGGAAAGGTAAATAATCCCACAGATTTGATGAATAAATAAGATGTATGTTTGATTGAAAATTTGACAATAATATTGATGAAATCAAATTTGGTAAAGGACCATAGTGGTCCTCATACTGGTTTCTATGAATGGTACGTGGGTAGTATTTCATGCGAACTGAAAGGTACATGGATGTCCTAAGAAATGCTGGCCCATGAAGGGTTGTCTAGAAAACCAGGCTATTCACAGAATAAATGAATAACGGTGTTGGTACCTCTTAGGTCCACTAGACTAGATACTCTGAGAGGGGGGGGGGGAGTGAATCAAGGTATGACAAATAATATAACTGCCCCTTTAGATCTTGTTTTGTTATTAGAAAAAACCCTCTTTTCTCTCTTTCCTTACTGTTACAGATGAATGAATCTTAAATCAAGCACATGACACATCAATTTTTACTTGGTTCACCCTCACTGGGAAACGTCCATGGAGCATACACCGATGAAGTGCCAATGTACCAAATCCACTATAAGCGCACTATTGTTTACAAATTCAGAGCGGGCTCACTGTCCCTCCAGGTTTACAACCACTCACAATTTGAGAAATCACTTCTCTATCAACTAAAGTGAACTAACTGGTTCTTCAAAAGATCCACTTACAGTTTATAGACCTGTAGGTCTATTCTTTTTCTCTAATGAAATCTGAATCATTTTCTGTTGATAGATGCTCTATTGACGTCCAACTTTCACCTACAAATGAATCTATCTTTACTCCGGGTGTACTGGGAATCCTCAAATCCTTCACAAAAACCTTACCGCTTCTTGCATGCAACATTAATTCCTTGCACACAAGATTCCACTTTTGTCGCAAAACAACCTTTGAGTGAAACTTCAATATTTCACGCAACTCAAATCTTATGCGCAACTTTCTCAGCTTGCGCGCAACTCAAAATATTTTTCATAACTCCCTTTGCTCAAAATTCATACATGATCTGGTGCCCAGATTTTCTCTCAGTATTGAGCTCACTTAGTGTGAGGGGGTTACCTCTTATTTATAAACTCATCGATCCCTGCGCACAAAACCCCCAACGCATCATGAAAGATCTTGATGGGTCACGAAAAACCCCATGTTACGTCACCTTTGGAATGTAAGTCTCTTTTGAACAAACCTCTTCTTTCTCACCCTTCTTGAATCTTTCATGCACTTCCTTATTTTTCCATTTTTCAAAGTTTGGACCACGAATCATGTCTGGCACGCAAAAACCCATTTGATGTCGCCTTAGGCGTGCAAGTTTCTTTCATGCAACATCCTCTTTCGTGCCAATGTTCAAGTCTTTCGCGCTACCTCCTCTTTCGCACCAACCTATTCTTTCATGCTAATTCTCCAATATTTCACGCAACCTCTTCTTTTTCCCTAATTCTCCAATCATTAGTGCTAACCTCTTTTGTCAACATAGTTTGTCAAAAATATCTATGGAGTTTGAAAAATGACTATGTAAACCCCCTTTGTCAAAAAATTAACATCATGGTCTGCTCTGTCAACACGGAGGTCCACTTTGACAAAAAACACAATCACCTTAAAAATGCTTCAATGGTACCATGAGGGAATTTTCCCCAACAGTTTCCCACTAACCACATCGTTGGATTAATGGAGGTAGAGGAATTCCACCCGCGAAACATGACCCCGTGAACCACATCATTGGATAAAATGTGATAGAGAGGTATTCCCCCACACACCATCCCTGCAAACTCAGTTCATAGGATAGGAAAAGTTGGTTGTGTCCCATGAACTGCATTGTTCGCTGGATCAAGGCGATGATCTCCGCCACCAAGAACCATAGTCCTGCAAACCTCAGACCGACAAACCACTCTTGATGGAGTCATCTGTAGTCCCAAAAATTTCTTCTTGGGATTCAAAAAATGGTATTGCGTTAGCCAAAGATATAGCTTCCCCAACACCCTATAAAGGGAACCATAAGGGGAACTGAAAAAGAAAGAGGATTGGATTTTTGGAGAGCTTAGAGTTTTCGAACGAAACACTTCGAAGGAAAATGATCGATGAAGTACGGAACCTTGAATGGTTTCCAATAGGTATAAAAACACTTCTAACCATAAAAATAAGGAAGGATAATAATATAGTAAAATTAAAAAGCCCTTACCCACATAACAATCTACTACACGGATGGAATCCATCACCGCGTAGCACCACAATATGTGGAAAAAAGGTGAGTATGCATACCACTATGGTAAATGAACCACATATAGGTCCACATACCACCTCAGTACGCAGATTAAATCCAGGTCCATGTACCACCTCAGTACATGGGTGACCCCTCCATCATTATAGTAGTACACCATGTGAAGGGTACCCCACCCCGCATGAACAAGTGGTATGCAGAATGAGGTACCTTTGGGATTTCCGCCTTTCAGTCTCGATCATGCCCTTTTATTTCCATCGAATTTTTCAAATCCATTCTACTAACCAGTCCGTTGACATCCATCCAAATCATCTTCCAAAGCTACTGAACCCACATGAAAAAACTACCAGGTGCATTATCATGTCCTTTTGAGTTTACATACCCATGGTAAGATGAGTCATATGGGTAATCCTAGAAAAGGTGTGGATCCCTAGAGTGTATCTAAGTTAACATTCCCATGGTAACCTAGGGACCAACCTTGAAATACTCATGTGAACCTCCCCATTCTAGGGATCAAGGGTAATCACTGGATTTTCCATTCAATGAGGGATTGTGACAAGACAAAGGGATCATGCTTGCTTTCCCTTTTATGAGGATACATGCTTCTCCCATTTTCTAGAACTCATTTTAGGGGAATCTCCATGAGGTAAGCCCCTAATATTTCCACAGGAAGTGCTTATCCTTATCCTATTAGACTCATCTCGAGACATGTCCAGATATACTTCTAAATATGACTATCATTGATACCAACACGAGAGAGGAAATTGGAAGACCCAAAATACCCCCTCTACCTCCCTTCCTTTGGGATCTAGTACCATCTATCAGCAGATGAAACGGGACGTGTGATCTCTAGATCGACTGCCTCCTCTTATTTCTCACACCAGGAATGACTCACATGGGATTGGAGGTTAAAGGTGGTCATAAAACCCACATAATCTAAAAAAATGGGCCTTCTCCTAGGTATAAACACCAATCAAAACCCTGAATCATCATAAGACAAGATTCTCATCATGGTTCTAGAAACAAGGGCTTCCTCCTAGGTGTAAGCCCCAAACTATATGAACTATGAGAAATTTTATTCCTGCTCTAACCATGATACGTAGGATGCATGTCTAAATGCCCGAGCTCAAATAGGACTCCTCTAAAATATAATCCCCAACATAAACTAAACTACGAGGGCTTTGATTCCCAACTAATTGGGATACATAGGAAGTCTCTCTGAGGTACAAACCCAACACCCAAATCACACTAGTGTTAACTAGGCCATATCCCCAGTAGGTCCATGTCCACCCAAGAGACCATGCCTCTATTGAGCATCCTTGTCCACATTTGTGTAAGTTCTACATGAAGTCTTCACTAGGAATCCTCTACCTAGACGTCCTCACTATATGATGCTAAAATGCATGGATGGGTCGCCCAAATATGACCTTAAAAGGTGATGTGTCCAGTTAAGTGGCACTAAACTATGTGGGTTCTAATTCCTCCCAGGAGGATAAGTAAGAAGCCCTTATTATAGGTTCAATTCGAATATTAAATAGATTTATATCCTCTTAGAATGATGATAAACTCTAGAACACCTCATCATAGGGCTTAAACTAGTGTTGTCCTAGTAGTTCCCAAACCATGCATATATGTTGTTAACTTTGTAGCCCAGGGGTAATCCACAGACACATGCTTGGGAAATACCCAAGGATTCAAGAACATATGAAAATTTCTTACACCTATAAGAGTGTCCCAGAGTAGGAAATAATTCCCCGAAAAAGGGTGTGATGAGCCCGACATCCCATCTTCTCGACCAATGGATTCCTTATGTGTTGTTGGCCAAATCGTTATCCAACGAGTGTCTGAATTTGGAAATAAGGTTTTAGAATCATGGATATAAGGGTTGTTAGGTGTTTTTGGATTAATAAATAAACACATTAGAGACCATCCAAGGACATCATACTGGATGTTAAAAAATTAATAACATTGGAAAATGTGTCACTATCCATTGGTCCATTTCATCAGCGACCGATAGGATGAGAATTGGGACGAAACAACCGTGGATGGGAACACTTGGTAAATTGGATTCACGTTATTCTAGGAAGGATACGTGGGTTTTGGGTATGGAATTCCATGGAAGAACTCCTAGGGTACTACTTATTATTATCCCATGAGTGAAACTTGGGAACCCTATATAGGCCATCATTTATGGACTTAGAGAAAGATGTACTTATACCACGCCTAGAGTGATACTTAGGTTCCTGTGAGGAATTCCATGGACAAGCTTCTTGGGTGATGGGTTCTTAGTACACCTAGAAAGATACATGGGATTGTCATATGGAATGCCTTAGATATGATCCAGTTTCCAATTTAATTAAAAGATTAATTAATCTAAGGGACACATCCTCTAATTAAAATAATGGGCTTAAATTTGGTCAATACTCGTATACATGATTACCATGTTTTATTCACTTAACAAGTGTAATGACAAAGAAACTGTTAATCCCTAATTCTGATATGATCCATAAGGAATTCATTGGCTATGATTTGGTTCTTGAGCCTCTTATATGAGTAAAATTAGAAACGTGAAATCATTCTGAGAAATTATGGAATAGGCTTAAGCATGTGTTATCAACTGAGTATCCCATTGGGAACTCAAACCAACATGAATATTACATATATCATTTATATATTTCATTATTAACAGTACACTAATTCCTTATGTATTCACTAACTGGATTATATTAGACACCATTAGTGGTTTCCTACTAAGTATATCTCCTGCCCTGTTCAGGATACTGATTGATACCCAAACATACTTCATGGATTCATGTAGGGGAGGGGGAAATGGGGTTTATATAGAAACTTGATTTATCTATGCATGAAACCTGCTCTTATTTGAGGTAAAAATATCTTTTTTTCTATCAATACTCAGTTTATTTTGTTAAATATGGCCTAAAATGGATTCTTGTTGAGATCATAGAGGGATTAGGGGTGTCTGAGGATGGCTCAGAGCTCGAAACCGAAGTCTGGGGTGTTTTTGGACTAGAGCATGGTTAGTACAAACTATGCGAGGCAGACTTCATGGTTGGACTAAACTGTGTGAGGCTGGATAGAGGGGGTGTACAAGCAGTAAAATTTGAGGAAACTATGTGGGAGGAGGTGCACATCCATGCAGTTATGGATGAATTTTTAGCAGATCTTAATAGAGTAATTTCAAACTGTTTTCACACAGACTATAAACTATACAGTTAGACAATGCGAGCACCCCTTGCTCTTGTAGTGTACCACATGATCTGGTTAACCTTTTGCAAAACCATGAAACTGAACCATTTGGCCCAATTTTTAGGTTAAATGACTATTTTCCCCTTAAATATTTTAAAATTTTAAACTATTTTCTCCCTAATTTGTTACACAGAAAAGGGAAACTGTGGGAGCTCTCCTTTGATCCAAAGTAGGAATTCAATTACCTTCTTTATCTGGAATCCAATTTGAGCATGTTTCATCTCCTTAGATCCATAACGGTAAAGGCTCAATTCATTTTTATCCATTATTGATTCTTCTGGATATCGACTGGGCTATTTTGATTTAGGTTCATATACCCTAATTTCTTATTTTTCATATATTCTTTATATTTCTCATAATACAGACCAACTGAGGGCCTGATACTGGATGATCTATCTATCACAGTCATAAGTTTTGTGGTCATGTGATTTACATTAAATTTCAGATCATTTATAAGTTCCGAGGTGCTGTGGTCCCAATTTACTGGTGTCACCTAAATTGAAATTAAATCCTAGAATTTATAGGTTTTCCCTATTTAGTTAAAGTGTATTAATTAGGCTTCTTATAGATTTTATACCTAGAATATAAATCAACCCATGGGTGAGTAACCTTGAATGGACCTTTTATGGCTTTATGACTTGGAAACCCCTTGAGGTGTTCTTTAATGCCTTTCATGGGTTGTAAAAAGTGGAATTAGTTATAAATGGAATTGAAATGTTGTTAAATTATAATTTAATTTAATTAAGGGTAGGTATGGATGAATTTTCCCTTGAACCATGTATTCCATTGTTTGTTTAAAGCATGATTGACATGTATTTCCATGGCCAAGTGAGTAAAATAGAGGTTATGCCATGAATTGATGAAATTAGATAGAATTGATCTAATTGTTGATCTTCCCATGTGAGATATATTATAACTAATTCATGTGATATCTTGATAGGATTTTTAGTCTTGTTATATTGAAAATGGCCATGTGAGTATTTGAAAGGACCTTTAATTGCTAGCCTATGTGAGTTAGGTTGAGACCATGCTATGTAATGGATTAATTAGTCATTATAATCTCGTTATCATGTGATTCCCATGTGAGTAAATTAAAGGCAAACAATTATGTGGTTGGACGATTCTTGAGTCACCCTTTTGAGGTGAGTTTGATATTAGATGCTCTTGGTTTTAACATTAGCATGTTAAATGAAATGTTAAATGGAGTTTAATTGGTCAAATGATATATATCCTTGAGTGACACATGGATTCAGATTAGAATTACATAGATGGACTCATGTGATTATTGACCTTTATACCTTAAGTGATACATGAATTCACCTTAGGATTCCATGGACAAACTCTATGGTTAATCTGATTACGCCATGGGTGATACATGGATCCATTGAGGGATTCCATGGATGGACTCATCGAGGCTTGAATTATATTCAAAGTGATACATGGATCTGATTGAAGGATCCCATGGATGAACTCAAAGATCATTAGATATTATTTCTATGGGTGATACTCGGGCTCCTTTGGTGGACTGTAGAGGATGGAATCATTGAGAAGGGACTTTATACCTCACCTAGAGCAATAATAGGTTTTTGAAAGGTTCACCAAGGATGAGATTGTAGAGTGTTTGGTTGATATTATACCTGGAGTGAAACTTGAATTCCAACTTAGGAATATCATGGAAAGAATTAGGCTCTAAATTAATTAAATGAGATGAAATGACTTATGATGTGTCTGCTAAGAGAATGCATAAGCTTGGATTCGGTCTTGACTTGTATCATTTATATGGCCTTTTAGGGCATCTGTTGTGCTTCTAGTTACATGAGGGATTTTTGTCTTGCTCTAGATCTTGATACTTATAAATATAATGTAATTGAATTTTTAAATTAACATGAATTGAATTTAAGTGAAAACTAGTGCTTGTAGGATGTTTATTTTTGAGTACTTCCTTTCTTTCCTTTCCATTTTGAACAATGCTTGTTATATATATTCACTAACTGATTGGCACAGAACTTGGGTGGATGATACTGGGATTTAGTTTCAAACCATTTTGGGCCATTTTTTGGGACCCAAATAGATTATATGATTGTAGTTAATGATAAGGGAAACTGAATTCCTATAGTTACTTGATATCCTGCTTAGGAGAAGAGGATAATGGGACCAAGATGAGGCTTACGATGCTATTAGGATTCTTTTGGACATTTTTTAATTTTTGGAAATGTATTTTATATGATTTTAGTGTACTTATTTTGGATGTTTTATTAGAAACATGTGACATGCATCATCATCCAGGATTTGATATGAAATTTGTCTTTCCTTATACTGATAATCTTATTCTTTTTTATTTCTATTGTATGGTTGAATACTTTTGATATTAAATTTTTATTGTATTTCCACTATGTTACACTCTTCTAAGGAGGGAATATTCTCCCCATTAACACACCTAGGACCTCACAACTAGTTGACATCCTCTAGCATTTGAGGAGATATTCTTGAGTCCATGTGGCCAACTGGGTATGGAGCACCTTTGAGTGGAATCGGGAACCAGGATGTTACAATGTGGTATTAGAGAATCTTTTCTAGTTATCATTATTATTTGGTGACAATGGAAATAGATTTAAATTAAATGGAATTTGGTAATGATATGTGCCCATGCATAGCTAACCTGTCTATATGGAAAATTCAAATTACCTCAAATTAAATTGTCATTTTTTGGATTTTGAGCTATTATAGTTGATTTGATTCCACTCTTGGGGGATTCACAGAACTTATGCTATTATTATTTATATGATTATGGGTTTTATAGTGTTGAAATCTGATGATATGAAGTTATTTTATCTCATTCATCATATATGAACTTTTTAGAAATCACATGCCATGAATTATTTCCATGTCATTTAGGGAGCATTACATCCTGTATGCTGTTGTGATAGATGTGGTGATATATATTCTTGATTTTTTGATTGGTATATTATAATATATTATTATATGGAATGGATTCATTCTAATATTATGTCCCTAAGGTGTATGGGCCCTATAGGATCATAATTTTTCGGATTATAGTTCAACTTGGAAGGGAAATGTGTCATGATGTTCTATAGGTGGATGCCAAGATTTGATTCATGTGGAGTATGGGACCCCACTGATCAGAATTCGGAAAAATATTTGTTTGAATTTCTAAAAGGAATGTGATTAACATGAAATGAGTATCAATTAATTGAATTTTAATGCGAACTCAGTTTTAAATGAGATTAATGTAAAAAAAGTGGGACCAAACCCGACCTTAGTAGTGGGATTTTGGTAGTGTGTCTCACTTTTTTGACACCCAAACATGACCCATGGGGAATGTAGAGGGGTGAGTTATTATATAGAAAGGTTTTCACCTTTTTTTATATTTTTTCTTTTGAGATGCAAACATTGATAATGATCATGAAATGATTTGTGTGTTGGGAATTGTAGAGTCATGCCATAATGATGACCTCAAGATGTATGGAAAAATGGTGGTGATGATCATAACCTAGAGGTGGTAGGAAATGGGATTGTATTTGATACTCTAGTCATCCATGATATGGCCCCAAGGTTTGTACCAGATATAGGTGTTGAGGCACATTTCCATAATGTGTTACTGCGTTTCATTTAGACTTTTTAGGGAGAAATATGACCCGGACCGCCAATAGAACAATTGGAACATTAGTTTTAGTAGAAACATCCACCAAAACTTTTAGGGGATAGGGGACCAAAGGCTTTGGAGTCATGTCTAGAGGCCATTCTCTCTATATTAGATAATTTAGATATGCCTCCAGAGAGGAGGGTAAAACTTACTATGTATATGTTATGTGATTCCACCAAGAGATGGTGGGATGCTATCACTCAGAGTACTCACTATCAAAAGATGTACTAGATGTATTTTCATACATACTTATATGATTATTTCTATCATGAGACTTTGAGAGCTAGTAGAGCATGGGTGTTTTTACATCCAGAGTAGGGTGTACCATCAATTCTGGAATACTCAGCCCATTTTACTAAAATCCAGTTTTTTACACCTATCTTGGTTGGTTATGAGTTACTAAAATCCAAGAAATCTGAGGATGGAATCAGGTATGACATCTTATGGTAGGTAAATTTCATCCAACTGACTACTGCATTTGGGATAGTGAATTAGGCACTGATCACAGAGCAAAACATGAGATAATCTGGAGGTGCGATCCAAGGCAACACAACACTGAGATCTGGTACTGCATTAACTGACATCAGGAAGTGTTGTTTGGATATTCCACATGACAATATTAGTAGTAAAAACTTATCTTCAAGTTTCCATATGAGGTGCTACCATTTTGGTTGGCTAGGAAATATACGGCCATAGGGTATGAAAGACCTAGTCAAGTGTCGATCTTGCGGCAAGCTGAGAAATCTATGGCACTTCTATAGAACGTTTCCACTAGAACCTAATGAGAGAGAGTCTTCATTGATTCCATGTTCAAGAGTACGGTTAGAAACTTCTCATCTAGTTGGGATATGGGGTATAGCAAGATAATCAGGCTGTGGTTGTGGCCATGGCCATGGTAGTGAGACCCCAAGTTCATAGCGATAGTGGGGAATATCAGCTTAGGGTAGCTATATAGTGACCTAGGGTCATTGTATATGCCAAACATATGTAGTGAAGCAGACCCATTAAGAGAAGGATCATAGAACTTCTACTTTCAAAGGAACTATTCTAGTATCATCTGTTTCAGCTTTTGCAGTTTTTGATATAGGGGGTTTGCATATTTTCATATCATTATCTATGGTAGAAAGCCTTGGGCTTGTTATACAATCTTCTAATGAGGTTATGATTCTAAACACCCCATTATGGATTTGTAAGGAATCTTTGAATTAGTATAGGGATTTCCCCCTTGAGTTTAGTGGTTGTCACCTTTTATGGGTCCTCTATGTCCTCGAGATGATAGGTTTTTATGTCATTCTCAAAATGTATTGGTTGGTTCCCTTTCGAGTCTTTATTGATTTCTCTCTTCACAGGGTGAGTTTTATTTCACCAAAGGGTGGAGATTTTCTTAAAAAATCTAAATAGGATGTCTAGGCAAGCCGAGATGGACCCGAGAATTATGGGTTGGGTGGGATGATGTCACAATTTTCTAGAATATATCAGGATGATTAGGGAACATGTAAGATTGTTTTCCCTTCAGGGGTTGGTTGTTTCAAGGGAATATTCCCAAATGATTTCTCAAGATTACCTCTGGTGAGAGAGTTATAGTTCTCTATAAAGATAGTTCTAGGAGTTTCACTGGTATCAATTCCCCCTTACTAGATAGTTACTACTGAGTTGCAAGAGCTCAAGAGGTAGCTAGAGGATTTAGAGGAAAAAGGTTTCATCCAACCTAGTACTTATCTGGGGGGTTTTCTGGTTCTTTTTGTGAAACAGGTAGACAAAACTCTCAAGCTATGTGTGTCTTATCATAAATTTTACTAGATAACAGTTAATAATTCGTATCCTTTTCTGAGGATAGATTATCTCTTCAACCATATCTGAGGATATCATATCTTCTTAAAGATTGATTTGATATCTAGTTATCATAAATTACGAGTTAAACCATCAAAAATACCTCGCACTACCTTTTAGTGTAGGTATGGTCTGTATGAGTATTTGGTAATGTCGTTTAGTCCAACAAACATGCCGGCATTCTTCATAACACCGATGAACCATGTATTCCATACTTATCTCGACTCATTTTTGTGTTTTTCATGGATGATATCATTGTGTATTCTCACAATCAACATGACAATGAAAAACATCTTGAGACCACTTTAAATACATGAGAGAGAATCATTTATATGCTAAGATCATAAAGTGCCACTTCTCTATGGATAAGATGCACTTCCTGGGTCACATCATCTTCGAGAGAGAAGTATCTATGGAACTAGAGAATGCAAGATCTATAGTTTCTCAAGATAATCTCATGAATGTATTTTAGGTGAAAAGTTTCTTAGGGATGGATAGTTACTACAAGTGTATATACAAGACTTCTCATGCTTAGTAGTGTTGTTGATTGGGTTGACTAAGAAGGGTGTGATGTATATATGGACATATTCTTATGAGAAGAACTTTTTGGAGTTGAAAAGAATATTTACTTCAACACCAATACTGATTTTTACAGAGCCAGGAAGGAGTTACACTATGTACTGTGATAAATTAGGTATCAGGATGGGAGAAGTTATTATGTAGGACAATATAGTCGTGGAATAAGAGTCCTGGTAGTTGAGGCCTCACAGAAGGAATTACTCGATGTAAGATCTTTAGTTGGATACAATAGTTCATGCATTGCGATGTTGGATACATTACATATTAGGAGATCATTTTGTGGTGTTTACGGACAACAAAATCCTCAATAATATTTTTATAAAACATTATTTGAATATAAGGTAATGAATTTTGGTTGAATACCATTAGTCTTATGACTTTGACCTTGCCTATGTGCCTTGTAAAGGAAATTTAGTGTCCGATGCATTGAGTAGGAGGACTCAAATACATGTTGTGAAACAGGCCTGTGGAGAGTGGAAGTTTAGGTATTAGTTATATGAAATTAACTTATAGGTTCATGAAAGTCAGGGAAGATGTTTCTATCATCCTTCGTTTTTACCTCTACCCTTCTGTATATAAGAGTATGATGAAATTATAAGATTTAGAAGGCTTAGTTATACGGGGGAGTTCGGAAGGTGAGGACCCTCTTCCTGGTTGGATCGCAGGCTAGGATGAAGTTCTACATTTACATGGTCATATATGGGTTTCAACAGACATGTGTGAGGAGTTTTTGTGGGATTTTAAGGCTATGGATTAGGTAGTTCACCTAAGAGTTACCAATATGTATTGAGATTTACATCATCAGTTTAACATCCGGACTTGAATGACCATTAAACCAGTAGGCATACTGGTGAGTCACATGGACTCAAGCGCATCTCCCCATATGTTGGAAGCTTCCAACTAGAAGAAAGGGTATCTAGAGGTGATAGTGTGGAGAATATACCCTCTAATTACAGTTTTATAGTTGTACTATCAGATAAAAAACAACAAACAATAATAGAAAAGTAGTAAAAAATTAAAAGACAGTAGTAGAATACAAATAATAACAATTTAATAAAATTATCCAACACTAATTTAAAAAATTAATGGATTATGGATGATACATAACCTAATGTAGTAAACAAGCATCCTGATTTACAATACAGTTCAATAAATAGATAAAACAAAGAAAATCCCTATGGGTGATCTCCATGAGCTTCTTGAGCTCCAACAAAGTCCTTTTATCCTAACTTCCTGGTACAAGCAATACAAAAATCAACCTTGATCATACCAATATAAGGTCTACTCAGGTACCAAGGGCACTTGAGGTTGGTGTGAGATAAAATCCTTGTAGGCCGGGACACATGGTGTCAATCCAAAACCAAACAGTGTAGTATATATTTAACAGTGTGAAGGTAAAGCATAAATATAACAGAACTGAAAGAAGGAACAAACACCCATCTAGGTTCTTAAGGGACACCTGACAGCTGCTTCATCCCATGCATGGTATGTATAATCACATCAAGTTTTTATTTTTATATATATAACAATATATCTATATATAGATATTTGTTTGGGTGGATCATTATGTACCACCTCTATCCAAATTCTATGGGATCTCTCACAGTCTTCCCCGAACCCTAGTCCAAGATCCCTCACATTCAATTTGACTTCATGCATTAGATATATGTTGGGGTGGATCGGTACGAACCACCAAAATAAAATTCTAGGGGAGCTCTCACAGTCTACCCCTAACCCAATTCCAAGACCCCTCATAGTCTATTGGCCATAATACATTAGATATATGTTTGGGTGGATTGGAATATACCACCTCAATCTAATTATAGGGGATCTCTCATGGTCTACCCCAACCCAAGTCCAAGATCCCTCATAGTCTCTTATCCTACACGTGACTATAAGGAGTAATCATTAAATATATAATTCATGAGGCATTAACCTCTCACTCATCTCATTAGACCAATTTATTTATATATTAAGGCATGAGACATAAATTTCTCATGCTCTTATTAATCTTACCCATGTAAGAGGTGTCTCGCATTCATACTTAATGCAACAAATCTTAAGCATCCCAATTAAAGAATTAACATATCTTGATCACAAAAAAATTTAATACATTATGCTAGGTCCTCTCATGCATGTTATTATCCATATTCAATTACATTTCATTATATAGGAAACAACTAAGATCCTTTATCCATAAAATTAATATATATGAAAAACCTTCTATTTGGAATAATCCATCCTACTCAAGGTCTTCACACTCAATTTTCCTAAATATGAAAAATTGATTTAAGTCACATGTTTCACTAACATTTCAATTCAAGGATTCCACTATATCATTTAATCCATCTTAATCAAGTTCCCTTAATCCTCATATCTGAAGGAAAATTACATTTAATGGTGAAGTTAGAACTAATTAGGTGTTCAGGGAAACCAGTGTTTGGAAATTAAAGAGAATGTCATTTAGGAACATCCATAAAGGATGTGTTCTAAACATGCTATAAAAAACATTGCATAAAAAATGAAACAAGCATAGAGAAAGACCAATGCAATAAAATAATCATGATAGAACTCATAACTCATCACTGCGAGTTTTTTAATACAAGGCATCTCCCTTGGAGGTGTTTTATTACAAAACCAAAATTTGTTTATCAAACAAAAAATTTATCAGAACTATGATTTTCTCAATGATCAATATTTAACTTTTCAAAGGGGAATTAAGTAAGTAATTAATGCATTTTAAATTAAAAGGGAAAGGAAAGGGATCCTACCTCAAGAAGGAACCGGGACGAACACTCAGCACCTGATAGCTTTGGCAATGACAATAATGCTTCATCCTTTCTCACACATAGATTCATATATATATATACACATATTTATACCCTTTAAACCCATATACTATAGAATCTAGTGTTTTTGAACGGGACAAAAGTACGAAGGCTTTTATAACTTTTTCATTTACTAAACCGGTTGTTTTTAAACCGAGATTCGAAACATAATTTTGAGTGATGAAACACTAATATGGGTTTTTTTGACATTGGTGAAGGCCCAATAAGTCTCCATAGTGTCTCGAGATGTTTCGGGAGTGTTGGAACTAAAAAAAATCATGTTTTAAAAGACATCATACAGTGTATGGTTTGCGCACGGTCTACTAAACCGTGCAGCCCACTGCAGGTAACCATGTATCCATGCTTAAAAAGGGGTAGTGTATTTGTGCATGGGATACACATGGGCTGAACATGGTTTTCCTAATTTATGTTCCTAGGTCATGTGGGGTGTTTTTTGGATCGAGTAGGCACCACACGGTTTGCGCACAGTTTGGAAAACCGTGTGGGATTAACCATGCACAACACCCTATTATAGATTTTTAATTGATTTAAAAACAAAATGAAATTAAAATAAAAACCTAAATCTATAACTCCCTCACCACTCCTTGGATCAACCTACAACGCGACACACCCCAAAGGGGCTTTACCCTTTGATGCATGCTGCTCCTCCCTCGACCTCCTCTCCCTTCTTCGTTCCAGGTTGAATTTCCTCACAAATCCCCTTCGATCATTCAAGGTGACTCTTCTCCTCACATCTCCTCCTTTTTCCAACTATTATTCAGCCTATTCGTCATCCAAGAAGGTTTTAAAAAAACCTAGACCAAGGTTTAACTCATTATTACGATTTCCCTTGGGTGATAGGTTGCGCGGATGGTCCCTTGGGCATTGTTCTAGGAAGTTCCGGCTACTACCACCAAAGGCGAGGTGGTTCAATTGATCTTTGTCCGCTAGTTTTTTTCCGAGGGGAGTTTTCATTGTTTCTACTTGTTTAAAAACTCTTTTATTAAGGTCTTTATGTGTCTTTAACTACCTTTTTATAAATTAGTATGATTTTGAGATACTCTGGGTGGTTTCTCTTCGCATTTGTTCGTCGTTGACACTCAAGGTGAGGGTTTTACTTTATTGCTTGGTCCTGTAGCTTTTAAATTTTGTTTTTTAATTATTTTAGGCTTGATAGTGTAAAATTTGTAGTGTGTTTTCCCTGTTTGGTTGGTTTTATGTTTCCAAGTCAAGGGAGACTCTCCTGCGTATGCGTTGGTAAGAATATATATATATATGTAGGTCTCCCCATTACGTTTGTAAATATCCATGGTATTTATTACACACATATAGGTCTAGGTGTTCCCATGTACATATATAAAAATGCTTGCGTAGGTGAGTGGTGACTGGTATACACTCATAAACATATGTTTATGGACCCCCTTTCCCATGCCCATGGCCATATAGGTGTGTGCATAGGGGCTAGGTGTCCTTTCATGTGTGTGGGAGTGAATATACTCAACGGGGGAGAAGATTATTTTAGTTAGAATGATCCAGGAGTTGAAGTAGAAATATTGGTTCCACCCTGAGGTAGGGCCCCTTTCAAAGTCCTTAATTTAATAAATTCCTTAATAAATTTCTTACTGCACTTTTTTTAGAATTTAAATTAATGAAGTGAAGTATCTATCTTGAATTATCTTAAATTCAATTTAGTATGCTTCATATTTAAAATTCTAAAGGTGATAATTTATTTGTGTGATAAGTAATATAATGTTTTTATAATAAAACCCCTCAAATGGAGTTGCGCTACCTTCACACTAAAAAGTAGTGGTTAGAACTTTCTTACTTGACTTTTTCATGTTTATAATTTTTATGCATTGATGTTATGTTGAAATACGACATGTTTAGGACATGGACCTAATGTCATTAGAAACATTGAGTTTCTATTTTTAAAAGATTAAAGGACCAAAGCACCATCTATGTGTTTGGTCCAGTTTTAGATTATAATTACCCATGTAGGTAATTTCCCTTTTTATGGATACTTGGATCCCTATAAATGTAATTGACATGTTTTGGTAAAGGGAATTAGTTGAGTTAAATTAATCGTTAATGGCTAATGATTGAACCTCAAAAACAAATTACCAATTTTTTTCAATTTTTTTGAATGCTAATAACACCTTGGGTGACATGGTGGTTCCCATGTAGGAATACCATGATGGAACCAATGGGTTTTCATACTCATAACATGGGATATACATAGATTCCCATGTAGGAATTCATAGACAGACTCAGGTTCATGAGACAATTATCATTTCCACATCCATGGAAACCCTTACCATGTTAAGGGAAGGTAGCAGTGTGGACCTTGACTTTTGAAAATTCCTTAATGTATTTTACTAAATGGTTTCAATGCTATTTGGCCTATCCACACTAATGGAAGAAAAGGCTTGGGCCAATAAATAAATGGTTGCAATGCTACATGGCCTATCCACACTAATGGAAGATATGGATTGAACCAATAAATAAATGGTTGCAACTCTACTTAACCTATCAACACTAATGGAAGGCAAGAATTATTCACACTTTCCTAAACCAATGGAAACTAGGTCAGATAAGAAAGGTGGAAACAAGGAAATAATGACCTCTCGGAATGGGGATGGTGGAGAACAAAGAGGGAGAATAGGAATAGCTAAGGAATAAGATGGGGAGTGCTTGAAGCTCATCCTACATTCCAAGGAATAAATGCTTGAAAAAGAGGTCTTGGTAAATGCTCCAAAAAAGGAGATAAAAAAATTTATGAAAGAAGGTTGTGAGTTGATGCCAAGGAGGAGAAAGTGGCATGGTTAGACAAACAAGACCGAATCCTTGCTCGTGGCTTCAACCAAGGTAAAATAAACTCGGAGTAATTCATATAGACAGTGGACAAAATGACTAATCACCTTGAAGAGATCATCAGCGTGGGTCTGGACACCCAAGTTAGTACATTGCACTGGGAATTATATAGACTTTCTAATTCTAATAATCTTATTATTGTGTTTAATAAGTTTTTAAGCCCTTTCAGCACGTAGTGGTACCCCTGTTTTGTGAACCTTGGTTTCCCACTTTTTTCCTTAAAGTGGCATAATGAAAATTTATATTCGAGGAGGAGGAAGGAAAGACTTGGACCAAATAAATTACTACATGATTTACTTATCAAAAGGAATTGGTTGGCCTAGGATCACCTTGGATTTTTAGAGGAGAATACCTTGGGTAATTGGGGACCCCATTCTGATTCAAGGATGTGGTTTACATAGGTTTATACCCACCTATACTCCAATCATTTTATATTTCTACATTATCACATGATTCCTTGGATACACTCCTTGGTTCCAACATTGACATATAGGTTCCATGGTTGTAGCCCATGGGGCCCTGTAATTGATTATCCCCATTTTACCTTGGTTGATCACCATGGACTTGGAAGGCACCTTATTATGGAATTACTTGGTTTATGATCCTTGTATTACACTCTTATCCCTTAGCTAGACTCTGATACTAATGAGTTAGCTATTTGTGAGATCTATGTTGCCTTGGTATTTACCCTAGAACTCCCTCAACAAATATCATTTTCAGGTTGCCTTGTTACATCTTGGAACCTTCACTATTTATTCTATCATGAGGTGATGTAAGATTTTGTTGTTCCTCACTTGACATATTAGCAGAAAATGGGAATTTCTTAATTAATGAACTGGTTACCTATCCAGACACCAGCTGAGGGATGAAGATGGTACACGAATATTTAGATACATTATACTGATTACATTATTCATGCATTCAAGAACACTATTTAATTAATATTACACTATCAGGATTGGGATAAACACTGGTGGTGCCGACATATTGAGATTTATATCTCTCACCCTACTTGGGCTGTAGTTTCACTTTGGTACCTGAGTAGACTTTCATGTTCATAGGGCCTTGGACCTTGCATGTTGTTGTCTACTTGTACCTGGGAGTTAGGAGCAAAGGACTGAGCTGGAGATCAGGATTCTTGTGGGGATCACATTTAGTATTATAGTTTTTTTCTTTACCTAATTCAATCATATTTTGTTGTTTACTGCTTTCCATCATATATCGATACCATGTCATGCATTAATTTATTGTATAAAATGGCATTGGCCACATTTGTCCTTTTACATCAAATCTGTCTTCTACTGCTTTATTATTTCTATTACAACTTATATTGTTGATTTTTATTTACTCTATTATACTACTGAACAAATCTGATAAGAGGGTATAGTCTCCCCAGTGACTATCCTTACACCCTCACTGCGAGTCGATGGCCTCTGCTATATGGGGAGGTGCACTTAAAGTCATGTGATGACTGGTCCAGCCACCGTGTTAGTGGTAATATAGGTTAGGATGTTACAAAGTTTTATGAGAGCATGTTTTTTCTTTTGTATTACGTTTTTGGGTTGGTAAACAGGAGAATAAGAAAGTGTCGGCACCTAGTTAATAGCCGTTCTTGGGACCGATCACCCTACATATGGGGAATGACCAAGTGGATAAGGCTGGGATTGATATTCATTTTCCTCGCTGTTACAATTGATATGATTTCTCTTAGAGTGATTGGTTTACATTCTTATGCTTATGATTTACATAATTATGAATATTACCCATGGCATGTTATGGAAAGGATGAAACATACATGCATCATTTTAGGCACTTAGAAATTCACATTCCATTCATATATGTCGTGCCATGTAGTTTCATTAGTAGGTTTACTGCTAAGTATTATTCAGAGCCTTATTGATATTCCATTCTTAGATTTATACCTGTTTAGGTAATATATTAGCATTCCTTCTATGATTACTTCTTTTTATAGCATTCTCCTATGATTAAATTTCCATGCTTATGTGATTACAGTTTGTTTCTCTATGTTAGTTTCTTTTAGTGGCATGCTACCTTACTTGATAAGTATATAATTGGTTTTTTTTGTTAAATTTAAAGGTTCTGATTACGATGGGAGACAAGTTTTGGTTTTAAGTTGTATGGGTGTCTTATAGTGGGGAAAAGGTAACCCGTGTAATTGAACCATTGTAAAAAGGCTGCTAAATATATCTACTAAAGTAAGTCGGTTTTTACAAAAGGGAGCCAAATGAAAAATTGTAAAGTGTATGGGTGCTTTGAATGTTGGTAGATATCCACCCATATCAAATTAGACCATTTTGTTAGATCAAGTTAAATTCTGAATTGACATTACTATCGATTAATGGGAGCCAACTTTCAATCCATGAAGTGTATGTGTGCTTTATGAATTGGGAAATGGAAACCCATATTAAATGAAATGGCATGATTCTTTGTGAACAGATTATAAGTGTTAAAGATGTTTAATGTTTATCTGAAATAAAATGTCTAGTTTTCAAAATGAAACTGGACCCAAGTAGGTCAGTTGGGGAATGTTTTTATGAGATGACCCGTTTGGGTGTTTAAAAGATTAATAATTGTGCATTTTCTATTGGGTTTCTTTATAGAGAACCCATGTTGATTAAATTAGGACCCTCATAGGCTACCTTATATTCTTAAAAGGAATTTATTTTGATAAATTTTCTGAAAATGATGGAATGTCAACTAACATAAAATGTTTAAAAAAAGGGGTTTTATAAAACTTGCCTATTTTTCCCTTTGAGAGTCGGTTAAAATAAAGTAACATGTTTTTTTTCAAAATGTTACATTGATGTTTTGATTAAATATTCTGATGATTAAAATAATAAATGTGATTAAATATAAGAGTCTTGGAAATGGAACCTGTAGTGGTGTCCACTTTTTAAAATCCTCAGGTAAAGGGTAGTTCAAACTTCTCTTTGCGTTTCATTAGAATGGAAGCGTGAGTACTTTACATAGGATTTATTTTCCTTATCAAAGGATTTATGATCAGATTTTGAGACCAGTTACTTTTTTTGGCATGACCTAATGTTAGGGTTGACACTTTTTTTTCA
Organism: Viscum album; assembly: GCA_963277665.1. Lineage (NCBI taxonomy): Eukaryota > Viridiplantae > Streptophyta > Magnoliopsida > Santalales > Viscaceae > Viscum > Viscum album. Next base: position 91,130,086 of record OY728140.1, on the reverse strand, counting down.
TAAGGGGATATCCCGTGGTAGGTATCAACCTCAGAACTTAAATTCCTTGCTAGTACATGGAATTTTCTCAATCTTTTGGTGATGTTCGGTGCCATTGTCCCAAGTAGTACTTTTGGTCTTCAAGTGACACCCTTGTTCGGATGGGTGGTAATGTTTTTATTGAACGTTTTAGGGGATTGATCATTGGGTAATTATTGTTTTCATCTAGTTAGATGTGCCTCGGGCATGGTCGGCCACTTTGTAGGTCATTTGACCCTCTCTTCTTCTTAGTAATATATGACTAGTTACGGAATCATGCATGATTATAGTCATATGAGGAAATACGACTCAGAAATAAATCTTCGTGTACTTTTATGTACGGTCTTGGTCCATCTCCATGTAGAGTTACTTGAGTTTCAAAGAATGAGTTTCATCCTAATACTCATGATGGTTTTTTAAAGACATGTGTGTTTTGCCACGCCGGTCTTGTTGTTAAAATCTAGCGTGCTTATGAGTGGAAATATTTATTACCTTTTGACTAGGACACTCCTAAGGTGGGTAGAGTCATGTTGAGTTTGTTAACATGCCCTTCCAAGTAGAAGGAATACCTAAGAGGACCGTTGGTAAATGGGTTTTTATTTCATGAATTCCCTACATGCTTGTAAGTCTTAAATAGTGTTAGTGCTTTCTTGACTGTATGACCTTGACCTGGTTCGATTGTTTTTCCTTCTTGTTTCTGGGTGTGTTTGACTGGAATCCCCATCTTAAATCCTCATAGTGTACTCTTTTTAAGAGGTGCTCATTCCACCTATCTTGACAACATCATCGATGCACTAAGAGAGTGTCTGTCTTACGCCAAACTAAATCTTTAAAAATCTTTTGAACTTGTTGGATGATCCTTTTCAGTGTTACACACTGAAGCATGGTTCTTATCGAGGCTTGGTAAGTCCTGAGTAATTCTTGGGTTCCCATGTAGGAAATCCTTGGTTAGACTCATGGACTCCATTGGTTCCTTTTGTTTTGTGTCGGCTACCTAAGTTAGACATCTTCAAGATATGTTGGCCAAGTGGCTCGACTCATTGTCTCTTCCTTAGTTCAATGTTAGCAATTCTAAGGAGCCGTTTTAAAGCGTGTTTCTAGGTGAAGGAAAGTGGGGTTTTAAGGTTGGTGGTGTCTTTTTAGAAAGATTTCATTACAAGTTATGTTAGGTCTATTGTAATTTGACTTGTTATTTTTAACAAAATAATGTATGGGGTTTCGTAATAACACCCAAAGTTGTGCCTTGTATGACAATTCCAATAGTGGAGGTACCATGGCTTGGAATTTACCCTTCCTTAAGTTAAGACCTATGGTGGGAAGCACCCTTTGTTGAGTGTTTATCGAGAATTTGAAATCATTGTGTCTCTATCTAAACAGTCTCAAGTAAGCTCTATTTTTTGGTTTAATGTTTAACTTTGTGCATTAGATTATGTTGTAAAGGATGAAGTGAAAGAATTCTTAGAAAAAACTTAAGGTGCATTAGGCGTTGGTAACGCAGTGCAACCGTTTGAACGAAGATTCATGACCCTTATAGGTCAGATGGTGATTACATTGTTCCCAAATGCTTCTCGGGGATGAGAAGTTTTTAAGGTGGGAAGATTTTAGAATCCAATGTTTTTTAACCAGAAAAAAGTACAATGTTTTTTGAACTTGTTCATTTACTAAACTAGAATTTTTTAAACCGAGCTTCAAAACATAATTTCGAGTGTTGGAACAATAATATGGGATGTTTTTGGACTTGGGTGAAGACCCTATAAGTATCCTGAGTGGATCAAGATTTTTAGGGAGTGTCTGACCTGAAAAACTTCATGTTTTAAAAGATAACAGAGGATGCACAGTTTGTGCACGATCTTCTAAACCGTGTGGCGCACTGCAGGTAACCTTTTAGCCAGGTTTAAAAAGGGTTAGTGGATTTGTGCATAGGTTACGCATTGTTTCCAAAACTGTGTGCCTAGACCATGCGGGGTGTTTGTTGGAGTAAGTAGCCACCATAAAGTTTGCACACGGTTTGAGAAACCGTGCGGGCTTAACCGTGCATGACACACTGTTTTAGATTTTTAATTAATCTAAAAATAAAATAAAATTATAACAAAAACATAAATCTATCACTCCCTCATGCCTCCTTGGATCGACCCATAGCACAGAACACCCCAAATGGGCTTTACCCTTTCACTCACGCTGCTCCTCCATCAGCCTTTTCTCCCTTCTTCATTCCAGGTAGTATTTCCTTGTGAATCCCCTTCGATCGTTCAAGGTGAGTCTTCTCCACAAATCTCCTCCTGTTTTCTAGCCATGATTTGTCCTATTAATCAACAAGTATGGTTTATAAATACCCTAGACCGAGGGTTAACTCATTTTTCTGATTTCCCTTGGGTTCTAGGTCATGCAAATGTTCTCTCAGGTGTTATTCATTCATGTTCTAGCAACCGCCGCTAAAGGTGAGGTGGTTCTGGTGATTTCAGTCCACCGGTTTTGTTTTGAGGTTATTTTTTGTGGTTTCTACTTGTTTTCACCTCTTTTATTAAGGAATTTATGTGATTTTGACTCCCTTTTTATAAATTAGAAGTGCGTTGAGTCATTTCAGGTGATTTTTCTTCATTTTGGTTCATCGCCGACACCCGAGGTGAGGGTTTTTCTTTATTTCATGGTCCAACAACTTTTAAATTGCGTTCATCAATTATAATAAGTTTCATAGTGTTAAATTTGTAGTGTGTTTTTCCCTGTTTGGTTGGTTTCGAGTCACTATGTCAAGGGTGACTCGAATGTGTATTCATAGGTAAGAAAATATATGTATGTGGGTTTCACCGTTACGTGTGTAAATATCCATGGTAGCGATTACACACATATGAGGCTAGGTGTTCCCATGTACATATATATAAATTCTTGTCTAGGTGAGTGGTGACTGGTATATACACATAAGAATATGTGTATGGATCCCCTTCTGCATGACCATGGCCATGCAGGTGTGTTCATAGGGGTTAAGTGTCCTTTCACATGTGTGGGAGTGAATATAATTAGTGGGGGAGAAGCTACTTTTAGCTAGATAGCTCCAAGAGCTGAAGTGGACGGCTTGGTTCTACCCTGAGATAGGGTAACTTTCCTAGTCCTCAATTTTATAAATGCATTAATAAATATCTTACTTCACTTTTATTAGAATTTAAATTCATGCAGTGAAGTATCTATCTTGAATGATCTTAAATGAAATTTAGCATGTTTCATATTTAAAATTCTAAAGGTGATAAATGATTTCTGTGATAAGTAATATCATGATTTTATAATAAAACCCCTCGAACAGAGGTGTGATGACTTCAAGATAAAAAGTAGTGGTTAGACCTTGCCTTCTTGACTTGTCATTTTTATAATTCTTATGTCTTGATGTAATGTTCAAATACAACATGTTTATGACATGAACCTATTGGCATTAGAAAAACTTAGTTTCCATTTTAAAAATATTAAAGGGCCAAAGTACCATCTAAGTGTTTGGTCCAATTTTAGATTGGAATTACCCATGTAGGTAATTTACCTTTTTTTGGATACCTAGATCCCCATAAATGAAATTGACATGTTTTGGTAAATGGAATGAGTTGAGTTAAATTAATGGTTAATACTTAATTATTGAACCTCAAAACAAATTACCAAATTGTTTTCTAATTTTTTGAATACTAATAACACCCTGGGTGACATGTGAGTTCCCAAGTAGTAATTCCCTGATAGACTCAATGGATTTTTATACTCATACCTTGGGAGATACATGGATTCCCATGTAGGAATCTATGGATGGACCCGATTTCATGAGACAATGATCAGTTCCACGTCCATGGAAAACCTTACCATGTTAAGGGATTGTAACAGTGCATACCATGACTTTTGAAAATGACTTAACATATTTTACTAAATGGTTGCAATGATACTTGTTCTATCCACACTAATGGAAGAGAACGATTGGACCAATAAATAAGTGTTTACAATGCTACTTGGCCTATCCATAGTAATGGAAGACAGGGATTGAACCAATAAAAAAATGGTTGCAACTCTACTTGACCTATCCACACTAATGGAAGGAAAGTCTTAGACCAAATGAATTACTACATGATTTCTATTTCAAAAGGAATGGGTTGACCTAAGCTTGCCTTGGATTCTAAGAGGAGAATAACTTGGGTACTCGGGGACCCCATTTCGATTCAAGGAAGAAGTTTTCATAGTTTGATACCCACCTAGACTCTATTCCTTGTCTATTCATACATTATTAGTAGATTACATGGATACAATCCTTGGTTCTAGAATTAACATGTAGGTGAAATGGTCACAACCCATTGGGCCCTGTCATTTGTTTGCCCTGTTTTACCTTGTCCGATCACCTTAGAATCAGTAGGTTACTTATTTTTGAATGCCTTGGATTATAATCCTTAGATTACACCCTTCTCCTATAGCTAGACTCAGATACTATTGAGTTAGAATTCAATGAGATCTATGTTACCTTGGTATTTACCTTGGAACTACCTCACAAGGTATCATTTTCAGGTTCCTTGTTACATCTTTGAACCTTAACTATTCATTCTATCATGGGGTGATGTCAGTGCTATCTATTCATCACTTAAACTTTTATCATGGAATGGTAATTTAATAATTAATGAACCGGTTACATGTCCAGACACCAGTTGAGGACTGAAGAAGGTACTTGAGTATTTAGTTACATTGTACTGCTTACTTTATTTATGCATGCTTACACACTGTATAATTTATATTAAACAATCTGGATTGGTCTATACATTGGTGGTTCCCACCTATTGAGATTTATATCCCACAACCAACTCTGGACACCATTGCCTTGGGGTACCCAAGTATAATTTCTTATTCACAAAGCCTTGGACCTTACATATTACTATCTGCTTGTACTCAAAAGTTATGAGAAAAGGACTGAGCTAGAGATCAGGATGGTTGTGGGGATCACCTTTAGCCTTTTATTTATTTTCTTTACTTGAGTCCCACATTGTATTTAATTTAAAATCATGTTTTATTATTTACTGATTTGATTCATGTATAGATACCATGTAAATCATTCATTTATTGTATAAAATGTCGTTGTACAATTTTGTTCATTTATATGAAATCTGTCTTCTGATGCTTTTTTATTTCTATTTCTGGTTCCACTCTTGATTTTTATTTACTATGTTATACTATTGTGAAACTCTGATAAGAGGGTATACTCTCCACACTAACTATCCTTACACTCTCACTGCAAGTCGAAATCCTATGAAGTATGGGGAGGCGTGCTTGACGTCATGTGGTGACTAGTCCAGCCACCATCTTAGTGGTGAGACGGGTCAATACACTACATGTACACATTCCCCTGTCCATGAGGGAACATGTACAAGTGGGTACATATATATACATATACACACCTATGTATTTCAGTGAAAGACTTCAAGGAGACACTAATAACTCTAAAAATTAATCCATGAACCATAAAACACCCAGAGGATTCAATATAAAAAGGAAAAAAATGGGTATAAATATTTACCTCATATGGAATCAGAAACCCAAAACCACATGGAACATTCCAATGCACAATACATTAAATTCTAGGGAGTCAAAAACACATAAATAACCTAAGATAGAAGGTACAAAACCAACAATTGGGAATAAAAACTCACATCGGATGGTGGTGAAGAAATAAATCGAACCAAAACTACTTCACCTTCAACAATATATGTTGGAATATGCCCAAGGGTGTCCTGAGAGACATTCCACACCACCTAACAATGAAAGAAAAAACAAAAAATGAATTAACCCCAACCTAAGGTTTCTGATGAGCTACACTGGGTGATGAGGAGACCAAAACATGGATGAAAATGAAGATAAGGAGGAGGGGAGGTCATTACCAAGGAGATTCAGAGAATAAATATGAATAAATATAAAAAAATCGATGGATGAAGTTATAGTTGAAGAGTGGGGGTGTGTAACGTTCCTAGGGCTCTTGGAAGGGGGTGTCGTGTGAGTGAGGTGAGGGATGAAGGAGGTTTAGCTTTTAATTTAATTTAATTAGTTTAATTTAATTATATTTTTAAAATTGGGTCTCGATGCATGACTTGGGTGCACAATTTAGAAAATCGTGCTCCAATTGTGTTCCCTCTACTGGGCACATAGGGAACTCCACACGGGAAGGCCACAAGGTTTGGAAACCATGTGACAACCGTGCAGTGAACAATGTGAGGGTACTGCCTATGTGGCACTACCCATGTAGTCTAGACACACATTTTGTAAAATCCATGCATAACCCTTGCAGTTTTTATTTTTCTTCTGAAATGGGATGCATAGTTTCCTAGTGTGGGTCGCATGGTTTTAGACAAACCATGCACCCTCAACAGGACCATCAAACCATATTTTCCTGGCCCGACACTCCCAAAACTCCATAAGAAATCTGAGGAAATTAAAAAGCCATCACCCATGTCCAAAAACATCATTTGAATCATTCTAACTCTTGGAATTCAATTTTGAAGCTCAGTTTTAACAAAAAGTTCACCCACATGATGAACAAATTCAAAATACCTTGTATTTTCATCAGGTTCAAAATAAGGATAATTAAAACATTCCCACCTTAGAAATTCTCATATCCAAGAATCCTTAGGGAATAATGAACACATCACCCAACCCATAAGAGTCATGAAGCTTCATTCAAACAGTCATGCTATATTTCCCAAATCCCAACACACTACCGAACATTCTTTTAAACACACAAAACTTAAGCTACCAAGACTCGAGCCAACACTCATTTTCCAACTAAGACATATAAATGGAACATACCTGAGCCCATTTAGCTGTAGAAACAATCACATCATCATATCATTATGCACTTGGCCAAAGGTACTTACCAACATAGGCTTTAATGTTAGATAGTGAAAATTACGAGCCCTGGAACTTCCCACCATTAGAATTGCCTTTAAAAGAACTCCCTTCAGTGTTTTGACAATGTTCCTAGCATGATTTAAAAACAATCAAATGGTCAATTCCCCATCAAACTCAAATCCCATGTCAAGATGTCTTTTCATGAAAATCCCAGACTGGCACCAACCACACTCATCTTCACCTGATGACATGATTGAGGATGGTCCTCCATTGATTGTATCCATTAAATAAGAGAAGATAAGAGTCTAGCCACTCAAAAGACTATTAAATAAGACACCCAAATTTAATGACCGACATTTTATAAATTGAACTGTGATACCTTCTTCCAAGGAATCTCACATTCAATATAAAAATAGCCACCAAAGTATATACCAGACTTCTGGTGATATTCCTGAACAAACCACAAAGTAAACCACAAATCCCCTCTACAATATCTAAAGAGAACTATATAGATTTCTAAAAATCTTTTAATGATTTAGCATGGTTTAATACTGACACAGTCTTAGTGTATCTAGGAATACTTCAAGATAGGGAACATGATCATCACTATGAAGAATAAACTAAGATGATTATAAGGGTTTCTAGTCAATCATAACCACATACAATTAAAGAAGTTATGTTGAGCTACCACTGGTCTAATTTCATTGTAAGACACTCGGATTCACTTTTCGACACATCGACATCAACATATCGCAAAGTCTTTTTACACCAAAGCATCCCAGGATTGATCAACTCACCATCAAAGTCCATCCAAGATCGATAGTTCTTCACAAGTGTTGCATACACTTCCCACCATAACAACATTGAGCTACCAAGAAATCACTGACATGATTTAATAATCATCAGCCTGAAAGGACTTCAGAAAAAACTAACCATTTCACAATGGTCCTCTTATATTGTGCTCCTTCCACTCTAAAGTATACTTTATCCAGAACCAAGATGATTCTCCCAACTATAGGAGTGTATTTTTTTATGAAAATAAGATAAACTAGAAATTTAGAAGCATGTTAGATCAAGAAATCCTTAAAAAAGATGTGACGCTCCTCCGATCCATGATCACAACATCAAAATATTTAAGGAAATCCAAAACAATGAGATCAGTGTGTCAAAAAACCTGAGTCACCTAAAATACATCATGAACACTGGGATGAAGCTAATTTTTTAACACTAGACCTCTCTACTATAGAGATGACCTAAGACCAAAACCCAAAAATATGATAGATTTATCCCAATATCAAAAAACCTCATACAACCATTCACTGGGAAAATGACATGCCAAGTCATCCAGTACCGAGGAAAAGAAAAGGGTTCAATGACCAACAAAGAAACTGAACATACTAGAGGAATTTATAACCAAATGGTACAAAGGATTTATCAATTTTTACTCCCCCAAAAGGCCAAAAACATAATAACCACCCACCCGAACAATGGAAGCATTAGAAACTCAAATTTCTAAAGGGGAAAATGGCACCTGAATGACACCAAACATCATAAATGCTAAGTACAATAAAGAAATTAAGATATAAGGGTTATAACTAAAATGGATATCCACTTACGAAAGAAATGTTCCAAATATATGAATAATACAAATAAATAGAAATCACTAGGCTCAAAATATGAGCATCATGTCGTTGCCCAAAAAGGAGATAACCTATGGAAAATGCCTACAGTTCCATTTCAAGGTGACTCAAAGTAACATTAAACTACACTTACATGAGGGTTTTTAAACATAGGACACCACCTTGGGTTCCATTTCTAGGCCCTTTACATTTATTCACATTCTATATATAATCATTAAAATATTTATCCAAAACATAAGCTACCATTTTTAAAACAAAAACACAAGGTACTTGATTTTAACAAATTCCCCAAGGAGAAAATAGGAAAGTTATATAAAACATAATATTTAAACATTCAACAACTATCAACATACCATCATTTTTATGAAATTTATCAAAAAATTATTTTCAATTAGAAAGGTAACCTATGAGGGTCCCATGAATCCAATCTGGGTTCTCTATCAAGAAGCCCAATAACAATTGTTCAGACCATTAAAGTTCAAATACCCAAACTATTCATCTCATAAAAACATTCCCTAACTAACCTACATAGGTACTATTTCATTATAAATATATCCAGTTTACTTTAGATCAAAATTCAATAGCTTTTTCATTTATAAGTATTTCACAATGCACTATTGTATTGCATTTAATATGGGCTTCCATTTCCCAATTCATGGAGTGCCTATACACTTCATGTATTGAAAATATGCTCCCATTAATCAAAACTAAAATCAAATCATAATTTCACATGCTCATAAAAAATGGTCCAATAATAATGTTGGCCACCTTCCAACATTTAAAGCAGCCATGCACCTTATATTTTTTCATTTGGCTCCCTTTAGTCAAAACTAGTTTACCTTATCCCTTTTAATTTTTATTGATTTTTTCAATTGTTTGAAAACATGGGTTAACTTTTCCTAGATATAAGGTATCCATACACATTATAATTGAAAACTAGATGTCTTTTCAATAAAAAACATTTAATTTTTCAAATGAAACTAATTATATTTCAAAATAATCTAGCATGTCACTACAAGAAGCTAACACAGAACAAAATGTTGAAGTCACATAAACATAGAATATTATCACTAAATCATGGAAAAACAATCTCAAATAAAACATCAAAGTATGTTATCTATAAATGAATGATAAAGAAAGAAAAATCTTAGACTATAACTCAATGCACACATTCAAATCTATAGGAAACCTATATATTGAGATATATGGAAAATAATATGCATGGCATGTGAATTTTTATATGCACCAAATAATGATGCATTGAATGATTCATACATTCCATATAGAGATAGGGGTAAAAATTCCATAAATTCCATAAATAATTAATCTTTGGAAATTACACTATCCACTAAAGGTGAAATCATATCAACTATAACATCAAACAGTACAAAAAAAAAATACAGCCCTAGCCACTTGGTCATTTCCCATACGTGGGTGATCAGTCCCAAGAATGACTATTCAATAAGATTCTAAATGTTTTTAATTTCTTGTCTACAAACACAAAATAGAAAGGAAAAGGAAAAATTAGGCTCTGATACCACTTTGTAACATCCCATCCCAACTAAACATTAAACTAGTTTCTGGACAAGTGGGTCACATAACCTCAGGTGTGTCTCCCTATATGCTAGAGGATACCGAATGACATCGAGGGTATTATGAGGTGATAATAGAAATACTATACCCACTTATCATAGATTCATAATTGTATAATTATATAATAAAGAACATTTACTAATATTAGACGCATTAAAAAATTTTAAGATAGCAACATAAGACAAATAAAAACAATTTAACAAAATTTTTCAATGCCTATTTATACAATGCATGGATGATGGATGATACATAAGCTAAAGCTGTAAACAAGCATCATTATTTACAATAGAGTAAATTTTTTAGAAAATATATAAAGGCCCCATGGGTGATCTCCATGATCATCCTGATCTCCATCTCGGTCCTTTTCTCCTAGCTTCAAGGTAAAAGTAATATAAAAATCAACCTATATCCTATAAATATGAGGTTTAATCGGGTAACAAGGGTACCCAAGTATGGAGTGAGGTAAAATATTAGTAGGAAAATACCCATGGCTTCAAGCCCAAACCAAATAGTGCAGTATATATTTAATAGAGTGTAGGTATAGAAAAAGTAATAATAGAACTGAAATAATAAACAAAAACCAGTCTAGGTTCCTAAGGGAGACCTGATGACGATACATGCTTCAGCCCATAGATGGTATTTCTGATCATGTAATATACATACATATATATATATATGTGTGGTTTAAATATATATTTATAGATTCATATATATGTTGGGGTGGATCAAAAGGTACCACCGCCATCCAAATTCGTGGGTATCTCTCACGGTCTACCCCAAACACAAGTCTTAGAGACCTCACAACCTATTGGCCTTCATTAATTACATATATGTTGGGGAGGATTGAGATATACCACCGTTATCCAATTCCATGGGATCTCTCACTATCTACCCCTATCCCAATTCCATGATCCCTCACATTCTCTTGGCCATCATGCATTACATATATGTTATGGTGGATAAGGACGTACCACCGCCATCCAATTACAGGGTAGCTCCCACAGTCTTCCCATAACCCAATTCCAAGATACCTCATAGTCTCTTGGCCTACTCATGCCTATAATATATAAACATTCAATAAATAATTCACGAGGCATTAACCTCACATGCATACCATTAGCTCATTTCATTTATATCACAAAGAAACACTTATTAAGCATATCAATTAAAAAATTAACATGGATCTATCACATTCAATTATATACATGAGGTGAGGGACTATCATATTTGTTATTATCCATATTAAATTCCATTTAATTATAAAGGAAAAAATCATTGTACTTTATCCATTAAATAAATATATATGAAAAACCTACCATTTGGTATAAGTAATCCTACTCAAGGTATTCACACTCAATTTTATTAAACATGGAAAATTGATTTAAGGCACATGTTTCATAACCATTTCAATTGAAGGATGAAACTATCACATTTAATCCATCCAAATAAATTCCATTTAATCATCATATTTTGAGGGAAATTACATTTAAAGGTTATGACATAACTAATTAGGTGTTCAGGGTGACAAGTGTTTGACCATTAAGGGGAATCGAATTTAGGAACATCCATATGGGATGTGTACTAAAAATGAAACAAAACCTTCCATAAAAAAGGTAACAAGCATAGAGAGAGAGAACAATGAAATAATCCAATATTTTTAGAAATCATACATCATCACTATGAGTTTTTGAAGATAGTGTACCTATGTTGGAGGGGTTTTATTATAAAACCATGGTTTTTTTACCAAGAATACATTTATCAGAACTAGATTTTTATCAACAATAAAACATTAACTTATCAATAAGGCATTAAGAAAGAAGTTAATGAATTTTAAATTAAAATGGAAAGGAAAGAGATCTTACCTCAAGAAGGAACCATGATGAACACTCAGTTCTTGAAAACTTTGACAACTACAACAATGCTTCACCCTTGTACACACATAGATTCCTATATATATTTATACCCTTTAGACCCATTTTGACATTCCCCTCACCATTATAGATGATGTAAAATTTGGTGTATATATATATGCGTACCTTTGTATGTGTGTGTATGACTTTGGTGATCCACCAAACACTCTATAAATAAATTCAGGAACCTTAAAACACCCAGAAGATGCAATATAACAAGGGAGGACCCACATGGAACAGTCCAACACACTACCAATTAAATTCTAGGGAGTCAAAAAAAAATACATGGATCCAAATATAGAAGGTGAAAAACCATGAATCAGGAATAAAATATCACCTTGGATAGCAACAATGAACCGAATCAATCCAAATCCAATTAAACTTTGGTGGTGGATGTTGGAATACACACAATAGAGTCTAAGGAGACCTTATGAACCACCTAACATCAGAAGAAACAACCAAATTTAGAGTAACCCCAACCTAGGGTTTCAGACGAGCTTCACAAGGTGATGCTGATACCAAAATATATTCAGAAATAATGAGAAAGAAGTGTGGAGGTCCTTACCCTAGAGATTCAGATAATAAATTGGAATAAATAGACGAAAAAATGGTTGAAGGAAAAGCTAGAGGTGAGGGGTGCATCACACCCCTAAGGATCCTGGAAGGGGGTATCGTGCGAGTGAGGTGAGGGATGAGGGAGTTTTAGTTTTTATTTTATTTTTTAATTTTATTTTAATTTAATTCTGATTTTTAAAATAGGGTCTTGGCACACGGTTTGGATTGTATACTTTATAAAACTGTGTGACAACTGTACAGACACTATTGGTCACCTAGGGAACTCTGCATGGGATAGCTACATGGTTTGGAAACCTATGCCAATAGTGGAGTGAAAAGTGTGATGGTACTACCTATGTGGAACTACCCATAAAGGCTAGGTGAACAATTTGAAAAAACTACGCATAGCTCGTGTGCTTCGTATTTTTCTCCTAAAACGGGCAGCACCGTTTCCTACCATGGGACGCATGGTTTCAAACAAACCATGTGCCCTTTATTGGTCATTAAAAACCAATTTTTTCTAGTTTGGTTCTCCTGAAACTCCTCGAGCCACCCAAGAAAATTAACGAGCCTTTACCCACGTCCAAAAAGATCACTTTGAAGTGTTTTAACAATCTAAATTAAATTAGGAAGTTTAGTTTTCAAAATTTTCTATCCAATTAAATAAAATGTTAAAAATCCTTTTCATTCTATACAATTCAGAATAAAAACCATTATATTAAAGATTGGTGTATGGGTATGGAAATATAGGTAGCTAGTTTTATCTAGGATTTAATCAGATGGAAACCCTCCTCGGATGGAGCTCCGCCTTGGGGCCTTACGTAGGAATCCAACTCGCCAAACACCAAAAGCCACCTCGAGAACAAAATGATCTCCCCCAAGACTCTAGTTTCCTTTGGATGACATACCACCACATGCTGGTTCAATAGAATCTTACTGAGGCTGCACTGATCTGATCCACTACCGCATCAACTAGAGAAGATCCACTGCCAAGCTAATGTTTGCAATGAGGACGATGAGTGCGGCAGTGGAAGCTGTGAGGTGATACGTGATAGATATGTGAAGAATGAGACCAATCATGAGAAGATCAAGTGAAATTAAGGCAATAAAGGTTGATATGAATCAAGAAAGGAAGGATAAGAAATAAATAAGGGGGGTGTGCATTTGGGGTGTGGCCTCGAGGAACTGCAATATAGCAGCAGATAAAGGAGGGAGAGAGAAGGAAGAAGGTTTCCCAAGCCCAGGGGCTCACATGGCTCTCCCTTGGGCTGAACCTAGTTAGAGTGCATGATTCCAGTGCTTGAGGTCCTGATACAAGCATGTTTCCTAGATTTTGGGGGCTCTTGGAAGTGGAACATACCCCTGTATGATTTTTCTTATAATAACATCATTCAAGATACTATTTATATGGCACCATATGAGGCTTTCTACAGTATTCCATGAAAATCACCCCGGTGTTTGTCGGAGGCCAAAAAGATAAATATATTGGTACCTCATCTTTCCAAGGAGACCACTGAGCAGGTGAAGTTGATTCGGTAGCGGATGGATACTATGAAGTCTCATCATAAATCTTATGTTGATCACCACCATTGACCTCTAGAGTTTGAGGTCATGGATTGGGTTTTCCTATATGTTTCACCATGGTTGGGACAGAATTGGATCATGAGACAAGGTAATCATTCACTGAGGTATATTGGTCCATTCGAGATCCTAGAGAGAGTTGTCCTGATAGCCTATCTGTTGTGATTACCTCATAGGTATTAATCCATGCATGACATCTTCCATGTTTCTCAAATGTGATGCTAATATTTAGACCCATCTCACACCTTTCTTACAGGGGAGGTTGAGTTACAGGTGGATCCATCCTTTGAGGAGCATCCTGTATGTATTTTGGATTGTATCATGAAGGTTCTCTGAGGCCGGACCATTCCTATAGTACATGTTCTATGGAAGCACAACCGAGTACTTGATGAGACTTGGGAGAGGGAGTTTGATGTACAAGAATAGTGTCCATAGTTATTCACAGATCATGATTAACCACCCTTAGAAGGGAAATTAAGGGATGAATTGATTTTAGGGGAAGTGTTTTAGAACCCAACTCTTCTTTGGGGTATGAATATATTTTCCCCCATCAATACTTAGTTTAATTTCTAAAATATGGCCTAACATGGATGCCTGTTAAGGTCATTGAGGGCTCAGGGGTTTCTAGGTCTGGTTCAGATCCTGAAAACCAAGTCTTGTGGTAATTTTGGCAAGGTGTATAGCTAGTAAAGATTGTTTGAGGCAGGACACACAGTTTGACTATACTATACGAGGCTAGGAAAAGGGGGTGTACAGGTCTCATAGTTTGAGGAAACCGTGAGGGAGTAGGATCACACTCATGCTTCCAAGTATTCATTTTTAGAATATCTTAATAGATTCATTTCACATAGTTTTCACATGGTTTATAAACTGTTCGGGTAAACCATGTGAGCGCCCCATCCTCTTGTAGTAGACTATGAGACCTGACACATAGTTTGAAAAATAGTGCAACCCAGTTTTTGGGGTAAAATAAGGATTTTCCCATAGAATTTTTAATAACTTAAAATCTTTTTCTCCCTTGTTCATTGAACAAAAAAGGGAAACCATGAGGTCTCTCCTTTGAGCATTAAATTGGAATTCAGATCCCCTCTCAGTCCAAACTCTGATTTGAGTGTGGTTTTTCTCCTTGGATCCATAATGGTAAGGCCTTAATTCCTTTTTTCCATTAATGATTCTTATAGATATCAACTTTGATATTTGGATTTAGGATCATTTTCCATAATTTCTTTTTCTTCATCCATTCTTCATATTTATCCTAATATGGACCAAATCAGAGCTCGATATTGGATGATCTATCTTTTATAGAACTAAGGTAGGTGGTCATGTTATTTTTGTTAAAGGTCAGATCATTTATATTTTTCGGGGCCCACATGAAAAATTTCTAGGAATCGACTAAATTGAATTAAATCCTAGAATTTATAGGTATTCCCAATTTAGTTAAAGAGGATTAATCATGATTTTAATTGGGTTTTTACCATCAATATAAATCATTCCATGGGTGATTTTCCTTGAATGAACCTTTTATGGATTTATGCCTTGGACACCATTTGAGGTGCTCCTTAATTAATTTCATGGGCTACTAAAAGTGGAATTGGTTATAAATGGAATTTAAATGTTGTAGAATTGTAATTAAATTGAATTAAGGGCATAAGATGAATGAATTTTCCCTTCACACATGTATTCCATTGTTTGTTTAAAGCATGTTTTCCTTATATTTCCATTCCTATGTGTGTAAAATAGAGGCTATGTCATGAAGTGATGCAATTGGATTGAATTTCTCTAATTGTTGGTTTTCCCATGTGATATATATGATAACTAATCCATTTGATATCTTGAAAGGTTTTTTGTATTAAAACTGTCCATGGGAGTATTTGAATGGACCTTGAATTTCTAGCATATGTGAGTTATGTCGAGACCATACTATAAAATGGATTAATTAGGCTTGTAAATCTCGTTATCATGTTATGACCATGTGAGTAAATGAAAGGCCAATCCATATAAGGTTGTCTAATTCTTGAGTCACCCCCTTGAGGTGAGTTTGATATTAGATGATCTTGCTTTTGACCTTGGCATATTAAATGAAATGTTAAATGGAATTGAATTGGTTAAATGATAAATAGCCTTGAGTGACACATGGATTCATATTAGAATTCCATAGATGAACTCATGTTACTATTGAACTTTATACCTTCAGTGATACATATATTCACATTAGGATTTAATGGATGAACTCTACAGTTAATGTTATTACATTGTGTGTGATACATGGATCCATTGGGGGATTCCATGGATGGACTCGTTAAAGATTTACTTATATGATGAGTGATACATGGATCTGATTGTAGGATTCCTTGGATGGAATCAAAGATAATTACCTGTTATTTTCATGGGTGATACTTGGGATCCCATGGTGGACCGCTGAGGATGGACTCATTCATCAAGGACAGGCTTGTTGTGTGATTTTTTGATGTTACAATTGGAGTGATACTTGAATTCCAACATAGAAATTACAAGGAAAAAGTCAGGTTATAAATTAATGAAATGAAATGAAAAGACTTATGACACTTATGAGAATCCAAAGAACAATCTTGTATTCAATATTTAATTGTATCATTTAGATGGACTTATGGTATATCTGTTATGCTTCTAGTTACATGGGGGATGTTGAGCTTGAGCTAGATCTTGAGATGTATAAATCCAATTTAATTGAATTTTTAAATGAACATGAATTGAATGTAAATGAAAACCAGTTCATGTAGGATGTTTACTTTTTATTAATTCATTACTTACTGCTTTCCTTTTTTCACACTACCATTTATATATATTCACTAACTAATTGGAACAGACCTTAAGTGGTTTCTTACTGGGATATAGTCTCACACCCTATTTGGGCCATTTTCTAGGACTCAAATAGATTGTATGATTGCAAGTAATGATAAGTGATAGCTCCCTCTTTTAGGTACTTGATATGCTATTTAGGACCAGGAGTACATGAGACCAAGCCGAGGGTTGTGATGCTACTGGGATTCGATTGACTTTTTTTACTTTTGAGGCATGTATTGTAAATGACTGAAGTGTACCTATTTTGGATGTTTTATTAGAAACATGTGACATGTATCATCATCCTAGATTTGATATTACATTAGGATTTGTTTATATGTACAATCTTCCACAGTTTATTTCAATTGTATGGTTTACTACTCCCACAATTGAACTGTTATCGTATTTCTGATATGTTACACTCTACTATAGAGGGCATAGTCTCCCCAATGACACAACTAGGCCCTCATTACTATTCGATAGCCACTGGCATTTGGGGAGATGCGTTTGTGCCCATGTACCCAACCGGGTATGGAGAACCTTTGAGTGGCATCTGGAACTGGGGTGTTACAATCTATACTAGGATGCAGTACATGGGCAATGGTGTAATTCCCCGACCCCAGTTACCCAGAGTCGGTGCATTATTACATAACATTGGCATGATCACAAAAGATCAAGTCTTGAAAGAATGATTAGTTTAGTATCCTTGGAATCACTAGATACATTAATAAAGTTTACATTATATCATAAAGTGAATAAAACTACAACAACATCTTGCATTCATATCCCCTCATACTATCCCTGTAGGTCATTCATAAAATACTTATTCACATCCTGGAAAAAATAAAACATATAATGGGGTGATCTCAGAGGCTCAGTAAGGATAACAATATAGCAGAAACTTTCATAAATAAGCTTAAACATTTAAGTCAATGTATAACTAAAACAAAAGCCTTTTAAATGTGATCTTCAGCATAATATGGCAGAAAAAAACAAAATAATTCCATTTACTTATTCACATGGATATATTACTAGTCGAATAATCACATGTGATATCAACAACCACTTTCATAATGATGGAATGCATAATGCTAGACTATCATAACCACATAGTCAAGGCCTTGTGCCAAGACTAAAAATAAGATTTTGTCAAGGCCTTGTGCCAAGACACTAGTTTATCTCATGAGACCTACCGATGCATCGAGGAGCTATAGCAGGCACCACCCATCACTTACTAAATCCAATGCATTCCTAATATGAATAGGTTTAAACATAACATAAACATTCATATTAAAATTGGCATACGAAATTTCAATGCTTTACCCATAAACCATGAATGGTATAAAAATAACACATCCATAGTCAAACATATCACAAAACCTTCAATATAATATGGAATATTTGTATCATAATAAATCAACTTCAAACAAGTTTAAAATACATTAAAGGATTTTTACATAGATGAAAATGATTTGTAAAACTTTTTGAGAGAAATATCCATTTTTCATGAAAAAATTTAAAAGTCACACAATTTAGAAAGGAAGACATATAAATACATTTTTGAATCAAAGTGTCCCATACCACTTTGAAACTTTTGAAAGAAATTAACATTTTAAAACATTCATGTCCATTTAAATAAATCCTTAAAACCATTTTGAAAACATGGACATTAATGAGAATGGTTTAGAAGAATAAATATTTAAAACATTTAAAATGATGTTTTAGTAAACATTACCTTAAAATAATTCCTTTGAAAACTATTTTATGAAACATGTACATATATAATAAATATGTCCCAGTATATACTTATGTAATACAACCTCGGTTAATAAAGAGATTGTGAAATTAACCCTTACCATGAACTTTCCTTTGGTCGAGGGTACGTTTAACCTCCTATATGAAGATCATAGTATGTTATTAAATTATACCAGAACCATATTAATATTTTTTATATCATACATGATTCATTTATGACATTATACTACCCATTTAATAATAATTTCCATGTTAATTTAACATTTGAGGTAATAATCGCTTTTTTTATCATACGTGTTTTAACTTGTTACTCTTGATTGTATCACTTACACCAAGATTTAAATACTTATAGAATATAAAACATGATTTATATATCATATATATTTAGAATATAAATTTATATAATAGATATATATATGAAATTAAAAACACCGTTTATGGAGACGGTAGTCCGTACGTACGCATAAATGTTGTTTCTATTTTCATATCGTGTTGAATGGAACTAAGTGAATAAGATATATGTAAGTACACACAAACCCAAAGATATATATATAAATATATATATATCTCCCGAAGAATTATTATGTCATATATTACATACTTATTAGTAATATATATATTTTTATAATTGTCGATGAATGGTGAACGCGGAAATGAATCTCATCGCGTCATGGAGACGGTAATCCGTATGTACGCACGAGAGATAATACCATTCCTTAAATGTGTGGAATTGGACGGTATATTAATTTTACAGAGACATTAGAATGTTATTTTCATTATTTATATACATATTACTCATCATTATATCAATAAAAATTACATAGTGTTGAATAAAAAATTACACCACGACGTGGAGACGGTAAGCCGTACGTACGCACGCATGGTGACATTATCATTCATAATATGGATAGAATAATGAATATGGTTGTGAAATATTTATAATAACATCACAATATATATAAGATACTAGTTTTATTATTTTTTAATGGAAATAACAAATAATGAAGAAGTGGAAGAAGAAAAGAACTTGAAAGAGGGTGGTGAAATTATTACCTCTTCTTCGGGTTCTTCTTTTTGATTTGATTAAAAGGTCTCCTTATGTTGGATTTATGACTAAAGGAAGGACTCTAAGATTAAGGTAGGATAGTTTAGAGAGTATTTGGGCTGAGTTTGGCCGAGCCAAATGGTTTTGGAGGTGTGAATTTGAGAGAATGGGAAGTGCCCTTTTATAAGAGGGGTGAGGGGCACCTTTTGAAAAACTCAAAATATTATTTTATAATAAATTCATATTTGGTTTATAATTGCTCGAAAATGTATTATTTAAACTCTTAGGTGGGCATGGGACGAAAAAAACTCAACCAATAGGTTTTAGACAAGTTTAGGCTACCATTTTAACCTTATCATTTAGATTTAAATCTAAGTTAAATAATTTAACTTTTACCGTGGCTTCTTGTATTCTTACACTATATGGTTAATAAATATACTATATACTGCCAATCGAACCCCAATTGGTTCATTAATGTCATATATATTATTATACAAGTCTTGTCGTCAAACCTTATATTTTTAGGACCATTATATCAATTAATAATATAATATTTGTTTTAAAAACTATTTTATGTCAATTTTGACACTATTTGGTATTTGTTCTCTGTTGAAATAATAAAATCACGATTACTTCAAACAAAAATACATTGAATCAATCATAAAATGTCATATTCATCTAAAAAATTCGTGGATATCATAAAAACTTTGAAATTATATTTATGTTAATATTTATAATCCCATTTATTTTATTCTTTTATCAATAAGGTAATTACTGTATCATCATTGTGTCATTAATAAATTTAATTATTTGATCTCTAAAAAATATAAATAAAATAAAATTATGTAGGAAATATTTTTATCTTTGTAATTAACATTTATAGTTGAATTTATCTTATGTATAACCCTATATTAAAAATGGTTTAGTCATTAAACTTTAATTTTTACTCTTTTAACTTTTCTTTAAATAAAATAATAATAAATGTCTAAATCTAATCCATGTGGACCTAAAGGGTCATATTTTATTCATAAAGTTGTTTTGGGTCGAATTAAATTTATCCAATAGAATTAGGACATGTGTTAGGGTAATAATAATATCATTTTTACCCTTAATTACCCTATTTACTTTTAATTGTTGTAAATAAAAGTAAAAAGTTACAATTCATCAAAAATTATTTTTATCTTATTGAACCAAATTTTACTCCATGATATTAACTGTTTCTCTCAGATTTTCTAAATTCCACTCACTAAAGCGGTGAAATTAAGTTTTATGTGAATTCGCAAATTCTCTTAAGAGGTGGGTAAAAGACGGTGAAAAGTTCAATAAAATTTTTATATATCTAAAATTATTATAAACTAACTCCAATGAATTACATTGAACTTATATAGGTATTATGTATCTATTTTTCCCTAAAATAAATTTAAATTAAATAAATAATTATTTAAATAAAATTTCTGTTTTAAACTATAACTCATTGTTTTAACTATTAATCAAAAAATGAATGTTTTTAGAAAAATACCAAAAATTAACCCTAATATAATTTCGATATTACGAATGAAAAAATGAATTCCATTTTACCAAATTCAAAACATAGATGTTTCATTTATTAATTTAAAATTAATTTCTGTTGTCAAAACAAAAAGGCGTATTTTTAAGAAACAATATCTATTAAAAGATTGACACTTGTTTATGTCCAATCTCAAAGTGAAATTACTTAAAATGACCAGCATTGGATTAAATGGTAAAAATATAACCTATTTATACATCTAAACCATTAAAATGTATAATTTAACACTATAAATTATTTTTATTGAAAAATTTGTTTTCCGTTAAAATATTGTATTTTTCACTATTCACCAAAATATGAAAGTTATCAGAAAAACACCAAAAATTTATTAAAACTAAATTATTATGTCTCAATTCTAAAGAGGAATTTTATTTTGTAAAATTGAATATATAAAAGTTTCAAATATTGTATTTAAAAAAGGGTTCGCAATTAAAAGGCGGTAAAATTGCATTTTTTGAAAAATAATTATTTTATCTGAATAAAATGAATTTGTTCTTAAATTATGTCTAAGAAACACATAATATGGATTCTAAAATTATAAGTATTATAAAATTTTCAAAATTAAGTTCATACTATTCATAACAGCTTTTGAACGGCTAGTTTGGTAAGTCGTGATGGGCTTGAACTCAGTGTTGCGTGTAGTGCATGTTATTGCATTACTTTGAAGAAATAACGTACTATGAAATCTTGGGGTATTACATTATTCCCTCCTTCAATAAATTGTGTCCTTGAAATTTGAAATTGTTCTTCTAAAATAAAAGGCTGAAAATAGAAAATATCTTTGTGGGAAAAGCCACATCGGAAATGGGGTTAATAAAATTTAGTCTTAATAAGAGGAAAAGAGAAATGAAAGGGTCACCACCAAATTATGATCTAGATTTTGAGAACATTGGTGGAAATTAGATATACATAATTGGAGGGAAAACGTAAATATTTATAGGGACTGATTGAGGTCATCAGTCACAAACAATTGTAGAATTGAGGGCCTCAAAGCCATCAATCTATGATGATTTAAAATATCATCGGTTCAACAAAACATAAGGTATTAGGATAATGAATTTTTAGTTTTAAGATCCCTTACCTAATGTTTAAGAATTAATTTCTTCATAGAATAAGAGTAGAAATATATATATATATATATATATATACTTGACAAGTATTGTTCCATCCTTTCACTAATGTCTACCACAAACTCATCTTTCACTCTAAAAGATAATAAAACTTAAAAAAAATTCCATTTATCCTATTCGTATAGGGTTCCAAAAAAATGAATTCATAATTCATCTACAAGACCTTTTAAAAAACTACATTATTCAATCCTAGACATCACATGTGCCAGTGGTATGTGATACACCCTTGTCGCCCTTCGGTTGTGGGTTCAAGTCTCGCAGCCTTGCCGGACGCGATGGGTTGTTGCCCGACATCCGGGTTGTCCTTTTTATGGAAATCCAAAAATAACCTTAACAATAGTATCCAATTTCATACATAATCCATTCCAGCCTTTAGAATTATCCGAAATACTTATATACAAACTCTGTCCAAAATTTATAAGGAAGTTAAACATAATGAGGATCCTTTTTTACAGGTAATAACATGTGAACACCTTCATCATTTATTATTTTACAACACCGCAACATCTTAAATTACCAAAATCAACCATCTCTTATTCCAAAAACACTACCTCATTATCAGGACCATATTAAGTATTACCTTTTCTTCAACCATGTATTTTCCAAAAAGTGTATATTACTATTAAGTCACTTTTCATAGAACCATATAATCTCAAATCCTTAATAAAATAGTATTGCAGTACAATCCTTATTTATCTCCATAATTCATGTAACCATTATTCTGTTGATACAACACTCAAATGAAATAATTATATAATAACAATATAAGAAAACTCGTCATTCCTCTTCATTTGTGGTAGTATCATAACTTGATTATTATCCAATAACATCATTTGAAGTACACTCTTATGAATCAGACATTGATTCGTGTAGTGTCTCAATGTCTTGTAGATGAAGCATTTTACATTTGAAAAATTTTTCTTACCCTTTCAATCACCTACGTGGTGTCTTTTTTCTCCACACTTATAACAAACTCCCATTCCCTTCCGAAAAGTTCCAGGGTGTTTCTTCCCACAGTTTTCACATATGGGAAAATTATTCTTTTCCCTCTTCCCTGTATCTATCTTTCTCTCTTCCATCCTTTTCTACTCTTACTTCCCTTCAATTCCATAGGACTCAGAGAATTCTTTACTTATATTATTAACACATGATACTATTTCTTCATATGTTGAGAATATATGGGAGACAATTTCCCTTCTAAATGTTGTCTTAATACTGTGAAATATATGATCCTTCTTAAACTTTGAATCATACGTTTTTCTAGAGTTCACATTCCTTCTATTGGGTGCCATTTCTGTACAATGACATTAACTTGGTCAGTTTATGAATCGAAATTCATAATTCCAAACATGTAAAATACCAATCGTAATTTGAATAGTTTATGGATATAATCCATAATCACACAAATGTTTTCTTTGAGGAGGTATATACTAATAAACCCTTCAGAGTGGGTTGTAAAGAAAATGAGAATCATCCTAAGAATATCCCCCAGGAGTGTCATAACCAAGAGTCCAACAAGGACCGTTGTCGTTCACCAGTTCCCGTTCGAGTCTAGCTCAAAGCGGTGTTTTCAGATTTTACCCTTAGGTAGATCTGTGCCAGAGCCACCTCTACCTGCTCGTATCCATACAAGGATGTATTGCTCAGAAAACTCACAAAATCTCTACAATACCAAAATTCAAGGAAGTTATTATATACTAATCCTCAAAGTCCATATTAGGTCTATGTGCTCTAATCAGAGTTTATCTAAATCTAGCTTCCAAGGTTTGTACTAAACTTCCTCTGATACCAACTGTAATGCCCCGACCCTAGCTACCTAGAGTTAGTGCAATATTACATAACATTAGCATGATAAAAAAGATCAAGTCTTGAAAGAATGATTAGTTTAGTATCCTTGGAATCACTAGATACATTCATAAAGTTTACATTACATCATAAAGTGAAAAAAATACAACAACATCTTGTCTTCATATCCCCTCATACTATCCCTACTGATCATTAATAAAATACTTCTTCACATCTTGGGAAACATAAAACATAGAATGGGGTGAGCTCAGATGCTCAGTAAGGATAACAATATAGCGGAAAATTTCATAAATAAGCTTAAACATTTAAGGCAATGTATAACTAAAACAAAAGCCTTTTAATCTTGAACTTCAGCATAATATGGAAGAAATAAAATGAAATAATTCCATTTACTTATTCACATGGATATTCTACTAGTCGAATAATCACATGTGATATCAACAACCACTTTCATAATGATGGAATGCATAATGTCAGACTATCATAACCACATATTCAAGGCCTTGTGACAAGACTAAAAATAATTTTTTTTTCAAGGCCTTGTGACAAGACACTAGTTTTTCTCATGAGACCTACCGATGCATCAAGGAGCTATAGCGGGCTCCACCTGTCACTTACTATGTCCAATGCATCTCTCATATGAACAAGTTTAAACATAATATAAACATTCATATTAAAACTGGCATACAAAATGTTAATGATTTACCCATAAACCATGAATGGTATAAAAAGAACACATCTATAGTCAAACATATCACAAAAACTTCAATACAATATGGAATATTTTTATCATAATAAATCAACTTCAAACAAGTTTAAAATCCATTAAATTATTTTGATATAGATAAAAATGATTTGTAAAACTCTTTGATAGAAATATCCCTTTTTCATGAAAACATTTAAAAGTAGAACAATTTATAAAGGAATAAATTTAAATACATTTTTGAATCAATGTGTCCCATAACACTTTGAAACTTTTGAAAGTAATTAAAATTTTAAAACATTCATGTCCATTTAAATAAATCCTTAAAACCATTTTCAAAACATGGAAATTAATGAGAATGGTTTAGAAGAATAAATCTTTTAAACATTTAAAATGATTTTTTAGTAAAAATTCCCTTAAAATAATCCCTTTTAAAACTATTTTATGAAACATGGACATGGATAATAAATATGTCCCAGTAGATACTTATGTAAAACAACCTCAGATAATAAAGAGATTGTGAAATTAACCCTTACCTTGCACTTTCCTTTGGTCGAGGGTATGTTTAACCTCTTGTTTGAAGATCTTAGTATGTTATCTAATTATACCAAAACCATATTAATATTTATGATATCATACATGATTCATTTATGACTTTATACTACCCATTTAATAATAATTTCCATTTTAAATTAACATTTCGGGTAATAATCGCTTTCTTTATCATACGTGTTTTAACTTGTTACTGTTGATTGTACCAGTTAGACCAAGATTTAAATACTTCTATAATATAAAACATGATTTTTATATCATATAAATTTAGAATATAAATATGTATAATAAACATATATATGAAATTAAAAACACCGTTTATGGAGACGGTAGTCCGTACGTACGCATAAATGCTGTTTCTTTTTTCATATCGTGTTGAACGGAACTAAGTGAATAAGATATATGTAAGTACACACACACACATATATATCTTCAGTATAATTATTATTTCATATATTACATACTTATTAGTAATATATATCTTTTTATAATTGTCGATGAATGGTGAACGTGGAAATGAATCTCATCACGTCCTGGAGACGGTAATCCGTACGTATGCACGAGCGATAATATCATTTCCATTAAGGTGTGGAATTGGATGGTATATTAATTTTACATATAAATTAGCATGTTATTTTCATTATTTATATATATATTTCTCATCATTATATCCATCCAAATTACATAGTGTTGAATAACAAATTACACCACGACGTGGAGACGGTAAGCCGTACGTACGCACACATGGTGACATTATCATTAATAAGATGGATAGAATACTTAATAAAGTTTTTTCATATTTATAATAACATCACATTATATAGAATATACTAGAGTTATTATTTTTAATGGAAATAACAAAGAAAGAAGAAGTGGGAGAAGAAAAGAACTTGAAAGAGGGTGGTTAAATTATTACCTATTCTTCGGGTTCTTTATTTTTATTTGATCAAAATAGATCCTTAAGTTGGATTTATGAATAAAGTAGGGCCTCTAGGATTATGGTAGGATAGTTTATAGTGGATTTTATTTGAGTTTAGCGGATCCAAATGGCTTTGGAGGTGTGAATTTGAGAGAAGGGGAAGTGCCCTTTTATAAGAGGGGTGAGGGGCACCTTTTGAAAACCTTAAAATATTATTTTATAATAAATTCATATTCGGTTTATAATGGCTCAAAAATGTATTATTTAAAGTATAAGGTGGGTATGGCTCGAAAACCACTCAACCAATTGGTTTTATACAAGTGTAGGATACAATTTTAACATTATCATTTAGATTTATCTATAAGTTAAATAATTTAACTTTTACCGTGTCTTCTTGTATTCTTAAAATATATGGTTAATAAACATAATATATACTACCAATCGAACCCCAATTGGTTCATTAATGTAATATATATTATTATATAAGTATTTTGGAAGAACCATAGATTTTTAGGACCATTATATCAATCAATAATATATTTTTTGTTTTAAAAACTATTTTATGTCAATTTTGACACTATTCGGTATTTGTTTTTTGTTGAAATAATAACAGCATTATTAATTCAAAAAAAAAAATACATTTAATCAATAATAACATGTAATATTCACCTATAAAATTCGTGTATGTCATAAAAACCTTTAAATTATATTTATTTTAATATTTATAATACCATTTATTTGATTCTTTCATTAATAAGGTAATTACTGCATCATCATTGTGTCAATAATAAATTTAATTATTTAATCTATAAAAATTATAAATAAAATACCATTATGTAGGAAATAGTTTTATCTTTATAATGAATATTTATAGTCGAATTTATCTTATGTATAACTCTTTATTAAAAATAGTTTAGTCATTAAACTTTGATTATAACTCTTTTAACTCTTCTTTAAATAAAATAATAATAAATGTCTTAATCTAATCCATGTGGACCTAAATGGTCATATTTTATTCCTAAGGTTGTTTTTGGTCTAATTAAATTTATACAAGATAATTAGGACACGTGTTAGGGTAATAATAATATCATTTTTACCCTTAATTACCCTATTTACTTTTAACCATGGTAAATAAAAGTAAAAAGTTACTATTCACCAAAAATTATTTTTATCTTATTGAACGACATTTTAATCCTTGATTTTAACCATTTCTCTTGGATTTTCGAAATTCCACTCATAGAAGCGGTAAACCTATGTTTTCTAGGAATTCGCAAATTCTCCAAGGAGGTGGGTAAAAGGCGGTGAACAATTCAATAAACTTTTTATATATTTATAATTATAATAAACTGACTCCAATGAATTTCATTGAACTTATATAAATATTATGTATCTATTTTTACCTAAAGTAAATTTAACTTAAATAAATAACTATTTAAATAAAATTTTTATTTTAAACTATAACTTAGTGTTTTTCAATATTCATAAAAAAATGATAGTTTTTAGAAAAATACCAAAAATTCACCCTAA
Source organism: Viscum album (assembly GCA_963277665.1). NCBI lineage: Eukaryota > Viridiplantae > Streptophyta > Magnoliopsida > Santalales > Viscaceae > Viscum > Viscum album. The sequence goes on along the minus strand of OY728140.1, from coordinate 91,102,119 downwards.
GCTAATTTTGATATCCTGAATGAAAAATGAAGTTCATTTTATGAAATTAAAAATATAGAAGTTTCATTTATTAATTTAAAATTAATTCCCGTTGTCAAAACAAAAAGGCGTATTTTTAAGAAACAATATCTATCAAAAGATTGACACTCGTTTTTGTCTAATATCAAAGTGAAATTACATAAAATGACCAAAATTGGAATAAATGGTAAAAATATAATCTATTTATACTTCCAAACCATTAAAATGTATAATTTAACACTATAAATTATTTTGATTAAAAAAGTTGTTTTCAGTTAAAATATAGTATTTTTCACTATTCACCAAAATATGAAAGTTATCAGAAAAACACCAAAAATTTATTGAAACTAAATTCTTATGTCCCGATACAAAATAAGATGTTTATTTTGTCAAATTTAATATATAAAAGTTTAAAATATTGGATTTAAAAAAGGGTTCTCCATTAAAAGGTAGTAAAATTGCATTTTTTGAAAAATAATTCTTTTATCTGAAAAAATGAATTTGTTCTTACATTATATCTAAGAAGCACACAATATGGATTCTAAAATTATAAGGATTATATAATGTTCAAAATTCAGTTCATACTATTCATAACTACTTTTGAACGGCTAGTTTGGTAAGTTGTGATGCACTTGAACCCAGTGTTGCGTGTAGTGCAAGTTATTGCATTACTTTGAAGAAATAACGTATTATGAAATCTTGGGGTGTTACAAATGGACTGATCATATGCTTGTGATATTATTAAAGATAACTTTTGATCTTTTTTTCATTTTTTATATAAAGTTTTATAATACTACTCCACTACATCCTATGTGTTCCTGTTATGTAAATCAGCATGGTATGGTCAACATCATTTTTTACATGACATTGTTTATGCTTTCTATCAGTTTATGTACGATATATAGATGAATAACTTATCCTGCTTCTGATTATGTATTTAGTATGCTTCTGATGTTCATTAATTTTATATTTTTACTGTTCCACACTCTGATCATGAGAGTATAGTCTCCCAACCATACCATCATACACCTTCCTTGCTAGCTGGAAACCTCACGTATATGGGGGAGGTGCGATTGAGGCTATAAAGAAACTTGTTTGACTACCATTACCAAGTGATCCAATCATGGATGTCAAAAAGAGGTATCCAATCTTTTTTTATTTTTTTATTATTGTTTTGGATATTATACATGATACTAGGAATGTGTTTGAAATTGGTAATGAACCTATTCGATGGAGTATCTTACCCACATATAGGGAAGAAATATTAATATTATAGATTATTAATATTACAGTTATATTGATTTCACTATTGGGTGAAACACTGAATATATGGGGTTTATTATCATTGTTATGGATTTACATTTACTGTTTCCCAAGTAGGGAAGGGTGGTATTGGTATAATTCATCATTATAATAACTTGACGATTTATATGTCATTCATGTCCAATAACATGTTTAGATTAATGCAAGAATTACCTACTGTATATAATCAGTGCTTAGATTTATATGTTAGAGTTGTGATAACATTTTATGAAAGAAGTAGATACTTAATTGGTTATTAGAGTTTTTACAACACCCTAAATGGAATTTTCCTGACAATCTTGATGATGGAACCTTAATTAATCATTTACAACGTGATTGATCCATGGAACATTGGTTGGATGGGATGAAACATGTTTATGGTTGTAATTAAATGGTCACAAAATTTTAATTTATAAAGTGTTAGGGACTTTATAATTTTTTAATGATGTTCCATTTAATTCAACCATCGTACATCGATTTGTTATATTTTGAAGCCAAAATAAATTCCTAGATATAGTTACAGGACTTGAAAATTGAAACATCTAAAGAATAGTACTTTATTATTTCATAATGGTAACACATTTAAATTAACCATTTTATATAATTAAATGAGTATGAACAATTGATTTTTAAAGATTAGTTGAAATATTTACCATTAAGTGGTGATGAAAATTGAAACATAAAGTGTTTTACTTTATAAAATAAAATTAAAACACCATATATCGGAAAAACTAATAGGAAATAAAAAACATGACCTAGAACTCACCTTAGTAGTGGGAAGTAGTAAGTGTCTCTTTTGATTCCTTATAAGATTTTATCTCTCATTTAATTGGCTTTATGAGTAGGTACAAGGGTGTGGATATTATATAAAAAGTCTTGTACAGGTTGTAATTTTATATCAGTTCTATAGACCATTATCAAACCTTATCTAAGGGATGATATTTGAATTTGTAGTGCTATTCCACCATGATGTCGTTGAGTCATGCACCAGAAGGGTGCTGATGACCATGCTCTAGAAGTGGTGGTCCACGATCCACCAGTATCACCAATATCACCTCTTGAATTTCCACCAGAAGGGTGCTGATGACCATCCCCTAATATGGTACAGTTGACATGGGAATTTTAGTAGCAGCATTCTCTTATGTCTCCATGGGATGGAGGTCCATAGGTTACGAAGTCATGGATGTAGGCCATGTTATATATTTTCTATCATCCATAGGTGCATCCTAAGAGGAGAGCGAAGCTTTATATGTATATGCTATGAGAAACTTTTAAGATATTGTGGGATTCTATTACCCTGGAATATCATAATTGAGATATGGTTTGGAGTTATTTTCATATGGCCTTATATGATTATTTATATCCCAGGTAATTGAGGGAGAAAAAATAAAGAGAGTTTATGCACCTAGAGTAGGATGCTTTATCAGTTATAGACTACTCTACATGCTTCATACAGCTCCATCGCGTCGCACCAATCCTTCCTTGTGAAAATTTATCCAGAGATAGGTGATTCAAGGATGCTATTGGACATTAACTTCAATCATAGGAGACCATATTTGAGCTGACCACTATATCTACGATAATGAATCTAGAACCTGTTATTGAGTGTAACCTAAGAGTGGATGAAGTTGTGATCTAGTAAGGGTTGACTCCTAGACCCAAAACAACTTCAAGTAGTAGCACAAAGTTCCATTTTTACCCTTATTGTGGTAATAATAGCATCCAGAGTGTGTAATCAGGTAGTAAGGTGGTATTCCATCACCGTGGTAGGCTAGGACATACTAAAACTTAATGTATTATAGACTAACTTGAGTTCTAGTCTTGTATAAAGATCAGTCATATTCATATTTTTTTAGAAAGTTTCCTCTATTGGTTATTAAGATAGGTTCTTAACTAACTTTTCATTTCAGTGTAGGGTCAGAAGCCCCTTGTTAGGTAAGAAGTTATAGTATTAATTGTTGATCAAAATGTGGAGGTGATCGTGTACAAGAGATCCAGAAACTAGATTTTTAGTACAAGAAGAGTGGGATTACCCAAGGAAGTCAGGTTATGTCTCAAGGACATAGAAAGGGCCACATATATGTAGTACAACCGACCCATGAGTATCAGATTCCAAGTCTATCTATAGTTATATGCAAGATATTAGTACTCTATAATTTAGTTTCTAATTTATTTTTTACAGTTTCATCCTACTCCTTTATATATGTTTCTATTTTAGAGAACCTTGGTAGCAAGATTAATTATTATTGTTTCATAATTACACTCGATACCCAATTGAGAATCTCATACGAATGTGTACTATATTGTAAGGATTTCCTATTGATATGGGTGGGTATAATTTCATATGGGGACTCTTTATCCATGAGATTAAGAGTTTCAACATCATTAATGGGATAGAATTGTTGGTTCCTCATTATGGTTATGTCGATTTTTATCACCAGATGGTGTTATTCACCTTGCTAGAGAGTGATATTTATATTTACAAGGGTGAAAGGGATTTCTCGAAAAGTTGAGCTAGACTCGAGTATCATGGGCTAGGTGGAGTGACACACCAAATTACTAGCCTTTATATAGATGATTGGGGAACATTTAAAACTAACTTCTATTCCTTATTAGACCATTTCATGGACTTACTCACTTAATTTTTTTTGGACTACCTCTTGAGAGAGAGATAGAGTTTAATATTGAGTAACTATCCAGAGCAGCACCAATATCCATTCCTCCTTACAGGATATATTCCATAGAGTTGAAGTAGGTCAAGAGGTAATTAGAAGACTTAGAAGATATGTGTTTTATACATCCTAATACTTACATATATGGTTCAAAATTACTTTTCTCCAAGAATGTGGACGGTACCCTTAGGATTTTCATGGATTACCATTGGTTGAACCAGATTATGGTTAAGAACTAGTATCCACTAGAACATATATATGACCTCTTCCACCACCTCTGAGGAGGGAGAGTTTTATCCAAGATCGATTTGAGGTCAGGCTACCATCATGTGCATGTTAGACCATCGAATATACTTTACACAACATTCCATTGTAGATATACTTTTAAAAGGTTGGGGCCGAAGCCTCATTTATTATTAAAGAAAAGAAAAGACCTCTTTTAACTGGGTAGAGGGAGACCCATTATATATCCTGAAGGCCTAGTGGGAATTTATCCCATTACATGGCCTGTAGGCCCAAATATTTGTCCCAAGGCACATTTTGTGAATAGTATTGCTACAGTACCCGTCTTCTACAGTACCACACAGTACCCGCACATTCCATTGAAGATATGAATTTTATGAGTATTTAACAATCTTGTTCCATATTATGAACACACTAGAAGTATGTATTGATTTGTTTAATCATGTTTTCACCCATTTCTAGATTTGTTTCTGGTAGTATTTGTTGACAACATCTTAGTGTACTCACATACTCGACAAAAACATGAAAAACATATTGATATAATTTTGAGTATATTGAGTTAGTATTGAATGTACATTAAACTCACTGAATTTCAATTCTGGATTGGGAATTTCCACTTATTGGGTCATATTATCTTAGATAGAGGATTACCGGTTGTCCTATAGATGGTGAGAGTCAATGTTTCCATAGAGTATCCCAAGAATTTCATTAACATACAAAGTATCTTGGTGTTGTATGGATATTACAGGTTCTTAATTTAGTATTTTTCATTGTATTCAATAGAAATTATAGTCTTAAATATGAAAGGTTTCAATTTTGAATGGTCTGAATCATGTGAAAACTAATTTAAAGAGATGAATGGGAGATTGATTTCAAAGCATATCTTGATTTTACCTAATCCTAGAGGAGGATAAATAGTTTATTTTGATTCATCATGAATTGGTATGTGAGTTATTATGATGTAGGGAAATCGATTCGTGCTGTATGGGTCTCTCTAGTTAAGGAATCATGAGCATAAATACCCAACACACATTTTTGAGCTAGAAGTTGAAGTTCACGCCTTGTATTGTTTAAGGCATTAACTACATGGATATAATTTTGTAGTGTACAAGAAATCCACATTTATATATTTAAATATGAGGAATTTAATATTTGGAGTAAAATATAGATTGAATACCAAGAATCATTAAACTTTGAGCTTGATCAGACACCTATTAAAGGAAATTCCATTACTAAATCTCTAAGATGGAAGACTCTAACACATACAGTTTAGGATGCCATTAGTGAGTGTAAGTTGTTGTCCATTTTTTCTAAAATGTAAATAGAGGTAAAAGAGAATCATGGGAAACATAATAATAAAACACTACAAAATAAATAGTTTTTTCAAAGAGAGGTATATCTGTTGGTAAAAGTGCATTATCTGTTGGAAAAATGTTTTACCAACAAAAATGGTCCTGTCACTAAACTGTTGGTAAAAAATATGTCGCTAAATGTTATTGTGACAGATAAAATAGTTCTATTACAATTATAATAATAACAAAAAATAATATATATGTTGGTCAAAATGCTTAGCAACAAATTTGTATGACAAATTTATCTGTTGGTAATATTATTATCAACTTTCATAACAAATAGAAATAATTAATATTTTTTTTATAATTTCTATTTTTAAAAAGATATTATATTTGGGTATTTAAATATTTATTTCTAAAATTTTATATTATATTTATTAATTTTTTATATTTAATACATATGTTTTAATTATCATACCAAAAATGATTTTTACAATGTTCAATATTAAAAAAAATAATCATAATAATAATAAAATTTAATAAAAAATGAATCAATACCGATGGTTCCATTAACTACATATGCTACAAAATGAATCAATACATACATAATTATATATTTGTTATATAATAATTAAAAAATTTACTTATTTGAAACACAATAAAAATGAAGGCTTATTTTTATAAACATGTCTAGAATTTATTTAAAAACCTGACATCAAAATAATAAGAAACTGATCCACCTTGGGAAGCTCAAAACAATAAAAAATGGAAAGTATGTCCACCATGTTTACAAAATCACATGAACTAGAAACAGACACAAATAAACCATCCCCACACAAAGGAACTGTCAATAGACTATCACAACTGTTCCATCAACACAAAATCTTTCCTAGAAATAGACTAAATCAACAACCCCATCATCAAAAGCAACCCAACACCACACAAGCTGGAAAGGCCAAATCGAATCACCCAACAACATCACAAGCAGTGGTAACCCTAACTGTGAATTTGAACTGGGGTGGCCTGTAGTACCACAAGGAAACCTTTTTGAAGGAGACTGCTCTAGAAGATCCCTCACCCATCATAAATAAATAGTCTGCCTCCAAGACCATTAAACTAGAAAATTACCCCTGCATGCATCCTCCTGTAGAAAATATAGAAAATAGAGTAGGAAACCATTAGGAAAACAAGAATTAGTAACACAAAACAACATCATTAGATAAATGGTCTAGGCCTGAGAGAGCCGTAGGTCAGATCAACCCTAGAAATAGATAGCAACCCCTATAACAGAACCACCACCTGAAAGAGAATAAAATTGGAATGTAAATCATAAACCAACATTCAAACCATGCCTTGTAGATCACTAAAGCCTGATAGGAGAGATGCAGAACACAAAATGTAAGAAAAACAAACCCACAAATCGAGAACAAAAGGCCAAAAAAAACCACCATCATTTAAGGAAAGAGTCTGGTAGGAAAGGACTAACACAAAACCATCCTATTATTTAATTCATAATTAGTGGACATACAAGATAGTAGCCTCATGTAGACATCTGATTCCATATGAATGCAAAATGATTTGAAGCAAGAGGATGGGGAGTCAGGTGGTACAACATATTTTTAAGCGATGCATTGTAGCTACATCAATACAAAAGTCATCAAATGCAAAAAAATCAATAAACATTAGAATAAAAAATTACAACTCCAAGATTGAAGTACTGAAAACCAATTCAAAACTAAAAGGGAAAGATAGACCAAAATTTACTCACTCATGATATATGCTAAAAAGTGTAAGACAAAGAATAGAAAAATTCAGCAAAACAAGTGAACTCAAATATTAATTCACATACAACATAATAGAGCCTAGGAATAATGTATTTACAATAATAAAATGGTATGGAATATCATATAAAATTTAGTTAATTAGAATTGAATACGTTCTATATACATACATATCAATAATTGACCAATTTAAAGTCATATTGCACACCAATACCTAAGTGATCAGGAGTAATTATATAATTATAAAATAATTTTGTTGATAATGAAATCATATTCACCCTGACACAAGATTATATGAACCTGGTCATTTCAAAAGAGTGTTTTTTCTTTTCATAATAATAACATGATGAAACATATACATATTCAATTCCCTTTTCAATCAAAATTACCATCAAATATTTGTTAATCATATAAAAAACCTTTATCTGCATGAAATATAAGTTGAATTTCATAAATACTTATCATAATAATAAGTGTTATACATAGTTTTCAATATAAATACATCTCAATATGAAAAAAAACAAACCATGTAACAAAATGAATACAAGAAATAAGCATAAGTATTTAATGAGGTTTGCACAAATGGTTAAAAGAAAAAAGAATAAAAATTAGGGATTCTGATATTTGGATCCTTGAGAAAACAATCAACTCATAAGTGTTCATATTCCTCTTCTGTAACAAACAAATAAAATAATTGAAATAAGAAAAATAAAAGAAAATGGAAGAGTAAAACCTTAACATTCAAGGTACTTTTTTTGTATAATACATTGGCCTTCATGTGAGAACACTTAATCAAAAAAATTATGACTACTCTATATATTGTTATATATAAATTGATCAAGGGACTTCATTTGTAGCTAGAGTTAATTGTGGATTCATAGAGAGTTGGTTGAGGCAAAAAAGATGAACCAATAATTCATTCCTACTGTCCTCCAGCCCCAAGGGTCACCATGGGTCTCCAATATAACAGATGATTAAGAAGCCTCATTTTATAGTTTAATTCTCCAACCATATCTTGGCCATATCTCTACATTTACACGTGGTGTATGACCCATTACCTTGCGGGAAACACTTAAAGGTGATGAAAATACTTCAATTGAGGAAATATGATAGCCACATGTAATATGAGTTGAGGTACTTATGTTTCTATGAACTATATTAAGATAAAGTATTCCTAAAAATAACTAGTACTATAATAAATATAAATGTATTTTCAAAACAATCAATTTGCAGAGATATCTATTATAACTAGTTATTCAATACTGGAAGCCTATATTAATATTATATCAGTACTAAAAGTGATAAGACCAGTAATAAAACATTTTCATCTCAAAATGTAAAGACCAAAAAACTTAAGGGATAAAAATACAACCAAATAAATGTAACTTAATCACAATGGAAAGGTGAGAATGAAACCCTTGATTCATTCCCATGAGAAGAATGAAATTAGTCCAAAAAATTAATATCCAAAAGCATAAGATAGTGGTTCATAGAAAAAAACAATAAATTTAAATATACTATCCAAATGCTATAATTTTATATTACCACAATACTACTACATGAAAGCTAGAATGGAAACTATAACTGTTATATATAGTAGAGATTAGGGAAATGAAATAAAAAAATGTGATGCAATGAAATTTTTTCGGGTGGCTGCAAAGGTGAGACACTGGAGGTAGGGCGGTGAAGACATGACACCAGAGGTAGAATCTCAGAGAGGCAGCAATATTGTGGTCAAAGGAGCAGTGGCAGTAGAGGGATCTAGGGGAGCAGTGGAGATAGTGGGGTTGGGGTGCGATAACAGTGAGGTGGGGGGGGAATGTGGGGTTGGGGGAATTTGGGGTTGGGGAGAGATGACGACACAACGCTGTATAGTCGAGGGGAGCAGTAGGGTCGGAGGGTGGGGGTGAGGGTAGGGCATCGACAGTTGGTTGACCGTGGATCAGGGGAGTAGCAGTGGGAAGATTGGGGAGCGGAGCTGCAAATCGGAGCGCTAGGGAATAGTGGGATTGGGGATGGGGGCGGGTGTGTAGGTTTTTTTGAGTGGTAGAATTTTCCATGTAATAAGAATATAATATTTCTAAAATTTTTGGATATAATCTCAAATTTTGGATCAATTATATTAATTTTATACTATTAAACATCATTTAATTATATATTAATAAATTTTTATTATTTTAATTAAACATATATGGATCTATTTTTATTATAAAATGATTCAATGATACTAAATTATTAATAAAAATATATATTTAATTATTGATAAAAGATTTTTGACTATTGAATAATTTTTTATAATGAAATTTTTTATGGTAAAAAATTATTAGAAATAATAATTAATAACTATAGATTTAATTTTTAGAAAAAAATGTTTGTATAGTTATGATAAAACAATAGATTTAATTGTTAGTAAAACATCGGTTGGTATTAAGTAATTAATATCAATAAATATATCTGTTGGTAAAAATAATTCTTGGTTTGTATAATTAACACTAACAAAAGTTAATATATGTTGGAATTACTCATTTTTTACCTACAATTATTTTATTTGTCACTAAATTTCTGTTGGTGTAAGTCATTTTTTTGTAGTGAAACATCAGCGGTGACCTATTCACTTAAAGATAGAGTGAAGATGAGGTATCTTTTTTATCCCAAGGGATTGGTAGAATGGGAGAGCATTTTAGGTGAGGAACCACCACATAGTTGGATCATTGAAGAGGCTGAGGTCTTCTTCATTTACAGATGTGTCTAGGTTACAGTACACATTTGAGAGGAATTTATTCAAGAGTCACATGCTTCTTCTTAGGTGGTATATCCTTGAATGATGAAGATGTACCATGATCTACCCCACAAGTATGGGTGGCTGTGTATGAAAATTGGAATAACTAGTTTCATTACTCATTGTTTCACCATTAAGTAGTTGAAGGTGGACCACTAATGACCAGAAGGGATTATAAAGTCAATTCACATTTTTAGTGGGAATGGGAAAGGTAACTATCCATTTTGTGACAAGTTTTCCTAGGACACCTTGATTCTATGACATAGCATGGGTGATCATAGATTTATTTCCAATGGTCTCTCACTTCTTACCTATAAGAGATACCTTTTTAGTGGACAATATAGAAAGGGTATACATTAATGAGATCATAATTCTTCATGGAGTTCCAAATACTATCCTATTGGATAGTGATTCTTAGTTAATGTTTCAATTTTTAAGGGATTATAGAGGGTACTGGGTTTACAGGTGTTGATTAGAAGAGCATATCACCCATAGACTGATGAATAGTTCGAGCATATGATATAGGTATTAGAGGAAATGCTTCGGGGGTGTTTCTTTGATTTTCATGGTTCTTGGGAGACATACCTTCCACTTTTTGGAGTTAACTTACAATAAAATCTTCCAAGATACTATATAGATGTCTCATTATATGGATTTATATGGTAGTACAAGCCATTCACCTATATACTAGTTAGAGGTATAAGAGACAATGCTACTCGGAGTTAAACTAATTCAGGATACTTAGAAGGAGGTATATCTTTTTAGGATTTTTGTGGAAACAAATCAGTCTAGGTAGAAGTATTATGTCAGTCGGTGCATATTTATTATGTTGTTTGAAGTTATAGATCATGTATTCTTCCATGTTTAACAAATAATGGGGAATTTATGGATTTATAGATAGTGTAATATTTAACCCCTTATGTTGGGACTTTCTATATTATGGAGATATTCGGGGAGATATGATATCTATTGAATTACCTTTAGAGGTACTGAGCCTTGCATGATGTCTTAAATGTATCTCATTTACATTCTTATCACTTAGGAACATCTCATATTTTTCATCCTAATGAGTTTGAGTTAGAGGTAGATACATCCTTTGAGGAGAATACTATACATATCGTTGATTGATTCATGAAGGATCTTTGAGGCATGTAATTTACTCTAGTAGTGGGTGTTATGTAAGCATGACCATGTGCAAGAAGAAACCTGGGAGTGAGAGGTGGATTTACCTGCTAAGTGGTAGGAGTTATTCTCATAAAATACTTTACCACCCTTGGAAATGAAACTTGACAATATGTTTATTTAAGAAGAGGATATTGTAAGATCCCAATCATTCTAATGAGGTATGAACCCATTAAATTTTAGTATAAATAGTTTTTAATGAAAGTAATTAATGTTTTAAAGAAGGGTTTGGGAGTGTTGTTGGATCATTCGAAGCCTGGATCTCTAGTGTTTGCAGGAATAAAAGAGTTGAATGGTTGGAACATGGTTAGTAGTAACCATGTGGCTCAATAGGGAGGCCCTAAATGAGGTGGAGAAAGGTTTGTAAATCATGTGAGGTATTCCGTACAACTGTGCTGATTTATGGATATAAACTATAGAGGGGATCCATATGGGTTGTTCATGGTTCATCAAACCATGTTCATAGTTCACACAATAAGTTCCACTTACCTAGTATAAGTTCACGTTAAGAATAATGGTTTGGAAACCATGTGACCAAACCACGTGCCGTAAACAAATTGTGAAATTTAAGTTTGTATAATTATTTTTTAATAATTAATCCCCTATTTATCCTCATATTTTCATAGTCACCCCCATGCTTGACAGATCCTCTATCCACCTCAATCTTCCCATTGAGGTATATCCTTCTATTGGACCCTAATTCCTTTATCCTTATTCATTTCAGAATTGTAATATTAAGATCTCTAATCCAATTACTTCCTTCCGACATTTATCTCTCCATATGTAATTATAAATTCATGCAATCTTATTTTCCCTATATTCATAGCATTCATCTATTTCATTGATTTCTCCTGATCTACATTGAATTGGAGGCCAAAAACATATAAGGAATCTACTAAATGTATAAGGTAGGTGGTTTATTATTTTTACCATAAAATTATAGGGGCTTATATATTATGATGTGTGCTAGAATTATCATGAATCACCTCTAAAATAGAGTTTTTCTTAAAATAAATGTACAAGATTATGTTTCTTTTGAAGGATCCATGCGTAGAGGAAGTGTGCGATGGGTGGTGCCAAACATTGATTTTTCCATGATCGATGATCAATCCAAGATTTTCACTACCTTAAATTTCATGATATATGGAATTTAATGAAAGAAAATAGAAAAAGGAAATCATATTGGAACCATAGAAAGGATAATCACATATTATTTATAATTAATTTAATTAATTAATGAATTACCTTGATGTAATTATTTCTTTGTTGAATGATATGAAAACAGATCTATATTGTTGCATCATTGTTGTGTAATAATCAAGTGAGGACCCCCTATAGCAGTGATCCACATATGTTCCATGAATATCCAGACATTTACGAAGGAATCTTCAGGTTCTAGCACGACATATCCTTATGCTTTCATTGTAATTTTTTGATCTCTATGAGAAATGCTTACAATGTTTTATCCTTGATATGGTGGAGGAAGGTTGCTCCCCATTCATGGGAGCATTCTTGGAGAAGGGATCTCTCTAGGTCTTGAGAGGATTCTCCAATTTTTTTTATGAAAAACCAAAAAACGAATTTTCTCTTTATGAGACTAAAATAATTAGGTTTATATATTTCTAGGGTTAAAATAAAATAATTACACAAGTGGAATTAATTAATTATTTAATCATATAAAAAAACCCTTGTAAAATAATAATAATAATAATAATTTTATTTCTCAAAATGTGCATATCTTTTTTATTAAAATTAAAAATTATTTAATAAAATAATATTCAATATTTATCAATTTTTCATCAAACCATTTAAACTTAGTCATCCATTACTCTACAATATTTATCGAGCCTTGAATAATGAAAATTTATTTTTTAATTAAACATCTCTTAATTATTCACCAATAAATAAATATATATTATATTCACTAAATAAAAAAATATTTATTTATTTAATATTCCACTCATATTATATTTTCTCGAATAACTAGAGACTGAATATATGTGATCCAAAAAACATGAATAATTATTAAACCACATGTAGGAATATTATTTATTCAACTTGTTAAATAATAAATAATAATATATTATTTAACTAAGAATCTAGATGTACTTAGTGTGGGACCCTCTATAGGACACTTTCTCAATGGCATTAGGCAAAGAAGCCTAAAGTCCACTGATAGAATCTAGAAACATGCATAGGAACCCATATCGAAATAATTTAACATCACAATGACATGTTACCTCATACGGTTGCTTACTGTGTAATATAATACCTTTATCATGATATCTCTAATCAATTAGGTTGCATGCCAGTTCCATCAACCAAAGTGCTCAATGTATCTTTCTTTAATTTATGAGAAAATGAAATTTCCAATTGAACACCATGGTAAAATATTTATTTAGGCTATATAATTTCCATAAAAGGGCCTGAGATATCAAATTTCTTTAAATAACAAAAGGTAAAAATAGTTTCTTTCATTATTCATTAATGATATATTAATTATCACACACCCAACACATCCTACCTCACCGAAAACATATATCTTCATGGTTTTTATAAATATATAAATGTGCATGACTCATAATACTCACAAATAGTATTCTTAAATCGGGAGACCAAAACACAAATCTTCAGATAGGATCATCCAATGAAACATATAAATGTTTATTTCCTACTGGTGATTCTCGTTCTCATAATATCCTACAAGATATTACTAAGGGCATACACCATTGGAAGGTTCCTCAATGTACTAGGAGTTTCCAACCCTTATAGACTATATAATTTGTGTCCCTGAAATGATATATTCTGAATATAGAACATCTATTCAGGAATAATGTTGTAACACTTCTAGGTTCCCGTCAAAGTAGGGAGTTTCTAGGACCTTTTAGTGCGACAACTACTCTTAGGAGAATATCAAATACTATGTTATGCAGAAGAACAACAATTATGTGATAAGGAGTTTATTATTATTCAAAATCATGAATATAATTTATCATAAAGTACAAAAAATTTGGATCTAGGGAATCAAATCCAGCAGACTTCCACTTACACTAGATCCAATTACTAACAAAATTCAATCTTCTAGATCTCACATGATACTTATGCTTCGGATGAAATAGGCCTTTAGTTAAGCAGTCTTCCACATTCTCTTCCATGGGTACTCTATTCACTTCAACTTCCCATGTTTGATAAAAATCCCTCAATAGTTTACACTTCCAGAGTATATACATTGTCTGTTGGTGTTACATTGGATCTTTTACAAGATCCACCACTAAAATATTATCCCAATACAATGTGATATGGACTTTAATGATCAGTACCGCATCAAGCTCCTATAAAAATTTCAGAATCCAAACGCCTACCTTGGCTATACCATAAGTTGTTGAATACTCGGACTCCATTGTACAATCAATGATAACTGGATTCTTTGAAATCTTCCAGCTCACATCTCTAATACTAATATAGAAAACATATACTTCATACAACATCAAATCATCTAATCTATCTAAAAACCAGCATCAGTATAACCCAGTATGGCTATTCCTATAAGGACCCGACCTTAAACATTACAAAATCTTGAATTATGTCATGAATTCACATTGAAGATATTTTCAGGTTTAGAGTTTTAGAGAATTAGGCCATAACTATTACATAAAAACTTGAATATTACATGTAGACACTACTAACCAGCACCCATTTTTCATAAAATAAAAACTCTTGAAAAAAGAGACATGTTTAGTTCCATGTTTTAGACAGCATGACTTTTCCTTGATCTCATCCTTGAAATTATTTATCTTTATGTCCTATAAAAAACATTTAAAAACTTGGGATGAGAATACAAATCTCAGTAAGGGTTATAAAATAATGAAAAAAACATTATCCCATCAATAACTACAAATCAAAGAAACCATACCAATCATAACATACCTCATGAAATCGTAAGATTTATGAATAACATACAGTAATCAAAACTCATAAAGGTAACTTATAGAATTCATAACATAATAATAGTGTAGATATCACAGCTATATAGAGGGTTACATTATAATACCCATCATAGTATATTCCCAAAATCTTTTAGGATAAACATTCACGTTTACCTCTGTCACATTACCCAATGCATTGGAGAGTAATCTCGATCTCACCTGCCCTAGGTTTATCATGGAACCACCCGTATACGTAAAAAATGCCCAATAACCATAAAAAAATCATAACACATAACAGAAGAATAAAGGAAATATAACATTTACACATTCCAATAATTAAAATCAAGACATTGAAATAAACAATGCTTTATCAAACCATTTTCAAAACCATTTAAAACATTTAATAAAAATATTTTTGAAATAAATGTCTCCCATACCCCTTTGAAGGTTTTAAATAAATTAGCATTTGAAAAAATTAATGTCCATATAAATAATCCTTAAAACCATTTTTAAAACATGGACATTAATGAGAAAAATTTAAAAGAATAAATCTTTAAAACATCTAGAACAATATTTTAGTTAAAATGTTTTTAACAAAATGAGGGACTCTTGAATAAAAATAATTAAGCAATAACATTGAATAAGAACTTTATAATATCATGATAATAAGGGGATTCATGATATAATATACCAAAGGAAATTATATACACCTTATAATATTGAATTGGTGCATAACAAAAATGAAGTCTCAATGGAATGTATATTGAGACGTAATCCCTTAAAAAAATTGTATCCTTAGATTAAAGCCAAATAAATTACATAATAATGTGTGAAAAAAATAAATACAATAAATATAATTGGATATTAAGTGTAAAAAAATCATAAGAATTTCAAACATGTTCTTTTTAAGAAAAAACCAATGACTTGGATGTTTAACTCAATGATTGGAAATTGAGTTAAAATTACTCTTATCAAGTTCATATCGATGACTTGAGAATTTATCAATGGAGTGATTATGTGTATAAAAATTATATCCAAACAAAGGGGAGTGTAATTTAAAACATAAATAAATAAAAAATGATTCCACCCATAATTATAGCATGACATAATTATGAATTAGAAGATTAACCCATGGAATATAAATTGGGTTAAAAGTTCCCTTACCGATTTGGTATCTTACAAGACATACACCCCATGAAAGAAGGATAATTCAATGAAAGTTTAAATACCCATAAATTAAATTATAATACATAAGTAATACAATCATTTTAAGTACATCCACCGCACAAAAGGAAATAGTGGTAAATACAACATGAATCTCACGGGAATAAAAAGTGAGATGAAAATCCCTTACCATGTTGTAATCAATCGACTCGTATGACCAATAGATAATAACCACCATATAATTAACAAAATAACATAAATATAAATAAAATCATGATAATATATATCAAATGTAAGTACACAATACACCACATGCAATAAATTAGTGGCGAATAATGGAAATCTCACAGAATTGAAAGTGAGATAAGAAATCCCTTACCTCGTGTCTGACTTGACTTGTTTGTTCCTTGTTATTCCTGAATAATAAACTTAAGTTAATGTATATTTGATTAAGAACCATTTTTAAATTTTATTATTCCTTTTATATCACTTATTACCATGTTATAAACAAAATGTAATCATTTATGTTAATAATGGTCATTTTGTCGATATTTGGTACTTGAGTAAAAAATGAACACTTTATAACTACAAGTTGTCCATGTGGTCAAGAGTCCATTATCTCCAGAATGTTATTAATGATTTAGATATCATATATATCATATATATCCAGTATATATATGTTTTTATAACATTACATAACATTTGATGATAAGAAATGAAATGCATCGTTCATGGAGACGGTAAGCCGTACGTACGTATTAACGCTACATTCATTTATATTTCGTATTTTAATTGAATTAAAACATAATAATACATAGTTATATTATAATTCCTGTATAATATCATATATAATTTCAATAAACACATCCTTTATATGTCCCACGTATTGTATGAATGAGTCATACCACTTTGAGGGGGCGGTAGTTCTCACTTCCTCAAATGAAATTATCACATTTACTCATAATGAAAACCATAAAGGTATGATATAAATTAAAAATACATAATCAAAAAAAAATAAACATAATATATATCATATATAAATACAGTGACATAATAATGGACACCATAATATGTGGTAGGAGATAATTAAAAAATCATCATTTCGTGAGGCGTTAGTTTTCCATCCACAGAAACAGTATGTTCTTTAACCATTAGATGGAGGTGTGTGTAATTATAGCTTGAATACTTCTCATAAAAACATCCTTGTATATTGAGGATACTGGTGTAGTTATAAAAGAAAGTAATAAAAATATTTTAGGGGTTGGATAAGTAAAATAAAAGACAAGAAATTAAGAGAAATAATTACCTTCAATTCGGGTAAATCCCTTTGGTTTGAACCAAAAGGACTTCTTGAAGTTCCTTCTTCCTAAGGTAAGGATTCTAGGAGGAAGAGGGGGATCCTAAGAGATTATTTGTGTAGGGGTCGGATGATCCAAGGGGCTTGAGAGGTGTGAGGAATGAGTTAGAAGTGAGGGAGTTTTGTAAGGGGGGGGGGGGGTTGTTTAGAAAAGTGGGAAAATATTATTTTATTATATAATGATTTTCAGTTTCTATGTAACACCCCAAGCTTACACGGTACGCTTATCTTTGAATAATACAGTAGTGTGTGTTGTACGCAACGTCGAGTTCTAACACACACCACAACCAATCAAACTAGCTGTTATGAATAGTAATACCCACCTTTCGAAATTTTATAAATTTTATCTTTCTAAATGGACATAATTTTTGGATTCGGAATATCTAAATTATCTTAGGGTGAATTTTTGGTATTTTTCTGAAAACTGTCAATTTTTGATGAATAGTGAAAAACACTGCGTTATAGTTTAAAACTGAATTTTTATTTAAATAATATTTTATTTTATTTAAATTTATTATAGGTCAAACTAGTTACATAATACCTATATATGTTCAATGTAATTCATTGGAGTCAGTTTATAATAATTATATATATATATAAATATTTTATTGAACTTTTCACCGTCTTTTACCAATCTCCTAAGAGAATTTGAAAATTCATATAAAACATAACTTTACCGCTTCTGTGAGTGGAATTTCAAAACTCTGAGAGACATGGTTAATAACAAGGAGTAAAATGTGGTTCAATAAGATCAAAATAATTTTTTGTGAATAGTAACCTTTTACTTTTATTTACCACTGTTAAAAGTAAATAGGGTAATTAAGGGTAAAAATGATATTATTATTTATACCCTAACACATGTCCTAATTCTATTGGATAAGTATAATTCGACCAAAAACAACCTTAGGAATAAAATATGAACCACTTTGGTCCACTTGGATTTGATTAGGACATTTATTGTTATTTAATTAAAAGAAGAGTTAAAAGAGTTAAAATCAAAGTTTAATAACAAAATCATTTTTAATATAGGGTTATACATAAGATAAATTAGATTATAAATATTTATTAGAAAGCTAAATAATATTTACTACATAATGGTATTTTATTTATAATTTTTATACATTAAATAATTTAATTTATTTATGACACAATGGGGATGAATCAATTACCTAATTAATGAAATATTATAATAATTGATATTATAACTATCCAAATAAATGTAATTTGAGACTTTTTATGGATTCCACTAATTTTATAGGTTAATATGACATTTTAGGGTTGGTTAGATGAATTGTTTTTGAATTAATAATGGTGTTATTATTTTAGAAAAAACAAAATACCAAATAGTGTTAAAATTGACATAAAAGAGTTTTTAAAACAAATATTATATTATTCATTGATATTATATTCCAAAAAATCTAAGGTTCAGAAAAAGGACTTATATAATGATTTGTGTATTATTAATGAACCACTTGGGGTTCAATTGGAAGTATATAGTATGTTTATTAAAAATACAATATAAAAATACAAAGAGACATAGTAAACGTCAAACTATTTAACTAAGAGTTAAATCTAAAAACATAAAGTCAATATAGTGACCCAAACCTGTCTAAAACCTATTGGTTGAGTGGTTTTCGACCCATCCCCACCTTAGATTTTAAATAATCCATTTTGGATCCATTAGAAACCAAAAATTAGTTTATTATAAAATAATATTTCTAACTTATCCTAAGGTGCCCCTCACCCCTCTTATAAAAGGGAACTCCCCAATCTCTCTAATTCACACCCTCAAAGCCTTTTGGATTGGCCAACCCCTGCCCAAATATCCTCTGAAATTCCCTCAATTCATCCTATAGTCATTCCTTTAGTTATAAAGATAACTTAAGGAGCCATTTTTATCAAATCCAAAGGAAGAACCTGAAGAAGAGGTAATAATTTCACCACCCTCTTTCAAGTTCTTTTCTTCTTCCACTTATTATTTCTTTGTTATTTACATTCTAAAATAATAACTCCAGTATCTTCTATATACTGTGATGTTATTATAAATATGGTACAACAATATTCATTATTCTGTCCATCCTTTGAATGACATGTTACCATACGTGCATACGTACGGCTTACCGTCTCCACGTCATGGTATAATTGTTATTCAATACATTATTATTTGGATGGGTATAATAATGATGTGTAATTGATGTAAATAATGAATATAACATGATAATGATTCTGTATATATGATATACCATCCAATTATATATTATTTTAATATCAAAATAATGATATTTTCACTCATGCGTATGTACGGATTACCGTCTCACGAACGTGATGAGATACATCCCATCCATAAAAAATATAACTCACATAACAAAGAATATATATGAAAACGAATCCGTTAACACCCAAAACGATAATAATACTAAGATATTATTAACAAATCAATGTTAAAAGGTCTTATATGATATCATATTAATGTATATGATTCTTGTATAATTTAATAACAATTATCGCACCATTATACATGAGGTTAACCTACCCTCGACCACGGAAAATTACAAGGTATTGGTTAATTATACAATATCTTAATTATCCGAGGTTGTTTATACATAATTATCTACTGGGACCTCTTTATCATCCATATCCATGTTTCTTAAAAATGTATTTCAAAACATTTTTACTATTTAGTAGACAATGGGTTAAAGTCATTTATACCCTTGTGTGTTTTTAAAGGAATCTATCCATCATTTTCAAAACAAGGTACTTTTTGACCTTTTCGACAAATTTAAGGTAAGAATGTTTTTTTAACTTATACGGTGGGTGTGGCTATTTTCCACCATTATAACATCATCAAAGCTTCCCTTACAAGATTATAAGAATATTTTCAAAATAAATGTTTTCTTTACAATTATGTGACTCTTAAATGATTTCAAAATAGAAAGTGATATTTCTCTAAAAAGGGTTTTGATTTCATCTATGTCAACATCCTTTGATGGATTCTAAGTTTATTTGAAGTTGATTTATTATGATACAAAACTTCCATATTGTATTGAAGATTTTGTGATATGTTTGACTGTGGATGTGCTATTTTCATACCATTCATGGTTTATGGTTAAAGTATTGATATTTCATATGCTAGTTTTAATATGAATGTTTATGATATGTTTAAACCTTTTCATACGGGGAATGTACTGGACTTAGTAAGTGATGGGTGGAGACCACTATAGCTCCTCGATTCGTTGGTAGGTCTCATGTGATAACTAGAATTGTAATTGTCCGAGGCCTTTCCCAATTTGATATATGGTTTTGGCCGAGGCCTTAATCATTTTTAGACGTCTTGGTCGAGGCCTTGACATAATGTTTCAAAATGTCTGACATTATACATTCCCTAAATATGGAAATAATATTGATGGTTCATGTGGTCATTTGACTAGTAGAATACCTATGATTATGTTTTATTATGGAATTATTTACTCAGCTCATATTCCTGCCATAAAAGTATTCATGTATATTATTGGTAAAGGCATGAGGTTTCAATTATTTATCATGCTTAATATTTATGTTATCTTCCACTGTACTGCTTACCCTTACTAAGAGTTTGACCTCACCCCTTTCATATGTTTCATTTTCCCAGGATATGAAGAAGTTAGTTATGAGTGACTTGCAGGCATTATCTAGGAGGCTTGGATGTTTCCAATAGAATAAATTCATGTTGTATTTCTTTTCATGTTGTAAAGTTTAAATTATGTATGAATCTTGTTTCCAATAATACTAAACTGATCGGTCTTTCGAGACGTGATTTCCTTGTGATCATGCCAATGTTATGTAATAATGCACCGAATCTGGGTAACTGGGGTCAGGGCATTACAGTTGGTATCATAGGAAGTCTAGTAAAAACATTGGAAACTATATTTAGATAAACTCTGATTAGAGAACATAGCCCTAAGATAGAATTTGTGGATTAGTATAGAAGAACTTCCTAGAATTTTGGTATTGTAGAGATTTTTTGAGTTTTTTAAGAAATACATCCTGGTCTAGATACAAGCAGGTAGAGGCAACTATGGAACATATGTACCTAGTGGTAAAACCCGAAAACACCGCTTTGAGCTAGACTCGAATGGGAACTGGTGCACGACAACAGGCCTTGCTGCACTCTTGGTTACGAAAATCTTGGGGGATATGCTTTGGATAATTCTCATTTTCTTTAAAAAAATATGAAGGGATTATGAGTATATACTTCCTCAAAGAAAACATTTTTTTTATTATGGATTATATCCATAAACTGTTCAATTTATGTTGAGGGTTTTACAAGTTTGGAATTATGTATTTCGATTCATAAACTGATCTAGTTTATGCCATTGTTTAGAAATGGTACCTAGTGGAAGGAATGTAAACCATATCAATGAACGCACTCCATGTAGGGATTTCCCTCTTGCTCAAGATAATTATAGTGGAGATGGTGATGCAACTGGTGCTGATCAGATAATCACCATACTGGGACAACTCACTCCGGTTATGAATAATAACCTTACCCATACGAAGCACCCTGATCCACAACGTGGAGTTTCAATGTTAGATCGATTCATGGGGAAATAACCACTAACATTCAATGGGGGTATAAATCCACCAGTAGCTGAGCAATGGAAAAATTCCATAGAGAAAATATTCCACGCCTTGGGGAGTAGTGAAAGGTAAAAAGTTGTCATAGTAGTTTATTGCCTCTCTAGAGATGCTGATCAATGGTGATCATTGATTCAAAACATGAAGGAAGATGATGAAGTATCAAATATGGAATGGAGGGATTTTAAAGATATTTTCTTAGAAAAATACTTTCTTCCTGACCATCGAGCGGATATGGAAATACAATTTTTGAGTCTGAGGCAAAATGAGGATGAGAATGTCGCAAAGTATGAAGCTAACTTTACAAGGTTAGAGAGGCATGAAGTAGATTACATATATAACCCAAGAAGTAAGGTTGATCATTTATTTGATGGGTTAAAACCATTTCTCCATCGATCATTAGAATCGTAATCCTTATCATCATAAGAAGATATTGTCTCATGTGCTATCAAGACAGAAAAGGAATTCTCTAAGTCTAATGACTTTAAATCAAAGCAAGAGAAGAAGAGATCTGTTGAAAACTCTGTGAAAGGAAATAAGGAAATAGGGAAGAAGAGAAGAATTGAATTTCCACCCTGTGATAATTGTGGAAGGAAGCACCCTGGTGCCTGTCTAAAAGAAAAATTAGTATGCTACAAATGTGGACAGAAAGGCCATATTTCTTGTGATTGTAAAGGAAATAAATACACCACGAATGTTCAATGCTTAAATTGCAGGGATATGGGACATTATGAAAATTAATGTCCTAAGAGTCAGGGAAACGTAACTTAGAAAAGTACAAGGGATCAAGGCCAATCTTATGTGATCACTACTGCTGAGGTTGAAGCTCCGAAAGATGTAGTGGTAGGTAATTTAATGGTTTCCTCAAGTTTAGAAAATGAATTATTTGATTCTGGATCATCACATTGTTTTATATCTTCCCAGTTTTCTAAGAAAATTAGATATTTCCAATTTTATTTAACAAGGGAGTTTTTAGTAAAAACTCTTAAGGGAAGTATCATTGCTACAGAGTTC
Source organism: Viscum album (assembly GCA_963277665.1). Classification (NCBI taxonomy): domain Eukaryota; kingdom Viridiplantae; phylum Streptophyta; class Magnoliopsida; order Santalales; family Viscaceae; genus Viscum; species Viscum album. Next base: position 91,078,775 of record OY728140.1, on the reverse strand, counting down.
TGTGAATCAGTTACCATTAGGGAATATAAATGTTCTTTATTTGCTGATCTCATCGTCATACCCATGATTTAATTTGATATAATCCTCAGTATGTATTGGCTTTCGAACCATGATGCAAAAATTTATTGTAAGAAGAAGGAGTTTATGATTTTTGATGATGATGATAAAGAACACCTTATCTTTAGAGAAGAATTGGAACCACCTGATTCTTATCTAGATCCACCCCCAGTAGCTCAACTAAATTCAATTATTGGGTAGGAAGAGAATGAAATAACTCTGGGTGAGGAAAAAAATGTTCAAATAGATTATGTGCCTATTGTGAAAGAATATGTTGATGTGTTTCCTGAAGATTTACCTATACATCCTTTAAAACGAGAAATTGAGTTTTCCATTGATTTAATTCCTGGATCAGGGCCTATATTGAAGAACCCTTATATAATGACCACTGTGGAATTAGTGGAACTAAAGAAACAACTAGAGGAATTGAGTAATAAGAGATTTATTCTCCCTAGTGTTTCTCTATGGGGAGCCCCTGTCCTTTTTGTGAAGAATAAATATAGATCTATGAGGTTGTGCATTGACTATAGGGAGATCAATGCTATAACAATAAAGAACAAGTATCCCCTACCTTGCATTGATGATTTATTGGACCAACTTCATGGAGATCAATACTTTTCAATGAATGACCTTCGATCTGGATATCATCAGTTGCATGTGAAGAAGGATGACATTCCAAAGACAGCATATCGAACCAGGTACGGGCATTACGAGTTTACAGTAATTCCTTTTGGATTGACTAATGCACCCTCTATATTCATAGATCTAATGAATAGAGTTTTCAAGGAATATCTCGTGGATTTTTTTGTGGTATTTATTGATGATATCTTGGTATACTCCAAAATACATAGAGATCATGAAAATAACTTGCGCATTATCCTGAGACTCTTAAAAGACATGAATTATATGAAAAGTTTGGCAAGTGTAAATTCTGGCTTCAGGAGATTTCTTTTCATGGCCATATTGTCTCCAAGGATCGAATCTCTATCGATCCATATAAGACCAAGGTAATCCATGAATTTCCAGCACCGATGAGTATAACTGAGGTACGCAGTTTTATTGGTTTATTAGGTTATTATCGGTGTTTCATCCAGAACGTTTCCCGATTGGCTAACCCATTAACCAAGCTCACACGTAAAGGGGTTAATTTTTTTTGGGAAAAAGAGTGTGAAGAATTTTTTGAAGAACTGAAGATAAGATTAGTCAATGATCCTATTTTGACTCTACCATCAGGGAATGATGAGTTTGTTATTTATAGTGATGCATTGAAGAAAGGAATTGATTGTGTCCTTATGCATAATGATAGGGTTATTGACTATAAATCACGACTGCTGAAAATTCATGAGAAAAACTATCCTATTCATGATCTTGAGTGAGCAGTTGTAATATTTTCTTTGAATATTTGGAGACACTATATCTATGGTGAAAAATTTGAGATATATACCGATCACAAGAGTTTAAAGTATATTTTCTCACATAAAGAACTCAACTTATGGAAAAGGTGATGGATTGAACTACTCAAGGATTATGATTGCACTATACACTACCACTCGGGGAAGGCAAATAAGGTGGAAGATGATTTGAGTAGAGAGGATCATGGAGTTAGGAACAAGATGAGAGTTGAAAAGGATCCTATATATATGGATCTAGTAAATATGGATATGAGAATCACCATGGAAGGTGAAACATCAATAATTTTTCAAATGGTTGCCAAACCATATTTACTAGAAAGGATAATGAGTTCTCAGACTAGTGATGAAGAGTTTCAAAAGAAGATTAAAGCTATGAATGATAGGAGATCGAGTGACTTTGTGTATGAAGATTGAATTTTGAAATTTGGGAAGATACTTTGTGTTCCTGATATACCTGATCTAAAAAGGTAACTGTTAGATGATTCTCATAGCTCCAATTTCTCTATACGCAATGGGAGCACCAAAATGTATAGAGATTTGTAGGAACATTTTTTGTGGGACAACATGAAGAGGGAGATTGCTAATTTTGTGTCAAGATGTATGGTTTGTCAACAAGTGAAAGCTGGAAGGAGACAACCTCGAGGAGTCTTGCATCCTCTTCCCATACCTGAGTGGAAAAGAGATAATATTATGATAGACTTTGTCATGGGACTACCAAAGATTCCTAGAAGGAACAATTCAATATGGATCATTATTGATCATCTTACCAAGTCATCACATGTTCTTGATATAAGATAAGATTTACCACTTGAATGATTGGAAAGAATATATATTAATTAAGTTGTTAGACTTCATGGATTAACCCTATCGATTGTTAGTAATCATGATCCACATTTTACATCAAGATTCTTGAAAAGTATTCAGAAATCCCTAGATACTGAACTTCCTTTGGGCACTGCCTACCAGCCCCAAACTGATGGACAATCAGAACGGAATATTCAAACCTTAGAAGACATGTTGAGATCATTCTAAATTAACTTTCAAGGTATATGGGATCAATATTTACCTATGGTGGAATTTTCCTATAATAATAGCTTCCATTAAAGTATTCAGATGGCACCATATGAAGCATTGTACGGAAAGAGATGTCGCACACCAACCTGTTGGGATGATGTTGGTGAAAGAAAACTTGTAGGCCTAGAACTGGTGGAAGAAACGATGGAAAAGGTGAAGGTAATCCATAACCACATCAAAGCAGCTCAAAGGAGGCAGAAGATCTATGCCGATAAATGAAGGAAGGATTTGGAATTTCAGGTAGGAGATCATGTTTTCTTGAAGGTATCTCCATGGAAGGGTGTTATAAGTTTCAGTAAGAAGGGTAAATTGAGTCCCAGGTACATCAGACCTTTCAAAATTCTAGAACGAATTGGGGCTGTAGCTTACCATTTGGCAATGCCGCCAAGTCTCTCCAAAGTTCACGATGTATTCCACGTATCACTATTGAGAAAATACATGCCTTACCCAATGCATGTACTTACCTACGAGATATTAGAACTGGAACCAAATTTGTTTTATTGTGAAGATCCTGTCAAGGTTCTTGATACAAGAGAGAAAGTGCTGAGAAACTGGATGACTCTTCTGGTAAAAGTTCTATGGAGAAACCATAAGATGGAAGAGAAAACGTGGGAACACGAGGAACTTATGATGAAGAACAACCCATGTCTTTTTATGCAGTAATATTATATAAATTCCAAGGATGAAATTATTTGAAGGAGGGGAGAATTTAACACCCCAAGCTTCCATGGTACGCTTCTCTTTGAATAATACAGTAGCGTGTGTTGTACGCAACATCGAGTTCTAACACAAACCACAACAAATCAAACTAGTAGTTATGAATAGTAATACCCACTTTTTGAAATTTTATAAATTTTATCTTTCAAAATGAACATCATTTTTGGATTCAGAATATCGAAATTAGCTTACGGTGAATTTTTGGTATTTTTCTAAAAACTTTAAATTTTTGATGAATAGTGAAAAACACTGAGTTATTGTTTAAAACTGAATTTTTATTTAAATAATTATTTAATTTATTGAAATTTATTTTAGGTAAAAATATATACATAATACCTATATATGTACAATCTAATTCATTGGAGTCAGTTTATAATAATTTTAGATATATAAATATTTTATTGAACCTTTCACCGTCTTTTACCCATCTATTAAGAGAATTTGCAAATTCACATAAAACTTAATTTTACCACTTCTGTGAGTGGAATTTAGAAAATATGAGAGAAACTTGTAATATTTAGGAGTAAAATGTGGTTTAATAAGATAAAAATAATTTTTGGTGAATAGTAACTTTTTACTTTTATTTACCACGGTTAAAAGTAAATAGGGTAATTAAGGGGAAAAATGATATTATTATTACCCTAACACATGTCCTAATTCTATTATCTTAGTATAATTAGAATAAAAACAGCCTTAGGAATAAAATATGAACCTCTTTGGTCCACTTGAATTAGATTAGGACACTTATTATTATTTAATTCAAAGAAGAGTTAAAAGAGTTAAAATCAATGTTTAATAACTAAAATATTTTTAATATAGGGTTATACATAATATAAATTCGATTATAAATATTCTTTAGAAAGATAAAACGATTTCATAAATAATGGTATTTTATTTATAATTTTTAGACATTAAATAATTTAATTTATTTTTGACACAATGGTGATGCAGTAATTACCCAATTAATGAAATATTAAAACAATTGATATTATAAATATCTAAATAATTGTAATTTGAGACTTTTTATGAATTAAACTAATTTTATAAGATAATATGACATATTAGGGTTGGTTAGATGAATTTGGTTCGAAGTAATAATGGTGTTATAATTTTAGCAAAAACGAAATACCAAACAGTGTGAAAAATTTACATAAAAGAGTTATTAAAACAAATATTATACTATTAATTGATATTCAAACCCTAAAAATCTAAGGTTCAGCCAAAGGACTTATATAATGATAGTTGTATCATTAATGAACCAATTGGGGTTCTCATGGAAGTTTATAGTAAGTTTATTAACCATATAATATAAAAATACGAAGAGACCTGGTAATTGTCAAACTATTTAACTAAGAGTTAAATATAAAAAAATAAAGTTAATAGAGTAACCCAAACCTATCTAAAACCTATTGGTTGCATGGTTTGCGACCAATCACCACCTTATCTTTAAAATAATCCATTTTTGAGCCATTATAAACCGAAAATTATTTTATTATAAAATAATATTTCTAGTTTTTCCTTTGGTGCCCCTCACCCCTCATATAAAAGGGCACTCCCCCTTCTCTCTAATTCACACCTTCAAAGCCTTCTGGCTCGGAAAAACCCTGAAAAAATATCCTCTAAACTTAAATCACTTTATACGAGAGGCCTTAATTTAGTCATAAAGCCAACTTAAGGAGCCCTTTTGATCAAATCAAAATGAAGAACCTGAAGAAGAGGTAATAATTTCACCACCCTCTTTCAAGTTCTTTTCTTCTTCCGCTTATTCTTTATTTGTTATTTCCATTATAAAATAATAACTCCAGTATCCTATATATACTATGATTTTATTATAAATATGGTACAACCATATTCATTATTCTATCGATCCTTTTAATGACATGTCACCATACATGCGTACGTATGGCTTACCGTCTCCATGTCGTGGTGTAATTATTATTCAATATGTTATTATTTGGAGGGGTGTAATAATGATGTGTAATTGATGTAAATAATGAATATAACATGATAATTATTATTTATATATGATATTCCATCCAATTATATATTATTTTAATATCAAAAAAATGATATTGTCGCTCGTGCGTACGTACGAATTACCGTCTCCACGAACGCAATGAGATTCATTCCCCATCGTATCCATTCAAGACTAATTTTCATTTGATGATTAAAAATAATGTTTAAATACATGATATCATTATGGATATGAATAATATACATCCCATACATTACAAATATGACTCACATGATAAAGAATATAAAGGAAAACGAATCTGTTAACACCTGAAATGACAATAATATTAAGATATCATTAACAAAGAAATATTAAAAGATCATATATGATATCATATTAATGTATATTATTCTTGTATAATTTAATAACAATTATTTCACCATTATACAGGAGGTTAACCTACCATCGACCAAGGAAAATTACAAGGTAAGGGTTAATTCTACAATCTCTTCATTATCCGAGGTTGTTTATACGTAATTGTCTACTGGGACCTCTTTATCATCCACATCCATGTTTCTTAAAAATGTATTTCAAAACATTTTTACTATTTACTAGACAACGTGTTAATGTCATTTATACCCTTATGTGTTTTTAAAGGAATCTTTCTGCCATTTTCCAAACAAGGTAATTTTTTACCTTTTTGACAAATTTAAGGTAAGAATGTTTTTTAACTTATACGGTGGGTGCAGCTATTTTCCACTGTTATAACATTATCAAAGCTTCCCTTAAAAGATTATAAGAATATTTTCAAAATAAATGTTTTCGTTATAATTATGTGACTCTTAAATGATTTCAAAATATAAAGAGATATTTCTCTAAAAAGGGTTTTGATTTCATCTATGTCAACATCCTTTGATGTATCTTAAGTTTATATGAAGTTGATTTAGTATGATACAAAACCTGTATATTTTATTGAAGGTTTTCTGATATGTTTGATTTTGGATGTGCTATTTTTATACCATTCGTGGTTTATGGTTAAAGTATTGAAATTTCATATTCTAGTTTTAATACGAATGTTTATGATATGTTTAAACCTTTTCATATGAGAAATGTATTGGACTTAGTAAGTGATGGGTGGATCCCGCTATAGCTCCACAATGCATCAGTGGGTCTCATGAGACAACTGTACATGGAAATGGTCGAGGCCTTTCCCAATTTTATATATGGTTTTGGCCTAGGCCTTAATCATTTTTAGAAGTCTTGGCCGAGGCCTTGACAAAATGTTTCAAAATGTACGACATTATACATTCTGTCATTATGTAAATAATATTGATGGTTCATGTGGTCATTCGACTAATAGAATACCCATGATTATATTTTATTATGGCATTATTTACTCATCTCATATTCCTGCCATAAAAGAATTCATGTGTATTATTGGTAAAGGAATGAGGTTTCAATTATTCATCATGCTTAATATTTATGTTATCTTCCATTTTATTGCTTACCCTTACTGAGCGTTTGAGCTCACCCCTTTCTTATGTTTCATTTTCCCAGGATATGAAGAATTTAGTTATGAGTGACTTGCAGGCATTATCTAGGCGTCTTGGATGTTTTCAATGGAATAAATTCATGTTTTATTTCTTTTCAAGTTGTATAGTTGAACTTATGTATGAATCTTGTTTCCAATAATACTAAACGAATCGGTCTTTCAATATATTATTTCCTTGTGATCATGCCAATGTTATGTAATAATGCATCGACTCTAGGTACCTGGGGTTGGGGCGTTACATTCTAGAGGTCCAAAACTCATTATGGTCGAATATAAGATGAATCATGGTCAGATTTAATTAATCCAATAATAATTGGAGATGTTTTGGATGTTATTTTAATTTATATAATCTTATTTATTTAAATCATTTTTTAATGAGGTAAATCCTGCATCATTGTTGTGTCATAAATAATATTATTTATTTGATGTCTAAAAAATTATAAAAAAATCCCATGATGTAGGAAAACTTATTAGATTTCCAATGAATATTTATAGTCATAAATATTATTATTTAATTAATCTAAAGTGTCATTATCACTCCCAAGTGGCTCCATGGGGTCCCAAAATCGACCCAAGGATTCCCATGGTCATCCAGGACTTATCCAATAAGTCTAGAACAAGTGTTAAGTTAAGTTTGTATTATTATAATATACGTTTTACCTTGAGTTACCCTATTTACCTTAAATCATGGTAAATAAAAGTCAAGAGTTACTACTCACCAAAAAATATTTTCATCTTATTGAACCACGTTTTACTTACTAATAACAACCATGTATGTCAGATTTTCGAAATTAAATTCACAGAAGTGGTAAAAATTCATTTAAATGAAAAAATTCGGTTTTTTAACTATTACTTAGTGGTTTCACTATTCATCAAAAATTGATGTTTTTCAGAAAAATACCAAAAATTCAAGCTAAGCTATATTTTATATTATGAAATAAAAAATGATGTCTATTTTAAGAAATTAAAAACATTGAAGTTGCATTAATTAATTTAAAATTAATTCCCATTATCAATACAAATAGCATGTTTTTAAGAAACAATATCTGTCAAAAGATTGACACTTATTTATGTCCAATTTCATTTTGAAATTAATTCTATTGACCACCATTGGATTAAATGGTAAAAATATAATCTAATTACACTTTAAAACCAATTAAAAAGATAATATAACCATATAAATAAATAATATTAAAAATCAGATTTGAATTAAAATATAGTAGTTGTCACTATTCATTTAAAAAAGAATTTTATCAGAAAAATACCAAAAAAATTACCCAAAGTAAATTTTTGTGTCCAGATTCTAAAGAATAATTTTATTTGGTCAAATGGAACATTTAAAAGTGACCAAAAAAATATTTAAAGAGGGTTCTCCATTACAAGTTGGTAAATCAACCTTTTAAAGTAAATTATGCTTAAAATTATATTCATTCACATTTTAAGCCTCTAAATTTTATTGGATAAATATAAAAAAAATTATCAAAAAAATTTATAATCATTTTTTAGTTAGTTATGTTAATTTGTGCCATTAAAATGGCTAGACATTAAATACCATTTAAATAATATTATATTATTATTTTTCAGTATGACCCAACGTTGTGTGCAACGTAAGATTTCAAAGAAACCTGTTGTTGTGTATCGAGTATGCCATCAAACATATAATCCCCTTAAAGTAAAATTAATAATTAATTTAAAAATACTAATAAATATGAAAATTTCATATTCTTTATTTACCTAGGATGTTACAATCCCCTTGTCTCCACCATACACTGGGAACATATCCTTAGTTCTTAGATACTTAATGATATACTTAAAAATAGTAAAATGTTGTTCTCTTGGATCTTAATGATATCTTCCTACCATGCTCAATGTATAGGTAACATCATGTGTAGTACATAACATGGAATACATGATTGATCTTATCACTAAAGTGTATGGGATATTACTCATTCTACCATTCTCCTATTGTGTTTGAGGACAAATTTTCTATGAAATATGTAAACCACATGACACTGGAACCAATCCCTACATGGATCGGTCCATAATAATTCTTTTTATTATCTGGTAAATATATTTACTTTGACTTAGTCCAAGAAGCATCTTGGTTCTATCAAAAATTATCCCAATCCTTAGAATGTAGGCTGCTTCGCTTAAGTCTTTTAGGGAGAAACAATTGTTTAACCAGTCCTTAACAGACTGTAAGACTGATATATCATTTCCAATAAGTAACATGACATCAACATATACTACTAGGATAATGACCGCATTACCACTAAACATCTTCTAAACACATGAATCATATTCATTCTTAAAAAAATTATTTTTTTGGATGCATTGAATCAAATGATCAATGAAATGGATTATTTATTTAATACATAAATGGATCTTCGAAACTTTTAAATACTTTTGGAATCACTTGGAGTCACAAATGTTTCTGGTTGTGTCATATAGTAATCTTCCTAAATATTAGCATTAAGGAATGCAGTTTTTACATCCATATTCCAAATCTCATAGTCATGGTAAGCTGCTACAGAAAACATAATCCAAATTTATTTAAAAATTGAAACTAGTGAAAAGGGTTCATCGTAGTGAGTTACTTGATTCTATTTAAACACTTTATCCACTAGCCTTACTTTATAGGTATTTACATTAAACATCCCTGTAAAATTTTCTCTTGGATACCCATTTTCATTTAATAGTCTTTAATCAACTGGAAAACCATCCAGAACTAAAAACATGGTTCTGATATATGAAATCCATTTTAGAATTCATGAAATCTTTCTATATTTAATCTTCTAAGATCTATACTACCTCCTTGCATGAGAGAGGTTAATCATTTTCAACCAATAATTATTCACCATCTTCGGTGTCTAGAAAATCATAAATATCTAGTTATCTTACCTCTATTACGCTCCTATGTAATACTTGTGTTTGAGGAACTACTTCTTCCATGGGGACCTGTGGAATCTATTCCTATACCAAATCTTATGTATCTTGAGCATCAACTTCATCGAATTCAATCTTGATCCCACTATCCATTTTCAGGATATGCTCCCTCTCAATAAAAATGGATTGTGTAGTGAGAATCACTTTCTTGAATGAGGAGTTGTATAGGTAGTATCCCTTTGTTTCCTTGGGATACCCTATTAAGATACCCATAGTTCCCCAAGGGTCTATTTTTTTGCCTGATAAGGCCTTAAAAACATATCTCAACCCCATAAAGGTATATGTGACAAAACAGGCTTCTTTTCAATCCATATCTTGAAGTGAATTCCGTTTTATGCTTTAATTTGTACCTAATTTAATGTGTATGTCATAGTTTGTATTGAATATCCACAAAATGATAATGGAAGATCTGCATGACTCATCATTAACCTTACCATTTCTGACAAGGCAGGATTCCTCCTTCCACGTACACCATTCCACTGTGTTGTGTAAGGTGGTGTGATTTGAGATAGAATCTGAAACATCCATAGAATATCAAGGATCTATAGGTTAAGATATTCACCACCTTGATCTGATGAAAGATTATTTATCTTCTTACCAAATTCAATCTATTATTAATTTTATAATTCCTTGAATTTATCAAAGTACTCAAACATATACCTCACCAAGTAGATATATCCATATCAACTCTAGTCATCAGAAATGGTTATGAAGTAAGAATATCTAACTCTAGCTTCTTCTAGAAATGGTCTGAGCACATCAAATTTTATCAATCATAGAATATCTACAGCCCTTTAACCCTATCCACTAAATGGTAGTTTGGCCATTTTTACATGTTAACAATTATGACATATTTCATGTGGTTTTAGCTTAGAAGAGTATGAATAACCATCTTTATAGTACCTTGTCAAAAGCTTCTCATTTACATTTCCAAGACAGTGATGCAAAAAACTGGGTGTCATATGAGTCATGTGAACACGATTCATTATCAATTTCCAACAGTAAATTTTTATAATTTAATTCATAAAAACCATTATTTATATGTGACATACCTTAAAATATGTTTTTTATATAAAAGAAACAAATTTTACTTCAAAACATGGAAACAAACCAATTTAAATCTAGGCATGATACAAAAATTATGTTTTTGGTAACCATATGCACATAATAACAATCTTTTAAAACCAAAACCATTATCATTGGCAATGAAAGGTGGTATTCACCAATGGCTATGAAATCCTACATCACCCCATTAGTAGATCTTAGATACACCTATCCTCTAGCGTTCTTTCAAAATATACTTTGTTATTGCATTTGGATATATATTTGAGAACCACAAGTTGTATCTAATACCCAATGTGTAGATATTGAAAGATTACAATCAATAAAAAATTCACCTTTAGCTTCCCCTTGATTTTTGGTGAAGTTCCTCTTCTTGTGTCCTGAATTTCCACATGAAAAACATAAAACCTCCTTTTCCTTTCCCTACATATGGATCTTCTTATTCTTTGAAGGACGGTGCTTGGGAGATTTAGACTATTTATTTGTCTTTGGACCCTTTTCCTTGTTCTTCCTTTTCTTATTCACCACAAGGACTACAATTTTATTAGGCCCCATGACCTTATCCTCTTGGGGAATCAAAGTAAGAAATTCTTAAATACTCTTCTCTTTATTTCTCATTTTATAATTAACAATAAATCCGAAGAAGGTCTTGGGAAGTGATGAAAGTATGAGATCTGTATGTAACTCATATAGGAATTTAATCACTAAGATTTATATACATTGAATGTGGCCAATAATCTTGACTACATGAGGCCCAAATATCACATACTATCCAAGCTTAGTTGTAAACAAAGCATTAGATATCTCAAACCTCTCTCTTATCATCTTCTCATATTGAGATCCCAAAAGTAAGACATCATGCTATCGGCATCAATATCTTCATTTTTCGTCATAAGATAATTGGACATGGTTGATAACATGAAACATTGAAATTTTATAGCATCATCCATATGTTTCTCATAGAGAGAGAATACTTCATCACTTTCCTCATTACCAGTAGAAAATGAGAAAGGTTCTTCCATCACATAAAATTTACTTTCATGGTGAAGGATAATCTGTAAGTTTCTTTTAAACTCTTGTAAATTTTTGAATGTTATAAGGTTATCCTTCTCAAGTATGGATCACATCGATATGTTTGAAGTTATTTTAATGTTGTTTCTACAAAATTAGATGAGCATAAATTTAGTACTTTATCTAATAAAATTTAGACAAATAAATAGATATTATATTTATTAGACTCCCACTATTTTATCAAAACCCAATATCCCTCACCATTGTCTTCATAATATCATGCTTCTTGGATATTATAGTGGAAAAGATCCATATTCCCCTTATCATTACCCCAAATGTAGTTGGTTAAGAAACTCTAATGGTTTTAGGTAGGCATTTCAAATGCCAACAAAATTAACTCATAGTTTATTGATATGTTTTGTGGAATCCCCAATCCAAAATTCATTAACTTGTATTTACTTAACCCTTCCCACTCAATTACACTAGATCCAACTTTGGATGTCAACCCCTAATGTGAATGAAGTTAATTCAACCCAAAAATGTAAGTTTGAATTCCCAAATAATTAAAAGCACCCCAATTTTCGCAGGTCATTCACTTTGAACTATGATTTTATTTTAATTGAAGTAGTGGAAGGCTATACATATATAATATATATAATTGACAACTTTTATCCTTTTTTGTGTAAATTTAAAATTATTATCTTTATTACATGCTTGTTAATATTAAGTGGATTTACTTTAGTGATTAACCATTAGTTAGATAATATTTATGAATAAGACAATTTATTTTAGTTCTATCATGAATTCTTGTTAATTTTATTAAATTATGTGATCATGAAAAAATATCCATAATGAAATAACCATCAAACTTGATAGAAATTAAATAATAAATCAGCATTATCATGAACTTTTTCTAATTGTTAGATTATCTAGCTGTTTATAAACTAACCACTGACCTAGGGGAAAAATACCCTGAAACAATTAAGGTTCATGTTACAACTTTCCACATATCCACAAATCTTATATCTTAGATAAGTTTTGCCTCTCCTCCAAACTTGAATTTCCTCCACTAGCTTGGAAGCTCCATATATTAAATATTATTTTACTCACACACAGGTTATGGAAACAAGGGTATTACAAAATGAAAACCATAGGAATGTAGGCCCTACATAATAAGAGGATAGAAGGAACACATGACAACAATTAAATTTAATAATAAATTAAATGAAACCGGTCAACTACAGAGGTCTAGTGTATTCTCATGATCATCTACATGCATACAATGAATTACACATTTAATAAAACTAGTATTCAATTATTAATCATTTTTATTTAAAATAAATCACACTAAAATCAATTAATTATCATTTTTAATTATTCAATTATTTTAGCTAAATTCACATTTGAATTTTATTGAGATTTTTATCCATTATAATTTTATACAAATTAAATAAATTTATTTAAATTTAATTGTGAATGTAAATGTACCTTGGAGGAAATATGGAGAATACCCATATGATTATAACTAACATATATTATACTCATATACTATTTTACTCTTGTTCAATTTGGTATACATGAGTAATCAGGTACTTTCACCATGTGTACTTCATGGCTAATTACACAAATTACCTGATTTGTTAGTCAAGTATTATTCTTTAATGCACATAGAGTAACAACATGTAATATGACGCATACATGATATGTTGATCTTAACATTAAAAAGATCTTAATTAAACACACACACCCAAATATATCTATATTAAAACCTATAACCTAGTGTGTCCTATCTTTATGATCACACGTATGTACATGTCTCACGATTTTTATAGTATAACAAATAAAATTTAAATATGTGTAATTTGGTATAAGTACATGGTGTGTACTAGAGATACAATTGTGTGTATGAATTTGAAAAACTATATAAGGAACATGCATAGGGTCTCGGCTTGTAAATTTCTCCATGTAAACTTGAGTACATGGCATGTCCAATGGGCTAAATGCCATGTGATCTGTGAATTATATTGTCACCAGTCAGGTAGTCCATGTATAGAAATAAATGTCCCATATATGACTCAAATAGACTACATTCTATGTACATGGTCTACATGGTGTGTACTCTGGTGGACCATGCACTACCCTGGCCCGTTCAACACACACTGTAAGTTATTTAATGCACTGTGTGTAATCAATGAAAACCATTTGAATTAATTACTAATTTAATTTCTGATGCATTGAACAAAAGTAAATGACATGTAATTCCAATTACATGGTGTGAACTCCATTTTTATGTAGTTATAATCCTTGGCACCCCCAGATGAGAGCCATGATTTTATTTCATTCATAAAATTAATCGTATCAATTATATCTATGAGAAATGAATGAGGAAGAAGAAGATATATAAATTCAGATTAAAAGAATGATTAAACATGAATTAAAAACTAAATTAAAATTGTGTAATTCAATCAACAATATTTAAATAATTTTAAATAATTATATGACTGCTCTGATACCACTTGATGGTTCAATGCTAAGTGGAATCGTGCAATGGACAGTACCAAACTTTTCATTTTCCTTGATCGATGTTCAATCAAAGATTTAAAAAATTATAAATGTCATGATATATGGAATTGAATCAAGGAATAAAGACAAGGGAAATCATGACAGATCCAGATGGAGTATCATCACATATTATTTATAATTAATTTAATTAATTATAGAATTACCCTGATGGAATCATTTCTTCTTTGATGGATCTTTCAATAGATCTACATTGTTTACACATTCATTTATAGGAATCAATTGAATATTCCCTATAGTGGTGATCCACATGTGTTACACAAATCTCTAGATATCACCAAAGGAATCTCTGAGTTCTATCACGACAGATCCTTATTCCTGTGTCGTCCTTATGTGTTCACTATGAGAACCGCTTCCAAATATCGACGAGACCATGAATAATGACTATTTATTTATTAACACAATATAAATGCATTATTATTAAACAAATAAATAAATATTATATTCACTAAATAGTCAAAAAATATTTATTAAATATTTCACTCACATTATATTCTCTCGAATAACATGTGACATAATATATGCAATCAAGAAAACATGATTAATTATTAAGCCACATGAAATAATAATATTTATTCAACTTGTTAAATAATAAATAATAATATATTATTAAACTAATATTTTGGATACACTCAGTGCGTGACCCTCTAGGCCTCTTTCTTAGTGGCATTAGGAGAAGTAGGATAAATTCCCAGGTTAGAGTCTAGGAACTCACCAAGGAACCCATATAGAAAGAAGTTAATGTCAAAATGATACGTTACCTCATGTAGAATCATATTGTGTAATAAAATCCCTCTATCATGATATCTCTAATTAGGCAGGTTGCATTGCCAGTGGCATCAACCAAAGTGCTTGATGTGACTTTCTTTGATTTCTTTTAAAATGAACTTTCTTACCAAACACCATGACCATGAATTTATTTAGGCTATATTATTTCCATAAAATATCCTAACATATCAACATTCATTAATGAACATAAGAGGAAAATAATTTCTCATTTTATTCATTGATATAATATTAATTGTGATGAACCCAACATATCCTACCACGCCGTGAACATCTATTGTAACAATTTTTTTTCAACACCTCAAATTAAGCGACTCATACTACTGACTAATAATAATATTAAATTAAAAAGACCAATACAAATTTACGAAGATAGGAACATAAAATGACACATATAAATGTAGATTTCCCATTCCAACGTCTCATTCTCATAATATCCAACTGGATAATACCAAAGGAGTACACCATGAGAAGGTGACTCAAAGTCCTATGAGACACCACCCATGATATCTTGTATCATTTGTGTCCCTAAAATGATATCTTTTGGATATATAAAATATATTTTAGAATAGGGTCTTAGCTCTTGAAGGATCCCATAATAGCTGGGAACTAGTATGACCTTTTAGTATGAAAACTACCATTAGAGCATTATCACATACTATGTTACGCAGAAGAATAATCATGATGTGATAAATAGTTTATTAATATTCAAAACCATGAATAAAAGTTATCATAAACTATAATGAAGTTGGTTCTTGAGAACTAAATCCAATATATTTGTCTCATGAGAACTGTAATAATTTATTAGAGTTAACACCCCCATGCAGGACCACCCCTTAGGGTGTGAATCTAGATTTTATAAGACATCTATAAGTTCATTTTAATAATAGTTCTTATTTATTTGTGTGATATTAGCCCCATTAAACTAGGAGGTTATGACTAATTAAATGACATTGAAGAATTAAACTATGTGGAATTAATTGAACCCTTACAGGACTTCAAAGACTAAACTATGTTTTTGGACAACCTTTCTAGGTGAGTGAGATTTATCCTTTATAAATGAGATGTCTAGTTGAATTAAATCTTTTGTCCAATTGTATGGCTAGACTGAGAGACCATGACCATTTTCTATGCCATGATAAGGGCAGTACATGGGATCCAACTATGAATTCCATAGACAGGCTCATCAGGCTTATTGAATTAAAATGAATTATTAAAGGGATTTCTGTAATCTCATGGTCGATACATGGGTTCTCATAGAAATTCCATGGATGGGAAAACTGGGGAAGTTGGATTCACTTTATGCAGTGAGTGATACTTGGGTTATAGGAATGGAATTCTAAGAAATCCAAGGTAAGTGCTTGTTATTATCGCATGAGTGACACTTGATATCGTTATGTGGACTTCTAATGAATGACTGAGAGGGAAATATATTAATACCACACATAGAGCAACACCTGGGTTCTTTTAAGGAATTTTAAGGACTCGCATGTAGGGTAATGGGTTCTTAGTGAACCTGGAGTGATACCAATGTTTCTCACACATAATACATTGGAGGGGATTAGGTTTCCAATTACATAAATAATTAGTTAATCAAATTGATAGATATGAAAAGTCATAGTCCATTCTCGGATTTAGTCAATACTTCCATACATGATGGCCTTGTTATATTCCCTTAACAAGTGTAATGACACGGGACACGTTCATCCCTTAGAGTGATATGATCCATGGGAGATTCCATGATTGTGAGTCTTGTCCCATGCCTCTTATTTAAATATAATTATAAATGTAAAATATTTTAGAGATATTATGACTTAGGTCGATGCAGGTGGAATCAATTGAGTGTTCCATTGGGAACTCAGATCGACATGAGTATTACATATTTCATTTACGACTTTAACTATTAAATACACACTAAATCCTTATGTATTCATGGAATGTATGACATTAGACACCTTTGGTGGTGGCCTACAGAGTATATATCAAACCCTATCTAGGATACTGATTGGTACCCAGATAGACTTCATGGATGTAGGTAGGGACAAGGGAAAGTGGCCTTTTATGGATTCTTGATTTATCTTTACTAGGAAGGAGTATGAGAAAAGAGGAGAAATATTATGATAATGATTCTATTGTACATATATTTTAATATTTAAGTCAATTTTTTATAACATGTTGTATATTCCTGGTCCTATGTATCATGTGTACTTTCATTTTTTATATCAACATGACATGTTCAACATCATTTTGTATATGACATTGGATATGATTTCAACCAGTTTATATATGATATATGGATGATTTACTTATTCTGTTGATGGTTATTTATTTTTTATGTGTTGGAGTTGGTGGTCTAGAACCAACTACTTTGTACTTTATTCATTAATAAATATGTTATCACATCTTGATTGTTCTTCTGTGTGAAAATTCATGTGATAATTTCCAAAGAATAGTTGTGGCATTAAAGGGTCGTAGTAGATCCCTACTATGATGAGAACATGGAAGTTCCATAACACTGTTCTTGAATATCTGTTCTATAGTCGGATGATGTTATTTGAGGGATACAAATAATACAGGACATTAGGGGTGATGAATCATAATACTTTGAGGAACCTTCTCATGGTGTGGTCCCTTGGTAATATATAGGAGGATATTATAAGAATGAGACCTGCCAGTAGAAAATACACATTTCATAGTGTCTTTGATGTTCCTATCTACGGACGTGTGTATTGGTCCTTAGAATTTAATATTATTATTAATGGGTATTACAAATTGTTCACTTAGATGTATTTAAGAAAACTATGACAACTCACTGTTTGTAGTAAGGTAGGATACGTTGGGTGCATCACGAGTAATACTACATTAATAGATAATGCAAGAAAGGATTTTTCCTTACTATTCCATAATAAAAGTAGATATCTCAGGCTATTTAATGAAATTTATATAGCTTAATTAAATCCATGGCCAAGGCGAGGAATGGGAAAGTTCAATTACGAAAAGTGAAAGAAATAATAATTTGGCACATGGGTTGATGGCACTAGCATGCAACCCACTTGATTTGAGATATCGATACAAAGAGATTACATTACACTGTAAGCATTTTTAGGAGGTGACCAATCATTGCGGTGTTAACTTCTTTCTATATGGGTTCCCTGGCTTGTTGATATATTCTAACCTTGGACATTAATAAGGATCCTCCTAATGCCACTAAGAAATAGGCCTAGAGGGTCACACAATATGTGTGCCCAAGTATCACAGTTAAATGTTAATTTAACAAGTTGAATAAATATTATTCCCGATTGTGGTTTCATAATTATCCAAGGATGCCTGATCACATTTATTTAGAAACTAGTTATTTGAGGGAATATATTTTGGGAGAAATAAAATATTTATTAGAGATTAATTTAGTGATATTTATTTGATAAAAAATTAGGCATTATTCAAGGTCTAATAAATGTGGTGGAGGAAATAAAGGGAATGAAAAAACAAAAGTACACGCTGTGTATATTAATATACAAGTCATGTGTTGTTTTCTGGGAATTGGTGAGAAATAATATTTTTTATTTAATTAAATAATATTAGGTGTAATTCTCTAGGCACATGTCAATTAATAATAATAGTTAACGATTTTTTTTAGGCATGGCGTCTTACTAAGAATTAAATGAAATGAATAACTGATTTTAGGTAATTAATTCATTTTATTATTCTATGTAATTAAAATCCTAGTTATATAATTCCCATTATTCTAGAATTTTTGGGTTGTGAACAATGGATATAGAGAAATCTATCAATCCAAGAGAGTATTTCTTTTCATCTAAGAATGCTCTCAAGCTATGAGAGAGATCCTCCTCCACCGGATCAAGGAGAGCTCTTTACAAGTAGCTCTTCAGGCAATCTACGAAGGACATCGCAAGTGAATGATCATCTGCGCTAGCACCCAGAGAACCCTTCAGTGATGTCCAGAGATATGTGGAGCACGTGTGGATCACCATTAGAGAAATCCTACCCTTAGATTATACGATGCAATGATGGATCACATAGGATCATGACTAGAAACATCAATGGAGAGCGAATTACATAAAGGAAATTCTTGTCCATTAATTGAATTAATTATAACCAACATATGATGATCCTCTCCATGGTTTTTGGACTGCTTCCTTTCTTTTGTTCATCATTTTATTCAAAGATCTGGAGTTTTATTATCGTGATGGATCTCAGATTGATCGTTGTTAATGGGAAAATTAAAGTTGGGTATACCCACCAATGTGCTTCCGCTGTGCCCAAAACCTACAAGTGTTATCAGAGGGTTCATATCATTGATTATAATTATTTAGTTTTTTGTTGATGATTTACGCATTTAATAATTTAGTTCTTTCAATTCAAGTTAATCATTTTACAAATCTGAATCGCATGATCTGTTCCTCCACTCCTGTTTCTCATTAACCTTATAGATTTTTTTTTAATTTTTATGAAAATAAAATAGAGGGTATCATCTAGAGGTGCCAGTCGTTCCTGGTCGTACAACACCAGAACACACGGCGTGTACTTGGTAGTACATGCCTTGTAGTCTAGGTTCAATGCATCAGACTGGTCCGCTAAACTAGGTCATTTAAATGGATCCTATATATGTCTTTAAGACTCTGTGTGTTGACTAGGAATAGGTGGCACACAGTTGCCAGATTACACACAATGTGGCCAATTAAACATGTCATGTAGTCCCTTCAAGTTTGGGTTGGACCGTGTACCCCATAAATGGCTTTCCTAACTAGAAACCGTGTAATGTGGATACTACATGGCGTGTGTGCCACTGAACACACCATGTACTCCAAATATTTCCTAAGTAAATCAACATTCCATGTCCTCGAGCATGTACTTTGGATGGACAATGAACAAAAGTACATGGCATGTAGTTGGAACTACACACAGCATACTCATCCAAATTACACAGATTTGTTAAAAATTATTATTATATTATATAAACCCTCGAGACGTGTACCATAGTGCAGGCATAAAGCTAAGGCACAACACGTGATAGGTGTTTTATATATATGTGTTTAATTTAACATCTTTGTAATGTTCATTTCTACTCATTGGGTAGTTATGAATAGCAATTAACCGGTTTTCCTCCAAGGTAAAAGTTACGTACAAAGATAATTTTAAATGAATTTATTTTTTTAAAATTATGATGGATGAGAATCTCAAGGAAATTCAGAAAAAGGTTTAAGATAAAAGGATTGATTAATTAGATATAAATAATTGATTCGAGGATGATTTATCTTACTCAAGAACGATTAAAGAATTGAATGCTGGTTTTCTTTATGCGTAAATATCGTTTCATGTATGGATGATCATGAGCTAGACCAAGACCATTGTATGTGACTGGTTTCTTTTAATTTATTTATTTAAATTAAATTTTTTGGTATACGAGCCTTAGACTAATTAATATGTATGGCCTATGTGCCCAAGGATTATTTTATGTAAAACCCTATTTTAACCCTCACCTTCCAGTGAGATAAAAGCATGTGTAATGGATGGGGCTCCCATGATAGTGGAGGTGGCTCCAGTTAGGAGCCATGGTGAAACCAATCCAATGAGATACAAAGGTGGACAGGTGGAAAGCTGTTAACATGAACCCAAAAAGGTTCTAGGTGTTTCTCCCCTAGGGATTGGGTTATTTTGTCAACCTCTAGATAAAATAACCAATAGAACAAGATCATGATCTTACCATTTATTTTATTTCTATCATCTTCATGGTTTAGTTATTATGGGTGTGTTTTCACGATCACACAATTAATGAATTAAGCAAGCATGCAAGGTGGAACTAAAATAAGATTGGCTTATCCGTAAATATTATCTTAGACATGGTTAATTAATTATTTATATCCCACTTAATTTTAATAATAATGTAAGAAAGATAATAAAATGGAAATTTATGTATAAGGATAAAATCCCTCAAATAAATATTAAGTCGATATTGCATTCCATAATCTTTCTTAGAATCGAACCATAGTTCAAAGTTCCTGACCAAACATAGTTGGGGTGCTTTCAATTATCAGGGAATTATAATTCAAGGTTTTGGGTTGAATAACTTGGTACACATCTAGGGTTGACTACCACAATAGGACTTGGTGTGACCAAGAGGCAAAGGTTGAGGAAATCCAAAATAAAAGGATTTCAGGATTGGGGATTCCACCAGAGGATCAAGGAGATACGAGTTAATGCAGTTGGCATTTGGAATGCTTACCTAAAACCATTAAAGTTTCTTGACCAACCCTATTTGGAGTATTTATAAGGGAAATATAGATCCTTTCCACTAGAACATTCAGGCAGCAGAATATTTTGAAGTCATTGGTTAGGGCTATTGGATTTTGATAAAATAGTTGGAGACTAATAAGTATTAAATTATTTATTTATCTCAGTTTTATCATGATAAAGTAATGAAACTTTGAACATATAAATTTGTATTAATGTCAAGAAAAATGGATTCAAACATATCATTACGAACCATACTCGAGATGGAAAACCTTCTCACCAGCACCAATTTCCAGGAATGGAAGAGGCGTTTACACGTCATCCTTCGCTACGAGAGGAAATTGTATGTGCTGGATGATCCTATTCCAGTTGTTCCTGGAAAAGAGGCCAATGATGAGGAAATATCTCTCTATATGAAACATATGGATGATTCCATAGATTTACAATGTTTCATGCTATCAGCTATGTCTATTGAGCTCTAGAAGTAACATGAAAACATGGAAGCGTATTGAAAGATGTCTCACATTAAGGATCTCTCTCATGGGAAGGAGGGACAAGAGAGATATGAGATCTCCAATGCTATATTCACAACTAATCTTGGAGATTCTGCACCATCTAGGCCTCATGTAGTCAAGATTATTGGCTACATTGAATGTCTGAACATCTTAGGGATTAAGTTCCTGGATGAGTTGCGTACAGTTCTCATTCTATCATCACTTCCCAAGACCTTCTCTAGCTTTATTGTCAACTACAACATGAACAACAATGAGAATATCTATCGAAACCTCTTACCTTAATTCTCCAACTAGATAAGGACATGGGGCACAAAAAACCTTCAATCCTTATGGTGAATAAGAAAATGAAGGACAAGGAAAAGGGGATGAGGACTTATAAATGGTCTAAAGCTCCCAAGAACAGTCCCTCTAAGAAGTGGAAGATCAATGGGTAGGTAAAGGAATGAGAGGTGGTATATTTTTCATGTTCCAAGCCAGGACAATGGAAGAGAAATTTCACCCAAAAGAGTGGGGAGACTAAAGGTACGTTCGTTGTTGAGTGTAATATTTACATTTCTACACATTGGGTATTAGATACAGCTTGCGGGGATCACATCTGTATTCAAATGTAGGAACCAAGTAGATTTGGAAAGATTTCCAGAGGAGAGGTGGATCTTTGAGCTCCCAATGGTGCGAGGATAGCTACGATGTCCATTGGAAATTACCATCTATAATTTTCCAACTGGAATGATTTTGGTTTTACATAACTGTTACTATGTGCCTAGTGTTACCAAGAACATAATTTTTGTATCTTTTTTGGATATGGATGGATTTATTTTCATGTTTGGAAATAAGGGTTGTTTATTTTATAATAACAACATATGTTTTAGTATGTCACAATTAAATAATGGTTTGTATGTATTAAATTAAAAAAAACAAGTGTTGGAAATCGATAACGAAACAAAATCACATGACTCATACATCACCCGGTTGTGGGATCACCGTCTCGGTCATGTAAACTAGAAGTGCTTGACCAAGCTCTGCCAAGATGGTTATTTAGAATCTACTAAGCTAAAACCACTTGATAGACATCATTCTTGTATACAAGGTAAAATGACCAAGCCGCCTTTCAGTGGATAGGGTAAAAGGTCCACAAAGCTTCTAGGATTGGTGCCCACTGATGTGTGTGGACCATTTCAATAGATGAAAGAGGTGGATATTCTTACTTCATTACTTTTACTAATGATTTGAGTAGATATGGATATGTATACTTAATGAGTTATAATTCAGATTCCTTTGGGAAATTTAAGGAATTCAATAATGATTTAGAGAATCATCTTGGTAAGAATATAAAGAAACTTTGATCGGATCGAGGTGGAGAATATCTAAACCAAGAGTTCAATGATATTCTACGGGATTATGAGATTCTATATCATCTCAATAATCCTTATAAAAAATATTGGAAAGGTGTTAGGGAAAGGAGAAACCACACCTTGTTGGACATGATGAGGTTGATGATGAGTCATACATATCTTCCATTATCCTTTTGGGGATATTCATTACAAACTGCACCATACAGATTAAAATGAGTACCAACTAAAGCGGAAAATGGAATTCCCCTTGAGTTATGGAATTGAAAGAAACCCATTTTTGTTTCACACATGTATATGGGGATGCGAGGTATTTGTTAAGGCCTTCTCAGGAAAGAAACTAGCACCCCAGGGCACAAGGTGTATCTTTATAGGATATCCCAAGGAAAAAAATGGATATTACCTATATAACACTTCAGACAAGAAAGTTATTGTCACCTGACAAGCCATATTTATTGATAAGGAGAACATACTCAAAAAGGATAGTGGGAGAAAGATTGACTTAGAAGTAGTTGATTTTCAAGATGCATAGGAGTTGGTACAGGAACAAGTTCCACACGTCCCTGTGGAAGAGGTTCCAGAAACACAAGTACTGCATTGGAGCTCAAGAGAGGTAAGGGAACCAGAGATATTTGGTTTCCTAGTCACTGAGGATGGTGAATCATTATTGTTGGAAAATGATGAACCTTTATCATACAAGGAAGCAATTGAAAGATCAGAAGCTTCAAGATGGCTAGAAGCTATGAATTCTGATATGGATTCCATATATCAGAACCATGTTTTCATTCTGGTCAATGAGCCAGTTGATGAAATCTTGTTGGATGCAGATGTGTATTCAAAAGAATGTTGGACATGGAAGGTCAAGTTAGAATCTATAAAGTAAGGATAATGGCTAAAGTATTCAGACAGCATCAAGGAATTGACTATGATGAAACCTTTTCGCTAGTTTCCTTGTTTAGATCCATAAGAATCATACTTTTTATAGCATATTATGATGACTACAAGATTTGGTGGATGGTCGTCAAAACAACATTCCTTAACGGGGACATTTAGGATGATGTTTATATTGACCAACGAGAAGGGTTTGTGACACCAGGTGAAGCCAAACAGGTTTTCAAGTTGCCAAACTCCATTTATGGATTTAAGAAAGAATCCAGGTCATGGAGCATTCGATTTGATGAAGACATAAAAGAATTTGGGTTCATTAAGAACGAATGTGAGACATGTGTTTATAATAAGTTTAATGGGAATGCAGTAGTTATCCTAGTAGTATATGTTTATGACATATTACTTATTAGAAATGATGTACCAGTCTTATAGTCAGTGAAGGACTTGTTGAAAAAGTGTTTCACCATGAAGTACTTGGGTGTAGAAGCCTATATTCTAGGGATCAAGATCATTCATGATAGATCCAAGAGGCTGCTTGGACTATGTAAGGGTACATACATTGACCAGTTTCTAAAGAGATTTAGTATGGAACAATCCAAGAGGGGATTGGTTCCAGTGTCACATGGCCTACATCTTTCTAAGAAACTGTGTCCTCAGACACAATTGGAGAAAGATAGAATAAGTAAGATCCCATATGCTTCAGCAGTAGGATCCATTAAGTATGTCATGTTATGTACCAAGCTTGACGTTTCCTTTTAACTGAGCATGATATGTAGATATAAAGTAGATACAGTAGAACAAAATTAAATTTATTTCAAGACAATCCTTAAGTATTTGAGAATAACTGAGGATATGTTCTTGGTGTATGGAGGAGATGAGGAGCTTGTCATCAGAGGGTATATTGATTCTGGTTTTCAGAAATATCAGAACGATCTTAAGTCTCAATCTGGATATGTTTTTGTCTCAATGGAGTAGATATGATCTAGAATAGTTCAAAGCAACCAGTTGTCACCAATTTTATAGTGGAGTATGAATATATAGAGGCTTATGATGCAGCCACAGAAGCCGTCTGTATTCATAAGGTTTTCTAAGGTCTTGATGTGGTGCCTAGTAGTAAATATCCTATCACATTTTATTGTGATAATACTACATTGATGGATCATTCAAAAGAACCAAGGTCACATCAACAGAAAAAGCACATACTTTGAAAGTATCACCTCTTAAGGGATTTCTATCAAAGGGGTGAAGTTGCAATGAGAAGAGTGTCCACAGAAGAGAACGTAGAAGACCCCATGACTAAAGGCCTATCTTAGAAGAAGAACGAATATAATGGGAGAGATAGTGGGTAAAAAGTTTTTAGCAGTTGGCTCTAGTCCAAGTGGGAATCTATTGGAGTTTGTGGCCTAGAACCAACTACTTTGTACATTATTCATTAATAAATAACATATCACATATTGATTTTTCTTCTGTATGACAATGCATGTGATAATGTCCCAAGGATAGCTGTTACATTAAAGGTTCATAGTGGATCCCTACTACAATGAGAACCCAGAAGTGCCATAACACTATTCTTGAATATATGTTTATGGCCGAATGATGTTATTTGATGGGAACAAATAATACAAGACACTAGGGGTGAGGACTCATAAAACATTGAGGCACCTTCTCATGATGTGCACCCTTGGTAATATCTAGGAGGATATTATGTTAACGAGACCCACTAGTAGGATATCCACATTTCATAGTGTAATTGGGTGTTCCTATCTAAAGACGCGTGTATTGGTCCTTAGACTTTATGATTATTATTAATGGGTATTACAACTCACACACATAGATGTATTGATGAAAACTATTATGAAACACTATTCGTAGCGAGGTAGGATATGTTGGGTGTGTCACGAGTAATACTGCATTAATAGATATTTCGATAAAGGATTTATCCCTTCTATTCCATAACGAAAGTAGATATCTCAAGCCCTTTGATGGAATTGATATAGCTTAATAAATCCATGGCCATGGTGAGTAATGGGCAAGTTCCATTCCAAAAAAGTCAAAGAAAGAATAATTGAGCACATGGGTTGATGACACTAGCATGCAACCAGCTTGATTCGAGATATCGAGACAAAGAGATTACATTACACTGTAAGAATTTGTAGGAGGTGACATTCCATTTCCTTTCTCTATGGGTGCCTTGATGTGTTTCTAGATGATAACCTTGGACATTTGGCAGACACCTCTTAATGCCAATGAGAAAGAGGCCTAGAGGGTCACACACTAATTGTGTCCAAGTATCTCAGTTAAATATTAAGTTAACAAGTTGAATAAATATTATTCCTAATTTTGGTTTAATAATTATTTAAAGATGCCTGATCTCATTTATTTTGAAACTATTTAACTATAGGAATATATTGTGGGCGAAATAATATATTTATTAGTGAGTAATGTAGTGGTATTTATTTGATAAATAAATACGCATTATTCAAGGTCCAATAAATATGGTGGAGGAAATAAGGAGAATGGAAAAAAAAGTACACACCGTGTATTTTTTCAATGAATTTTTGAGAAATAATATTAATTAATTAATTAATTATTATTAGGTGTAATTCACTGGGTTCATGTCATGTAATAATAATAGTCAACTGTTATTATTAAACATGGATTATTACTAAGAATTAAATGAAATGAATAAATTCCTTCAGGTAATTAATTCATTTTCTTATTCTAAGTAATTAAAATACCAATTATTTAATTGTAATTAGCTTAGCCTATTTGGGTTGTTAACAATAGATCTAGAGAAATATCTCAATCCAAAAAATAATTTCTTTTCATCCAAGATTTCTCTCAAGCTATGAGATAGATCCTCCTCCATCGGATCAAGGAGAGAGCTTTGCAAGAAGCTCTCATGGCGATCTAAGGAGGACATCACAAGAAAAGGATCTTCTGCACTAGCTCCTAGAGATTCCTTTGGAAATATTTGGAGATACGTGGAGCACATGTGGATAAACACTAGAGGAATCCTTCACTTGGATTCTATGATGCAATGATAGATCACATTGGATCTTGAATGGAAACATCAACGGAGAGAGAATTCCATCAAGTTAATTCTTGTCTTTTAATTAAATTAATTATATCCAACATATGATGATCCTATTTATAGTTTTGAGAATACCTTCCATTATTTAATTCATCATTCTTTTTTGAAGATCTGTCATTTTATTATCATGATGGATCTCATATTGATTGTTGTTAATGGAAAAACTAAAGTTGGGTACACCCACCAACGTGCTTCCGCTACGTCCGGGACCTACAATATGATTCTAATATTCATTATTGTTGTATTTTAGTTATGATAAACTTTGATTTTTAGGGTATAGTCTCCCATCTATACTATGATAGAATATATCTACTAGTCAAGAGCCTCTAGAATACAAGGAGGCTCACATGAGGCTATATGGCCATTGGATCAGCTACGTTACTAAGTGAGTTGTGATGGGATGTCACAAAGTTGTATCATATCTTTATCTTACATTTTTATTACTATTTTGTATATTAGATATGATACTAGAAATGTGTTTGAATTTGGTAATGAGCATGTTCCTAGTATTAACTAACCCGTATAGTAGGATAATCCAAATTTCCATGGAAGGGATATTGTTGTTCCGGATTATCCTTATTATGGTTGTATTGATTTAACCATTTGGGTACACACTTGATATGTTGATTTTATTATAACTATTATGGGTTTAATTTTACCATTTTCAAATTATGAAAAATATGTATTCATCTATTGCATCACTATAATCACATGATGATTTATATATGATGCATGTACCATGCCATGTTTATATTACTATGGTAATTACCTTCTGTATATTTTTAGTTCCTATATTTATATGTTAAAATTCTGATACATTTTATGCAAGGATTGGATAAGTAATTTCTTATTCGTGTGTCTTCAATATCCTAAAAATAATTTATCCAATTAGTTTGATGCTAAAACCTTAATTAAAAGGTTACAGAACTTTTGATCCATGGACCATTGGTCACATGGAATGAAACATGTTTATGGTTTTAATTAAATGAATACAAAATTTCAATTTATAAATTAATAGGGAATTTATAAATTGGGAATTGTGATCCATCTTATTCAACCATCGTACATAGATTTGTTATATTTTAAAACTAATGGTAAAGACGTTGTTATAGTTAAATGACTTACCAATTGCAACTTATAAAGCATAGTAATTTATAATTTGGGAATTGTAATGAATTTAAATTGCCTTCTTATATACTTAAATTAGTATGAAATATTAATTTATAATATTAAATGAAATAGTTACAATTAAATGTTGATGAAAATTTCAACATAGTGTGTTTTTCCTCTATAAATTACAATTGGAACACTATATATCGGAACCCCTAATAGGATATACAAAACTTGAACTAGACCTGACCTTAACAATGGGCAGTATGAAGTGTCTCTTGTGATTCCTTATGGTCTTATATGACACCTAAACATGGATTTATGAGCTGGAAGAGGAGTTTTACTCTTATATAAGAAGGATGACAATGGTAAAATTCTCCTATCACTGATATATGTCATTATCAAACCTTATATAAGGTTTTAAATTGGAATTTTTAGAGTTATTCCACAATTGTTTCTTTGAGTCATGCACTAAGAGGGTGGATATGACCATGATATGGCGGTGGTGGGACCTGATCCACCAGTATTACCTCCTGAAGTGACATATATGGAACCTCATATTATGCCCGATCAGGGTACTGGCTCCTAATTTTGATTGGTTTTTCTATAGAACATGAAGACCATAAAATGAGCCCAATGACCAACCCTTACTATGGAATATTTGATGTGAGAATTTTAGCATCAGGATTCAACCCCACATTCATAGGATGACGGACCATAGGCTGTAGAGTCATGGCTGTAGTCCATTCTCTCAATTTTTGAGCATCTCGAGACACTTATTGAGAGGAGAGTGAATCTCTCCATGTATATGCTATGAGATCATTCAATGTGATGGTGGGATATTATTACCCAAGAATATCATCATTGAAATATGGTTTGGAGGAATTTTCAGATAGAATTATATGATTATTTATATCCTTAGTTGTTAAGGGATGAAAAATATATAGATTTTATAACGTTATAGTAGGTTTATTTATCTGTTATAGATTACTCTACATATTTCATCAATCTCCAGTGCATCACACTGATCCTTTATAGTGATGAGTTATCCAGGGATATGTGATTCTAGGATACTCTCAGACATTCCATCCGATTATAGGTGAATATATTTATATTTACCACATTATCTAGGATAGTGAATCATGCACTCATTATTGAGAATAATGTAACATATGATGAAGGTGTGGGATTGGTTGGTTCAACTCCTAGACTAGGAACTTATTCGACTAGTGGAATGAAGCTTAGTTTTAAGCCTTCCCATGGGAATAACATCACCCAGAGTGTGCACTCAGGTTGTTATGTGGTATTCAATCAGTGTGGTAGGAAATAAAATACTAAGATGTAGTGTATTAAGGACTATTTGAGTGTTGGGATTGTGAAAATATGGGTCTTCTTCAGTTTTTTTGCAAAACCTTTCTTCTAGTGGCTAGTGAGAGAGTTTTTTCACCCATTGTACATTTAGGAGTTGGATTATAAACATGAAAACATAGAATATAAAGGTTTTATATGACCCAGTACTTACTAATGGGGTTCACCAATCATTTTCCTAAAGAATTAATATAGTACCCTCATGATTTGTGTAGATTACCATTAGTTGAACCAACATGTAGTTAAGAACCGGTATCCACTTCCAGATATAGTTGACCTATTTGACCAGCTCTGAGGAGTGATAGTTTTCTATAATATTGATATTAGGTTAGTCTACAATCATGTGTGTGTTAGAAAATTATATAAATATATAAAACATTTCGTAATAGATATATGTTGTGTGATTATTTGGTAATACCATCTGGTCATACGAACATTCCAGTAGTATTTATGGATTTGTTGTATCATGTTTTCCACCTGTATCTTGATTAATTTTTGGTAGTATTTGTGAAAAAAACATAGTTTACTCACATACTTTAAAAAATCATTCCCAAAATTTTAATATCATTTTCAATACACTGAAGGGGCATCAAATGTATGCTTATCTCACCAAATGACACTTTTGGATTGATAATCTCTAAATATTGGGTCATAATATCATAGATACAAGAGTGTCTATTTACCCTGAGAATATGAGATCTACTATTTCCTAGAATAATCCTAATAAAATCTATGAAATATTGAGTTTTTTAGGGATAAATGGATATTACAGGTTTTAAATTTAGTATTTATCACATATTACATCAACAATTACAAGATTGACCAAGAAAGGTGTAAATTGTGCATGGTATGAAGCATGTAAGAGTGAATTTATTAGTTAAATTGAATATTTACTTCAACATAGATCTTTATTTTACCTGAGACTAGATGAGGATATACAGTTTTTTGTGTTTCATCAGACATCATACTGGGATATGTTCTGATTCAAGGATATTGAGTTGTGTTTTCTGGGTCTCTCCAATTGATGTATAATGTGTGTAATTACACAAAAAATGATCCCAAGATACCATTTTGGTTTCATGACTTCCATTATTGGACGCATTACTTTCTTAGATATCATTCCGTGGTATATATAGATCACAAAAGTGACAAGTATATTTTTACACAGTGTGGTTTGAATCTCATGTAGAAAATATGGGTTGAATAACTAGATTTGTTAAACATTGATCTTTCCTACACACCTGGTAAAGGCAATACATTCACTGATGCTCTGAGCTAGAAGACTCAGAACAAGGTAGTTCAGGAGTCCATTAGTGAGTGGCAGTTGACGAAACATTCTTATGATATGTACCTAGAGGTCCATGGGAGATATGGGAAGCCTAATATAACAACATTATCAATGAACACTTAACTTATGGATAGATTGAAGATGAATTATGTTTCTAATCCAGAGGGATTGGTCCTATGGCAGAGTGTTTTATGTGAGGACCCACCACCAAGTTGGATCATTGATGAGACTAAGGTATTGTGCATTTATGGAAGTGTTTAGGTTCCATCTGTCATCTGAGAGTAATTTATGAAAGAGTATCATGCTTTTTATTTGTGGGTGAATCCTAGACTTTTGAAGATGTACCATGATCTATGCCACAATTATTTGTGGCCGGGTAAGAAAGGGGGATAACTAGTTGTGTTATTTAGTGTTCCACCTATCAACATGTGAAGGATAATTACCAATGACCAGTAGGACTTCTATACCCATTTTACATTCTAGAGTGCAAATGTGATATGTCACTATAGATTTTGTGATAGGTTTACCTAGGTCACTTTTAGGATATGACGTAGTTTGGGTGATCATATATATATTTAGAAAGATTACACACTTATTTTCTATTAGATATACGTTTTCAGTGGATAAACTATTAAGGAAATATGTCAAAGAGATCATACACCTTCCTAGGGAAACATGTACTATCGTATTAGATAGAAACTCATTTTATTTTATTATTCTAGAAGGGGATATAGTGGGAACTGGGTTCATAGGTACAAATAAGTATATTCTATCACCCATAGACTGAGAAAAAGTATGTGTGTATGATATAGGTATTAGAGGACATGCTTTAGGGTTGTGCTCTCAATTTTGGAGGCTCTTGGGAGAAGTACCTACCACTTACTAAGTTATCTTACAATAACATATTCCAAGAGACTATAAAGATGTATCCTCATGTGCATGTATATGGAAGGTTTTTTCATTCTCCCATGTACTTTTTAGTGGTAGGTGAGACACTACTACTAGTACCTCATCTAATATAGGAGACTTCAAAGATGGTGTACATTGTTAGGAAGTGTATGGATACAACTCAGTATTGGATGAAATGTTACGTTGATCAGGGTAGATGACCTCTAGAGTTTGAGGTTGGGGATTGAGTATTCTTTCATGTTTCACCCAGAATGGTGCATATATGGATTTAGATACAAGGTAATATTTCACCATGTTATGTTGGGCCTTTCTAGATTCTGGAGAGAGTGGGGATGATAGCCTATCAGTTGTAGATACCTCAAACCTACTCTGCTATGAATGAAATCATCTATGCATCACAGTTAATTCATTATCACTTATACGCAACTAATTTTTTAGAATAATGTTGATTATAAAGAGGTATATGAATATTTTGAGGAGAAAAGTATCTACATCATTGACCAAAGCATGAAGGATCTCAGAGGTAGATCAGTTCCTCTAGTACCAATGCTATGGAAGAATGACTATATATAGTAGGAAACCTTGGACAGATAGGTTGATGAACATGGTTAGTGTATGAAGTAATTATTATACAATGATTTTCCACCCTTGTAATGGAAACTCATGGATGAGTTTTTTTAAGGAGGGGAGATTGTAAGATCCCAGATTTTCTAATGAGGTGTGAAATAATTAATTTCTTTATAAATCTATTTTTTTCAAATGGAAGTTAATAAAGG
The DNA here is from genome assembly GCA_963277665.1 of Viscum album. Classification (NCBI taxonomy): domain Eukaryota; kingdom Viridiplantae; phylum Streptophyta; class Magnoliopsida; order Santalales; family Viscaceae; genus Viscum; species Viscum album. The sequence goes on along the minus strand of OY728140.1, from coordinate 91,046,075 downwards.
CTTATGAAAGGGTTTGGATGTTTCTAGGGATCATTTGGAGCTTGAAGCTCTAGTTTTTGGTGGAACATGAAGAGGATCACAGTTGGAACATGGTTTTTAGTAACTGTGATGCTCAATAATGTTTCTCCAAATGAGGTGGAGCACAGTTCATAAACCATGTGAGGTATTCCAAAAAACTATACAAGGAGGTTCATAGAAACTATAGAGGGAATACTTATGGGTTACACATGTTTTCTCAAACCATTTGAATATCCCACACACATAGTTCCACTTAACAAGTATAGGAACATGATTAGGTAGATGGTTCGGAAAACTATTTAAACAAATCACGTGACCTAAAAAAAATTGTGAAATGTTAGTTGTTCACCTACCTTTCTTAATAATTAAACCCATTGTTCTCAAAAAAGATTCATATTATCTCCCCCAAATTTAAGATATCCTCCATACTCCTCAAGCTAGGCATTGAGTATCTCATTGAATTGGCCATCAATTCCTTGACCATCGGGCACATTAGAAGCATATTGGTAAGCTCTCCCATCCTATTACATTTTCCTTCATTTATCTAGCTATGGGGGATGGTAAATTCATGAAATAGTTTCCCCCCTAATTTCATGGAAATCATAACTTTATTCAATTTATCCCAATCAAGACTGAATTGGAGGAAAAAAAAGATGAGGCAGCTACTAAACATTCAAGGTAGGTGGTCTCTTATTTTTCCCAAAAATTATAGTTAGTAATATGTTGAACAGTTTTTCTTTTCACTAAAATTCATGGGTGTCACCTCCTAAATGGAGTTATTGTTACATTAAATGTATAATATTTTGTATATTTTTCATGTGAGACCCATAATAATCGATGAGGTTTAACAACCCTATGTAGTAATACCAATTAGGATGTGTTTCTAGATTTGATAATATGACGATGAGTTGATTATTATCATAGTTCAAATTTAGAGGTGTGACTCTATCCCTATTGTATTGGGAGGTTATGAATAATAAAATGAGATAAATTAATTAAACAGAATGGAATGAATTGAGCACTTATAGTCTTTCTTAGCCTTGGCTATGTGATTGAACAACCTTTCAAGGGGAGTTATATGTATTCATTATAGATGAGATATATAGTTTAATTAAATGTATTTTTCATGGGTTTAGTCATACTAAGGGACCATGACCATCCATTATTCCATACTAAAGGTGATACATCATATCTAACTAATAATTAAATGGATGGGTTCATTGGATTTATTAAATTAAAATTAATTATTAAATGGATTTATATAATTCATTTATGAATACATGGGTTCTCATATGAACTCCATGGATGAGAATGCTTGGTTAATTAGATTCACTTTATTCCTGGAGTGATAGTTGGGTTCTATGTGTGGAATTTCATAGAGGGACTACAAGGGCCTCTTTTTTTATTATCCCATGAGTGAAACTTGGGCTCCATATGTGGAGGGTCAAGGATAAAATCCTAGGGAGATATCTTTACACTATACATAGAGAGATACCTGGGTTCCTATGAGGAATTCCATGGATGGGATTATCAGGTAATGGGTTCTTACTGTACTTGGAGAAATACCTGAGTTTTCCAAGTGGAATGTCTTGTAGGGGTTTTGGGTTCCAATTACTTAAATAATTAATTATTCTAAGTGATGCATTAGACAAGTCAAAGAAAATTCTTGGATTCATTCAATACTTTTATACTTGATGGCCATGTTATGTCCCTTTACCATGTGTAATGAAATGTGATGTGTTCATCTCTTATAATGATTTAATCCATGGTGGATTCCTTGGATATGATTTAGGTCCCGAGCCTCTTATATAAATAAAACTATAAATGTAAAATATTTCAAAGGAATTCCACATTAACAAGATGTTGGTGGTATCATTTCAGTGTCCTAATTTTAATTTGAACTGACATGTTTATTACATATTTTGGTAATATCTTTCATTATCAAGTACACACTTTTTATTTATTTATTCACGGACTGGATGACATTAGAAACCATATGTGGTGGACTAGTGATTACATCTCACAGAGTGTCTGGGAAACTAATTAGTACTATTACATACATCATATAAGGTGGGAAAAGGGAAAGGGGACTACTATGGAAACTTGATTTATCTGTACTATAATGGAGTATAGGATAAGAGGAACAATATTATTCTTGTGATTCTATTGGAGATAGATTTTGATATTATGTTATTTTTTCTATACCATGTTTTCTATGCCTACTTCTATGTATCCTATGTATTCCCATTTTTTATATTAGCATTACATGCTCAACATGATTTTGAATATGACTTTGGATATGATTTATACTAGTTTATATATAATATATGGAATATTTAATTATTCTTATGTTTGTTATTTATTTAGTATTAGTATGTTTTTCCATTATTGTTATATTTCTATTATTCCACGTTTTGATTATGATGGTATATTCTCCAGTGGTTTGGATACCGTTATTGAGTGATATAGGCCAAGATGTCACAAAACCTTTGGGGAATACTAATACATATTGTATAAGGCCCCAGCCTTAAACCTTACTTAATCTTGAGTTATTACAAGAATACACATTGAGGATCTTTTTGGGTTTCGAGTTTTAGAGAATTAGATCATAAAACTTGCATTACATTCCACATTTAAACAAAGTGGTTACATAAAGATAGTATTCATCAACGGAACATATTTAAAATAAAACATGGATTCTTTCTTGACACTTCCTTGACACTATCATCATATCATGTACCTTTCCCTTGACCTGTGAAAAACATTTCAAAAAAGACTTGGGATGAGCATAAAAAGCTCAGTATGGGTTATATAAAAAAAATATGGAAAGGGAACATGAGTTCATATATACATAAGAATGAAATCATACTTTACCCATAAAACATAAGCACTTTAACATACCTCATCAAATCATGAATAAATCATAGAAATCATAAGACATAAAGGTAACTTGAGGCATTCATAACATTCTTACGTAGGGAGTAACCCTCTTGGTTACATTTGGAATACCCATCACAGTATATTCCCTAAATCTCTTCAGAGAAACCTTAACGTTTCACTCCTTCGTGTTACCCAATGCATTAGAGAGCTATATCGGGCTCAACTGCCCTTAGTTTATCACGGAACCACCCGTCTTCATAATAATGCCCAAGAACCTCAACATAATCTTATCACATAAAACATGCATATAGGAAACATAACATTTCCACCTTTCAATCACAAGATATCAATAAAAAAAATTGATATAAAAACATTATGAAAACCATTTTCAATACCAAAATAAAAGAAAAGTAAAACATGGTATTTATTTTTCTTTTAAAAAGAAGGTATGGCTTGTAGAGGAAGCCGAAACTCAAATAATGGTCACGGCGGCGGAGAAGTCGTTGTCGCCGCATACGTATGACAAAAACATTACCTTTTGTCGTTTAGTAAAACGCTTTGTGTAAAAAATATTCCTTTTGAATAAATGTAAAAGTCAAAGGGGTTTATAAACCGTATAAAAGAAGGTTGCATATAAAACAAAATATGCCTCAATGAAAGGAGATTGAGACGAAGTCCTGTACCTCGGGTCTGACTTGACTCGGTCGTTCTTTAATCTCCTGAATAATAAACATGAGTTAATTTCTACTTGTTTAAGAACCTTTTTCAAGTTCATTATTCCTTTTATATCACTTATTTCCATGTCATGAACACTATGTAATTATTTAAGTTAATAACGGTCATTTTAATGATCATTGGTACTTTAGTCAAAAATAAACCCTTTATAATTACGTGTTGTTCATGTATCCATTATATCCATGATTATAATCATTATGTATATATAATATATATCCAGTATATATATGCATTTATAATATTACATAATCATTTAGAGGTAAGAAATGAAATGCACCGTTCTTGGAGACGGTAAGCCGTACGTACGCATGAACGCTACTTTCATTTCTATTTCGTATTTTATAGAATGGAATCATAATGATATAAAGGTATATTATAATTCCAGTATAATATCATATATAATATCAGAGTTCCATCCTTTATACATCCCACATATGATATTTAACGAATCAAATCACTTTGAGGGGGCGGTAGTCCACACTTCCTTAAATGAAGATATCCCATTTACCCATAATGGAAACCATAAAGGTATGACCAAAATGAAAAATACAGAAGCTTAAGGAAAACATAAACATATTATATATCATATATAAATATAGTGACATCTTAATGGCCACCTTTGAAGGTGTTAAAAGAATGTTGAACAATCATCATTTAGGGAGGCATAAATTCACCATCCACGGAAACAGTATGTCCCTTAACCATTAGATGTAGGTGTGTGTAAGTGTAGCTCGAATACATATTATAAAAAAATCCTAGTATATTGAGGATACTGGAGTTGTTACAAAAGAAAAGAATAAAAAGAGTTAAGGGGGTTGGAGAAACAAAATCAAACAAAAGGACTCAAAAGAAGACATTACCTTAAAATCGGGTAACTCTCTTAGATTTGAGCTCAAAGGCTTCCTTAAGAAGACTTCTTCCCAAAGTGAGGCTTCAAAGAGTAATAGAGGGATGTGGAGAGCCAAAATGGGCAGGGGTTGGCCGAGACAAAGGGTTTGGGAGTGTGGGTAAGGAGGTAGAGGTGGGGGCCTTTTATAAGAGGAGAGGAGGGGCACTCTTGGAAGGTAAAGAAAAGTCACTTTATTTTAAAATGGTATTCGGATTTAAGAGGTCCCACATTGATGTGTTTCAAGGATAAGGTGATAAGGGTTCTAAATCCACCAATAAATTAGGTTTTGGCCATGTTTAGGTCTTATATTTAACATTATCATTCCATTTTATTTAAATCGTTGAATAATGAGGTCATCACTGCATCATGATGATGTCATAAATAATTTAATTTATTTAAAGTCTAAAAATTATAAAAAAATACTATGATGTAGGAAATCCTATTATATTTCCAATGACTATTTATAATAAAAAATCTGATCTTTATACCCCCATGTAAAAATTGTTTGAGTAAAACATCTCATGTTTGTGTCATTTTTACTTTTACATTAAATAAAAAGTTATTTATGTCATTTCCCAACCAAAGTGGCTCCATGGGGTCCCCAAGTTGACCCATGGATTGTCGTGGTCGGCCATGACACATCCAATGAGGGTAAGACATGTTTCAAGCTCATATCATTTTATTAAAACATTATTTTTACCTTAAACTACAGTAATTACCTCTAATCGCGATTAAGAACTTAAGAGTTACTATTCACCAAAAATTTATTTTAATCTTATTGAACCACATTTTACTTCTTAATGAAAACCATATATATCAGATTTTGAAATTCAAAACACAGAAGTGGTAAAATTTCATTTAAACGAAAAATCAGTTTTTATAAGTACCACTTAGTGGTTTCACTATTCATCAAAAATTGAAGTTTTTCAGAAAAATACCAATAATTCACCCTAAGCTATATCTGATATTCCGAATTCAAAAATGAAGTCTATTTTAAAAAATTAAAAACATATAAGTTACATTAATTAATTTAATAATTAATTCCCACTGTCATGACAAATAGCTTGTTTTTATGAAACAATATGTATCAAAAGATTGACACCAGTTTAAGTCAAATTTCAAAGTGAAATTGATTCCAATGACCATCATTGGATTAAATGGTAAAAATATATTCTAATTTAACTTCAAAACCAATTCAAAATATAATCTAATCATATAAATAAATTAGATTAAAAAGCAGTTTTGATGTAAAATGCAGTATTTTTCACTATTCATTAAAAAAATGAACATTGTCCGAAAAATACAAAAAATTCACACAAAGTAAATTTTGATGTCCCAATCATAAATAATAAGTTTATTTTGAAAAACATAGCTTATAAAATTGTCAAAAGATACATTTAAAAATGGTTTTCCATCAAAAGGCAGTAAAACAATCTTGTAAAAATATTAGTGTATTCTATGCTTAAGATTGGATTTATTTTCATTTTAAGCCTCTAAAACACTATCTAATTCATTAATAGACATAGATAAAAATATATATTATTTATTACTTACTTGGGATGTTACATCCTTCCCCCCTTTTGAGAATTGCGTCCCCGTAATTTATTTACTTATCAAATAAATGGGGGTACTTATCCCTCATTGCATTTTCAGATTCCCATGTTTCCTCTTCCATCATGTGGTTTTTCCCCAAAACCTTTACCTGATTAATCACCTTATTTCGTAACACTTGCTCCCTGTGGTCAAGAATCTGGACCTATTGTTCCTCATAAGATACGTTCTCTTCCAGTTGAACTACCTCTGGACTCAAAACCTGAGATGGATCTGGCATGTACTTTCTCAGCATCAAAACATGAAAAACATTGTGTACCTGAGATAAACTTGGAGGTAAAACCACTCGGTAAGAAACTGATCCAACTCTCTCCATAATTTAATATGGTCTAATGAACCTTGGACTCAGCTTTCCTTTCTTACCAAATCTCATCACACTTTTCCAAGGAGAAACCTTGAGAAAAACATGATCACCTACCTCGAAAGATAGATCCTTCCTCCGGTTATTCGCATAACTCTTCTGCCTGCTCTGAGCTGTTCTCATGTGCTTCTGAATCAGTTGAACTTTTTCTGCCATCTCTTCTACCAATTCTGGTCCCATCAACTTCCTTTCACCCACTTCATCCTAGAAAGCTAGAGTTCGACACTGCTTCCCATATAATGCCTGAAATGGTGCCATCTGTATACTGGAATGAAAACTGTTATTATATGAAAATTCAACCAAAGAAAGATGTTGGACCCAACTTCCCTGGTAATACATAGAGAAAGAACGTAGAATATCCTCCAGGGTCTGAATTGTTCGTTCTGACTGCCCATCTGATTGAGGATGAAAAGCTGTACTAAAATTTAATTCAGTACCCAACGAATTCTGAAGGCCTTTCCAAAAGTTAGAAGTGAACCTGGGATCACGGTTAGATACAATGGAGAGAGGAACTCCATGTAACCTGACTATCTCTTTAAGATACAAATGGGAATGTTGATCTAGGGAAAAAGTATCTCGTATAGCAAGGAAATGAGCAGATTTAGTCAAGCGATCAACAATAACCCAGATTGCATTATTACGTCGAGATGTCTTCGGTAATTCCACAACCAAGTCCATGGATATATTCTCCCATTTTCACTCTGGCATTGGTAGAGGCTGAAGCATCCCTTTCGGTAACTATCGCTCTGCTTTAACCTGTTGACATGTCAAACACTTCACAGTAAAATCAGCAATATCTCTTTTCATTCCATCCCACCAGTAATACTCCCGCAGATCTCTGTACATCTTAGTACTGCCAGGATGAACTGAAAACGGAGAACTATGAGCTTCACATAACAAATCTCTCTTCAACTGTGAATCACAAGGCACACACAATATCTTCCCAAATTTCAAAATGCAATTAGTATCAATGTTGAATTCAGGCAACTTACCTTTCTGAACCAGCTCTACCTTTTTCTGCGACTCACTATCTTGCTTCTGTGCTTGCTTGATTCTATCTGATAGAGATGATCTCACTGATACCTGAAACAAAACAGAAGAACTTCCTGCACCAACAACTTCTATGCCAAAGTTCATCAAATCCTTAACCAAAGGATCATGTTCCAAGCGCAATATTGCTAATGAAGCATTACTTTTTCGACTCAAAGCATCAACCACTTTATTTTCTTTTCCCGGATGGTAATGAATTGTACAATCATAATCCTTGATTAATTCAAGACATCTCCTCTGTCTCATGTTTAACTTTTTCTGAGTGAATATATTCTTTAAACTTTTGTGATCAGTATATATTTCACACTTTACTCCATACAAATGATGCCTCCAAATTTTTAATGTGAAAACAACAGCAGCTAATTTCAAATCATGTGTAGGGTAATTTACCTCATGAGTTTTCAACTATCGTGAAGCATAAGTAATTACCTGATCATTCTGCATTAGGACGCAACCAAGTCCTTTCAATGAAGCATCACTGTATATAACAAACTCACCATTCCTAGAAGGTAGTGCCAAAACTAGAGCATTCACCAATCTTCTTTTCAATTCCTTAAAACAATCATCACATTCTTTTGTCCAGATAAACTTAACACCCTTCCGAGTTAGCTTAGTCATTGGACTAGATAACCGTGAAACATTTCTAACAAACCTTCGGTAATATCCTGCCAAACCAAGGAAGCTACGAATCTTAGTTACATTTGTGGGTCTTAGAAATTCTTCAACAACCTTTGTTTTTACAGGATCAACAGTTATCCCATCTTTAGAAACAATATGACCAAGGAAAGAAATTTGTTGCAACCAAAACTCACACTTTCTGAATTTTCCATACAGTTTCTTTTCTTTAAGGTTTTCAAGATAACCCTTAAATGTCTTTCATGCTCCTCTTTACTTTTATAAAACACCAAAATATCATCAATGAAAACCACCACAAACTTATCCAAGAACTCATGGAAAATTCTATTCATTAAGTCCATGAATACAGCAGGTGCATTGGTTAGCCCAAAAGGCATTACTACAAATTCATAATGGCCATATCTTGTACGGAACACGATCTTCGGAACATCTGATTCCTTTACCTTCAGCTGATGGTACCCCGATCTCAAGTCAATATTTGAAAAATACTGAGCTCCCTGGAGCTGATCAAACAAATCATTGATATGAGGCAAAGGATATTTTTTCTTAACAGTGATGTTATTCAAGGCTCTATAATCAAGGCAAAGTCTCATTGAACCATCTTTCTTTTTAAAAAATAAAACAGGATCACCCCATGGTGATGTGCTAGGTCGAATGAAACATTTCTCTAATAAATCTTGCAATTGCTCCTTCAACTCTAAAAGTTTAATTTGAGCCATTCGATAAGGGGGTTTTGAAATTGGCTTATCATCAGGAACTAAGTCAACGGTAAACTCAACTTCCCGATCTGGTATTATTCTAGGCAACTCATCAGGAAAAACGTCAGGATACTCATTTACCACTGGCACATCATTAATATGAACAGTTACTTTATTTTCAACGATGTGTGCAAGGTAACATTCATTTCCATCTTTTACAAGTTTCTTGGCCTCTTGATAAGTTATCAATAGTAAGGGTTCATTCTTTTACACAAATTGAAAGTCTTTCTGAAAAGAAACTTCTTTAGCTCTATAGTCAATCTTAGCATGGTAAATAGAGAGCCAATCCATACCCAGGATAACATCAAACTCAACTAGAGGTAGAACAATAAGGTTTGAAAGTAGGTTCTTTCCACAGATAAGGATATAAAGATTATTATAAATTCTTTTTTCCTCAATATTTCCCCCAGGTGTTTTTACCAAAAGTTCAGGAGTCATTTCTTGAGATGGTATTCCCATTTTACTAGAAAAGGTTTCAAAGATGAAAGAATGTGTAGACCCCGAATCAAACAACACACTGGCATAATCTGAAAAAACAAACAAAGTACCTGATACCACTTCATTTGATGGCCCAACATCTGCTGAAGTAGTTGCAAATGATTTCACCACCCCTTTCTACTTGTAGTCTAACTGCTTCCCATCACCCAAGATCTTTGTCGGACACTCGTTTGCATAGTGACCCATCTCATTGCACTTATAACAATTCACTAACTATAAATCAAATTTGGTCTTACCATCACCCTGATCTTTTCCAGTGAAATCACGAGCCTTATGTCCCATCTTACCACATCGGTAGCACTTTCCAGAATTCAGAAGTCATTCCCCAGTATTACTTTTTCCACATTTATCACAAACTGGAAACTTAGATTTCTTACCAACAGACTTTTTTGAAGAATTCTTACCTTTCTCCTGCCACCTCGGTCTCTTCTTCTGTTGGTTGTTATAGAACACTTTATCATCGGCAAACTCCATTTCCACCTTCTCAGCACATCAAACAAGCTTTTCATAACTTTTAAACTCACGAGAAGCTAATGCCATTCGATATTTTGGCTTTAATCTGGAGTAAAAACGATTGATTTTACTATCAAGGTCTCAGATAAAATTTGGAGCATACCTTGCCAATCGAGTAAACCTTTCTTCATAGGTAGCCACTGAGTCTTCCTCTTGCCTCAATTCCAAGAATTGTTTTTCCATCCTAAGTCGAACAGCCTTAGGAAAATAATTTTCAGGAAACATACCTTTGAATTCATCCCAGTTGGGAGCATCAATCTCATCAGCATCCCTGATATTTTTAACCATCGACCACCACTGATCTGCTTCACCCTCCAAACGATAAATAGCAAGACTAACCTTTTGATTTTCTGAACACCCCATGACATAAAAAATTTTCTCCAGTGCTTTAATCCACCCTTTAGCTAGCACATGGTCAGATGATCCTCTGAATGATGGGGGATGTTTCCTCATGAAATGTTCCACCATAGAAACGTTCCTCTGTGGTTGATCAGGCTGATCTCATGTATGGATACCACCACCATTTATCACTTGAGTCAACTGCACCATTACTGCAACAAACTGTTCAGTTCCAATTCTGACCATCTTAGGATGCTGATTCGAAAGGTTATTTGCTTCTTCATGCCTTCCTTGCATTGCTTCCCTGTTTCCTCTACGAAAAACTATTCTGAACAAACATGTCTTAGATGAAGCAACATGGTAATTTTCAAATACTATATCACTTCAATCTGAACATAAAAAAAATATTTTTGGATAATCATTTAATAGAATTCTAACTCCTAAAGTTATCTAAACTGACCTCTAATACCAACTATAAGGCCCCAGCCTTAAACCTTACTTAATATTGAGTTATTATAAGAATACAAATTGAGGATCTTTTCGGGTTTAGAGTTTTAGAGAATTAGATCATAAAACTTGCATTAGATTCCACATTTTATCAAAGTGGTTACATAAAGATAGTATTCATCAACGGAACATATTTAAAATAAAGCATGGATTCTTTCTTGACTCTTACTTGACACTATCATCATATCATGTACCTTTCCCATGACCTGTGAAAAACATTTCAAAAAAGACTTGGGATGATCATAAAAAGATCAGTATGGGTTATATAAAAAAATATGGAAAGGGAACATGAGTTCATATATACATAAGAATGAAATCATACTTTACCCATAAAACATAAGAACTTTAACATACCTCATCAAATCATGAATAAATCATAGAAATCATAATACATAAAGGTAACTTGAGGCATTCATAACATTCTTACGTAGGGAGTAACCCTCTTGGTTACGTTTGGAATACCCATCACAGTATATTCCCTAAATCTCTTGGGAGAAACCTTAACATTTCACTCCTTCATGTTACCCAATGCATTGGAGAGCTATATCGGGATCAACAACCCTTAGTTTATCACGGAACCACCCGTCTTCATAATAATTCCCAAGAACCTCAACATAATCGTATCACATAAAACATGCATATAGGAAACATAACATTTCCACCTTTCAATCACAAGATATCAATACAACACATTGATATAAAAACATTATGAAAACCATTTTCAATACCAAAATAAAAGAAAAGTAAAACATGGTATTTATTTTTCTTTTAAAAAGAAAGTATGGCTTGTAGAGGAAGCCGAAACTCAAATAATGGTCACGGCGACGGAGAAGTCGCTGTCGCCGCATACGTACGACAAAAACATTAACTTTTTTCATTTAGTAAAACACTTCATATAAAAAATATTCTTTTTGAATAAACATAAAAGTCAAAGGGGTTTATACACTGTATAAAAGAAGGTTGCATATAAAACAAAATATTCCTCAATGAAAGGAGATTGAGACGAAGTCCCATACCTCGGGTCCGACTTGACTCGGTCATTCTTTAATCTCCTGAATAATAAACTTGTGTTAATTTCTACTTGATTAATAACCTTTTTCAAGTTCATTATTCCTTTTATATCACTTATTTCCATGTCATGAACACTATGTAATTATTTAAGTTAATAACAGTCGTTTTAATGATCATTGGTAATTGAGTAAAAAATAAACCCTTTATAATTACATGTTGTTCATGTATACATTATATCCAGGATTATAATAATTATGTATATATCATATATATCCAGCATATACATGCATTTATAATATTATATAATCATTTAGAGGTAAGAAATGAAATGCACCGTTCATGGAGACGGTAAGCCGTACGTACGCATTAACGCTACTTTCATTTCTATTTCGTATTTTATAGAATGGAATCATAATGATAAAAAGGTATATTATAATTACAGTATAATATCATATATAATATCATAGTTCCATACTTTATACGTCCCACATATGGTATTTAACTAATAAAATCACTTTGAGGGGGCGGTAGTCCGCACTTCCTTAAATGAAGATATCGTGTTTACCCATAATGGAAACCATAAAGGTATGCCCAAAATGAAAAATACAGAAGCTTAAGGAAAACATAAAAATATTATATATCATATATAAATATTGTGACATCTTAATGGCCACCTTTTAAGGTGTTAAAATAATGTTGAACAATCATCGTTTCAGGAGGCATAAATTCACCATCCACGGAAACAATATGTCCTTTAACCATTAGATGTAGGTGTGTGTAAGTGTAGCTCGAATACTTCTTATAACAACATCCTAGTATATTGAGGATACTGGATTTGTTACAAAATAAAAGAATAAAAAGATTTATGGGGGTTGGAGAAGCAAAATCAAACAAAAGTACTCAAAAGAAGACATTACCTTAAAATCGAGTAACTCTCTTAGATTTGAGCTCAAAGGCTTACTTGGGAAGACTTCTTCCCAAATTGAGGCTTCAAGGAGTAAGAGAGGAATGTGGAGATCAAAAATGGGCAGGGGTTGGCTGATCCAAAGGCTTTGGGAGTGTTGGTAAGGAGGTAGAGGTGGGGGCCTTTTATAAGAGGAGAGGAGGGGCACTCTTGGAAGGTAAATAAAAGTCACTTTATTTTAAAATGGTATTCGGATTTAAGAGGTCCCACATTGATGTGTTTTGAGGATAAGGTAATAAGGGTTAGAAATCCACCCATCCAATAGGTTTTGGACATGTGTAGGTCTTAGATTTTACACTATCATTCCATTTTATTTAAATCGTTAAATAATGAGGTCATGGCTGCATCATCATGATGTCATAAATAATTTTATTTATTTAAAGTCTAAAAATTATAAAAAAAACTATGATGTAGGAAATCGTTTTATATTTCCAATTACTATTTATAATAAAAAATCTGATCTTTATAACCCCATGTAAAAATTGTTTTAGAAAAATATCTCATGTTTGTGTCATTTTTACTTTTATATTAAATAAAAAGTTATTTATGTCATTTCCCAACCAAAGTGGCTCCATGGGGTCCACAAGTTGACCCATGGATTGTCTTGGTCGGCCATGACACATCCAATGAGGGTAGGACATGTGTCAAGCTCATCTCATTTTATTAAAACATTATTTTTACCTCAAACTACAATAATTACCTCTAATCGCGATTAAGAACTTAAGAGTTACTATTCGCCAAAAAATTATTTTAATCTCAATGAACCACATTTTACTTCTTAATGAAAACCATGTATGTTGGATTTTTGAAATTCAAAACACAAAAGTGGTAAAATTTCATTTAAACGAAAAATCAGTTTTTATAAGTACCACTTAGTGGTTTCACTATTCATCAAAAATTGATGTTTTTCAGAAAAATACCAAAAATTCACCCTAAGATATATTTGATATTCCGAATTCAAAAATGAATTCTATTTTACAAAATTCAAAACATATAAGTCACATTAATTAATTTAACAATTAATTCCCGCTGTCATGACAAATAACGTGTTTTTATGAAATAATAAGTATCAAAAGATTGACACCAGTTTAAGTCCAATTTCAATGTGAAATTGATTCCAATGACCATAATTGGATTAAATGGTAAAAATATATTCTAATTTCACTTCAAAACCAATTCAAAATATAATCTAATCATATAAATAAATTAGATTAAAAAGCAGTTTTGATGTAAAATGCAGTATTTTTTACTATTCATTAAAAAATGAACATTGTCTTAAAAATACCAAAAATTCACACAAAGTAAATTTTGATGTCCCAATAATAAAGAATAAGTTCATTTTGACAAACATAGCATATAAAATTGTAAAAATATATATTTAAAAATGGTTTTCCATCAAAAGGCAGTAAAATAATCTTTTAAAAATATTAGTGTATTCCATGCTTAAGATTGGATTTATTTTCATTTTAAGCCACTAAAACACTATCTAATTCATTAATAGACGTAGATAAAAATATCTATTATTCATTACTTACTTGGGATGTTACATATTGTTCTTGGTATTTCCATGTCAATGATTCTTCATTATAATTTTATCATCTATACAGGTGGATTTTGGATAGGTATCATCCTTAAACCATTTTCACCATATTACAAGGTTGAGGTTTTCACTATATTACACAAGTGAATAATTCAATTTGTTATGTAAGTAAATATAAAATGAATCCCAAAAATCCCCTTTATGATGACGTTCCACAAGTTATTCTCATCTACCAAAATTCTTCATGTAGACCAAAATCTATCTTGGGATTCTATTACATCCAAAATTTTATATTTCTTCTAAAATACCAATTCTTCAACTGCCTTATAATATTTTGAATGAAAAATATACAACTTGGTATCTATTTTATACCTTGTTTCCTTGATCATGTTTAGAATATATTCAGAAGCCTCTCTAAACTCATTCTTCCTGGAACACAATATTTTAATTCAACCCATTGAATAACCCAATAAGTAAACACTGAAGCTCTGGTATGACCTTTATAACTTCATGCAGAAAAACATAGATCTTATTATTATTATTATTATTACTACTACTACTACTATAATAATAACAATAATTATTACTATTATTATTATTGTACCACCACTACATCATCATCATCATCATCATATTCTTCTATTTCTTTTATTATTCTTTGAAACTTAGCTGGTTTTCTACATCCACATAGGTTTATAAGATTCTTCTTCTTCTAATTACATATCCCTAATTCTCTTAGTTATATTAGTTTTAGTGCAAATAAACAACATAAATATCTATTTATATTATCTAATATTTTATTTTTATCTATTTTTAACATATCTATATAGGATACCACTCACTTTTAATAGGTGCTTTATAAATTTTTAGAAAATATAAATATGTTCGAATTTGTGTGCAATCCAAAACCGGCTTGCAAATCCACCCATGATTATCCATATTAACTTCTTAGACCAATTTTCACATGGATTTATCAATAACAATTGCAAGATTAAGCTTTTATTATATTCATTAACATTTTTACTCTTGAAAAAAATATATCTTCTCTTTTTAACTAGTGGCTTGTGATTTTCTTCCTCTTAGAAAGCCTCCATAAAAATCTATATATCAAACTTATTTATAGCTATATAATATATACATGTCACATCAGTTGTAGTGTGACTCTTTCCTAATATAGTGTGATATATTCTAGGAAACCAATACTGACTCAATATTTAATATATATCTATATATTTTCATCCCTTCTTTTATTTCTCATTTCTGGCTTGAATCACAAATTATTTTTTGATATTCAAAGAATTAAATATATTTTCTAATATATTATCATTATAATTTTAAAAAAAAGATCATCTTAAAGTCTCTGTTTTAGATTGGATAAATTACTATCCTTCTATCTCAGTAATCTTTTAAATATTCATATTTATTCATGGAGTTTATATTTTTACTCAATCATTTACCTTAGATCAAAATGCTTTAACCTAGGATGAAAACCCAAGGTATCAACTCAATAATACCTAAATTATTATTTAAAACATGTACAGTTTCATTTTCTTTATCAAGAATATCTTTCACCTAATAAGCATCATCCATCACAAATAATTTAAGTGTTTACGATACCTGAACAATAGTTCTGGAATCATCTGAAATATCTTTTTTCTTAATAGAATTTAATTCTAGAAACCTCATATTTTAATTTTATAGAATTATATGATTTTTATAAGTTTTATAAGACTCATAAAAAATATATAATAAACATATATTGAATCTAATTACACAAATAAAAGTTTATATGACTTATATATTGATTCTAATGACTCATACACTACAATAGAGTGAATCCTATGTTAGTCATTCCGTTGTCAAATTTTATGTATACTAGAAATGAATCATGCAATATATTTTTCACCACTAATAATAATCATAAATATATTTACTATTGAATCATAAATAAAACTCATATGTTGGTCATTCCATTGTCGAATTTTATTCATACTAAAAAATGAATCATATGAAAAATTCAAAATGAATCATACATAGTTTTTTTCACCTCTAATATGAATCATAAATAGAGTTATTATTGAATCATAAAAATATTCCTTTTACTCTTAAATTACTCATACACAACACTAGATGATTGATACACAAATGGAAAATAATTCATAAAAAACATAGGAAATTTTCTAAATTTCCATCATTTGGAAACAAAATCATTATTTATTTATATAATATTATAGTCACATATTATTTATCATACGAGCTCATAAATATATTAATTTTTTTTTACCATCAGATAATTAAACATAGGAATTATTAAAATAATTAAAAACTATTTTATCTTGATTCTATTGGTTTTTAGCAGCATGTAAATACTCGAAATTAAATATTCTATGAGATTGCAGAAATTATATTCGACATCCACACATATCCTCTGAAAACATTTATTCATGATATATAATACTCTATTTTAATTATCCTTCATGCAAGATAAGTCAGGTATGGTTTCTCTATTATATAAACTAGCTTCTTCTAAAAATTTAAAATTACTTAAATGACAACAACAAAGGATGTCTTGTATTGTTTAGTTCATCTAGATTATTTTACCAAATATTGCATTTAGTATTTTTAGATAATAATTCTATCATATTATAACTTATATTTGATTTGATTACCACCTCTATAATAATCATATTTTTAATGGGATTCTGCTTATTTCTATCCATCAAGGTTCTTCAACGATAGTTGTACTTTCATAAATATTATTTATTAATGAATATATGGGTAGCCTATAATTATTCAATGGGTAGATACTCACTCCATAAACCATCACATAAAATTTAGATAATTATATTAATAATATTCCTATAAATATGTCTAATTTAAAAAAAACTACAACTACAACCCAAAATTGTCTATAGTTAAACATATCCATGAAATTTTTAGGTAAATTGAAAAAAAACTATGATAAAAAGTAGGATATATGGTTAATAAATTTTCAATTATATTTTTAATATTCTAAATAATTTCATATAAAATTGAATATTCATGAAATTGGGCCTGGGATAGGTGACTAGATGTCACTACATATTTGATGAGACTAGTAATAAAGACATGTATAATTATTTAATGTGGCATTGTTATCTAGAAAAATGGATTGTGGAGAAATTGAAATTTGAAATGGAAAACCCATTAACTTTGAAGTATTTTAGTGTATGGTTGGTGTATAATACCCAATATGAAGTTATAGACAAAAAAATATCATGGAGGGAAAGGGAAGATTTAGTGGATGGATCTAGGATAAGTGATCTAGACCTTTGTATATGTCCTACATGGATATGAATCAATCCACATTTAGTTCTAAGAATATTCTTTACTATGGAGATAATAAGGGATACCCAACATAAAGTTATAAATCATACACCAAGGTTGAAAGTGGAATGATACTACATGAGAATTTACATCCGGGCCCAAGATAAGTGATCTTGGACTTACTACATATCCTATGGGAATAGGAATCAAGAAATGCATTGTTCTTGAAACATGTAGTTTTATCCTAGTGTAGAGATGATGAAATAAATACAACATAAATTTGATTGTCCTATACAATGAAATCATCCATATATTTTCCACTAATGTAAGTGTATTACATAATATAGAGTGGAATACATAGATAAGTTTAAGGCCATATAGTATGTGGTTAATGTAGTAAAATTTATGATCTTGTAAGAAGGACCACAAGCTATGTAGTTTAAGGTCACATGATAAGGACTATACATCATGTAGTTGAAAGTCATGCAGTATGTACCTTTTGAACCCCATAATTTGTTATGTGTAGTACTACATTTTAAATCTCACATTGGTGGGTAGTGAAATATTCCCCTTAGAAATTGTGATTAGGGAATATTATTCATTAATTTATTACCTCTATATAATTTAAGGATCTTCTCATTTAGATTATTGCTTAAAGGGTTTCATCCTCGTTATCATTGGAATATTAATGCTATCACCGATTTCATTGAATAAATGAGTGGAGGAAAACATTTTTTTTGAATGATTGAGATACATGGTTATGGTGAATTTCAAGGTTTTTTAATGGGTGGAACATTTTCTCAACATGATTCTACAATTAATCAAAATAGATATGTTTTCATTCATTCTCGGTCAACTGTTCATAAATACTTGTTCAGAGTGAAGAAAACTAGACATTAATAGGTAATTATTCCTTTTTTTCACATTGGATTATATGGGGTCTCTTGTGTGGGGTTATATGATGTGGTGAAATAATCTTAAAAATAATTGAGAAGTTTTTCAGCCTAAGAATATTTATCCTTGTCCACATTTTTTTAAAGATAATTTATTAATACTTTTTAAATTCCATTATTTTCACATTCAAAGTAAAGTTCTATTTGGATAAATGATTGTAATGGATATTTTTCTCTAAATATTTTTTTTATTTTAGACATATATAAGTCTATTTAATTATGTGAAATAATTGTTTCGGGAAATCAAATTCCAGTGATGATATCAAAATTCAAAAAATGTATCACGGACTTCATTATAGTCTCTCTTAAGGCTATAACTTTATCTTATTTGGACAAAAATTTAATAGTAGTGATTATTAATTTTATGTTTTTAATGGTTCATGGAGGGTATAGACCCATGAAGTATATACAATAAGTGGTGAATGTATATGTTTATTTTCAAGTGAAAATAACATATTAGGACGATGAATAAAGTTATATCAAACCTAAAATGTATGCCAATTCCTTGTAAACTCCATATAATCATGAATCATTGATGACCAAAAGTACTCAAACCTTATAATTTGAGGAAAGATCCCAGTTCCTATTTGATTCACACCATAGGATCCTATATGATCTTCTTAAAAGATGATGAGAATTTATTTTCCTTTGATACACCAGTGAAGGTGCCCAAACAATTCTTATTTACTCAGGGATTTTGGATGCATGGACCATTTAAATAAAAAAAATATGTTTCTTATCAATTAATAAGACACCATTTAGACCACTCTTGTAGAATAACCCTATTTTGGAGGTACTCTACTATTATAAACACCCATTTGGTTCCTACATTTGTTGAAAAGGATTTTGGTCTATTTTGAACTAAAGTTGTATAAACCTCATTGATTTATTCCATATCATAGCTGAATAATGAATGAACTACTATTTTGTGTGTGATGATGAAAATTTTATCATGATTAACTGGGTATATAATAGTTGTGTCTAGATTAGACTATATATCCACTCATGTATGATATTAATGTGGAATGTGATAAAAAAACTTGATCAAAGGGAAATTAAGCCATCACTTCTATTTTTTAGTCAATTAATGTTACCAATTCCCATTTCATTTTTTAATAATCTCTATTGATCAATTTAATACCCATATATGATTATATTTTAACATTAAATTAGGTAATATGTATATGTAAGGATAGGTCTAGGCCTATAATGAGGGATCAGTATTCCACCCCATTATTAGTGCCTCCTTCTAAAAGGGTGAAGGAGTAAGGAAAGATCACCTTTACATGACAACTAAACTTAACTTCCAAATTGACTTGGTTTATTTTTGGGTCCTCCATCCCCTTATTGATTAGGATTTTGGAAGTATTTCAATCAAGATTCCCCAAATCCAAGTTTCTCTTTGAATGGAGAAAACCACTTGGTTAGGGATTTATTTGTCTAAGGGTGCTTCCTCTCAAAAAGTGTGTGCTTCTAGTAAATATTACAACCCTATTTCTTTTGTTACATTTTATGGAATAAAATGGGAGTTGAATATATGAATGATAATATCCCATATTTTCAATCATCTAGTTTACATAGAATGACGATGGATATATTTGATTGGATATAAACAAGAGACCAAGTGGACCTCCTAATGATGTATATGGCAATGTTACATCTACACTAAAATGATCTATAACAACCAATTGTTTTTTCAATGGATCATTCTTTCTTATAATTATGTCATATAATCACAAAAAATCAAAACATAATGAACTACTAATTACTATGTGACATTTAAACATAATTTTGTCACTTCTGTGATTTTAATTTCAAAAATCTGACATACACATTTCCGATTAGTAAGATGTTTAGAGTCCGATAAGATAAAATAATATTTTAGTGAATAGTAACCTACTATTATGAATAGTAACATACCATTATGAATAGTAATATGAACATTATTAATTGTAAATCATCCAAAATAATAGTAACCTCACCCATGAATGTATAAATAAAATTTAGGCATCTTAGAGGGGATAATACGAGCATAGTAAAAGTATTGGTATTTTTCTAAGTCATAAATAATTAATTACAATTAATTAATTAATTTAAAATAAAATTTATTTTCCTAAAATGTGTTCATAAATTAAAAATATTATTTATTTTAGTTTTAATATATATTTTATAAAACCTTATGTAATTTTTGAAAGCATTATAAAATGAGTTACAGTTTTAAAATCTATATTTTTCATGTAAATTGTGATTTTAATTAAAAATTAAATTAATAATATTTAGAAAATTATTTTTGAAAAAAATATTTCATTTTTGGATTCTACAGATTGATAAATGGTTAGGGTGATTTTTTGTGATTTTTCTAAAATACTTGAATTTTTTAGGAATAGTAAAATTTGTTAATTTATGATAAATGGTAAAACATAAATTTCTGCATCATGATTGAGTAATGGGTTATGTAAATTTCCATTGGTTAAAACTCACATGAACTTATTAATATTTTTTGTCACAATAATAATTACTATTTCTTTTCTTGTTGAGAAATAAAAAACTAATGATTAAAATATTAAGAAAACCCTCATCCCCTCCACTATAAAAACCACCCACACCCCGCTCTTCTCTTCTCTCCTCTAAATCATTGTTACTTCCCTAAATTATTCCCAAATATCTCCCTAAGATCCTCCCCCACATCCATCATCCCTTTTTAACCTCAAAAGACCAAATCCTTTCGCCTTAAGAGGCTCTCAAGGAAGATTAAATCAAGATGTAAATTCCCCTTTTATTTTCTTTTATTTTCTTTTCATGTTCCTTTATTATCTTTTCTTTCCTAACCTATACTCATCAAAATAAAATTAAAAATATAGTACCATAAATTTAATGTAATTTTTGTTTATAATGGGATAATTCATTATTATCTCTCCTTTCCCCTCATTTTTTACAAAGGACATGAAAACACCATCAGATGGTGTTCTTCACATGATCTTAATGACCAATTTATGTGTAATTAATAATGATGGGGTATGATTTATCAACTCCCCAATAATATCTACATGATGTGTAAAATATTAGAAACCCATTTCTCTCTCATTAACCCCTCCTAAGTACACCTGATACCATGCCGATATTCCGTAACGGATGATACCTGAACCTCCTACATTCCTTCAGGTGGATCCATCCTTCATTTTATGCTAACGAAGTTGTCATTTATTTTCATGTGACACTAATACATAATATTTATATTCTCCAAAATCATGTTTCAAGTTCCAATAGGAATTATCTTTTGGGGATATTAATGTTTTTAAATGATTCCTTCCACAATACTTCCGGATAAGAAAACCAGTTTTAAGGGAACTTCCTGAATTCTTACCCAATTTCTATTCCAATATACCTTGTGTTTTAATACACATTTGTTTTTATAAAGAAAATGTTTTGATTATGAAAACATTCTTGTATCACTTCGGGTTTGTAAAAATACTATTCCCTTTTCTATATTAAATGCTTGTTAGTGGTTTCCTTAAAACTGTACTAAAATATTTTAATGATAAAAATTCTTAAATAATATATTTACATGTTGTAAATTATATTTTACATCAATTATTATGATATATGTTAATTTTACCTTATTAATGTCCATATATTCTGTAATGCCTTTCTTTCATAGATAGTTTTATGATACTGCCATTCATGAGGTTGTTTCCCTCTGGAATTGGGGATGACCTCATCAATTTAAGGTTCAAAAATTCCAAGCAGTTTCTAATGGGTTTGTTCATAGAACCGGAAACATCCAATGATTCCATATCCATTTTAACCTACTTTCCAAAGGTAGGTTCTCATTAGTTGTGGACTGATGAGGATTAGGAATTTTCATTGGTCGAGAGGATGGGAGCTCGGACTCATCACACCTTTTTTAGGGGAATTATTGTCTACTATGGGGCTCTCTTTATAGATTTAAGTTATGTTCATGAATCCTTATTACATTACCAAGTATAAAATTAGTTTTCCTTTAGATATGACAATCAATGATTTATACATAGGAAATTTAAAGAATATTTTATATGTATTCATGGTTCTTCATTGATAGAGAATCATATTTATTTGTTAGAGATTCTTAGTCAATGGTATCCTTTGATAGATAAAAGTCTCTTAGTCATTATGATGACCATACTGGTTTTAAAGCCACTTAGTGGGGAACTTGAAGTTTATTGTCATTCAGAAAGACATGGATTATTTCATAGTTGGGATCGTACCCGCAGATGGGCTGCCTATGTATCCTTTATTTTGGAAAAGGAATCAGAACCCACGTAGTTCAAGTAAGGGAATATGATGTTTATGATTGATGGAAAAAAGAATGTTTTCATAATTACTTTTACGCTCTAAGATCACGTGAGTCATGCTTGGTGTGAGAAACAAGAGGTATTGGTAAAACCAGACAATTGTTCCATGAAAGATGCAATCATAAGAAATGATGTGGGGCTTATGTATGTATGACTGCCCAAATAGATAAAGATTAGGATTTACTTCAGGGAAGAAATCCAGGAATAGGGTCTATAAAGGTATATGTAATTTATAGAGATTTGAATACTCTAATTTGGGGGTTACTTATGAAAAGGAGGCCCAAATTTGGAGGGGACTTATGATTGGGTTTTACTCCTGAGAAGGAGACCCAGATCAAAAAGTAAATTAGGACTGGTTAAGAGAGATTAAGGTTGGGGCTTACTCCTAAGAAGATGGTCCAGGTTAAGGGACTTGAAAAATTAAGGGACTTGGGGATTACTCTTGAAGAGGATGCCCATATTTGAGACTGGGGATTACTCCTGAGAAAGAAGCCCAGGTTATAGAGGACTTGGGGCTTACTCCTATGGAGGATGCCCAAAATTGAGAATTATGACTCAGGCTTATTCTTGAAAAGGAGGCCCATATTAAGGGGGTCTCTCATCTTAAAGGATGAGGTTGAATGGATGAAATATCAATCATTAGTGACATAAAGATGTGTAAATCACTAGGTTTTGAGAGATATTCCATGGAGTTCCTTTCAAATAAGGAATTAAAATCAAGAAATCATTCCATAAATGGCATTGAAGAGTGTCTTGAAGACTGAATCTTGAATATGAGAGGTGGAATGACATAATAGGGGTGAAATGGACAAGAAGGGCACCCAAAAAGGCTGGGGCGTGCAAGTCCTGGAAGGCGCGCAGGTACTGCATGGGCACGCAAGTCCTGGTCGCGCAGGTATACCTACATGACACATGGGTACTTACACGATTGTTAACCAGTAGGGTAACACTTTGGCGATCCTTGACCAAAGCCTTTATAATTATCCCGAGGTACTTCTAGAAGAGAGGCGCGCAAGTTTTGGTGAAGAAGTAGGGCGACGCACAAGTATGTTCATTTCCCTTAAGGGTAAAACACCTTAGGCGCGCAAGTTTTAGTGAATTCTAACACTTAGACCTTAATCCTCTTGTTTAGACCTTCCATTATAGGTAAATAATCACCTTAGAAGTGTTCGGAAGACCTGAAGAAGGGACTTGGGTGTTTAGAGCTCTATATCTAAATTCTGAAAAAATTCCTCCTGAAATAGGGGGCCCACAAGGTCTATTTATAGGCTGGAGAAGACCCTGGGAGGTTATCACTTAGGGCACGCAAGTCACTTGCGCGACCATCAGGCTTCGTGCAAGTTTACTTGCGCAACAGTGAGGGAACTTGTGTGGCGCATGTGCATTTGAAGCCTTGTTCATGACTTTATCGATTTTTGATGTTTTCTTCCAAGGATGAATCAATTTGTGCTAAGTCATTTCCCTTTCCATTCTTTTAGAAAATGTGATGAAAAGTATCGTAAACAAAAGTACCCCCTCAGAGCTGGATCCGAAAGAATAATGATGTGAATCTTAGGAAAAGAAGAAAACCAAAGGGAAAGAGGTGTGGAGGGCGCGTCGCGCATGCGTCATCACGCAGGTGCGAGTCGCGCAGGGCTGGAGCGCGCTGGCTGTAGGCGCGCATGTGGGTAGCCTGGCCTATAAATATGCGATCATTTATCGCGCATAGCACCTGACTTCCGGATTTTTGAGCTCTCGTCGCGCAGGTCTCCTTCGCCACGCAAGTTGCTCATTTTCTGCTGTTTTTTTGCTGTCACGCTGTTGTCAAGGAAATAGGACTTGCGTGGTGATACTTGCGCCCCAAAAACTTGCGCGGCACATTAACACTTGCACGACACATCCATACTTGCGCGCCATGTTTATACTTGTGCTCCTTAATTCCTTTTCCATTTTTTCTGAATTCCTTCACAAATTTTATGAAAAATCAACTTACTTAAGAGTTAATTATTCAACTTTTGTGCAGAATCAATGTCTCTCAGGAGAATCGGAATGGCTTATGAATTGGCTAGGAAGTGGATTTATGACATAATGAACATTGTTGTCCATGATTACTATGATATCTGTGACAACACTCTTACAGATTTGGCTAAGTACTTCAAGAAATATCATCTTAACTTCCCACAGAGCATCTATCTGCTCCTGTATGGTCATGGTCATCTGCAAGGAGTAAATGTTCCAGATGAAAATAACTATATGCCTGAGATGCAGTTGCACTGCTACTCCAATATTTTGGTTATGCTATGAATTAAGATCAACAAAATTGGCATGAACTTTCAAATTTTTCCTGCATGCCATTTCTTTGCATATATGAAAATGGAAAACCAATGGGCTGAAATGTTTTCCACTGTCTGTTGGTGGAGAGAAGACAAATATGGTGTTAGAACAGTATCTGAAAAATATTACTCTCTCCAAATGGCTCTTTAGTTCCAATGATTCATTCTCAAATCTATGTATCCATCTTCCAAGTCTCTTGGACAGAAACAGATTCACTGTTTGATCAGCAGAATTTTTTTTCAAACCACAATCAAGAACATTATTTTACAATTGTTCCAAGAAGAGCTGGTATCTCTTCATCTCTTATGGTATCCAATTGAATGAACAAATTCAAGGTGGCTGATGATGAATCTCAGGATTCCATAGATCAAATGAAGAGTTATGTTGAAATTCTTTTGTAATTCCTGAAAAAGAGAAGAGACTCCAGTCTGTGGATGTCCTTCTAACTCTTTTGCATCAATGAAAAACATTTTCACCTTCAATCATTTGAACCTGCATTTTATTTTTCTATCTGCTTTAAATTTACTTAATCCAATGGTCCTAGTGAGCATAGTTTGATTTTTTACTAGGATTAATATAAATAACCATACACACTTTGAATCTCTTAATTGCTCAATATTACCAAAATCATACAAAATGCATGTTTAGTGAGCTGGAACTTGACTTTTATTTATAGTTCCTTTGTCTTTTGTGGGAAGTTTAAAGTCATGAACGTCATACATAAAGAGGCTAATGTTTAAGGTCGAAATAGATTTGACCGAAATGTATTACAATTGACTCAATTCCTTGATAATTTATCTGAAAACATATTACCATACTCAAGTATGAGGAAAAATATGTAAACTATGACTCAAGAATATTTGAATCTGAGGAATGATATAAAAAAGAGCTAAAGGGCATTATAAGAAGTAGTTCCCATGAATGAAGTTACCATTATTTAACAAACCCATTAGGGGGTTGAATTATACAGGGCCACCTAAGGGAATTGACAACATAGTCAAATAAATAGCATCTTTTGGCTGAAAGGTCCGTTATGTATACTACTTATGCAAGGCCACCTAAGGGCACATGCTACATAGTCAGACAAAATAAATCTTAGAAATTTACATTCCTAGTGCTAAAAATCCAGTGAACGTTTATGGAGATTCAAATTTTCTAAAGTATAGAGTTTGATGTATGGAAAAAGGTACTTGAATATGGAGAATATATTTCCAAACAATATTATCAAAGAACTGGATGGATATCAATCCTACGAAGGTCTGACCCAAATGTAGGGAAGGAGAATATAAACCATAGACTTGAACACTTTCAAATCATGAAAAAGGATATGGGACAATATGTTAAGGATGTCTATTTTTGCGGATCCCTACATATTTTTATTTAAGAAAAATAAGGACAAAAGAGGATTTCTTCCCATGAATGAAGTTACCAGTATCTGACAAACCTGTTAGGGGGTTGAATTATGTAGGGCCACCTAAGGGCATTGGCTGCATAGTCAAATAATAGTATCTTTTGGCTGAAAAACATGTCATGAAGAATGTTTATGCAAGGCCGCCAAAGGGAAAGTAATGCATAGTCCGTCAAAAGAACTCTTAGAAGCTTGACATTTTTGTGACTAGAATTCAAGAAAAGGGTTATGAAGATCTGAAAATATTTAAGGTTAGGATTATGACACATAAATATGGGTATTGTCCAATGTATGCAGAGATACACAGATCAATGCTAACCATAATCATGTTGTCACTGGGTCCTGAATGGAAATGTTGGACTTCACTACGTATCCCATAAGGATGAGAATCAAGCCATACATAGTTCTTGAACTACAGTTTAATATCGTGAGGGACAAAAGGATTAGAGATTTTAGTTTAGGGTCGTAGAACTTGGACCATTATAAGAAATACACAGTGTGTGCTATCATGGGGACTTTTAATCCAAGGGACTGAAAGTGGAATTCGGGGTTAGGCCCAAAATGGCTTGGGGATGGATTCAAGGGACACTCGAACATTCCTACGTATCCCATAAGGATGGTAATCAAGCCCACATAGTTCTAGAAATACCCATTGTACATATTTGGTTCGTACATGTGAAGGGTGAAAGTGGACTTTAGTGCAATGATGGTTTAACCCAAGATAAAAGGTTCAGGTATTGCCATGTATGCACGTAGTCTTTGAGATGAAACTTGATTGAAATCCAATGTAAGTAAGGATTCCCTCTCAGGTAAGGGTATCAAAGAATATTGTATTTTATTGTCATACTGGACAAAAGTGTTGTATAGTTTAACGTCGTATAGCAAGGACGAAAGTGAACCAACGTAACAATATTGATTCTAGAGGCAGTTTCATGAATCAACATCGTATGAGATGGAGGTGAACCAATGTGAAGATATTGGTTTTGGGATTGAACCTTGGGAGGTTGCCTACGTACCCAGCCTGGAAGGCAAGGATCAATGTCCGTGTAGTTCAATTTAAGAATGAATTAGTGATGAAGTTTTCCTTGGGGACAACGACCTAAAAAATAGTGTTGGGACTTACACATGGTTAATAGCCCAGAGAGAGTGTTATGGTTGAAGTTTTGTCTAAGATCACGTGAGTCATACTCGGTGTGAGAAACAAGAGGTAGCAACAACCCTAACGATGCATAGTTTAATGTCCTGTAGGACATATTAATGAAATTTCTGTACAGTTTAGTGTCATGTAGTTAGGACGATGGGGACAATACAGTTTAATGTCATGTTGAACAAAAAGAGGACTGTGCAGTTTAATGTCATGCAGTGAGGACAAAATAGTACACTATTTAATGTCATGTTGGACGTATTAGGGACTTTTTCACATTTTAACATCATGTTGGACGAAAATGGGACGATACAGTTTAGCGTCATGTTAGACGTAAGTGCCAACAGTTTAAGGTCATATTCATGGACCATTGGTTATGCAGTTTAACATCTTGCTGGACGTAAGGGACTTCTATATAGTTTAACATCATATAGAAAGGACGATGAAGGGGGACACAATTTAACGTCATGTTGGATGAAATTGCGAATAATTTAAGATCATATGCATTGACCCTGGATGATGCAGTTTAACGTCATGCTGGACGTAAGGGATGTGCAAATAGTTTAAGTTCATATGCATGGACCGTTGCTGTATAGTTTAACATCATATAAAAATGAAAATGAAAAGGACACTACTAGAAAACTAACATATACCAACAGTTTGGAACTGTTTGTATATGCCTCCAAACCGTTGGTATAGCCTATACCAATGGTTTGGAGAACCGTGGCCAAGTAAGCCATTGGGATAGGTCTATACCAACGGTTTTCCCAAAACCATTGGTATAGACCTATCCCAAAAGTTTTGGAAATCATTGGTATAATTAATATGAAAATCTTTACCAACGGTTGTGGAACCGTTGGTATATGTATTTCAAAAAAAAAAAACATTCGCTGGGATATGATCTCAACACCCCTAGTTTATTATTGAACAACTTAACCACTAACCTAAAATGACTTTTGTGTATATAATTACATATATATATATATGTATTCTCATAATTATATTAAATTTTGATTTATATAATGTTCTGGGTAAGAAGAAATGATATAAAATCAAAGGATCTATACCAACGGTTGTCAAAACCGTTGGTATAGACCCATACCAACGGTTTTGACAACCGTTGGAATAGATTTTGAGCCTAGATTTTGATTTTGTGTGGTATATGGGGGACCTTTCCCAACGGTTTGCCAAAATAGTTGGGAAAGGTCCCCACAATGTGGGCTTTCCCAACGGTTTGGCCAAACCGTTGGGAAAGGTGGCCTCAAAGTGGGATTTCCCAACGGTTTGGCCAAACCGTTGGGAAAGGGAACCTATACCAATGGTTTTTATGAACCGTTGGTATAGAAGTGTTGGGAAAGGTCAGATTTCCAGTAGTGGGATACAGTTTAATTTCATGTTGTCTTGACATGATGAGCAGTTTTAATGTCATGTAGGACGGTGGTGCAGTTTAAGGTCATATGGGACCAAGGTGCAGTTTAAGGTCATACGGGACCAAGGTGCAGTTTAAGGTCATACGGGACCATGGTGCAGTTTAAGGTCATACCGGACCAAGCTGCAGTTTAAGGTCATACTAGACCATTGATGATATATTTTGTGTTTATACAAAATACTTCTTCAAAAATCTGGCATTGGTTGGAGTAGTGATGAGTTCTCCATCCATAGAGATAAATGAATAAGTTCCATTGGCGTAGACCCTATGTATTGAGTAAGGTCCTTCCCATTTTGGCTCAAGCTTGGGAGGTTTCTTTCTTGGTATCATTGGAGTTCTAAGAACTAATACCAATTCTCCCTGAGTGAATGAACGAAGACGAACTTTTTTTTTGAAAGCCCGTGCTATTCAATTCTGATAGACTTCCAAGTGCTGCAATGTGCACAATATTTTCTCATCTAGCCGTTCCAATTCATTCAATCACTTGTGAGATTGTTCATCTATAGATGACTGATCACAAATGGCTACTCTGAGCGATGGTAGTTGAACTTCAATGGGTAATATGGCTTATGTTCCATATACCAGTGAATATGGAGTTGACCGCGTTGCAGTGCAGGTTATAGTTCGATAAGCCCATAAAGCATGAAAGAGTTTATCAGGCCATGACTTTTTATCTTTATCCACCATATTTTGTATTATATTTGAAAGAGTCTTGTTGAAGGATTCTATCTGACCATTGGATGCTGCATGATACCGAGATGAATTATTGGATTTGATGTTGTATTCTTGATACAACTTCTTCACCTTGGATGAATAGAATTTGGTGCCATTGTCCGTCAATATGGTATGAGGGACACCAAATCTGGTAATGATGTTAGACTTGATGAAGCTAACAATGAATTTAGAACTGACTTCCTTGAGAGGTACTTCCTCTGCCCATTTGGAAAATAAATCAGTAGCAGTAAGAATATACTTAAACTGCTTGGCCGTAGCTGAAGGGTAAGGTCCCACCACATCCATTCACCATGTAGAAAATGGCCACGAGTATTTAGTTGTATGAAGAAACACTGGAGGTTGATGAATGAAGTTGGCATGTACTTGGCCTGAATGACACTTCTTTGTGAAATCAACACAATCTTGTATCATTGAAGGCCAAAAGTATCCAAGCCTTTGAATCTGATCAGACAGTCTATGTCCAGACTGGTGGGCACCACAGACTCCTGCATGCACTTCTTTCATGACACCCATTGTCTCTTCACCATCAATGCATCTGAAGATAACTCCATCAAAATCACGTTTGTAGAGAATTTTCTCTAAGTGATTTGGGCTATCATAAAGAGTAAAATTGACAACATGTCGCCAGATTTGTTCTTTCTTAGCTCTATCAGGTGGAAGTGTTCCATTTTGAATGTATTCTCTGATAGGTTACATCCATCCTGTAGTATGACCATACAGTTTAGGAATGGGACTAATTTCATTAATTTACTCTGTTCTGGATAAAAAATAATGTGAAATTGCATGATGGAGGGCAATACTGATGGTTGTATCATCCCAATTTGGATCTGCCAGAGCTGTGGCTATATTAGCCAGTGCATCGGCTTGAGCATTTTGTGATCGCGGGACATAAGAAAATGACGGTTCCGACAGGAATTCCTCCATTAACTCTCTGACGTAATCATACAAAGGGATTAGTTCTTCTTTTATGATGTCATAATCCCCATTGACTTGTTTGATTACTAGGTCTGAATCACCTTTCACCTTTAAGTGATTCACTTGTGCTTGAAGCGCCAATTCCAAGCCTGCGATGAGAGCTTGGTATTCTGCTTCATTATTGGTACCACCTTCCCATAATAAGAAAGAATAAGTTAACACTACATTTTCTGGAGAAATGATCACAATTCCTAAGCCAGCTTTGTTGAATTTAGGATTTTCCATTTTCCTCCCTGTTGGACTTCTGAAAGCACCATCAAAATAAATTTCCCATTCCTGAGGGATTTATTGAATAGAGAAGACTTCCTCATCAGGGAGTTCAATATCTAAAGATGTGTCTTCCACTGAAGGGTGTTCATCCAGGAAATCATCTAGAGCTTGGCCCTTTATTGCCTTTTGGGACACATACTGAATGTCGAATTGCTATAAAATAACTTCCCAACTTGCCAGATGTCCTGTAAGCATTGGACGACTAAGGATGAATTTGAGAGGGTTATTGCGAGATAACAATTGGACCTCGTGATGTTGCAGGTAGTGTCTCAACTTCTGAACTGCAAATATTAATGCCAGGTAGCACTTCTCAATACTTGAATACCAGGTTTCTGCTTCAAGCATAGTTCGACTAAGGTAGTAGAGGCTGTTTTCATTCCCAGCATCATTCTTCTAAGAAATAAAGGCACCCAATGATCGTTCTAAGGCTATCACGTAAAGGATAAGTGGCCTTCCTTCAATAGGTGGCATAAGTACCCGTGGGCTCAAGATGTATTTGTTGAGAATATCTAATTATTCTTGACATTCTTCAGTCCACTGGTAAGTGACTCCCTTCTTCATCAATTTGGTGAAGTGTAAAATTTGGCCCGCCAAATTGGCGATGAAACGCCGAATATAGGCTAAGTGTCCTTGAAGTCCTCTTAATTCATTCAAATTTCAAGGAGGTGACATACCAAGGATTGACTTTTTCTTCTCAGGGTGGACTTCAATACCATGATGGCGTACAACAATGCTGAGAAATTTTCCTGAGGTTACCCCAAAAGCACATTTTAAGGGGTTTATCTTCAAATTATGTTGTCGAAGCTTGCGGAATATGACTTCCAAATCAGCCAAGTGATTAGAACGTTGTTTGGATTTGACCACCAAATTCTCCACATATCATTCAACAAACTTCCCTAAAAAGGGTTTGAAGATACGATGCATGGCACGTTGATATGTTGTACCTGCATTCTTTAAGACAAAGGGCATTACCCGGTAGCAAAACACACCCGGAGGGGATTTGATGGCTGCGGATTCCTCATCTTCCAGAGCCATTCAGATTTGATTATATCTGGAATATACATCCATGAAGGAATGTGCTTCATAGCCAGCTGTTTCATCAATTAAAAGTTATGTAATTGGAATTGGGAAATCATCCTTAGGAAAATGCCGATTAAGATCTCTAAAATCGATGGAAACTCTAATTTTTCAGTTCTTCTTTTTTACAAGGAAAGTATTAGCCAACCACTTGGGATATTGAACTTCTTTGACTAAGTTACATTTGATAAGATTATCCACTTCAGCTTCAATTTTGGAAGCATAAGTTGGGTGTGTTCTTCTCATGGCTTGCTTAAATCCTCAATGTTCTTCTGGTAAACCCAAATGATGAGTAACAACATCAGGTTCAAGCCCGGACATCTCTGTATAATTCCAAGTGAATATGTCTTGATTTTTCTTTCAAAAGGAAATATACATCTCTTGTTCTTCAAGAGTCATGGCCGAACTGATTAAAGTGGGGCGTGGATCTTCTTTTGTACCCAGATTTATTTCTCTGAGTTCATCCACGGTGTTAGAGATAACCTCTTCAAATGATGGAGGAGCATCCCTATGATCATCCTCTTCTTCTTTAACATGTTTCATTTCTTCTGTTTCTACTTGCATAGTTGATGATGAAGCAAAATTTCCATGATTAAGAGAGATGTTAAAATTTTAACATTTGAAGAAGAGGCTTCCATTTCGAACCCAATTGATGTTGAAGGGTCTTCCTTGGGTAATAAAGAGGAGATGATGGATTGATAATCGACACCATTGTTCACTTCTGACGTCGCTATCACTTCTTCTGGCCTGGTTGACGAAGTATAGACTTGCTGGATTTCAGCAGATGAAACGAAGACATATCCATTTGAGCTTTCATCATTACCTGGTGGGTTACCAGTTTCTCCCATGTTGTCTAGCTAGATTGCTGTAATTGAAATTATGTATCTTTCCATAAGAGTATTTTTATTTGGGTATACCCTGTCAATTTGGCTGATAGAAAACACATAATCTATACTCACATGCGCAAATGGATTTACTGGAATCTTTTCCAAACCATATAGACCATTGACTTTGGTAATCTCCCTGGTTGTGGATTTATCCTTTCCCTTCATGTGAAAGAATTCTGCCTCAATGTATTGAGACTCACATGTCTTGAACGGGGCCTTATCACCATACAATGTCCCAACTTGACCATCAAAACAATATTTGAGACATTGATGGTATGATTAAGGGATAACTGCATGTTGATGTAGCCAGGGTCTTCCAAGAAAGATCATGAATGCTTAGTCTTGATCAAAAACCATGAAATCTAAACTGGATACAAGATCTCCAATCTAAGTTCTATGTGTAACTTCACCCAGTGGTTCTTGTTCATTTTTATCATATCCTTGTAACATCATGGTAGAAGGAGATAAATCAGATTCTGTGAATCCCAATCGACGAAGTGTACGAATGGGCATGAGGTTGACTCTTGAACCATTATCAATGAAAGATATTCGGACGTCTACGCCATTGACCTTGCCAGATAAGTACAAAATTCTAATATATCCATGCACGACATCATCTTCATCTTCATCAGTAAAAGATATTACCATATGAAATTCTGTAGGATTATTCTCTATGTGATAGACTTCAGCTGCAACAATTTCAGTTTCAAACTCCCGAGGACTTGACAAAGCCTCAATGAGTGCTTCCCGAAGATCCTTTGATAAATTCAAAGCATCCAGAATTGATAACTTGGATGGTACTTGGTCCAGGTGTTTCAATACAACATACTTTTGGTTCAGAGGTCTGCGTTTCCCAACAGGAACATGTGGTTTAGTAGGTTCCTTGGAAGCAGATGCTTTGGAAGTTAATGCATCATGTATCGGGATAGGAGTTGGCAATATTCCTGGTTTTGGAAGATTAGACTGATTAGATCCATTTACTTGCTGAGAGAAAGAAGATGGAACCTTTAACCGGTATTCCAGAATAACTGTGCTAGGACTGAATTTGTTATTGGTAGAAAAACTTTCTTGTTCTTACTGAGCTCGCTGAAGGGCTCTACCACGAGTTTCTGCGGCGTACACTGTTCTAGCAGGGGTAGAATTGGAATAATGGCTTCTGAAAGATCCCTATCTTCCCCTGTATTCTGATCCTCTGGAAATTCCTCTGATTCCTGTATTTGATATAGGGAATTCAGGATCATCATAATCGAAACTGCAACTGGAGTATGGATATGTTAATTGAATCATATTAACAGAACTGAAAATAAACTCTTCATCCGATGAAGACTCTTCCTGACTATACAATTTAGGCTGTACCTTTTGATGGGGCGGTGCCCGTTGCTTCGAAGTATATGGCTTGAAATCTTCTAGAGTCAAAGACAACTTAGGCAATGACACATAGTCATCTTCTTCTGATTGTTCCTCTTTCCTAGAATTATTCCATTTCATTGAGGATTTTCCCTCTAATGAAGAGGGTTTTTCTGCGGCATTCATGGAAGAAGGCACAATTTGTTTCTTCAATTGTGTTCGCAAAATAGCATGAGTTCAGTTGATCGTCTTTCTAACCATCCAATCATCTTATTTTTGTTCATTTTTTCTTTTGACTTCTTGTCACTCACCTTCCTCCTCTAAAACTGTAGTAGTAAGACATGCTACCTGAGCTGAAGAACCTTTCAGTTTGACTTGTCCTGAGTCGACCATCTTTTGTAGGAGGTCCTTGAAGACAAAACACTCCTGGATGGGATGCCCCAACATTTGATGAAATGGGTAATAATTGGGACGGTCTTCATATCCTTCCTTGTTTGGCCTCTTGGGCCTTGGAAATTGAACCAGATTATTTTCGAGAGCCGAAATTAAATAACCAAAAACTTGTTCATTTCAGAAAGAGTAAACTTTGCTTTTAAAATACTCATATTGTTTTTGTCTTTGACATATTTTATTATCTTGATGGAACGACCTTTGTTGTTGATGCTCAGGAGGTGGAGCCCTTCGAGAAGATGAAGGTTTTGATATAGAAGCAGGTACAAGTGCTTGCTTAAGAATAACCGTAGCAGTCTCTGGTTTACCCATTCTCCTTCCTAGAGCTACTGGAATTACACGAGATTTAGCCTTAGTCTGTATAAGAGAATCATCAATCTGTTGAGCGATTGAAGTAAGGTCTCGAAACCCTCCTGTGTATTTCATAGGGATCAGCAGTGTATGTAATTCATCAAGAAGATTTTACACATATATTGGCAACAGTTCCTCTTGAGGAAGTGCTAAGATTAGGGAATATGTTAATCCCTTCCAGCGAGCAATGAAATCTGAGACCCTTTCAGTCTCCCTTTGCTTACAGTTTGTAAGATCAAAAACTATTGTCTTTGGAAAAGTTGAGCTGAATTGAAGAAGAAATCGTTGATGGAGATATTCCCATCTGGTAATTGACCGGGATTGCAAGCTTGTGTACCAGAAAATGGTTGGTCCTTGAAATGTTTTCACGAAGCATCTGAGTTTCACTACTTCTTGCTGTTCCGGATTTCCCATCATAGGATCGCAACAAGACACGTAATGCGTCAAATGCTGTTCAGGATTGCCTAATCCATTGAAAATAGGGAATACGGGGTTCCCAAAACATGATGGGGGAGAGACTAAATCTACCAATTCAGGGTAAGCTCTCTTTTTTTGTTGAACCTGTGCACGCTTCCCTTCCATATTCACTAACCGATCTGTTAATGACTCAATGGTAGTTATTATCTTTTGAGAAAAATCTGGTTGAACCTGGACTTGGGAAGGTGCAATGACTAGAGTTTGAACAGGTATGGAAGTTGGTACTGCAGCTGATGGCAACACTGCCAACTGTTGTTGCACTTGACCCATAGGATTAGACCTGTGAGGGTGTACTAATACAGGAGGATAATCATGATCCATCTCAGTAGCTATAACAAATTCCCTCGGCTAACAGACTCCAGCACGTTTAGGAAGAAGACTTCCCTGAAGTAGTTCTGCATTCAACCTCCTCAATTCCTTCATCTCTTCCTCCTGTTTTGCAAACCTTTGCTCTAGTGAGAGCGATTGGACTTCTCCAGAGGAAGGATATGTAACCTGATTATTTCCCTTCCCCGATCCCTTTTGGAGAGGGGGAAGTGGGTTACATGAAGGATTACCTAGGATATGAGTAATCCTTTGATTTTGTGTACGCACACCTTCTTCATTTGTGTCTGTGCGTACATCTTTTTGAGCAGGAACCTCTTCATCTGAATCCCCTAAGTGAGACTCATCTGGTGGATTAGCAACAACGACATTGATGAAATTGATTGATGCATAATGCATTGCATCCCTCCTATCTGCATTTCTGCGATACTGTCTTCTTCCATGTCTTTCATGAGACATTTCCTTTTGTTGATTCGATCCATCAGGAACTTCTTGATGAACAGTAATTTGGAGAGTATCTCCTAATAATTTGGCTCTTCTTTCCTCTTGAGGCTTCTTACCCAATCGAGAAAAGACCGAATTTCTCTGAGGAGGGTATTGATGATTTGAAAAAGTCCCCAGTCCGGTGGACTGGGGCTGTTCCTACTACCTTTTCTCAACTCCTTGAATCCTATTTGTTGATTCTGAGGGTTGGTTTAAAAGAGTCCCCAGTCTGGCGAGCTAGGGTGGCTCTTGACATGCTATGTCTGAGAATTTCTTAAAAGCTCTTCTGATCTTGCAGACCTTGGTCTGTAAATTAGCTGGATGCATCAACCTGTATCCACTTTTATCACCCATCTCAAAAGACCATTGGATGATTTCTGACACTTCTGTCACTTGATGATGTGATTGCTCCATACGAGAGGCCTGTTCAATATTCTCGTTTTCTTGATTCATGATTAATTCAACAACTTGTTCTCTGTATTCTTGATTTTGAGAGGAACTAGTTGAAGCCTGTTCTTGGGAAATATTTTGATTACAAACAAAGCCAGATATTCGTGGCCAGCCATGGGCAATAACATTGCATGAGACCATTTTCAGTGGGCTTTGCTGACTGGAGAGCATCGTGAAATGCAGTGCTCCATGAACAACCCATCCTCTGACATGAATACCAGATGGGGCATTGGAAATTAACTGGCACAATCTTTTTAGTGTGCCAAGGCATGAACGCTGAAGAGCTCTCTACTACTTTTTAGCCTTCGGATATCGAGATACTGATAGAGATGCCAAATCAATTTGGAATTGTAAACCTTCTATTATATTAACATGATTTTCATATTCATCATAATATAATACTTTCTTTTTCAACTGACAAATCATTTTCCATATATTAAGACGAATATCATGAATTACATCTTCCGTCAAAATATCTGGAATGTCATACTGAGAGTCATCCAGAGGCCAAAACATGACTGGCACTTCACCTTTCGCTAGTTGTTTTCTCATGTTCATCATATCCTCTTTATCATTCAATGAAGATTCTTCTACCTGATTTGACCAGAGATGGTTTTTCCTTGTTGCTTCATCGGATTCAACAATATTGGTAGAGAAATCACTGATCAAACTAGAAGATGCATGACTTAGGGGTGGTTCGGAGAATGACCTACACCCTGGGCTATCTTCCGATTGAGAAAGTATTTCACCTACTAGAGATGAAGCATCATACATGAATGGTTTTTCATTTTCAAGTGCCTCAAGATAAGAGGGATTTCTCAGCACAACATTGTCCACTGGAGCATTTTCCGGGGAATGTGCATCACTACTGTGGAGAGGACTTTCACAGCGAAATTCATCATCATGGGGAGACCACCATGGTGGGTTACAGCAAAAGATGAGATCTCTTGCTCCTTGGTATTCTGACCACACAGAGGGTTCCTGTGGCTCTCATCTGAAGATGAAACTTCGAGATCAACAGAATTGTCATGAAGAAAGCCTTCATGAGGAAGTGTTCGTTGAAGACCTTTGGAATTAATGTTCCCACTATTGGGAAATGAGGGAGTAGACTCTTGAATTACAACAGATAACTGTATGAGGGATTAAATTAATGTAGCATCGAGCAAGGCCTTATTACAGATTGGATCTTGATTTCTTGACTGTGCTGAGCGGGTCTTTTTCTTAGATGCCTTCTTACTCAATTTAGCAGGTGTGTTTTCTTGCTTAAGAGAAATGATCAGGTTAGGCTAATTATCTCCGCTAAAACCAGATTTATGTTCCTAACTTGGTTGTCCACATGATATGGGGGAGTACACCCCACAACCCTCTTGGACTGGAACAGATGTGTGTGTCTGTTCTGAAGTGAACTGTTGATGTGTCACTCCATTGGTAGGGATAGATTTATGTGTCTTTCCCTGAGATGTTTCTGAAGCTGTTATAATATTCTGGAAAACATCCAGAATATGAGCCAGGATTTTCTTCTACTCTTTCACCATTGAAAGAATATGATTTTTGACTTCAGCTGCTACAATGGGGATATACGTCCATTCCGTGCTTAGAGTAGGTGTATGTGCTTGCTCTTGACCTCATTTTCTTGTCAGTGAATCTTGACAGTACTCAAGTGTGGGGGCAGAGAATTGAGTCTGCCTCTTGTTTGTCACCGGAGCTTTCCGACTGACTTCTCCAAATGCTACCAAGCAAGACTGTTGGTAGGCTTGATCAATACTAGCAGGTGTATAGGCCTGGTGATTGCACTTCAACAAATGTGGTTGACGAGATCCATCATATGTAGTCAAATGAGCCTACTGAATAGATGATGACGTATAAACAGGTGTATGTTCCTGCCTATAATACTCCACTGGAATTGCCCGGCGGGATTGGTGTGATGCTGCCAGACGAGTCTACTGGACAGCAGAATTAAAACAGATAGGTGTGTGTTCCCGCTCGTTGCTTGCCACCAAGTTAGGTTGGTGGACTTCTCTGGAAATGGTAGAGATGAGAACCTGCTCACTGTTAACTGGACTTCGCCTCTGTCGATTCATCTTGCCTGCATGGGTTTGAGGAACCTGAGCCTAAGGCCTGAAGTCGGTACCCTCGTCATGTTGAGGGCGCACTGCTGCACGAGTCTGGTGGCGATTATTGATAGGAACCCTTTGGACGAACTCATGTCTGCTTGAATTAAGGCCCTGAGGGACCTTCTCATTCACCTCCCCAAGAATATGGGAGTGAATGGTGATTGCGTTCCGGGGATAATGACCCGAAACAGTTGGAGGCAGTGGTTAGCACCACCTGCTTCTTGATCACCAGTCATCATTGTCCGGACGACCGGTGTGAGTTGTTCACTTGGGGGGCTTGTCGGGAAGCCTCAAGAGTTGGAATGGTACCGTGTTGACGGTACTCATTAACCAGCATGTTTGCTACCCAACGTTGAAGACGCTAAGTAGGTGATGTCGTCCTCAGAGAGGACGAAGATCCAGCAGGATTAGCAGCAGTGGTATTCGCAGTAGCGGTATTCACAGGTGTGAACTTGAGAGCAGCCATTTCGTAGAATGAAAAAAATCTTGGAAAAGAGTGCTTGTTTGATATAACAGACGTAATGAAGATAAATTCAGCCACTACATATTTTGGATGAGCACATATGGCAATGATTGT
Source organism: Viscum album (assembly GCA_963277665.1). Taxonomy (NCBI): domain Eukaryota; kingdom Viridiplantae; phylum Streptophyta; class Magnoliopsida; order Santalales; family Viscaceae; genus Viscum; species Viscum album. Next base: position 91,006,364 of record OY728140.1, on the reverse strand, counting down.
TTTTGTTGGCCCTCTCATTGTGTTTTAAATAGGGGCCTAACAAATAAGCAAAACATCATTTTAACTTGGTTAAGGATTCACATCGGGTTCACCATTTTTTGTTTCTCTCTGGAATTGGGGATGACCTCATCGATTTAAGGTTCAAACATTCCAAGCAGTTTCTAACGGGTTTGTTCATAGAACTGGAAACATCCAATGATTCCATATCCATTTGAACCTACTTTCCAAAGGTAGGCGCTCATTAGTTGTGGACTGATGAGGCTTAGGAATTTTCATTGGTCGAGAGGATGGGAGGTCGGACTCATCACACATTTTTGAGGGGAATTATTTTCTACTCCGGGACTCTCTTTATAGATATATGTTATGTTCGTGAATCCTTATTACATTACCAAGTATAAAATGAGTTTTCCTTTAGATCTGACAATCAATGATTGATATGAAGGAAATTTAGAGAATCTTTTATATGTATTCGAGGTTCTTCATTGATAGAGAATCATCGGTATTTGTTAGAGATTCTTAGTCAATGGTATCCTTTGATACATAAAAGTCTCTTAGTCATTATGATGACCATACTAGTTTTAAAGCCACTCAGTGGGGCACTTAAAGTTTATTGACATTCAGAAGGACATGGATTATTTTTCAAAGTTGGGATCGTACCCGCAGATGGGCTGCCTATGTATCCTTTATTTTGGAAAAGAAATTAGAACCCATATAGTTCATGTATGGTAATATGATGTTTATGATTGACGGCTCAAAGAAAGATGTCATAATTACTTTTATTCTCTAAACTCACATGAGTCATGCTCGGTGTGAGAAACAAGAGGTATTGGTAAAACCAGACAATTGTGCCATGAAGGATGCAATCATATGAAATGATGTGGGGCTTATGTATGTATTACTGCCCAAAATGATAAATATTAGGATTTAATTCAGGGATGAAATCCAGGAATGGGGTCCATAAAGGTATATGTACTTTATGGATATTTGGATACTCTAATTTGGGGCTTACTCCTGAAAAAGAGGCCCAAATTAGGAGGGGACTTATGATTGGGTTTTACTCCTTAGAAGGAGACCCAGATCGAAAATTAAATTAGGACTGGTTAAGAGAGATTAATCTTGGTGCTTACTCCTGAGAAGAAGGCCCAGGTTAAGGGACTTGAAAAATTAAGGGACTTGGGGCTTACTCCTGAAGAGGATGCCCATATTTGAGACTGTGGCTTACTCCTGAGAAGGAAGCCCAGGTTATAGAGGACTTGGGGCTTACTCCTAAGGAGGATGCCCAAAATTGGGAATTATAATTGGGGATTATTCCTAAAAAGGAGGACCATATTAAGGGGTTCTCTCATCTTAAAGGATGAGGTTGAATGAATGAAATCTCAATCTTTAGTGACATAAAGATGTGTAAATCACTAGGTTTTGAGAGATATTCCACATAGTTCCTTTCAGATAAAGAATTAAAATCAATAAATCATGCCATAAATGGCTTTGAAGAGTGTCTTGATGACTGAATATTGAATAGGAGAGGTGGAATGGAATAAGAGTTGTGAAATGGACAAGAAGGGCACCCAAAAAGGCAGGGGCGCACAATTCCTGGTAGGAGCGTAGGTACTGTGTGGGCGCGCAAATCCTGGTCGCTCAGGTATACCTGCGCGAAACATGGGTACTTGCACGATTGTTAGGGTAACACTTGGGAGATCCTTGACCAAAGCCTTTAGAATTATCCAGAGGTACTTCCAGAAGAGAGGCGCACAAGTTTTCGTGAAGAAGTAGGGCGGTGCGCAAGTATGTTCATTTCCCTTAAGGGTAAACCACCGTAGGCGCGCAAGTGTTAGTGAATTATAACACTTAGACCTTACTCCTCTTGTTTAGACCTTCAATTCTAGGTAAAGAATCACCTTAGAATTTTTCAGAAGACCTCAAGAAGAGACTTGGGCATTCAGAGCTCTATATCTGAATTATAGAAAAATTCCCCCCGAAATGGGGGGCCCACAGGGTCTATTTATAGGCTGGGGAACACCTTGGGTGGTTATCACTTAGGGTGTGCAAGTCACTTGCGTGACCATCAGGTGTCGCGCAAGTGTACTTGCGTGACAGTGAGAGAACTTCCGCGGCGCATGTGCATTTGAAGCCATGTTCACGCCTTTGTCAATTTTTGATGTTTTATTCCAAGGCTGAAACAATTTGTGCTAAGTCATTTTCCTTTCCATTCTTTTAGACAATGTGATGAAAATTAGTTTCAACAGAGGCTTTATGACATGGTTATGATACCCATTTATTTCCCTGGGTTCCCTCTTGTTTATGATTGATTATGTATGATTATATTTTTGGAAAGAATATTAATGAATATTTTAAGATGGGTGTGCCCAAATAACTCTCCAATACATTGGGTAATGTTGAGTCTCATGAGGCGTTATGTGAAACAGTCTTGTCGGTTAGCCTTGACTCATGCTAAAGTCGTGTTTTATGTTTCAACCACATTATAATGAATCCATGTTTATATGATCCCATGTTTATATGTTATGATTCCATGGGTTAAAAGCCTTTTTTTAATTATGCCATGCCCTCTAACCCATGTGCTAAAGCTTTATTACTATGTTCTTCCCTTATTGGGATTTTAGCTCATCCCTTTGTTAATGTTATCCCGAGGTTATCCTATGCGGTTGTATGAGAAAAATGGAAGTTAGAAACTCATTATGAAGACTAAATAAAGAAATTTTTTATTTAGTCCCATGTTTTCAGTTTTACGTACCTAGTATTCCAGGAAACTAGACTTCACGATACTTGGATTGTATTCTAATGTATAATTATACTTAAAATCAAGTAATGTTATGTGTAAAAGGCTAGGGATTATATAGTTCATATCAGAGGATGGTCTAGTGTTTTTAGGAGATTATGAATAGGGAACTATAGTAAGAACCTTATGGATGATACTATATATAAGAAAACATTTCTAAATTTCGGTAAGTATAGAGTAAGTGCTTTATCATGAGAATACATCACTCTCTAGATATAAACAGGTAGAGGTAGCTCTGGAATAGATATATATAAGGGTAAAAATAAAAAATAATTCTTTGAGCTAGACTCAAATGGGAATTGGTGCACGAAAACATGCCTTGTTGCACTCTTTGTTTGACACTCCAGGGGGATATTATTTTGTAAATTCATGAGTTTAGTGGACAACAATATTAAGGGAATAAAAAATCCCAAGGAATATAAGTTAAGAAATAAATCAAGGATAACCTATATTTAAACCTATAGAATCTCAAGTTGGGATATACATTTCCTTTACAACTTTATCCTTTATGTTTAAATTTTAATTTTTATGTTTATTAGCTATGTATTCAAACCCGCATTTGTTTATGTCTTAGAATGTAAAACGAAGTTTTGAGGGTGAAATTTCATAAGGGGGGAATAATGTAACGACCCAATGTTTTTTTAACAGGAGATCCTTTCTTAAAATTAGATTATAAAATCATATGAAATCACTACATAATGAACTAATAAGTACCATGTGACCTTTAAACATATTTTTTTCACTTCTTTGATTTGAATTTTGAAATATGACATACACGGTTTCGATCAGTATGATGATTGGAGTCTGATAAGATAAACTTAATTTTTGGTGAATAGTAACCTAAAGTTATGAATAGTAACCTACCATTATGAATATTAATATGAAACTTATGAATATTAAATCTCCCAAAAAAATATTAACCTCACCCATGAAGGTATAAATAAAATTTGGGCATATTATAGGTGATAATATTACCATAGTAAAAGTATTGGGATTTTTGTAATTAACAAATAAATAAATAAAATTAATTAATTTAAAAGAAAATTTATTTTCCTAAAATTTGTTTATAAATAAAAATTTTTATGTCTTATGGTTTGAAGGTAATTTTACAAGACCATATGTAATTTTTGAAAGCATTATAAAATAAGTTATAGTTTTAAAATCTGTATTTTTCTTGTAAATTATGATTTTAATTAAAAATTAAATTAATAATATATAGAAAATTACTCATGAAAAATGGAGTTAATTTTTTTTGATTATGCACATTGATAAATATTTAAGGTTAATATTTCTGATTTTTCAAAAATAGATGAATTTTTTTATGAATAGTAAAATATGTAATTCATGATAAATTCTAAAACCAAAATTTATGCAGCATGCTTGATTCATGGATGATGTAAATGGAAAATGGTCCAAACTCACATGAACATATTACTATTTTTGGTAATAATAATTATTACTATTTCTTCTCTTATAAATAAATAATAAACTAATGATAAAAATATAAAGAAAACCCTCCTCCCCTCCAATATAAAAATCACCCACACTCCCATCTTCTCTTCACTCCTCTAAAGCCTTGTTCCTTCCCTAAATTCTGCCCTAATATATCCCCAATATTCCACACACGTCCAGAAACTCCTGGTCTCCTCAAAATACTAAATCCTCTCCCCTTAAAAGGCTCTCAAGGAATATTAAATCAAGAGGTAAATTCCCCTTTTCTTTTCTTTCATTTCCATTTCTTGTTCCTTCGTTCTATTTTCTTTCCTAACATCTCTTCAAACAAATTGTATGAAAACCCCAGTACCATAAATTTAATCAAATTTTGTTTTTATAATGGGATAATTTATTTTCATCTCTCCTTTCCCCTCCATTAATATGAAATAAATGAAAAAATTTTCGGAGACGTGTTAATTTTTCACATTCAAGGACGACGGGTTATTAATTTCTATTATCATCTTCCATTCTGGACATGTAACCATATTTATGGTTTAAGTATACTATTAAAAGTTTATTTTATATTATTGCATGTTCTATAATCCATTTCACACATGATGTAAAATAATACTTCCAAAAAAGTTAATTGTGAGCAAAATCGCCAAATTAATCCAAGCATTTATCATTAATATTTTATAAAACAATTCACATTCACTCCAAACAACCAAAATGATTTTTATAACCATGTAATATTCTGTACACTCACTAATTTCATATAACTTCAATTATATAATTTCTCTCTTATCATACATGTGTATCCAAACATGAATATAAGTGAACCCATCATTAAAACCAAAGAAGCAAACAAACATGAACAATGAAATTGAACCTCATAACCATTCAAAATGGTTATGAATGAGCTCAAAAAGGTTATAATAAGTCATTTAAATGTTAAATAATTCATGTAATTATTAATTAATGAACCTAATTTTATTATTCAGGTCATTAATATCAAGCTAAGAACACTATCGTACTTAAGGTAACTGATCCTCTCTATCTCACTAATATTCCAGAATGTCCTCTATGTTATGCCATTTTATTTGTAATTCATAATGATGGGGTATGATGTTTTACCTCCCACATATAGGCCTCATGATGTGTAAAAGATTACAAAACCCTTTATCTCTCATTAATCCCTCCAAAGTACACCCGAAACCATGTCGATATTCTATAAGGGATGCTACTCGAACCCCCAACATTCATTTGGGTTGCTCCATCATTATTTTTACCCAAATTAAGTTGTCATTTATTTTCATGTGAAACTTATAAATACTATATATATTTTCTAAACTCATCTTTCATGTTCCAAACATAATTTTCTTTTATGTATATACATGTTTTTAAATGATTACATCCTCAATAAATCCCAATAAGAAAACCCGTTTTACGGGAACTTCCAAAATTCCTACCCAATTTCAAGTGCACTCTACAATATGTTTTAATCCACATTTAATTTTATAAAACCAATGTTTTATTATGAAATCATTCTTTTATCACTTCTGGTTTTGTAAAAAATATTATTACCCTTTCTATTTAAATGCTCGTTAGTGCTTTCCTTAAAACCACATTAAAATGTTTTAATGACAAAAATTCTTAAATAATATTTTTACATGTTGTTACATATATTTGAAATCACTGACCATGATATATGAAGTTCCCAGTAAGGATCCAATTATCACTTAGATATCAAGGGGGTGAATTAGTGATATATTTTTACTTTTATGTTTCCTTCCTTTTCAAACAACCTTCTCTTCCTATTAAAGAGATTCTTCCCTGCTGAACACACACAACCACATGAACACATGATATACAAGGTTCACTACTCAAAAAGAGTATCTACGTCCTTGGTACGGTATAGAAATAATCAAGTACCACACAATCCACTAGAAAACAATTCTTTTATGTGGAATACAATGAGTAGGATATACCCTTACACTCGTGTATCACTTGGAAGACAACCTACAAGTGTGTGTGCACCCTCTTAGTAGAAATAGGGAAATACATTGTTTCAGTGCTTCTTTCCAATTCTACAGGTGTATTCTCTGAAGTATAGCTCTTCACTTTACTACCCAGAAGCAGGTAAGAACTCCCATACACACAACTAAATACGTGTGATGATCCCAAATTATTCTACGTAGCCTTTAGGGAATCTTGCGCACAATTCAAATGCCTTGCACATAAAAATTAATTTTTGGTGAGGAAAACCTATTTTGTGAAACTTCTATTTTCCATGAAACTTTTTAATTTTCTTTGCAACTTTCCTTTTTCACGCAATGTCTCACTTTTTTTGCGTAACTCACTTAGCATATATGTTTATGCCTTTTAGAGCATGGGATTTATCTAAGTGTCGATATTTAACAAATGAGAGGGAGTCACCTCGTAATTATAAGAATTTTTTGACCTGCTCGGAAAACACTATTCCACATGTAAAACCATTTCATGTGCATAGAAAATCATTCACGCAACATCATATTTCATTCAATTTCATGAGTTTTTTGCGTGCTTCTTTTTTTCTCCATTTTGATCTCAAAACACCCCTTATGCACAAAATTTTAAACATCATTCCCTAGTGTGTGAAAAACCAATCTTTCGTGCAACCTCATTTTTCGTGCACTTTTCCCAATTTTTCACGCACTACATGACTTTGACAAAATTCGATGTTCTGATCTTGAAACATCAATTGCACACAACTATTCAAACCCCCTTGAATTTATCATGAAACTTTATCTTCCAAAAACACAAGTGTTCATCTTCTGATTTTCAGGCCCAAACATTTGGAAAACACTGGAGAACAACACCAATTAGAGAAATCCCATGTGTGAAAAAAAACACCCCATGCACACAAAAGTTTATACATCGTTCCATAGTGTGCACAAAACCAATCTTTCACATAACCTAATTTTTCATGAACGTTGCCTAATTTTTTGTGCACTCCATGAATTTTCCAAAATTATATGTTCTAATCCTAAAACATCAATTATGTGCATCTATTCAAACCCCCTTGAATTTATGACACAAGTTTCTCTACCAAAAATACATGTCTTCATCATTCGATTTTCAGGCCCAAAAAATTGGAAAACAGTGGAGAAAAACGTCACCTTCAATATATGCTTCAGCCATAACCTTCATGATTCTTCTCTGTGATATGTATTCTTGAAAACATATTCTTCTTTCATCACAAACTCCACTATCGTGATATATATCCTTTGATAGATTAGCTTTATCATCATCACAGTTTCCCTAGAACGTACTATAACTTCCCTATATTCCAACATCAACTTTCCTTCCAATAAAAACTCTATATGACTGGAAGCACCTTTACTCAACCTTTCCTTCATAAGACTTACATCATAATTTTTCCTAACATATGATATTTTTGAAATACAAATCAGGAAAGCATTGTCTGATTTATCCAAGTCTTTTAAAAGTGAATTCATTTATCCTATTTGACAACAAAAGACAACACTCTGCAAAAGAAAACTCTTCAAACTTCATTCTCCATCCAACTTGGTCCCAAAAATCTCCCCCTTTGGATTTTTTTCAACCAGGATTCATAAATCACTGAAATTTGTAACCTGAATCAATGGATTACTTATCAACAATTCTAATCCTATGGGAGCTAACTCATTGTAGGAAAAATTAATTATGGACAGACAAAACCATGTTGTCTAAAATAAGTTACTATGAAATTTCATTTTTATATCTCCTCAACCTACTTCACAACATCTATTAAGAATATACCTCAACATTCTTCAATTCTTCAAATATCCTACAATATAATATGTTTTTCCTAAAACCACTCCAACAAATAGTTAGAATAGTTCACACACATAAATGCTAGATTCACAGCTTACCCACAACTCCCCCTTTATACATGCATCCATAAATATATATTTATGAAACAATTGTACCCCTTGAAAACACTATCCAAAGGTAAGATGAGAGTGGGGACAGACACAAGTACCTCAACCTTGATGATAAGGAGGCCAGACACCAATGTTTTACCTCAATTTTAAAAATGGTTCCTTCAGTAATGGTTTTGTAAATATATCAGAAACTTTTTCTGATGTAGGAACATACTGCAGCTTCAAATCATTATCCTCCAACTACTCTTTGATGAAGTGTTAATTTATGTCAATGTGTTTTGAATGAGAATGTTGTACCTAGTTCCTTGTAATATTTATTGTACTTTGATTATCACATCCCAAGAGTATGGGTAGATTCACTTCAACAATTAGATCTTTCGACTGAGTCTTCATCCACATATGTTGGTTAGAAGCTTGAGTGATAGAAACATACTTAGATTCAACCATGATAAGAGTCACTAAATCATGTTTCTTTTTATGCCGACTAACACAACTTTTCCCATTAATGAAAACTCTACCATATGTGGGTCTTCTATCATCAACATTTCCTGCCCAATCAGCATCTGAATACCTAAAAAAATAAATATTTTATGCACCATCAAATCAGATTCCAAAAACTTTTGTGCCTTTGATATATCTAAGAATCATATTTATAGTAATTATATGCGATTCTTTAAGAGAACTCTAAAACCTTGCACATAAGGTTACATAAACAATGTCGGGTTTTGAGGTAGTCAAATATAATAAACTTCCAATCAACTTTTGAAATTCTTTCAGATCAACTTCCCTGCCTCCTCCATCTTTAGGTAACATGGTTCCCATAGAAATTGGTGTGGAAATTGGCTTCAAATTTTCCATGAAAAACTTCTTCCGAAGTGTCGTAGCATACTTATTTTCAGAAAGAAAAAATGTGGTTCCTCTTCTGTAAGACTTATAACCCAAGAAAGTATTTCATTTCTCCCTATATGGACATCTCAAAAAAAATCTTCAACTATTCAGAAAATCTTTCACAAGATCGTTCATCATTTCTAGCAAATATAATTTCATTAACATAAGCAATTTCAATGAAAGAAGACTCCTGGAATTCCTTGATGTAAAGATTGTTGTCAACTCTTCCTTTCTTTAAACTCATATTCCTTAAGCAAGTATCAAGTTTGGAATACCATGCCTAGCCCATACGAGGATTTTTTCAGCATACACACACAAATTTCATCTTTCCCAATAATAAATCCACAAGGTTGTTCAACATAAACCTTTTTATGAAGATTTACATTAACAAATGTGGACTACACATCCATTTGAAAAATTTTGTAACCTAGTTGTCCAGAAATAGAAAGAAATATTCTGATTATTTTCAATCTGGCCACTTGATCAAAAGTATCATCAAAATAAACACCTTCCATTTGTGAGTAACATTTGCAGACTAATATTTCCTTCTTCCTTATCACTTCACCTTCTTCATTCGTCTTGTTTCGGAAAACCCATTTTGTACCAATAAAATGTTTTTTCACACACCTTGGGTACAAGTTCCCAAGTATCATTCTTTTCTATCTCATCATGCTGTTTATTCATAGATTGAATCCATTTTGGATGCTTAAAAGATTCATTTACATCATTCGGATCCACTTCTAAATGCAATTATTTATGGGTAACAACATTTGTTATTCTTTTTGTTTGAAACCTATGTTGTTGATCACCAATAATGTTCTAACCCTCCACTTTATTCCCCATCCTAGGATAATATGTTCGAATTTCATCCTTATCACTTGATATTGTTGAGTCTGATTCTTCTTCTTGAGTAGGATAACCACTATTGATATCATTACTAGTATTGTTAATAGGACTTTACTTATCCTGCTCAACTTATATATCGGAAAAAGTCTTCTTTTTTATTTCCAAATATTTTCAACAACATTCGCATTAGTAGAATTGACTATTATTCCTATTTAATTGTTGAAACATCAGCATCCTCTTCCTTCTGGAGCATATCAATGAAATATTCCATCATGTCCTCTTTGTTCAAACTTTCCAAGGTTTACACCCTTTTTCTTTATGATGCATGGACTCCCAAAAAATCATAAGTTTTCCAAACATGGAGTCTATTCATAAAACATTTCATATTGGAGTCATATCTAAATATGGCCTATAGAAAAATCAATTTTGAAAATACACTATAGTACTCATGGAATGCCTCAAATAATAATGAGAGAGGCCATGTTCAAGTAACATAGTTCTCCCCATTTCAACCAAACTTCTATTCATCCTTTAAAAAACCCCATTTTTTGGAGGTGTGTATGGTGAACTGAACTCATGCCAAATTCCATGATTCTCAAGGTAAATTTGAAAATATTTATTCTTATACTCTTCACCATTATCAGTTCTTAGCTTCTTCACTAAATACTCAAATTCCTTATTTGCGTTCCTCCTGGAAGTCTTAAACATTTTTAGAGCATCTAACTTATGTCTCTTGTACATAACACACATAATGAATGTAAAGTCATAAATGAAGTAATGAAGTAATTATCTCCATGTATTGATTGGATTCTCATTGGTCCACATATATTAGAATGTATAAGTTCCAAGGTATGTTTTGAATGAATATCAACTCTTTATGCATAGAGTTTGCAATCTTCCCATTTTCACAAATAGTCTAATACCAATATCTTCTTCTTGATAAATCAAGAATATCTTGGACACTGCCTCGTGTTGATAACATGAACATGTTTCTCTAATACATATATCCAAGCCTTTTATTCCATAACTAATTTTCTTCCACCATGCCCATGTAACAAGAGTTCTGTACTTCACCAACTTGGAACAAGTTCCCTTTTGTATGTTGGCATCTTGTATCTACCTTTTCATCATTTTCAATTTTCAAAACAAACCCGTTTTTTTTCTGAAAATAAATTTTTTTCCCTCATCACAGAGTTTGAAACACTCAACAGATTATGTTACAATCCATCAACATATAATATTTTCCTAGATTTCATTTTTTCTTTCCCGATGATGGATGATCCAACACCTTTGATCCTCATAGATTCATCATTTCCCAATTTAACTGTTCAATATTTGAAGTCTTTCACATTCTTTAGAAAATTTATGTCTCCTGTCATATGAGAAGAACACCCACTATCAGAAATCCATGGACGTTCTCCTTTTGAAACATTCAAGGTGGTTTCAACAACAAGAGATTCATGTTATTCTTTTTCATTATTCTCCTCCAGTTTTTGAGATTTGTTAAGAAACTTTTTGTGTGATGAAAACAATAAAAGACATACCTTAGAAATATGTCCAAGCTGTTCACATCTTTGAAAAATTATTTCCAATGGTTGGAACCTATTTTCAACTTTTAAACCAGCCTTCTTAGATTTATTCTGAACTTCTTCTAGTACTTCCCTTTTTAAGAGGATTAAATCCCACTCAAAGATTGTCTTACATAACTTTTGGAATAGTATTAATGTTGTTGATTAAACCAAAACTTGTTTTAGTGTGTCTGAATCCACCACAATAACAGTAGTAACCATAGAATTGATATTTCCCCCTAAAAATTCTATGCTGACCAGAGTTGTGAACATGCTTCTCAACAACCTTATTAATAGAACTCTGCTGACCATAAACCTTCATTTATTCAATTTTAACTTTCTTTTTCAGATCAGATTTCTATTCAGACTTATCATTACTATAATTAGTAGAAATATTTCTAGACTTAGGATTTTTTTGTACCTCTAATTTTTCAGCATTGCTGACTTTGGCCACATACATAGCCTTTCCATATTTGTTCTTATCAGAATCAGTTCTGTCTTTCCTCTCAACCTTTGAAGGTAACTTTTGTGGATACCTCTTTGGTTCATTATTACTAGAACAATTACCAACTTCTAAGATAGTTTTTTTGAAACGGATATGCATTTATTTAGAGATTTAAAGTTTCTATTGGACAAATTCCAACTCTTCTTCTTTTTTCCTTCAGCTTTACATCAAGACGATCATTACAATTCTATGATTTCTCAGGATAATTACTTAGATAATCAATATCCTTTTACATTTTGATTTTCTCATTAGGAAAACCTTCTTGATTGATTAAAGTGGAATTTTTATTTATCAACTTCTTGTTTTCCTTCTCAAGCCTTCTGATCTTCCACAAACATTCTTTCAACTATTCTTTCAAATGATATTTAAGTTGAGTTTGTTCTTCTTCAGAACATTTGATCCTGTAATCTTCATTATTCACTACTGTAATAAAGGTATTCTATCTGGATTTCTTAGAAAATGATTTCTCAGATTCAACCTTGTTGTCTTCTTTTTCTTCATCTTTAGATAAAAAGCTTATTCTTTTTGATTTGAAGAACTTCTTATCCTTCCCATTTGAAAAATATTTATCTTTTTCAGTTTGTTTCTTCAACAACATTCTTTGCCTTCTATAATCATCATCAGTTTCTTATTTTTCCTTATTTGAGGTCAGTTAGCTGCCAAGTGACCAATGACACCACACTCAAAACAATTCAAGGGAAGTTTCCCCTTGTATTTACATGTACCTCTTTTCACAATTTTCGAAAACAAGGATAAAATTTCATCAAAAATTTTACATACCTCATCTTCAAAATCAGATTCACCAACATCATATTCAATAAGAGACTTTTTTGACTTCTCTACCTTTACATCCTTGAATGAAATTTCTCTATCATCTTTTTTCCCTCTTCATAGTGTTATTCTTTATCATTTAATAAGTAATAAGAGTGCTATCATCTCGGTTTCCTGGACCAAAATCATCTGGGGAAAATCATTGCTACAAAATCTGAATCACATCATACCTTTTGTGAACCTCTAGTAGCTGAGGCCTCTGCCATCCTTGCATGTATGATGCTCGCTATGGAACGTGGATGGGATGATGTCATCATTGAGTCTGACTGCCTCATCGTAATCGATGCGATTAACCACAAAGACGGTGGACTCCAGTCATTTGGATTCATCATCAAGAGAATTCGCCCACTTCTCCAAGGCTTCTCTTACTACACCTTCTCCTTTACCAAATGGGAAGGAAACAATGTGGCCCATCATCTGGAAGTCTTAGGCCTCTTCGATGAAAACTGGATCTGTTTGGAAAATTTCCCTTCATGGATTTGCATATGTATGTCTTCTGATCTTCATTATTAATGTAATCTGTCCTTATTTTCAAAAAACGTGTGCTATAAAGATCATCCATAGATAATGTTTCAGGGTCTCTGTCTTCTAATGAATACACTTTGACATCAAACTTGTCAGGTAGAATTCTCAAGATCTTTTCAACAAGTGTAGAATCCTCCAACTTTTAACCATGACATCTGATTGTACTGACAATTTCATTAAACCTGGTAATGAATCCCCTAACAGATTCAGGTTCTCCCATTTTCATGTCTTTAAACTTCATCCTCTATATTTGTAGTTTTTCTTTCTTCAGTTTTTCATTTCCTTCATTGATATTCTTCAACTTATCTCAGATTCCTTTAGCTATTGAGACACCTTTCATTCCTAAAAACTCAATCTCAGAAAGAGATGATAGTAATTAATTTGTGGAGTCAATAAGGTTTTCCTTATGAATTTTCCATTCCTTCTTGTTTTGAAAATCACAAACACCTTTTCTTAAAGAAAATCTGATTGTACCCTATATATTACTTCTATAAGAAAATTTCCTTACCCAAGGAAATATACCCTTACATACATTTCATTGTTCATATAAATATTTTTCTTAAGTATAAAAATCTTATTCATATCGAACACCTCATTATCATATAATACTTAGATATGAAACATTCTGTTTTTTGATCCGAATTCCTGTTACGAACTTTTCTGAAGTTCTACTCTGAATTCCCTGTTATGAAATTTTATAAAGTTCAACTCTGAATTCTGATTACGAACTTGTATAAAATTCTTACTATGAATTCTGATGATGAATTCTGATTACGAATTCTCATTAAAAATCTTGATGATGAATTCTGATTACAAATTCTTATTACGAATTCTGATGATGAATTCTGATTACAAATTCTGATGTTGAATTCTGATTATGAATTCTCATTATGAATTCTGATGATGAATTCTGATTACGAATTCTCATTACGAATTCTGATGATGAATTTTGATTACGAATTCTCATTACGAATTCTGATGAGGAATTCTGATTACGAATTCTCATTATAAATTCTGATGACGAATTCGGATTACGAATTCTCATTATGAATTCTGATGAAAAATTCTGATTACAAATTCTTATTACGAATTCTGACGACGAATTCTGATTACGAGTTCTCATTATGAATTCCGATGATGAATTCTGATGACAAATTCTCATTACGAATTCTGATTGTGAATTCTGATTACGAATTATGGATACGAACTTGTATGAAGTTCGACTATGAATTCTTATGATAAACATAATCTGAATATCCTTGTATTATAGACTCCGATTTTTTTTGGTTAGACTCCGAACTTTTTTTTTCTTACATTCCGAATATTTGAGTTTGGTTATGTAACCATATTTCTCCCTACACTTGTTCTTTTATAAAACGATGTTGTGACTTTAGTTATCAATTGACCGTTATTTGAGTGACACATGTACATGTCCCTACGAAATTCAAGGAAGAATATGACCCATGGAGTAGGGAGCCGATCATTGTAGTTGTGCCTATAAATAGGATCTCATTTGAAAAGAGCACAATACTTGACAACATCCTTGACAATCATGATTATATGATGTTGAAGTGATTTCTAGAGAGAGAGAGGTTCTTATAATGTGACAACCGGGTCCCAGTTATAGCACAGGCACCCCGCCTTAACATGGTCGTCAGGTCCTGGCCCACCAAGTACCACCAGTTGCCCCGCAGACACGTGGGTCCCACCCCAGGGTCCACCCACATGCCTGAACGGGTCATCTGACTAATGATAGTCCCGACAGGCCAACACATATCCTTTCCAGTGTGCTTTGTCCTCACTCACACACTCCCTGGGGAACATCCCAGGAGGTCACCCATCCTGATCACTACTCCAGGGCAAGCACGCTTAACTGTGGAGTTCTAATCAGGTAGACTCCTGAAAAGGAAGGTGCACCTTGTTGACATGAGTCATATCATTTAGTCATTTAACCCTTTATCATTTGGGGATGTTACAATCACCCCCTTTAGAGCACAACGCCCTCGTTGTGGGCCCTACATCTCAACCCAGGAAGGCACCGCACTTAAGGCTGGGTTCCTCCTTTGATACCAACTGTGACAACCGGGTCCCGGTTATAGCACAGACACCCCGCCTTAACATGGTCGTCAGGTCCTGGCCCACCAAGTACCACCAGTTGCCCCGCAGACACATGGGTCCCACCCCAGGGTCCACCCACGTGCCTGAACGGGTCATCTGACTAATGATAGTCCCCACATGCCAACACATGTCCTTTCTAGTGTGCTTTGTACTCACTCACACACACCCTGGGAAACTTCCCAGGAGGTCACCCATCCTGATCACTACACCAGGGCAAGCACGCTTAACTGTGGAGTTCTAATCAGGTAGGCCCCTGAAAAGGAAGGTGCACCTTGTTGACATGAGTCATATCATTTAGTCATTTAACCCTTTATCATTTGGGGATGTTACATATAAAATCTCAAGCTTTGTGTAGAAAGTTTGAACGGATTGTTAAAACTTTTCTTTGTGCATACTTGCTTCGTGCGACTCTGATTGTTTCTGTGTACAATCGAGGTCTTCCAGGGATAGGAAGATAGAGATGTTGACAACCTGATAGTTGAGGGCTTGCAGGGATAGAAAGACAGACTCTGATGTTGGTATCAAGGTCTTACCTTGGGTGTGTGTAAGGAAAACTTTCTTGAAATTATAAATCAAGGGACCTCTTATCTAGGGTTATTGGATACCCTCCTCTTTGGGTTAAAAGAGTTTATACTTGTTACTTGTAGTTTTACTACTTTGTTTTTCCGCAGCATTTGTATTGTTGAGGACAATATAATTTTCTTATACTTCCTCATACATGTACTCTGATTTAGTTAGATTCTATACAATTTAAGGTAAAATCTGAGTTGGTGTAAACTTTTGTGAAGTTTTATTTCCGGAATCAGTTTTTCAGAATCAATAAAGTTATTATAACTTAGAGGTGTTGTGAATTTTGGTTATGAAAAATTTCCTTAAGGATTTTTTAAATTATACATTTCACCCCCTATTGTATTTGAGCATCTCATACTTATATATTCCATCCTACACTTGGTATTATAGAGTATCTCATACTCACATACCATCTAACAATCGGTATTAGTGGAATAGGTACAATCTGAATTAATCTCACGATTAGATTCAGACGAATTTCTTCTTCTTATAACTTTCGAAATTGCATATTCGGAATTGAATTTCTGGATTCATATTTTTGGAATCTGTTTTTCGGAATCACATTGTTCGGATTCATTTTTTTTGCTTAATTTTATTTTTTCTTAGAATATTTCCTCTTGTTTACAGACTCATACTACTAACAAGTTTTTGTGCCAAATATTTTCTTATGAATGGCAGGATTAAATATTGGTTCTATTGATAATCTAAATCTTACCAGACGTCCTGTTTTGGATGGAAATGATTACGAGTACTGGAGAGATCGGATGAAGAATTTTGTTATCAATACTGGAGTTGATAACTATCTAATGTTGACTGGAGATTATAAGATTTTAGATAAGGAATTGAGAACCTTTATGAATCTGGAGAATGCAGAATATAAATCAAATTTCAGAGTCAAAAATACTTTGTTGTGTTCCATGACTAGGAACATCTATAGTGAAATATCATTATGTGAAGCTACAAACAATATCTGGAAGAAAGTTTAAGTCACACATTTCGGTACATCTAATGTCATAGAAACAAGAAGAGCCATGTTGATAGATGAATACCATAGTTTTAACTTTCCTTATAGAGAACCTATAAGAAACGTTCACCAAAGGTTTATGACTAATGTGAATAACTTACAATCTATGGGAGAAAAAGGTTTGGATGATGTGGCTCTTGTGGAAAAGATCATAGATATTATGCCAAATTAATTGGACTCCAAGAGGACAGCTATTGATGATAACAGGAAAGTCACTCAGATTTATTTATATGAGTTGTTTGGAACCCTTCTTCAGCATGAAACCAGAATGAAGAGAGATGTTGAAAATGTCAAGAAAAAGAATGGGAATGGAGGAGTTGCTTTTACAACCACTTCTAAACATATGAATTTCAAGACCCCAGGAAGAGTAACCAGATCAAATAAAAATAAAGTCATTATTTAGTCAGAATCTAGTGACACAGAAAAGTCCGAGAATGAATTAGCTAATCTTTCTCGAAGAATGAACAAGATTGTTCCTCAAAGGAACCATCAGAATAAATACAAGAAGAAAGACTATAGAGATAAGAAAGATGGAGAAGTTACATGTTATGAGTGTAAAAGAACAGTTCATATCAGACCTGATTTCCCCTTGTTTAAAAAGAAGGAAAAGAAGGAAAGGAATTCATAAAGGAACAAGAAGAAATTCTATCTATCAAAGCAAAAGAAAAGTTTTAAAGCTAATGATAATTAGAGTGTTAGCTGTGGAGATTATTCAGAAAGTGAATCTTTTGAATATGATTCATCAGCACAGAAGAATATGGGTTTCATTGCAACTACTTCTTTCCCCAATACATGTCTTATGTCCAAGGTACGCTCTGCCGAGGCTCTAACAAATTTATCTCTTGATAAGAATTATTTTTTCGAAAATAGTACTTCAAATGTAGATACTTCATCTTCAGAAAATGAATAATTACCTTCATATGAAGAAGTTTCTTGATTTTCCAAATCACTTGAAGCAAGAAATTGTAAAATTTCTAATAAATTAGACAAGGAAAATACTAGGGAAGAAATTCTTATAAAAGAGGTTTCAGATCTTCTAGAGATATTAGAGGTAAAGAAGAGATTTTAGAAAAACTTTCTAAAGACCATGAGAAAGAAAATTCTGATAAAAAAGAACTTTATAAAGATTTTAAGAATGTTATTTTAAAGATAATAGTTTTTGAGGAAAAATCTTACACTAAGGAAATGATTCCTGAGGATAGGAACTTAGACATCAGACTGAAATCTGAAATATTTTCTCTTAAGAAGCTCCTTGAAAAATTTACCTCTTGGAAGGAAATTTTGACAAGATTTATTCTCAAATTAAACCTCAAGGAGACACTACTGGAGTATGTTATACTCACCAAAAACCGGTTTTCAAAAACAACTATTTTTTTCCTTCTAGAGGCACTTTTTGTACTAAGTGTCAAAGTGGTGTGCATTGGAAGAAATATTTCTCCTTAAATAGAGTTCAATATCTTGGGTTTCATACAACCTATATTTTTAAAAAAATGTTGATACCCAAAATTTTGTTAACTGAAAATTCCGGATCCAAGAAATTTGGATTCTGAAAGTCTAATTTTTCTCTTATTTTCAAGAAAATAGGGAAAGTACCAACAACAATACCTGGTATATGGATAGTGGATGTTCCTGGCATACGACTAGTAATAGAAACTAATTTGAAAAGATTATCAAAACGAAAGGAAGAAAAGTAACCTTCAGAGATAATGCTCAGTGGGAAATTATTGGTATAAGTAACATCATTCTTCTTGGAAAAACTTTGATTTCAAATGTTTTATTTGTTAAAGGTCTTCAACATAACCTCATTAGCATAAGCCAATTATGTGATGAAGGCTACCTTGTGAATTTTAGGAATGATAACTGTTTAGTACACAATTCCAAGGAAGAATTTATTCTTTCTACCAATAGGCAAGAGAATGTTTACACACTAAACATAAAAGACCTTAGGAGCCAAGACATACATTGTCTTAGGGAAATGGAAGATCATTCTTGGTTATGGAATAGAAGGTTAGGT
This sequence comes from Viscum album, assembly GCA_963277665.1. Lineage (NCBI taxonomy): Eukaryota > Viridiplantae > Streptophyta > Magnoliopsida > Santalales > Viscaceae > Viscum > Viscum album. The sequence continues at coordinate 90,987,321 of OY728140.1, read as the reverse complement.
CACTGTAACCTTAGGAACTTATGAAAACTTTATAAGAAAGGCTTAGTTATGGACTACCGGAACTTAGATTTGATTTTTCAAAAGTTTGTGACCCTTGTCAATATGTCAAGCAACATAAATCAAGTTTTAAATCAGTCGGTGAAGTCTCAACTACTGATTAATTACATCTAGTTCATATGGATCTTTTTAGAGGTGTTGTGAATTTTGGTTATGAAAATTTCCTTAAGGATTTTTTAAAGTATTAAATTCACCCCCTCTTGTATTTGAGCATCTCATACTTATATATTTGATCCAAAATTTGGTATTATAAAGTATATAATACTCACATACCATCTAACATAATTTTTATATATTTAATCATTCTCAAGATTATTCTTATCTACAGGTGTAAGACGATCCTTGTCATCGATAGAAGGAAATCCTTTAGCTGTAGTTACTAGAACTTCTTACCCAAGAGACATAAGATAAGGCATCATTCTAACCTTTAAATATGATAATTCATTCCATCAAATATTGGAATTCCCTTACTGTTCACTAAATTCATGTTCTCCATCACAACTTATCTTCAAAACCTCAACAAAGAACAAATAATGGTAACCTGCCTCTGATACTAATTGAAGTTCCCAGTTAGGATGCAAGTATCCCTGATAGGGGGAGGGGTGAATTAGTGATATCCTATTTTCTTTTATGTTTTATTATTTTTGATATAACCTTCACCTCATGTTAAATATTTTCTTCCCTGTTGAACAAAAAAAACTACAAGAACTAAATATTTACAAGATTCACTACTCAACAAGAGTAGCTATGTCCTTGGTATGGTACATAAATAATCAAGTACCACACAATCCACTAGAAAACAATCATTTGATATGGAATACAATGAGTAGGATATAACTTTAAACTCAAGTAGAAATTGGAAGACAATCTACCAGTGCGTGTGCACCCTCTTAGTAGAAATAGGGAAAGACAATGTTTTAGTGCTTCTTTACAATTCAACAAGTGTATTCTCTGAAGTACAACTCTGCACTTTCCTACCCAGAAGCTGGTATGAACTTCCATACACAAAACTAAATATGTGCGAAGACACTAAATTTTTCCACATAGCCATTAGGGTATCTTGAGCCCAATTCAAATTCCTTGCGCGTAAAAATTCATTTTTGGTGCAGAAAACCTATTTTGTGCAACATCCTTTTTCCACGTCACTTTTTAATTTTCTACACAACATCTCTTTTTTGTAAAACTTCTCACATATTCACATAACTCACTTAGAATATTATTTTATGAACTTTTGAGCTTGATATTTCTCTAAGTGTCAAGCCTTAACAAATGAGAGGGGTCACCTAGTAATTATAGGCATTTTTAGACCTACGTGAAAAAAATTATTCCACACATAAAACCATTTCATATGCATAAATAAAATTTTACGCAACATCATCTTTCATGCACTTCCATGATTTTTTTGTGCATTTTTTTTGCCATTTTCTCCATTCTGATCTCAAAACACCCCTTGCGAACAAAATTGTAAACATCATTCCCTAGTGTGTGCAAAACCAATCTTTCGTGAAACATCGTTTTTTGTGCACTTTTCCCAATTTTTTGCGCAATCCAAAAGTCGATGTTCTGATCATGAAACGTCAATTGTTTGAAACTATTATAACCCCCTTTAATTTATCATGCAACTTTCTCTACCAAAAACACATGTCTTCATCTTCCGATATTCAGGCCCAAAAATTTGGAAAACATTGGAGAATAGAGCCACCTTCAATATATGATTCAACCATAAACTTCATGCTTCTTTTATGTGATTTGGGTTCTTCAACAAGGCTTTTACAAATTGAATTGATTTATCCCCTTTTAAAGAAAAATAAAATACTCTGAAAATGTAAACTCTTCAAACTTCTTTCTCCATACAACATGGTCCAAAAAATATATGCCTATTTTACCTTATGAATATATATGTATGTTATAATTCATTTCTTTCATAAACAATTTTATGATACACCCATTCATTATGATTTATGACATGGTTACGATACCCATTTTTTTACATGGGTTACCTTATGTTTCTAATTGATTATGTATGATTCTATATGTGTCAAGCATATTCATGAACATGTTAAGATGGGTGATCATAGATAGTGCTATAATGCATTGGGTAACATTGAGTCTCATGAGATGTTATGTGCAACAGTCTTGGAGGTAAGACTTAACTAGTACTAAAGTCATGTTTTATGCTTGTTTCACATTATAATGAATCCATGATTATATGGTATGATTCCATGTCTTCCATGCCTTTTATTTTCACTATTCCATTCCCTCTAACTGATGTGATAAAAATTTATTACTATGTTTTTCCATTACTGGGATTTTAGATCATCCCATTGTTCAGGTTATCCCTAGGTTTTTCTATGAGGTTGTATGAGCATAATGGAAGTTAAGAGATCATTATTAATATTAAATAATGAAATGCTTTATTTAGTCCCATGTGTTTATTTTTAGGTACCTAGTCTTAAAATACACTATACATCACGATCCTTGGATTGTATTCTAATGTATAATTATGCTTAAAATCAATGTAATGTTATGTGTAACAGGCTTGGGTCACTAGAAGACCAGATCTTGGTAATTGTTTTTTTAAAGTGGTATATTGTCTCTTATCTTCTAAAATTTTTTGGATGACATATTAATAGTTTTACCATAACCAAATCATTCTTTTAGGAAATAATGGAACCATGATATTGGTCAAGATTTTACATGTAAATGATAATAGGATTACATTTCTCATATGGAATCAACATTAAAGGATGTTAAGTAATTTCCTGAGTCTTTTAAAATCTTTATAACATTATTCATCTAAGAAAATGGTCACTCAATTATTCATTATTTTATTTAAGGTTAAAAAATTTCCATAATGGTTTAAAATTAAGTGTTTAAAATAGGATAAGAAACCTTAGAGTCTTATCAACTCTCAATGGTTTTAAATTGGGGATGTTTCTATTTTGGGTTTAATTTTCTCAGGATCATCTTCACTTTTGTGGGGATTAAATATAAAAGATAAGAAAACTTCCAAACATCACCATTAATTCACACTTCAATGGATTCATATTATGGTTATGTAACTTAATTTGGGGAAAACTACTTTAATATCATTAAAATGTTGCAAAATATAATGTGACATGAAAACCAATCACCCATGTAGAATTTAGTGGTTTTATTGATAATGGGATTAAAAATACATTGCATGAACCTATGGTAAGTGGACCCAATATTTTTTATATTGAATGGAATCACTTTAAATTGATATACTTATTAAGGTTCCACGAAGACACCTTCTTCCTAATATTTTAGAGACATTTAGATTTAATTGTATCTAAGAAACCTATCTATGAATTTTAAGGTTTGAAACCCAATAATTTCATTAATTACTAGTTTTGTAATCAGAATATAGAATCCATGATTTGGGAAATAGATATTTAAATATATAAAGTCGATAAACCATTTGATATATCCCTTATTATTCATGATAGGGACAATATTTTCCATCAACATGGGATACCAGACCTTATAAATATGATTTCTTAAAATAGTTCCTCAACCACTGTTTATACCTTGGTACTTTGAGTAAGACAAATCCTTATCACTGTCATTTTGTATCCACAACTATTATATGGTAAAAATAAATGATGAAAAACCCCTTGGGGATCTAGTAATAAAATATTATTATAATTACATGGAATATAATCCTTTCATTTCTTATGAAATTAAATTTACCAATATTTATCCCTTATATTCATTTAAGCATTTATCAATATGGGTTATGATTCTCCTTCAATACCCAAATCCACTAGTTTTCAGTCATAAATAGAGGTGGATACTAAGAAGACCGAACTCAACAATCCTCAACCTATTTAAAAAATATTTCAAGTGTACCACTCCAAAACTACCACCAAAAGATTAGGGTTTGTAGACAAACACCAAGAAAGAATATACTTTTTGGAGGTTTTATCCTATATCAACCTATTACAAATATATAGTACACACAAAATATATATACCGACCCTGAATTTATATATTTAAATTTAACTTATAAATATATACATGGGATATTTAAATTTACATATATGATGAGAACTTACATAACCTATCATTAATTCAAAATATTATATGTTTATAATGTTACCTTTAGGATACAAATTTAACTTGTGGTATAGTAATAATATAGATATATATCAAGTTTTAAAATACATTTAAAAAAATTGTTTTCATTTTATAAGAACCATATTTAAATAATTTTTATCACTTATATAAGTTCTATATAATAAATTGACTTTCATTTTTTAATTCATCATTTTAAAATATGAATAGTATTAATTATTAAGATTTTTCAAAAATAATTGATTTTTTAGATGAATAGGGAAAAATACTGATATTTTTTACAACATGAATTTTATTTGACATATATGTTTTAAATAATTTTTATATAATATATATATATATAACTTAAAATAAATTATTTGAAATTAAATTGTTCAATTTATAAAACCCGTGAATATCATTTCAAAAAATTAAGTAATATTTGATGGAAAATAATTTTCGTATCTTTCTTTAATTAAATTTATGCTTGGGAAAATTAGGTATTGGATAAATTTTGATTTCATATAACTATTATTTAAATAATAAAAATCCTATTAATATATTTTTAATTAATACAATTAATATTTTTTTTTCATTACCTAAACATTATTCTTAAATGTACACTTCTTAAAATAATAGGTTCTTACACGTTATTTTTAGTAATGCTAAAATTAATTTCTATAATTCTTAGATTTTTTAATAAAATTAATATGAAATTGAAAATAATTATTTTAAAAATATATTAATATATTAATTTTTAATTTTCCATTATAATTAGTCTTCAAGGGTAAAAGTGGAGTTATGAAGGTAAGGGAAAATTAGAGAAATTGGTTTACTATTTTTGGAAGTGGATAGAACATGTGAAAAACATGTATAATATTGAATGGTAGATGGAGGATAAAAATTATCTCTTTCCCCAAATAATTATTTTTAATTTTTGGAGCCTTTTATCCTGATTAATGGAATGATATTATTGAGACAATAAAAGATTTTTTACAAAATTTTCATTTTCTTCACTTGTAAAAGGAGACCACTTCATCCCAATTTCTCCTCCCATTCCAAACCCTAACTCAACCAAAACTATAAAATAGTTTTTCATAAACACCCTTATCATGAATTTAATGCTTTATTTTCACCAAAATTTCAATCTAATGATTCTTAAGTATTTACTTAATGTAGAACTTCCATGATAAAGGAATGAATGTTCAAGTGTAGAGCGCTTTCAGACATGAGGCAAGGGATCCTCCGAAACTCCCTCATTACCTTTTGGTAACATGATCTCTTAATTACTATCTATTTTACTTTATAATATTATCAATTATATTATTTATATTATTTATATATGTTCTCTTTACATATTTACCCAATTTACATTACCTTTCATTGTTGAGGAAAGAACATTTCTGAGTTCTATTTGATGATTCCTCTTTTAAGTGAACTTAATTATTTTAATTTAACACCCAATTATATAAAATAATGTTATGTATCACCCCATAAAATGTTTTAATATTAATATTTTTTATAAAATATTTCTCTATTTCATGTAAAACGTTTCTTTCAACTCTGGTTTTAAAAGAAAACAGTTTCCCTTTCCTTATTTAAAAGTTATTTTTCTAAGTTAAAACAATATCACATAAGAAGTTCATTTTATTATTACTTCTTAAAATTGTTTTAGGAAATATATTCTAAAATGAATACCAATGTTATGTAACTATGTTTATTTTTAATCAAATATGAATATCCAAATGAATTTGATTCCATAATTTCCTTGTAATCCATATGATACATCCTTAGGTTATGCCTTAAGATAATATTGTCAGACCCAAATTCTTCTAATTGGTTGTATCATTATTATTATTTATGTATAGTTTATTTTAGTCCTTTTTTGCATATATATTATGGTATTTATTTTTATGGATGTTATCCCTAGTTGTTACAAGTGGGTCTGTTATATCTATCCAATGCAGGAGGTAATGTTAATGTCTCATGAGATTCCATGTATGGTGCATTGGTAGTTATCCTAAGGAGAATATTAATGGATCATAGTAGTTATCCTTAGTACACTATGTTATTATGGATGTTAGATAGACCATACCATGATTATAATGGTAGTTAGACTATATTATTTATTAGTGTAAGTTATTTTTGACATACGACTTTGATGTCATGCATTATGATGTTTCCACATTCTTTTGATTCTAGGATCTTATGATTTCATTTACTTATGAAATGTTTTCATTCTTATGATCATTCTATTAATGATATAATTTATTACCTATTGACTCTAATTTTATTCTTTATTTCCATATTTATTCCCTTATTGGTATTTTTAGCTCACAATTTCCTTTATATATTATTCTCCATAATATCCCATGTAGTTTAAGAGGTCTTATGTGAGTTGGAGCACCATTTAGGTTTTTAAATAAGGATATTGAATTTATGTCTAATATATTTTATTTATGCAAGAAAATTTTCAAATAAACTATACCTCTCAATAATTAGTGCATATTGGTTGTAAAAAATGTTAATAATGATTAAATAATATTAACTTGAGGCTTGGGTTGTTGAAATTTGTGTCAATTGAAGGTATTGTTATTTTTGGATTTTAGGACTAAGTAAAATTTGTGAAAACCCTAAGGATAATTCTAATAATAGGATAACATAATAATTTTTTGATGAAGTATATGTTATTTTGTTTTTCTATAAAATACATCCCTATTTGGATACTAGAAAGGGAATGCATGTCCTAACATAGTTTTAGCTTGGGGTAATTACCCAAAAGAGGGCATGTTGGGAAATAACTAAACCATGACCTAGTGCATGATGAAGAGGCCAAACTATACACCAAGATAGACACTTATGGGGGATATAATTTGGATAATTCACATGTTATTTCTAGATCATTAGGAAGGATTTCAACATATAATTAATTAAATTGATATAGAGAACATAATAGAAATATTACCATAGATACCACAAATTGAATAATATAAATTCATAAGTTTGGGTATGTATGGTGATTACGAATTATCTCTTCAATTTTATTAGTTTCATTATATAAGTTTATTAATTTGTGAATTATCACCCTAATATCCCATTTTATATAAAATGAATTAAATAGGAGGAACCGTATCAACAATATATGTGATCCATAATGTGATGTTTTCCCCCAAAAAATGATTAATTTTAATAGAGATGGAGTTTAGGAATTCAAGGACACACTATAAAAATATACTCAAATAGTTAGTAATAAATTGAGTAATGTGGAACTACCTCATACTAATAGGACAGAATAGGTTGGGGTGGAATCCATTATGCATCAAAGTCATCCTATGTTTAAGATATATTTTTATTTTATAGTAAAAAAGGAATGGATAAACCCCTTTCAGAAGATATTCACTATCCTCCAAATCTCTATGAGGGAGAAAATTAAATTGACATCCTATTTTCTTGAGGGACATGTTTATTTATGGTGGACTCTACTCAATAATAAAAATCCCAAAAACGAAATTAAATTGGTATAATGGGGCGATTTTAGGAGAATATTTTTCAATAAATATTTTACCCAAACAATTATTAAAAAAATGAGAAGGGAATTCCTCGAACTCAAGAAAAATATCAGTGAATCTATGGGGTCATATAAGGTAAATTTTACAAGGATTTTTCAGTATCCCTCACAATTTTTTGTTATCATTTAAAGTAAAACTGACATATTCTTTATGTTGTTAAAGGTTAATCCTCTATAACTATTGTATTTTTAAGAATTTGATAGTAATGGGGATGTTTTTAGATGTTCCCTAAATTTTGGGAAGGATAATATTGATAAGAATTGGAAATTGGAGTTTAAATCTTAAGGATCATAAAAGAGATATCATGATGGAAATAAAATGAAACTTATAATATATAATAATAGTGGAAAGATCCATTTTGGTAATTAACACAAGGTGAAATTAAAGTGTTTTAGGTGTAAAAGGGACGGACCTGAACTTAATAAAATCCAAATCCAAATGAAGATTCCCCATAATTTTTTTATGGAGTGAAGGTTTTGGTCAATACAGAACTAATGGTACAATTATTCAATTATAATAAGAATAGACACATTTCAAACCACTACCAAAATCCACAAGTTTTCTATGTTAAGGAATGTAAAAAGCCACTACGTCTGAATGATCAAGAGTGGGATTCAGATATCACTTCCATTGAGGTGGATATAAAACATATTGTGGTGATAAATTAACTAGTTAATCATTAAAATTATAGAAAATATTATTTGTTTCTTTCTCTATGAATTATTTAAAATAATGCATGTTTATTACAGCAATTCAAACCCAATCGTAAATAATATAGTTTATGTTATTAGTAAAAAATACTAATAGAGAAATTGTAGAGTGAAAAGTACAAAAGTATTCTCAATTTAATTTTTGTGGGATGAATCTACAAGAAAAAATAGTAATAGTCCATATAGTAAACTTTTATGATATATTGGGTATAAACTGATTATTTTTATATAGAACCCACACCAACTACTAGGTGAATGAAATCTATTTCCATGTTCCAAAGTATCTTCTAATTTTATAAAGTATAAGGTTCATAAAGATGAATCCCAATTTTATATATCATAATAAATGGATATTTTTCACAATGAGAATACATTTCTATCTTAGATTATTGATACAAAGGTGGGGAGGACTTTGAATGAAATCCCCATTATATGGATATATGATGATGTATTTTCTAAAGAGTTTCATGGAATTACTCATGATCAAAAGGTTGAGTTCCAAATTGAACATATAACTAGGTCCTTGATAATATCTAGGTAATTCTATAGAATTTCCCACATGGAACTAGAAGAATTATATAAAAAATGTAAGAGTCTTGAATAGGGATTCACATTCCCAAGTGCTTCACAATGTGGTTCATCAGTTCTATTTATAAATAATAAGGATGGATATTTACCCATTTGAAATCTTTATCTCAAGCTTAACAAAATCACGATCTAGAAAATTTATCCATTTCCACATATTTATGTCTTATTAGACCAGTTACAAAGATCTCAATAATTCTCTAAATTTAACCTTGCCTTAGGGTATCCCCAATTAAAGGTGAGGAAGGATGATATTCATAAGACCTCCATTCATACATATTAGGATAACTATGAGTTTATAGTCTTGATATTGAGGCCAAAAAATTATCTAAAAATCTTCATGGACTGAATGATTAGATTATTTATATATTACCATGATAAATTATGGTAGTCTTTAAAGATTATATTCTTATATACTATATAATCAAGTAGGAACATGAGGAGAATTCAAATACTACATTAAAAATATTATGTATTGATTAGTTACAGGTAAAGTTCATTAAATGTGTAATTTTTAGGGAGAGAGTGCAATTCATGGGGAATATTATTACCTATGAAGGGTTATCTATAGATCCCTCTAAGATGAAGGTAATAAATGAATGCATCAGACCAATATCTGTTATATAAATCCATATATTTCTTAGATTATATGGTAATTATTATTTATTTGTGGAGAACTATTCATAATTATCAAATCATATAACCAAGGTAAAATTATAGGGAATGAATTATTATTGTTATGATTAATGTGAGGAAATATTTATATATTTTAAGAAGTGTCTAATCAAAGAACCTTTACTCACAGTACCCTGAATTGGGGAAAGTTTTTGGATTTATAGTGATGGTTTAATGAAGGGATAAGGCTTTGTACTCATGTAGAATCATAAGATGATAGCTTTTGCCTTAATAAAATTAAAGGTGAATTAAAATAACTATCCGATTCTTGATTTGGAGTAAGATAAAATAACATCAGCATTGATAATTTAGAGGAACTATCTATATGGGGAGAAGTGTGAAATATATATAGATCACAAAATCCTAAAATATATATTCAAACAAAAGGAGATTAACCCACATTGGAAAGATGGTTAGAGAGAATTAATGATTATTATTTCTCAATACACTACCATATTTTAAAGTAAAATAATGTGGAAGTTGATTTATGAAAAAAGGATCATACAACCTTATCCATGATAGATATTTAAAAGGATCTAATCTCCCTAGACCTGAAAAATATAGACATGGGGGAAATAAATTGTGGATCATCATCTTATTTTTTTCAAATGTTTTTTCATCCAACAATTTAAAGATAATTATAAAATCCCAAAGGAATAATGTGGATATAGGGAAGAAGGTGGATTCTATAAGAATGGAAAAATCACCAGAGTTCAACATGGTTGATAAATAAGTAATGATATTTGGAAAATGAATATGTGTTCCATATGAACTAGATATACAAAAGAAGATATTGATTTATTCTCATAGATAAATATTCTCCATACACCTAGGAGACATTGAGATGTATATGGATCTCAAATAACACTATTTGGGGGAAAATATAGGGAATAATATTATAGTTTATAAAAAAATTCATTTTGTTTTAGCGGGTGAAGGATTAAGGGAAAAAATAAAAAGGAATGATTCAACCATTTTCCACACCAAAAAGGACATAGGAAAACCACACGATGTACTTTATCCTGGGTCATCCAAAGACATAAAAATGGGACAATTATATATGGGTTATAGTGGATCGTGTTAAATGTAATTCTCACTTCATTTGCTTTTGATGGTACTTCTCCTTCAATCAACTTGGAATGATATATGTTAGAGAAGTAGTGAGGATTCAATGAACACCACAACTAATTATATCCGATCAAAATCTATAGTTCCCCTCAAAGTTCTAGAAGAATATTTAGTAATATATAAATGCAATGTTAAAATTTTGGTATGTCCTATTATCTTCAAATTAATATAAAAATTGGAATAATAATTCAGGAACATGAGGATATGTTGAGTGCTTTGTCTATGAACTACAAGGTAAGGTAGGACCAACATCATCAATTGGGAGAGTTCTCATAAATCAATATTTTATATTGAATTATTAAAATGGACCTATATAATGTCCTTTACGGGAAGATATGTAGAACACCTTTGTGTTGATATGAAGTTGGAAAATGAAAATTTCCAAGACTTGAGATGGTTGAATAAATGGTAAAAAGGTTTAAGAGTATTCAATAACACATTTGAGCAACTCAAAGTTAATAAAAGATTTATGTTAATTACTTTCAGTGATACATTTATTTCTAAGCTGCTGATAAAATATTTCTTCGTATATCTCATAGGAATAGACTTATGAGGTTTTCTAAGAATAGAAAGAAAATTCCTAGATATGTTATTCCCTTTGTGATCCTTGGCCATGTAGGAGCTGTGTCCTATCAACTATCACTTAAACTAAACATGTTTCAATTCCATGACATGTCCCATGTATCCCTCTTGATGAATTACATACTAGAACGTCACATGTACTGAATCACGAGGTGTTATAGTTGGGAATTATCTCTCTTATATGGAGATGTTGGTGAAGATCTTAGATTTTAGATTCCAAGTCCTACAAAATAATATAACTCACCTTGTCAATGTACATTAAAGAAATGATATGTTTGAATAGGAAACATTTAAACCTAATGATACATTGAAATTTAATAACCCTAATTTTATTTACCTTAGATGCATGGAATGAATGTTTTAGGGTGAAATTTCTTAAGAGGAGAAAATATAATAACCCTAAATTTATATATAGAAATGTCTCTTATGAATATATACATATTTTATATAAGGTATTATAGATGATAATAACTAAAATCATCTTTTTATTAATTTAGAACATAATATGTTTATAATACTACCTTTGGGATAAAAATATAACATTTGGTATAGTAATCATTTAGATGTATTTTATGTTTTAAAATGCATTAAAAATTGTTTTTATTTCCATTCATGAACTTATATATAAAAATATTTTTTAGAACATATATAAGTTTAATATAATAAATTTAATTCATTTTTTTGATTTAACATCTTAAAATTATCTTAGTATTATTTGTTTTGTAATTTTCTAAAATAATTGTGTTTTTAGATGTATTGTGAAAACTTCATAATTTTTCTAATACAATTACTTTTATATAGATTAGATATTTTTGATTTTTTTTATAAAAAATATATATTAATAAATGAAAATAATTTATTTAAAAATTATAAGTTAAATTTATAAAACCCAAGAATATAATTTTAGAAAATCAGGTAATATTTTTTGAAAACCACTCTTCATCTTTTTATTTAATAAAATTTATGCTTGGGTAAAGTAGAGTATGGATTTATTTTATTATCTTGTAAATAATATTAAAATAATATTAATCCTATTAATATAATTAAAACTAATAAAATCTATATTTTTTTTAATAAATATTTATTATGCTTAAAAATGAACTTCTTCAAAAAACAAGGTTTTACTTGTTATGTGCGCTAAGACTAAAATTCATTCAAAAAATCATGGAAATTTTATTTTATAAGATGATTTATTTATTTAAAGTAATTATTATAACATTGAAAAATTTCATAAATTTTAATTTGGGCAATTAAATTATTGTAAAAAGGTAAAAGTGTAGTTACCACTATAGGGGTAAATTATGGTAAAACAGTTGAAGCCTTATGAACATGGATATAACATGTGAAAAAAGTATTATATTGAATGGAGGGGGGGGGGGTATTGACCATATATATTTCTATAAACCATTATTTTCAATTTTGGGTTCATTTTCCCTTGAATAATAATGTAATATTATTGAGAAATAATGTTTTTTTTACAAAAGTGGCCTTTTCATCAATTATAAAATGAGGTGACCTCTTTACCATTTCTCCACCCATTACAAAGACTTGGCTCAACCAATACTCTACACTAGTATCATATAAACACCATACCATTTACTTTGAATACTTTTTTCCACAAAAATAAAAATCTTAATTTTCTTAAGGTGTTAATGATTGTATAACTTACAAGTGATTAGAAATTACATGAATGTGTAGAGAACATTCAGTCACTAGGTAATGGGTCCTCAATATATCCCTTATCATCCCTTGGTTACTGTTATATTAATTTTTAATTAATTTTCCATTATTTTATTATCAACTTCATCATACAAATTATGTATATATTTTCTCTTTACCAATATACCTAGTGTACATTACCTTTATTTATCAGATAATGTATAAATTTAAGTTCTCTATGAAGGTTTTAGTTTTAATTAAACCCATATTTTTAAGATAAATTACATTGGTATATAATTATTACATTAATCACACCCATAAAATGTTTTAATACTTGATAATTCTTTCTAAAAATAGTCTTTATTTCATTGAAACCCTTTTTAGTTCATTTCTTATTTTGAAAGAAAACAATTTTCCTTTTTCTTCATTAACATTTCCATCAATCTTTTAGAAAATCATCCCATAATTGGTTCCTTTTATTCATATGTATTTTAAATTATATATTAATTATTTTATAAAATTACTAACCATGTTCAAGACCTATGTTTCTTTGTAGTCAAAAATTATTATCTAAAACAATTTTATTCCATCAAATCCTTGGAATCCAAATGATATAGCCTTATTTTATTCCTTAAGAGAAGACTGTGACACCCACTTTCTTCTCAATGGTTTTTTCATGCTTATGATTTATGTATGGTTTATATTTTTAATTTTGTGGAACACCTATTATTATATATATTATGATGGATGTTAGCCTAATTTGTGATTGTTTCATCCGTTATGGCCCTACAATGCATTGGGAAATGTTAATGTCTAATGAGTTTCCATCTATAGATCCCACACAGTTTTCCTAAGAACACTATGTTATGATTGATGTTAGTCATATAATAACATTATTATGATTTTGGTTTGCATATATTAGGATTTATGTGTGGTTAGGCTTGGAATATACTATTGATGTCATTATTTATGATGTTTAAAAATACTTATGATTCCATGAGATTATTATTTAATTTCCTTATTCCATGTTTTCATGCATATGATAATTCTTATTATGATATTATGTTATTCTTGTTGAATCTCATGTTATAATTTATTTTCATGCTTATTAACTTAATATGATTTTTAGGTCACCCTTTTTAATAAATTTTCCCCATAATATCCTATATAGTTTTAGAGGACTTAAGGGAGTAGGAGAACCATTTGGAGTTTTAAATAAAGACATTGCATTTATGTTCGTGATGTTGTATTTATGTATATAATCTTCCAAAAAAATAGTTCTCTTGATAATCAGTGTGTATTTTTGTAAAAGAATGTTATTAATGATGAAATAATATTTGTTTAATACTTAGATTATTATAATATATATAATCAAACCCTATATACTATATATATACATAACCAACTGGGTACCAGATACTTACATGATATAATAATTACTTATAAAATTTTTATAAAAGAAACCAAATAATAGAAACATATTCGAATAAAATAAATTTTCAAGGTAGAACTAGCTCCGTGATGTTGAATACAACTATTTATTGTGGGGACTCATAAATAAACCTCTCATAAAAATTATTGTTCTATACACCACCATATTCCACTAAGCATTAACAGTTCAATATCTACTAGCTCCATGTCCACGAATGTAACCACCTGGATATAAATCACATAAAAAGTTCCAACACATGGGGGTGAAAGTCCTATGGAAGGGTTAGTTTAAACAAACTCACTAAGATTCCCCAAAAATTCATTAAAATATAATGCTTAACATTCTAGATAAAACCCATAACTGAGGGGAATAATATAAAACCCTATGGTTATAGATATTATTTAAGGGTAAGGTGACAATGGATAAGGGAAGAATCATAATATTCACAACTCAAATTATCAATATATTATTTCTCATATGAAACTATAGATGCTAAGAATATTGATAGACTCATATATCCCTTTGACGTCAGATTAGGTGTAAGTCATATAACGAAGGGTACCAATAATTAAAATGATATCATAAGGCCAAAAAATCCATTTAAAATGATATATTATCTACCCAAAATCCCATAAAATAAATTTTATATATCTAAAATTATAGTGGGTGTATTTTTCTTCACCTAGGAGGGAACATCATCCAAGGGGGAACCCACTACTTTGGGGGACCCATGCCATATCATATTGAATGTACAATGGTTGATGGTGTTACAGCATAAGTGGATGAAAGAACATAACCCTAAATCATAGGAAAAACAATGATCTCTATCATTTGAGGGACCATACCCCATCACATGGGGGGGGGGGGGTATTAACCCCACATATTTTATGGGGGAGCCACTCCTCATTAGGGTCAAGGGTGTTCCAATCCCATTTAAGAATGGAGGAACCACACATCAAGGATATAATTATTATTACCTAGTCTTATGGGGGGGTTCCTGACTTAAAAATATATTTAAGGTACCCAACAACTATTACTAAAATATTTCTAGGGTTTCCAACCCTACTTTTGAAATAATGGTCTCTCCCTTTATCGAACAATATATCCACAAAACTAATGATTACAACCAACCAAAAACACTATTGAAACATCACTAATTGTTGATGAAACAACCACTATCAGGATCTAATTTTTTTCCTAAAATATACTAATCATGTATTAAATTATGACACAAAGGATATAGGATATTTATAAAAACATATATTTCACAATACATTACATTTACTTCATATATACAAGGTGCGTGTCCCTTGAGTAGTGGAATGCCATGTACTATTGCTATATGTTTTATACATAGTTGACCAATATATTGTGTTAAGTGACATAAATGGTGTGTGGGACTCAATTATCCATTTGATATTGTAATTACAATATACACAGAGTCAGATTACCTTAAAAGGTTTCATGTACAAGTCCACATGAAATTTGAGAAAAACATGCTTTCTAGGCATGTATTTTGGTACATGCCCGATCCCCATAGATTAATAAACATGGTGTGTGACTTGAATGGATACCCTTTGTTATATTTATCATAGCGTGTAAATACTTTAACATTGAAATATGATATACATGATGTGTGAACTAGAGGAATACATTCCATATAGTTGTAAAATTTACAGTAGATCTAGATTTGTTTCTAGATACATTTCACACCTCCAATTTATCCAATGTTCCTAACCTTTACACCATCCAATGTGCATACCCCCATCAACACCTTCATAGGATTACACATTGAACTATATCACCCATAAAAATGATAAGTATATATATTTTCTTATTGGAAGGACTCCATCCATTTAACTATTTATTGAGAATCTCATAAACCACCACTGTCTGATCCAACCCTCTCTATCCAAACTTATTCCTCCGTAAAACTTATTCTATACCAGAATCCAAAACTATTTTAACTAACCATTAATTTTATTTCATATCAAAAAATTTATTGAACCTATGGCCAATTAAATCTTAGGAAGTGAATACTCATTTGAGAGATGGGGAAAAAGGGAGACATAAAAATGATTTGATGACAGATGTATTCATGGGACAATGTTCCTTTATTCACACAGGAGAGAGTTTGTGAGATATTATATTGGACTTTGAAATTAAAATATAGTTTTAATATATTTTATATATTAATATTTAGAAATTCATGTACTTATTTCTAATGAATTATTGTCAATTTATCACAAAAACAAACCCATCAATTCACATAATAAAATTATTTCCCATCAAACCTGATATAACAAAGATAACACAATAATTATGATTGTTCAATGCCAAAAAATATATTAGGAAAAAAATAAAATTAATAACATGGTGTTAGATTTTAGAACATAATTATTTAGAAATAAAAACCATAATATCACTGAATGATATTTAATAATTCCAATTTTAGAATTATTGATTTATTCACATGACCAATGAGGACCTAATGGATATAGAAATTCCCAACCATGATGGTGAAAATTTCAAAGAATTACATTCTTTACATAATACATGATATGTTATCAACACTACCAATTATTGTCTCCACTCAAGATCCAAATACCTCATCCCATTCTCATCTCTAGGTTTTTATCACCTATTGTAACACCCTAAAATTCTAAAGTAAGAACATTGTATCTGACAGCGTGTATGACATGGAACACCAAATTTAGAAAGGAATATAAACTCTCTAGACTTTATGGTATATTTAATATTTTAAATAAATTTAATATACATAATAGATTTAACTGAATGAAATACTGAGTTATTTTTTTTCACACACAATATTGAGTTTCTTTGAAATCATGTGTTATATGTAAGACCGAGTTTTACCGAATAACAATATATTTTATGAAATATTATTATTTAATATAATAATACAAAAACTATCCATTAAATTGATGGTTATAAAAATGATTAACTAATTTATAAATTTATTGTTGAATTTATTGGTTAACTACTAAATATAAATGAATATGAAAACCAATTGAATATATAGGAAATTTTTCATAAAGAACTATTTTTATGTTTCCAAAGGAATTTTATCATAACAAATTAAATTAATTACTATTAGTGAATGTTGTTAATGAAATATATATATATATATATATATATTAAATCAAATATTTTTTATATCCATCCAATATATTTGATAGACATAAGATAATAAGAAATTCATTTCTACACTTAAAAATTGTATTTTTCTAAAAATGAAATTTCATCACCTTTTAATAGCACACCTATTTCAAAACATAATTTTGAAAATTTTATAAATTTAGTTTTTCAAAATAAACCTCATTTCAGAAAGCATAACTGAAAAATTAATTTTGGGTGAATTTTTGGTAATTTTTCAAGGAGATTAATATTTTGATGAATAGTGAAAAACAGTGAATTTTGATTGAGAAATAATTTTTTTGTATAATTTATTTATAAGGATAAGTTATATTTTAAATAGGTATTAAAGATTAATTATATAAATTATACATCATTTTATCCAATTTATGATATTTGGATCAATTTCACATTGAAATTTGATATGAAAGCATTTTAAACCTTTGAACATTTTCATTTTAAAAATCCTCTTTGTCGTTCCTTATACAGTATTAATTTTAAATTATTTTATGACACTTATATGAATGGAATTTGAAATAATGTATTCTATATTCAGAATAATAATAATTTATAATTTTTATTAATTTTAAATTAGTTTTTTACCAAATAAATAAGCAAATGCAGTTACAATTATTTATTGCGATTAAGGTAAAATTAAGATTAATAATGGATTAAACCATAAAAAAGGGGCCAAAATGAAATATAAACATTTTAAAAACCTATTTTATATCCATATTTCTACCATATACTTATTTTTATCTAATGTGGTTTATTATTTGAGGCACATGATGTTTGGGAGACCACTCAAAAATGTTTACCTTTTTATATTTACAAGAATTCCACTCCTCCACTATAAAAAGAAAATCACCAATCTCAATTATTCCTTCCTATGAAGCCATTTTACTCATCCAAAACTAGCCAAAATAATCTAAAAAATTCACTATAATAATCCAAGAAACCTCACTTTGGGCATAAGGAATCCCAAGGAAGCATTTTGGTATAAAACAAAAGGTGTTACATAAATAAGCGGTAACGTTATTCTACAATCAAGTTTGTTTTATTTTCTCATCCACCCGTTTATTATTTTTATATAATTATTATATAATAACCATAATACCTTAAATATAAGGATATTTTTATTCTAATATTTATACCTACACTTTCACACACATTCATCAAATGGGATACACAATCATCATTCGTGTGTACAAAAGACTACAGCCTCACGTACCAATGTCGTCCGTTCTTCCATTACCATATTTCAAGGATAAAATATTGATGGATTTATAGTTTATATATGATATATATATGATATTTATAGTTTATTTATGCTTATATAATTTTTATATAACAAATACCTTTATTCTTTCAATTTTGTGGGAATATGATAACATCATTTGTGGACATGTGGACTACTGCCCCCTCAAAGCGAGGTGATTAGTTCAGTATATACATGGAATGTATTAAGGGATATTTTAATAAACATATGACAAATATATTAAATAAATATTCTAATTTAATTATAATATATAGGTATATCATTTACATTTCATTCTCTTAACATGATAAACAAATGTAATTAGCGTTTATGTGTACGTACGACCTACAGTCTCCATTAACAGTGCATTTCATTTTATATCTCCAAATTTTATGGATTAATATAAAAATATAAATAATGAATATATATGATATTTAAATCATGTTTTAAATTAAATATATGACTAAATAATCATCTACTTATGAAGAACAAAAATAACATGTCAAAACATACTAAAAACTAGTCAATTAACACTCGAAACGATGAAAATAATGAAATGTTGTCAACAAAAAAGTAATAAGATAGTATAATAAGTTAATATTTTGTATTATAAATATTAATATGGTTCTCATAAAAGTTAATTAAATTCTTAAATCCATTATATAGAAATTTAATGGATTTCCACTGAAAAATAAATTCAAGGTATGTGATTCTTTTCTGACTTTTCTTTCAATGATGCATACACCATTTTCTAAACTTATTTGTTTTGTGTGATGTATATAATTATACTATATTGTTTGATATAATGAATAAATTTATCTTCAGGGTTTTTATAGTTACATTAGAAATTATTTATTTCATGGGGATTATAATTCAAAAGTTACCAAGTAGTAAGAGATTTCGCCTCAATTTCATTTCATTCAGGCATGTTGTAATGTTATTCACCTAGTTAATTTTCAATGGTGTATATAATGTCACTTTGAAATTTAATATCATTAATAATTCATCATTCATGGTGTTTTTACTTTCAATTTGAGTCATTTCATCTAAGTTTATTTGAACATAAAGTTACCAAGTGGTAAAGAAATTTCATATCTCAATTCTTTTCCATTTGGTTAGATTTCTTCCTCGCTATCATTCATATTCTATGATTATCTTTATAATTAATTTGAATATATACTAATGTATTTACACTTATTATATTTTTATTTATAGTTGATACACATATTCTATTCATTTATTTATTCAGACATGTTTGTTATGGTCTTTTCAAGGGTTTAGTTCACAATCTCATTCTATACAAGATTTTTTACACTTGAATTTAAATTAAAATAAATTATACATTAATTGTCTAATGAAACCATTAATTTTATTCTCATATGGTTATTAATGATATTTTTTATGTAACAGTACCATATTCCCACTCTTTGTTACTTAAAATGTTTTAATCAAACCTGAATTCTTTTATCTCTTCTATGAGAAATTTGTTTTCTCTCAAAACCATGTTTTATAAAAATGTTTTAAAAAGCGTTCTTAACCTTTTTAGAAATTATTTATTAAGTAAATTTTTATCCCTTTTTTATTTTTTACATTATTTTAAAGTAATCATATTGTCTCTTTCTGAACAAGTCACTTTTCTAATCTTTTTACTATGAAAAGGGAATGTTAGTTTACATTGTAGGACATGTATGTAATTTCTCATCATCATTTCTTTGAGGATTCATTTTCAACCTTAATAGTTTTATTTTTAAAGATAATTTTTTAAAAGTTATTTTAAAATATTAGTATTTTGAAAATATAATTCCAAATAAAGAAGATATTTTCCTAAATAATGTTTCTAAATCATCCTGTTATAGTATTTATAGTCATCAATGAATACAACCCTTTATTTTTAATCCACTAGGGATATGTTGTAGTGATACAATCATTATTAATTCTCATGATGGTTTTTTGTTTATTTTTCCAAGAATAGTATTGAAATTCACTTCCTTGATTCATTTTTGTAGTCCCCTTGAAATATTCTATTTCCTTTGACTATTAAAAATTAAATTTCCCTTAAATATCCACATTATTTAAAATGGATATTATTATTTAGTAAACCATATATCATTTTTACATATGCTATTTACTTTGAGTGTTATTTGATTAACTAGGGAAATATTTGTTGATCTCTATCTTCCACTCAATACAGATATTTGATGATAAGGTTAATTATTTATTAATTAAATTTATTATTCAATATATGAGGAATTATTTGGACAGGTAGTGATGGGTGGGGCCCAAACATTATACAACCCCTCAATGCTTCGATAGGTTCTTGTGATACAAATCAATTTCACAAATTAAATGGTTTTCTATCATTAGTTTTAAACCATCTTATTGAAGGCCTTGACGATATAGGTTTTCATGTGACTTAGACATGAAGTCCAATAATTAATCACAACCTTCATTTAGATTTCATTTATTGACATTATAATTTATCCATGATATCTTAACTGTGACATTATATATTTACACATTTCCTTATCTGTTTATTGACTGAATGGAATGTGTGTTCAGTTATTTACCTTTCCGTATTAATTATTCCTTATCTAGTTTTTTAAGTGGAACATGTGTTTGTTGATGCCCACAAAATGATCATTGAAAAATTCACAAAAGAATAAATACCTGAATATGGGTATTATTTTCCTCACAAATTAAAATGAAGAAGAAGGTAGATGAGACTCACTGATCCCATCAGCGTCCAAAGGATGCACACTCATATGACAATCACAAGCTCACACAAAGACTCAATTCATGAAAGATAAGTTGTGAAAGGTCTTGTGAATACCCTTTTGACAATCCTTCTGCTCTTGAAAAAGTGCTATATAAAACCTATGGTTATACAGTGATAACTGAAAAAAATCTACTTGTACATGTAGTTTTTTAACCAATGTGAACTTGAAAACCCATCAAAAAATCCTTATAAAATAGGAGGAAAATATATAAAAGGTGAAGGAATATTTAAATCTTAAAGATCATGTGATTCATCACCAATGAGGAGGATTATTTTCCATTAAAACATCCAATAAAACTCCTGATATCCACAATATTTGTATAATAAAACAAAGGAAATAAAAGTGGAGTAGGTGGAAGACTCTCATGGTCATAAAAGTCATGAGAATCAGACCTGGAGAATTTGTAAGACACCGCAAGAGCCTGATGAAATTTCTTCTATGTCTCTCTAAAGACATCCAACATCTAATCCTCATAATGTGAAGAGCCTAAGGTATCTAAGTAACCTTGAGATCTACCTCTGGATCATTAAGTACAGATGAATGGAATTTTCGATAAAGTGATCATGTATCTCCATATGACCTTAATTGGTCACATGATGCATTACCAAGAGGTAGAGTAATTTATGTCAATAATACTCAAGAAACCTTATGAGACCCCCAAACTTTTAATTATAAAAAAAAGAAATAAAAGGAGAGGAGGTGAGAACTAGTCATAGTCATAAAACTCATGCAAGTTCTAATTATGTCCATGACATGGTATCTCAAGACCATTAAACAAGTCATCATTATCCTGCGATGTCCACTTGACAAGACATCCTTGTCTCAGAAAAATCCACAAACACGTCACCCTAGATCAAATGAAGGCCTTTATACAAGAGCCTTGATCTTGATAAATCCCTTGGATATGTCAATATAACATTGTAGAAGTCTATATAAATATTATAATTATTCAAAAAGTCCCCATTAATTGGTGATAATATAATAAAAGGAGGATTTAATAGGAGGGACTCATGGTAATTTAAAATCAGGAGATACCCTATGGGATATCCATGTGAAATACTCACAAAGACACGTGTCCTCAAATCCCTTCGCCGACTCCAGCCAGTATTTGAATGATAAATTTCGGCAAAATCAGAAAAAAAACTGGGTGGAGAGGCCTATAAATCCCCCAACATAGCATGAAAAATTAACCACAACCATGAGAAAGGAACACTACCTACTGAAACGAAGAGGAAGACTATATTCAGAAAAATGAACTCTAGGAACGTTTCACTGGTGCTATAGAGGATTGAGTGGAGTGGAAGATCATGTGACCAATAAGTATTCTATCAGTTAAGATACTAGAGGACATCTAGAGAAATATTCCAATATGCATAAAGCACATCACATGATCACTCATGGATCATGTGAATGACTTTGTGTAGAACACATGAGGAGCATCCCTCACATCTATTAGACTGTGTGAGACTTAAAATAAACTAACATTGAATAAATATAAGGAGGTCCCAATATAAATCAAGAAAAAAAATTAAATAAGGGAAAATTAAGAGAAAGACACCAGTGACGATCTGTATATGCTTCACATAAACCATTTAGGTCATGTGATAGCACCAGGCCATACATCAAGATCATATGAAACTTCTTTGTCATACTCATTGGGTCACATGATTCCCTTTAGACATATCGAAGCAAGTCACATGGAGCCCCCCGATCATGCCACCATGGTCTTATGAAACCCTCCAAGATCTACATCTTATCCTTGTGAATATCTTAAAAAATTTCACCTTCCCAATATAGAAGCACTATTTAATGTTATCTAAGTCTCATGGTGTCACCTGAACATGTCAACTGGCTCGCGACACCCTTCAGGTAGGCCTTCCAGGTATTGTGATGCCCTCCAGATAAGTCCTTGAAGACATGAAACACCCTTCAAGACATGATTCATTGACTCTCATTACACCCTCCATATGTTTCATCCATCTCTTATGATGACATCGGGGATGGTCAACTGGATAATGTGAAACCCTCTAGACAAATCAGCTAGGTTTTGCGAGGGCTCCTAGGGCCAACCATCTAGGTATTGCAATATCCATTGGAAAAGTCATCATAGGTCATCAAAAATCTCTACGCACTCTATCCAGGATATGTGATATTCCTCAAACAAGAAACTGAATCATGAAATTGTGTTTGTACATGACCACAAACATCCTAAATCATTCCAATAAATCAAAACAATCATGTAAAGTAGACACTAAATGCATGTTAGGCTATGAAGTAGGGTAGGCCACTTGGGAATCCCAGGATTTGATCACCCAGTTCATCCTTAGTGTGTAAGACCCAATGATAAGGGAAACCTCAATGCGTAAGACCCAGCCAACTGAACTACGATGACACTGATTCCTTTTATAACTATGGCATGTAGTACACCTTCCTAAGGCTCGATCAACACATTAAAACACCAAAATATCACTTCCAACACCTAAGTCACGCACCAATAAGTAATGAGAATGGTTATTTTCAATCCCTTGTTTCTCACACCAAGCATAGATGACATAGTTTTAGGGAGTTTCAATTTTCATATCATTTTCCCCATAAACATCTATAAGGACAAGGGCAACATATGTTTTTAAGCGTTGATATAATTGAACTACGAGTATTCTGATTCCTTCCATAACTAGGATATGTTGGACACCTTTTTAAGGTATGATCCGAAGATCAAATGGGAATCCAAATTGGCGTACACGCCAACATGTCTTCGACATTTTCAATGATCGAGGACCCAATCATTCTCAGGGGTAGATAAATACCTTATCATTCTATGGATTGAGAAACAACTGAACTATAATGACTCTGATTCCTTCCATAATCATGATACATTGGATTCCTTCCTAAATACCGATATCAATATTAAAGTACCCAAAGGGACATTCCAATACATAATATTTACATCCATTTTTAATGAGGATGGTCACTTTCTATCCCTTATTTCCAACACAAAGTATAGCTCACATGGGCTTGGGGAATCAAAATTAAAACCTCATTGTAATGATGAATCTACACCAACTAGGTCTATCTAAGAATGTATTCCCCAATGGGTGGTATGATATAAACCTCACACATATTAGGAAATCTACCTTGGGTCCAATCCCAAGGGCATGACCGAACTAAAATAACTCTGATTCCTACTCTAAAAAAGATAGAAAAGAAATATCCTTAAGACTTTAACTGAAATATCTAGAACCCATGTTCCTATACATATTCCATCACCACATGAAATTAAACTACACAGGTTTAACAAACTGCATGGGTTATGATTCTGATAATAACTAGGATACGTAGGATGGATCATAAAGTCTCAATCCCCTCATTGGAATATTAACCGCCTCCCCACGTGGCTATAAATTATAATGTTCTTGGTAATATAAATTCAACATATAAGTAGCTACTAATTACTAGGAAATAAATGAAGAACATTTTATACATATAGATGGACTGACCAACAAGCTAACCCATGTATTTTTTTTAAAAGAGACTTAACCAATAGTTATTTTTTAAGGGTATATGATCCCGTATTGGGATTTGGAAGAGATTTTCAGACATGTTTTAAGTCTATAAGAGTCCCATAGTAAGTAATAATTCCCCTAAAAATGGTACGATGATCCCAAACTCTCATTATTTCAACCAATGTGATTCCCTAAGTGTCACTAGGTCTAAAACCCCAATTGACCACCTTCCTTTGGAAATAATGTATGTATCTAGTTATGGATGATGGAACTATTGGGAGTTTCCATTAAGAACAAAAATGGTAACCTTGTGTTAATGATTGCACAAGAAATGAAACCGCCACAATGAACCATTATAAATAACCAAACACACCCCATTGTCATATGTTTCTCTAATGAAATAAAAATAGTGATCCCTATGTGAATCTCTCAAATAAAAAAATGGTTGGGTTATTATCTGTCACACCATTTCATTTTCCCACTATATGCAAACAAAAATATTAGACCTGACATGAATATATCAAATAAAAAAATGATTGGGTTATCATCTGTAGGGACATTTTGATTTCTCATTATACACAAAAAAATGGTGAAGCCGATGTGAATATCTCAAATAAAAAAATGATTGGGTTTTTGTCCATATTACCATTTTTTTTCTCACTATACACAAACTAAAATAGTGAACCTAATTGGAATCTCTATAATAAAATAATAATTAGTTAATCATGTGTTAAACCACTTTTTTTTAATATTATACACAAAATAAGATTGTAAGTTTGGCATGAATCTTATAGCTAATCCTATGTATCCCGGGTTCTATAAGATAATTTAATCCCCGTGTTGATAAATACACACTAGTAGAATGGGCGGATTAGTAATAAAAGGAAAATTGTGTTAACCATTCATATTTGATCAAGAACATCATGCCTATGATATTTCACTAATAGGTGAAATTTTTCTTTGTTTTCAGCATGACTGTAGATACCGATCACATCAACAACATCTTGATCTAAGATAATGTCTTGATTATCTAGTGAATGATCTATTAAATCAACTATAGTTGAAACACCCAATAGTTCACAAAATGATCTCACCTGCCTGACAACCTCAATGTTTAGTGGAGAACATGATGGTCCAAGAGTACCATCAACATGGTACAATCCCAACCAAATATGATTCCCATGAGGTTATGAAGACATAGAAACTAGAGAGTCTGCATCACCCATGGAAAGATGCAGTTAAGCCCTTGGAACTTATTTCCATTGTCAAATGATTCAGGTTCTTATCCCTTTAGGATGAAAAATCCCACCATTAATCTCAAATAAAGGTGGAACATGGAGTAAAATATGACTCCCACACAGTTCAGGTGCCACTAAGGAGGGCACATGTCAACCATCGTCACCAACACCATCCCACCAGTGCCAAAACATTTCCCATTGTGGGAACCACCTAACAACTATTTCATCTGACGCCCATGTATGAGCCACTTGGAAGACTCGTCGGGTGAATAAGGCACTATATATCCTGGGGTGGGCGCAAATTCCCACTCACGTTGACGATGCCTATTGGTATTTTCTTATAGTATCCAGTAAGAATGCACATATCCCTGATCACTCTGAACAAGTTTGTGGGAATATCCCCATAACAGGAATGTGGGGACATATATTCCTACCCATGTTCATGATGTCTTTAAATATATTCTACTGGCGAAAAGAGAAAAAATATGGGCTAATATCTCTTCTTCAATCGAAGATATCTTCTAGTACATAGTGGAGACAGAAAATGTACAGGCTTATATACCTACACACACACACACACACTACTAAGATGCCAATATATTTTAGCAACAACTGAAGAACTCCACTGGAATATTCCAGAACTATTGTAGATAAAGGTGAAGACTCATATTTATATCCCTATATCTAGGGAAGATCAAAACTGTAATCATTATGAAGAAGTGTCTATGCTAGAGAAATAACACATTCTTGCTCCCTTCTTGGAGGATTATCAACATTTTCTGGAAAATGATGAGGTGTCAGACCAAGATCATATATCTATTCCAAATGGGTCTAACCAGGTGAGAGCAGCTTATGCCTAGGGATAAGGTTACATGCTTGTTGAAGAATTCCATCGATATATTCCAAATTCCTAGGATTGGGCTCATATCCCCATGTTGACCGAGGCTCACAAAGTCAATGGGGAATATTCCTAAGGATATGCTCAAATTCTTATCAAGGAAGTCAAGTGACATACTCCAAAGGCATAGGATTGGGAGTATATCCCCATTATGGCTAGGGCTAACCAAGTGAGAATATCATAATCCTTATGACATGATCAAATTAAAATAAGTAGTTCTACTTGGAATATTCTTGCAGATCACAGAGTCTAGGCGCATATTCCTACTTCCTCCCATGAACGACTACAATAAAATCAATATAAGGAAATATAGTAGAAGGATCATATACCTTCTCACATCCTGAATGTTTTTTGTAATATTCTTATGGGGAATTAATATTTTGGCAAGGATCATATTCAGGAACCAACCGGGGATCACCATGTGAGATCAACCCATGACTTGGGGTAGGCTCATACTTCTACCAAGAGAGAGTAGAGACATATCCCATAGGCTTAGGATCGGGATAATACTTCTATCTTGACTGAGGATCACCAAGTGAGAATGGAACATTCCTAAGGAAGAGCTTATATTCCTATCAATAATGAGAATACTCATCGACATATTCTAGCAGCTTCTCAGCAGCGGGATCATACTCATGAAGCATTGAATGATTATAAGAATGTTCTGGCATCGGTCGTACAAGAGGCTCATAACACTGCACAATTCCAAAAGGCAGGTCAGAATATTTTGGCCATGATGAAGAACATGAACCATATTCCAAATCAGATCAATGAAAGTGTCCTTGAGATCATTTGAGACACATTCTCAACACCACAAGGGTCCATCAACTCTTCCACAAAATCAAAATATGATCATTACAGTAATAGTCATCCTCAATTTAGTGTGTATATGGATAACATGGAATCTATTACTAACATCGACCATGGTCAACCTCCCTATAACAATATCTCCCACGAACAAGAAAACCCCCCTTTTCAAAACATCTTCATATAGAAAGGTATTAAAAGCTCAGGAAACTTCGTATAGAGTGGTTTTCAAATCTCTGACTCCTTCATAAAGAGAGGTTCTCAAATAATCGGGGTCAACTACATATAATTCCCCATAAAAATACAACATCACTTCACTCTAGTTAGTAGGCGAACCTTAAAATATTCTTATATAGTCTGACCAAATGGTGGCATGTAATTTTGATTAGTTGGTGGTCAACATTGACATATGTAGAGATTTATCTAGAAAAAACCTCCCCATCATGTTCAATCCCCTTTCCACTTCTAAATACGAGATCCCAAATGAGCTATAATTGGAGTTCATGCCTTATCTATAACAAAATATGTGGACTACTCATCAGTGACTGAAGGTTAGACACCTCCATTATCCGTGATACAAGGGTCACATTTATACCATCATGATACTCTTTTGACATCTAGACCTGACTGTTATCTCTAGGGCCCAAGATCCAAATTTGGAAAAGAATAACATAAATTTAGAACACACTTGCTACCATTGAAACTCAACCCATCAGAAGATGATATCCAAAGACACATCATGAATCCCCATTTGATGATGTGGACAGTAAGGATCCTTACACTTTCTTGCACCTCTGGAACATCAAAATCCCTCACAGACGACACCCTAAACAGTCATAGACTCTGGTGAAATTAGGGTACCAAGTAATTATTGGGGACGTTGTTCACTATAATAGAATTAACCCACTTCAACGACACCTAGAAATCACTAATGAAGGTATAGGATATCCAAAAATGATTTGAACATGTCCCCTTTAATTCATAGGAAAACGTTTCAAACACAAATACCAAATTTGTGACCAATCGGACAACTTCATGTGAAGAATGATTCCCATCATGGGATTCAAAAAAATCCAACTCCTATGCAAGTACAACAACACCACATCAAATGGGCCATAATAGTAGTTTCTATATCATCCATAAAAATATGGAACCAACTCAATGGGATGGGGGAATATCTACAACTTGCTCCACCTCACAAATCTTTAGTATTTGAGAGGATTTAGGACACATCAACAACAATTTAAAAAAAACCCAGCCCACAAGGTTGGGGGAATTTATATCTCAATCACCATAATCAGGTCAATCATCCCCTAAGTGGGTCTTTGGGAAATCAATGGTGATTCCAGATATACCCCACCCTAGTGGGTTGGGGGAATTTATATATTCATGCATGTCCTGAGAATAATCAAATCCCAAACTTGAATCATTATATCCTCATCAACAGGACCAATCAAGGCCAATTTCATTCCTGAATAACCCCTACCCTCAAAGGGATGGGGTGAATTTTCTTCATCATTATCACCACATTGATAAATTGTCTTCTTCAATTTGGGAGGAAAAAATCAATGGTCGACATCCAACCTATTCCTCCCACTGTAAGAAAAACCTCTGCTGGATGGGGTCCATTCATCTATCACAACAGAAAATTCCATCAAGATCACTATTCATAGACCAATATGAAAGGAGAATATGGAAAAGGAAATAAAACCCTTTTGGGGTCACATGAAAAAAATTTCCCAATATGAACAAGTGTTCGAATAATGACACAGGTGAAAGCTGTCAACAGTCAGCCTATTACATTGAAATTAATTGCACAAACACCATTGATTGAATTGCCTCTATTAACTTAATCACTATAAAAATGACATACGTTGATCAAGATTCTTGTACAGAGTACTATAATAATGAAAATTTACCCCAGAAGGATAGTGATTTGGATGCACCAGCCGAGGCTGCACGCACCTTGAACTAGAGAAGGTTCCAAAATATGGCACCCCCAAATAACAAGTTTCAACCTATATAGTGGAACACTGTCAATAAAAAAGGGAAAGGTTTGGCTACATCCTGATCACCATCCAGAAGTGTTGAGGTTATTTCTAAAGAGGAAAATTTTTTTCAATATGAGAGTGAGATATGAATTCTATGAAAAATTAAGTGGGAACTACTCTGGGGAAATATTACTATTGGGCTTCATCTTTAGGAAGAGACAAATATTCTCCCTCCAATAGTCGATCCACCAGTAAGCATGATTTCTGAGCATTAGGCTAGCTTTGTATCTAGGTAGCAAGTCTATATAAACAAGGAAGTTGAAAATGATTGTGACTTACTTCAATTTGGAAATAGCCTCTCCCTAATTAGGGAAATAATTTGATCGTAGGAAGAGTTAAGAATCAATGAGAGACAAAATTGGGCACACCTCATCGACCCCCACCCCTTACCTGTAGATGGGAGGTGTCTCGGAAAGAAGTTCCCTCGGAGCTACCTAACATCATCGAGTCCCAAACTACTCTAATGGAAGCCATAGAAGGGAAACACACAACTATGTTTACAGAGAGAAATCCATATCCCAAATGGTTGGATGACACTTTTCCTCTACCTAATTTCTACAATCATATCTTCTCCACTTTTGATTGTGCAGGTGATCCTGAAAAACATCTCACACACTTTGTATCTCAGTGTGGGATAATGACAGTCCCTCATGATCAATAGGAGGTAACAAATTTAAGGTTTTTTGTAAAGAAATAGATAGGATCATCTTTTGTCTGGTATGACTACCTACCAGTAGGATCCATTATAAGATATGAATACTTTCATCTTCAATTCATTTATCAATTCATCTCCATGCTGAGTAAAATGATGATATCTGACCTAAAGAAATATAAACAACATGATAAAGAGAGGGTGTATCACTTGATTTACAGGTAGAATGTTTTAACCTATTCTTTCAACTTCCCCCCTCATATGAGAAACCGCTAGAACACTGTGGTAAAAATATATGGGATGAGGTTTATACACATGAAATGACATTGAATTTTCCAGGTGGGTTCAATGAGTTCGCTAAAATGAAGAATCATCTGGAGGAGGACATTCAGTGAACCAGATCCAAAACTTGTCTCATGCCCACAATGCCAGGGAAATGGCCAAAAAAAGTATAATCCATGACTATCACTCTCAAGACCGCAACAGTACCCATCCAAGAATCTAGACGAGTCTCGAACCTCCCAACACGTCTTTTCTAGTGGTGATAACCACCAAATCTCCATTTTCTAAAATCACTTTGAATCATGTTTTCCCAAGATTTGAAAAATGTTTGAACAAATAACGCTTGTTCAGAAATGAACAAGTCCCCTATTATTTATGGGAAGCCATGGACAATAACCTTCCCATGCTATAACAACCTAGGAAGCACAATGTGGTTAACCTCACTGATCATCTTGATTACTGGACTTTCCACTGAAGACTGGGATATAATATCCAGTAATACTTCTTCTTCAAATACATCCTTCAAGGCATGATCAATTTTAGATAGGTGGTGTTGGATAACTCCTTGGAGTAGGTGGTCTGCATAATTATTTCCCATTCATAAGAAGAGGGTGATTGGATGAATGTTCTAGCCATGCGTGGTGTAAGTTAAACAGCTGGATGACCTGAAAAATAGTTAATCAAATTAATTCCACCCTGAGAATAGTGTTACGTAGACCCAGAATAGCTTCACCACCCAAGTAGGTGAAATAAAATATACCTCACTATAGTGGGATTGACCACCATATTAAATAATAAATATAGGAGGAAGATTCACATTCTTCTCCGGTCTGGGGACTTCACTCCTTGACCGTTACTTGAATCAATTTGGTGTCCCAGGGACACGGGGGATTGCCAAGGAGTCGGTTCTTTAGGAGGTTTGATAATTCAACTTCTGTCTTTCCATATGGATGCAGACTTGGTTAATCAATGGAAGAGGTTGTCCCTGACGGACAAAGAAAAGGCGGCGATCGAGGCTCGGAGAAACGAAGACACACTATTGAAAAAATGCATGTCTCTGTTCATTGTGGGAAAGTTCATTGAAAACACATCTGTAAATCATGGGGCTCTCAAAAACACCCTTCAGAATATCTGGAAAATTGATGCAGCAGTGGCTATCTGGGAAGAAGGGATCAAACGCCTCATCTTTGAGTTTTTTAATGAGAAAGATAGAGACAGAATCTTGCGGGGCAGACCGTGGTCCTTTGATAATCAACTCCTCCTCAGGGAAAAATATAAAGGGGGGACGATATCCAGAGAGTTAATTTAACCTGCTCCCCCTTCTGGATACGTATTAAAGGAATCCCTTTACATGCAAGAATGGAACAAATCATGAGGGAAATAGGGAACAATTTAGGTCACTTTCTTGAATGGGAATGCTCAGACCCAATTCACTAGGGTCTTGAGGTTCGGATCAGGACGGAAATTGTTGTGTCAGAGCCCCTGATGAGGGGAATGTTTCTAAAAATTGAAGAATCCAACACATGGATATCATTCAAGTTCGAGAAACTCCCAATCTTCTGTTTCTTCTGCGGTCTCCTTGGCCATTTGGAAAGAACATGCACCACAAAATAGAAGAGTGAATCTGGTAACATCATTCTCCAATATGGTCCTTGGCTCTGTTCCAAATCAAATAAATATGATTTCATCTCTGAGATGGAAAAAGGACCGTGACCATCTTACGTTGGCACATTCTAGGCAGGCAGAACCCACACCTGAAAAAGCCCTTATTCTTGGACCATTGGATTTCCCTAATGCTGACCTTCCCACACAGAGAGAATCCGGAGTCAATCCATACCCCCCAAAGGACAATATTCAGACATCCACAAGGTCGGAAATAAAGAATAAAGAACTGCCAAGACAATACGCAAAGGCTATGCCGATGCACACCGAACCACCAGATCCGGACCCTGACCCACAATCGGCCGCAACATGCACTATTACTATAGAGGCCCATGGATTGATGGGAATTCCAATACAGGGCCCAATTACCCGTCGAACATGGAGAAGGGTGTAAAGAGGAGACAATGATGGTCACACGACAGACACTAAACCCGGGGTCAGGAAAAGTCAAAATGAAACAGGTCAATCAAAGAGAAATCCAACCAAAATATGGAAAACATCACATGGAGATAGAAGACCAGAGGAACCAAAGGTGGTGGCGGGCGAGACCCAGCCCCGCCTAGAGCAACGATTATGTTATGTTGGAACTGCCACAGGCTTGGAAACCCCTGAAAAGTTCAAATTATTCAGCGTAATTGTGCTCAAAGTCGCCCCAATATGGTTTTCCTGTCCGAAACCATACTGGAAAACAAGGAAATAAATGGTATTGATTAGAAGTGTGGATTCCAAGGCTATTTTCCGGTGCCTAGACAAGGCCATTCTGGGGGTCTCTGTCTCCTACAGAAGGACAATACTGACGTTGAAATTTTGTCTTTCTCCATGCACCATGTGGCTGCGACTATTCAAACTGACTCGCATCCACCTTGGACCTTTGTGGGATTCTATGGATGGCCATCCCATTCTGATAAGGGGAAGTCATGGGACCTTCTTTGCAAGCTGCGACATGATTTACCTAGCCTTATTCTTTTCGGAGGTGATTTCAATGAGATCACGTTCCATAAGGAAAAAATAGGTGGCAGTTTTTGACACCCATCCTCGATGTCTTAATTCAAAGATGCGGTCACTATGGAAAACCTGGTTGATCTGGGGTTCACAGGTAATCCTTTTACTTTGTTCCACGACAATACTGAAGGTACTCGCATTACTGAGCGTCTTGATAGATTTCTGGGTTCTACTGATTAGATCAATCTGTTCAATATGTTTCATGTTGGCCACATGGACCTTAACTGTTCGGATCACTGCCCAATTATCAGTGATTGTTTTCAAGGAGAAGAAAATTGACAACTCAATAGACCCTTTAGATTGGAGAGCTTCTAGCCAAATGACCAAGAATGCGAAGAGGTGGTCCGATCAAGCTGGAAGAGTTCCCAAGAAGATGTCGGCCTCAATCTCCAACAGGTTGCTTCTGGCCTGAGATCGTGGAGCAAAACGAAATTCCACCAACCTGATAGGCATTGTGACGTCCTCGAAAATATGTTTCACAACTTACTCAGGAAACCCCCATCCAATGGAAACATTTCTAGGATTGGATCCACTCAAAGAGAGATGGACAGGGCCCTTCGTATTAAGGAATGCTTTTGGGCCATGTGGGCGCATGACACCCATATTAAAGAGGATGACACTAATACAAGGTATTTACACCTGAAATCATCTGCTAGGAGCTGTAAAAACTCTATCAGGAGCCTCTCACAACCTGATGGAAGCAATGTTTCTGACTCCTGTGGCATTCACGATGCTTTGGTAGGCTATTTCCAGAACCTCTTCTCCATGGGGACTCCTTTCATGTATGCTGAAGTGGAAGAATGCATCAAACCTGTGATCACTGAGGAGATCAACCGGATGCTTACAAAAGATGTGACGAATGATGAGATTTACCTGGCTCTGAAGCATATCCACCCCACTAAAGCCCCAAGAACAGATGGTTTCCACGCTCGTTTTTTTAAACAATACTGGCACATCATCGGTCCTGACATCTAAAAAATTATTAAAAACATCTGGACAGGGAATACAAGAATTTCCTCCATCAACTAATCGGTCCTCATCCTCATCCCCAAAATCAAGAAACCTCAGGCAATCCCTGATTCTAGACCTATTAGCCTCTGTAATGTTTCTTATAAGATCTTCTCAAAAATCCTTGTCAATTGGCTCCATCCTTGGCTTCCTGATATTACCACGGAAAACCAGAGCGCCTTCGTGGAAAATCGAATGATTACTAATAATTAAATTGTGTCCCATAAAGTGTTTCACTCTATGAAAACACGGTCCACTGCAAAAGGAGGAACCATGGCCAGGAAACTAAATATGACCAAAGCCTATGATAAAGTGGAATGGCAGTTCCTTAGAGCTATGATGCTGAGAATGGGCTTCTACACTAAATGGACAGAAATTGTCATGCGCTGCATCTCGACCGTCTTGTTCAGAATAAAGGTCAATGGGGAGATCACCAGATAATTCACCCCAACTCGTGGCTTGCGCCAGGGAGACCCTCACTCCCCTTTTCTCTTTATTTTGGTGGCTGATGTTTTCTCTAACCTCATTTCCATTGCTGCATCCTCTAAGGCTATTCATAGTGCAAAGGTCTGTCGTGAGGGCCCACAAGTTTCACATCTCTTCTTCGCTGATGACTAACTCCTTTTCTCCAGAGCCACTATTAATGAATGTCGGGTGATCAACCAAGCGATCCAACAATATGAGCAGGCGTCCGGATAGTCTGTTAACCACGGAAAATCAGAAATCTCATTCAGTGCAGGGGTGCCTTCTGCCAAGAGAGATGAGCTCTATGCATCGGCAGACATCCATTTGGTCGATAAACACCAGAAGTATCTCGGACTCCCTAAGGTGATTGGCCGGTCCAAAAAATAAATTTTTCAGCTCTGGTAGACAGGATTGAGAAAAAAATTCAAGGCTGGACCCCAAAAGCATCTCCAAAGCTGGAAAAGGAACGCTCATTAAATCTGTCATTCAGTCTATCCCCATCTACTTCATTTCGATGTTTAAGCTCCCGGCGGCCATCGTAAACCTGATCCATTCACTTGCTGCCAACTTCTGGTGGGGAAAAATGATGGTAGAAATCGACCCCACTGGTTGGCCTGGGAGAAACTCTGCAAACCCAAGTTGGAGGGAGGGATGGGATTCCAGAATCTTTTTTTGTTCAATGACGCACTACTGGGCAAGAAATGATGGTTCCTTCTTAACCGTCCTTCATCTTTACATGCATAGGTACTCTAGGCCGAATACTTTCCCCACACGGACTTCCGTGGCTCCTTCCTTGGCCCCCGCCCCAGCTTCCTCTGGAGAAGTATTTGTGGGGCCCGAAATCTCTTGGAAAAAGGACTAGACTAGAGGATTGGAAATGGATCATCTGTCAACATCTGGACCGATCCATGGCTTCTCGATTAGGATGGCGTGTCAGCCACATCCCCCGTTCAACCAGGTCTTGAAGACGCCACGGTCAACTACCTTATTTTTGACCAGGGCCCAGGATGGTGTGTCGGAAAAATCCAGGAATGTTTTAATGAAAGAGACCAAAGAATTATTCTGAGCATCCCCTAGGTCCTTGATGATGTCCCCGACCATCTTTTTTGGACCAATGAGTCTTTAGGAGATTTTACGGTGAAACCTAGGTACAGACTGGCTCTTGTCATTCACTCTCGCGACCGTGATGAGGGACCATGGAAAGTGCTTTGGAAGATTAACGTCCCCCAAAAAATTCGCCAATTTTGGTGGCAGGTGTGCATCGGAACCCTCCCAACCATGAGCCTCCTTGTTTACTGACATATGGCCAGTGTTGAATCATGCCCTTTTTTCCCAAACATTTCTAAAACCCCTAGGCACGCCTTCATTCCCTGCCTGGGAGCCAAGGAAATTTGGAATAAATGGGGCTCGGCTTCGGACGCTTCACTGGACATTTCCTCTGACCTCCCCGATCTTATGATGCACTGGTGTTCCTCTCTTTCATCGTCTGATCCATGCTCCCATTGCACCATGGCCTGGATCATTTGGGTTTAGTGTAACGATTCGGTTTTCCACCATGCTCATCAGCCTCCCGAGTTCTAGATTGAAAGAGCCACTTCATGGATTGAGGGCTGGAAGGACCGCAAAGGACATTTTTCCATACATTTCCCCCTCCTGTTCCACTCACTGGACCCCCCCAAAGGAATGGAGTCTTAAGCTTAACATGGACACTTCTCTCCCCAAGGATGGTCCTATTGCTCTCGGCCTCCTGGCTCGAAATCATCTGGGGCCGATCATTGCTGCAAAATATGAACCACATAATGCCTTCTAGGAACCTGAAGTTGTTGAGGCCTATTCCATACTATCCGGGATGATGCTCTCTATGGAACACAGATGGGATAATATCATCATCGAGTCTGACTGCCTTTCAGTCATCAATGCTATTAACCACGGTGATTCCAGACTCCAGGAATTTGCCTTTATCGTCAGAAGAATACGCTTGCTGCGCCAAGGCTTCTCTTGATGCACCTTCTCCTTTACCAAAAGGGAAGGAAATAATGAGGCCCATCAGCTGGTGGCCTCAGTCCCCTTCGATTCCAACAAACTATGGTTGGGCAACTTACCTTATTGGCTCTGCTTATATACGACTGCTGATATTCGCCAATAATATAATCCTTCTTTCTTCAAAAAAAATCTAGAACATTGAAACATCCCTGCCAAATGGAAACATCATCATATAAAAAACTCATATTTGGTTATTTGAACATAATACATAGGTTAAAACACTTCTTCGATGATGAATATGTCCTAGAATATGAGTTTCCTACACATAATCAGGGATTGGGAGGCTACATGTTCCAGAACCAATGATATAGGGGACACCGTGGACGTGTAAGGACACACTATTTCAGTCATGTCCCCATAGAGAACATATATGCAGTTGAGAATCATGGTAGAGAGCTCTAGTAGGATCAAAAGAGGTATTGAGGTATATTATAACCCTCCTATGGTCTCACAATACCAATTGTATTACTTGATCACCTATAGGGGGTTCAATTAATTGATCAGGACAGGAAATAGGGAAGGCTAGTGTGATAGTGTGACATATGCCAATGGAATCGGATACACTATAGACTTTCGTACAAGAATCAGACCCATCCACCTCAAAAGTCTTAGCTCCTGAGACACATGTACATGAAAAACCATATATTTAGATGTTTTGAAATTTGACACAAAAGTATGATGTTCTAAAAACAATAGAAATTTTTCCAGCCATTCTCTTAATCTAGGATGTGCTCTATCTTGCAAAAGAACTCAGTTGGACACTTTTTGAAACCCTATAAAACCCAGAAGAGTTCAATACATAATTTTTTGTAGGTGTGGTCTATCGACTAGAGACCATGTTAGTATAATTCCATGTCACCATGTTGTTCTCTGACAATGATCTAGAAGTGGTCCCTCAATGGAACATTAGGCCCCTATATGTTTTGGGTAGGATCAATAATTTATATTTCCAAGGGGATCTGATTGATAATGGTTCCAAGATCAACCTTATCCTAGTTTGAAGCCTTTGATGTTTGGGGAAGATGAAGTTTTTTTAAGTACACACCGTGTAATTTGAGTACATGTCGTGTACAGTAAAGTACACGTCGTGTAGTGGTACATGGGCATGTGTTCGGGTGAAAACGGACACGGTGTGACTTTTTTTGAACAGTAAACACCTTGTACAGTAAATTACACGCCGTGTACTATTACACAGGCAGTCCCAAGGTGCTCTGGCCATGTACTCTGGCCATGTACTACTTCAGTTTGGTAATTTTGGGATATCTTATGCTCTGGAAGTCATAATTGGGCGTGTGAGTAGTCAATTCTGAGCATGTTTCCACGTAGATCGCAATGGTGGACTCATTTTTACATTTTGAGGTCATATAAATGGAGTATTGAGGGTTTTATCTAAATAGAGGGGTTCTTCCTCCTGTTATCGAGTCCAGTCGTCACTTGAGGGTGAGACTTGGTGAGGTTTCTATGTTGGGTGTTTAGACTATCTTAGCCGAGACCTTTAATATGAGATGAACTGTGAGATAACTCCCGTAACCATTTCTTTAGAGGAAGTTCCCCTTGTGAGACGTGCCCTTCTGGCCTAAGAGGTCATGATACCGGATGCTTCTAAGGTTCCCCTGAGGGATGCCTTGCATGTATGCTGAACTAGGGAGTCCTTGTAGGAACTCTCTCATGTTCTCTTTGAGGGGACCCCTATTATGGGTTGCATATTTAGTTCTTCATTCGAGGATCCCATGTAGGATTCCACTTTGCTAAGGATGCCGTGTAGGATGACTCCTTGGTGTTTGACTTGTGGGACCCGGAGGGTGCCCGTTATTTGACTGAACTGAGTTGTTACGTCAGGTTTGGGTAGAGAAGGTGTTCGAGTGTCCTCTAGAACCCATGACAAACTAGTAATCCCGTGGGGTTATGTTTTTAGTGTTGGTTTGGGCGTTCGGCCACCCTCACTTGTTTGTTTATATCTGACTTGGGTTGTTGATGTTGTAGTGGTTACCAGAGGTGCTTCCTGGTTGGTGGCTATTGAGCCTGACATGAGGCATCTTTATTGTGTGTTGGGATGCCCACTTTGCCTTGTGTGCCTGAGTAGTAGGTGGCTTGGTGTTTAAATTCCAACTACTGTACGTTTTTGTGTACTGGTAAGCTACGAACCTATGTTGGTGTGTCATGTGGCTGAGGTCTTGGCTGTTTTGAATACCTATAATTGTATAGGTAATTAAATGTTATAATAAATTGCTTTTTGGGATTGCTGGTTGGATCCAAGACCACCCCGGGGGTGCGTTCCTATGTTTAGCCGTTTGGACAGGATACCCGAGGGCATGCCATTGTAATAATGTTTATTGAATTTCCTTGAGAGGAATTTTATTTAAATTCTTGTTTGTATGTTGGGCTCGACCCGATTACTTGATTTCCTGTAGAATTTCATAGGGCTATATTCTGTTTAACGTGAGGGAAATGTTTTTTAGCATGAGGGTAACATTTCTTATGCCTGAGGGCAGTGCTTGTTTAGCCTGAGGGTAGTGTTGTTTATCCTAAGGGAAACATTTCTCATTCCTGAGGGTAGTCACTTCCGTGCCTGAGGGAAATATTCGGTATGCCTGAGGGAAAAATTACATATGCCTGAGGGCACTATTCATTATGCCTGAGGGTTGTCACCAGAGGGTTTTGTTTCTGTTTTCCTGAGGTAAGGGATTCACATTTCTGAGGACAGTGGTTACTTTGTATATTCACTGTGATGATTTCTTCTGTTGAACCTGGCAAGCTACATCACAGGCTTGGAATTTTTATTATCTTTGACTAGCTGATATCCTATTCTTGTTTTTGTTGTGGCTTTGGTATAGGAGATGTTCGGTCGAGTCCGAGTCTCGAAGAAACTCAGAATTGAATTATATTGAACTGGTTACTTGTTTTTGGTTAACTTGTTCAGAGATATATTTCTGGAATTGGCCGAAGCAGGTATTTATCGATGGGATTACGGACCCAGAGATCGACTTAATGATACACGGCTTGAGTGTCATGACGTCCAGCTCAATTCCCCTGCACAGGATGTCCAAGAGATCGGAATTAAGGTCCCAAGGATCAAATTTTGATGTGGTTTCTTATTATTTGAATCATCTAATCAAGAATATTCATATTTATGTATACGTGAATAGGTATGGGACTATACATGTGTACGTATATAGATATGGACATCCATGGTGGCACTTTCCCAGTTGACGGGGATTACATACCCTGAATTCGACTATGGTTTCACATTTAGTTTACTTCATTTGTTGTGTTCTAGGTAGGCTGAGCATGTTGCTGTTGCATACACTTTTAGCAGCATAGTTATAGGTTGCTTTTCGGGGTGCCCTATTAATATTATTTCTCACCCTTTCACGTACACCTTGGTGTACGTGTAGACCTTATGTCTACTTTTCAGGTTAAGCACGAGTTGCATGGTGGATAGGGCTAAGGCCCAATGTTGTATGATCGAGCAGATCTACTCCAGTGGTACTACTGATAGGGATGCTACAGTTTGACAGTGTCTGGAGATCGGGTACGTGGTTTGGATCAGAGTTATTAGCAAAGCCCTATACTTTTACTTTCAGTTTATTTTGTACTTGTACCTGTATGGTCGGCCCGGTGGGTGACCAGTGTTATATTGTATTGCATATCTGTTCGGGCATTTACAACCTTTTAGTATTACAACTTGTTCTATTTCAGTTGTTTACTTCTTCCGCACTCTGTTTACATTCTATTGTGTATGGTACTTAGTTATTTCCGCTGTTTGCTTACTCTGGTATGAGGGCATAGTATCCTCGCTATCACACCCTTGGCCCTCGCTGCTAGTCAGAAGCCTCTGGTGTACGGGGAGGCATGGTCGAGGCCTTGTGGTGAACCGTCTCAGAGCACCGGTTTAGTGGCTTCCGGGTCGGGACGTTACAAAGTGGTATCAAAGAGGTTTTATTTCGTTGTCTTTACCATTTGGGATATGGTAGACAGGAGTATTTTGAATTTGTCAGAACCTGTGATGGATATCAAACTTGTACGTCGTGAACACTTGTTCTAGTAAGAAGTCCCGGTATATAGGTTTTGGGATTGCTGTTCTGATTTTTCGATGTTACAGTTGTATATGATTTTTTCCTTGAGCGATGCACATGTTGTGTGATGTTTTTATTTACTATATACCTCTTGCTCTTGGCCATTGGTAAGATTCCAGGGATGGATTTTGACTCTTGGATGGAAAAGGAAAGAGGCGTCTCATGCATTATACTAGGAACGTAGGATTCACATGATATGGGCCTGCTAGTGTGTGTTTTTACTAATGACTGAGACCTTTTGGTCTTCCTACACATACTTTTCACTCTGATGGCAGGTTACGTGGATCTACGTCGAGGCGTTTTCATTGAGGATGATGACTCAGTCCTTGTACACTAGTGGTGTAGTGACCCCAGTTGGTCCATGTGGCACGTGATGCCTTTACGTTCAACCCTTATTGGGTGTTGTTTCTCAAGTCTGTGGTTATCTAGTAGAATCTACGAGTACGATGTCGATAGATGCCAAGGCTTTTCTTGTGAAATGGACCTCCTTGTGGTATTTATATATACAGATACCTGATGAGTGTCAGTTCAGTTTCTCTTCTGCTTGGATTGTGAACTCCAGGGATTAGTTCCTTCTGAGGATGCATGGAGAGGACCAGAGCCCTTATAGGTTGTGTTATGGTTTTGACTCGAACCCTTGTAGGTTGATGTCTGTTTTGTTCTTGGGAAACCTATGTGAAAATGGTTTACCCATGTTTGAATCCTGGTCAGGTTTTGGCAGGATTTTAGCGTGGCTCGAAGGGAGATGGACACGCCTTTAGTGAAATCTCAGTGTAATCCTATTAGAGATGATCATGTGCTATCTTGATTCTTCTTGAGTATGCTGAGAGAGCTTCGACCCTACATCAAGCTACTTTTTCTTTCTTAATTTTCTTACCTGTGAGGATGTAACCTATTCTGGTTGTGCTCTATGAGCAGTGTAAGGAAAGCCATATGGTGGGGAGTGCACCATTGTCCGTTTGACGGTGCTTTTCCTCTTTCTGGTTAAAATTCGGTTCATTATTTGAGCTTCTAAGCTTAGAGTTTTCTTTTAAGACGATGAAACGGATATTCCGATGGTAGGGAGTACCGGTTTGGTCTCAGTTGAATATCTTATGTGTAGAAGGTGGTGGTTAATGCTATAAGTCTGGTCGTTGGATAGTCTCGATAGTTTGGATGTGTATATGCTCAGTTTATGAGCTTGGCTGCTGGTTCTTTCCCTGGGCTTCTTAGGGACGAGAAGGTTTATGGTGGGGATTTTGTAAGAACCCGTTTTTTTCGGACTGCAGTTTTGAGCAAAAATTTGAATTTTTTCTTTGGGATGCTCATGAGGGGTAAAATGGTCATTTTCCCCAAACAGCTGATCTCGAATAATTTTCCTGACCACTCAGTTGGTCTTGGAATAGTGTGTTTACCCTAGGACATGATTTTGGTGGAAATCTGAGATGTTCAAATTTTGGCGGAATATTTAATATTTAATATCATTAAATTAAATATTAAATTATTCACGCAGGTTCTTTTGGAAATAACTTTTAAACAAAGAATCAGATTGTGATTCCATCTACTCCCTTGAGTCTGGAATGGGGAGTTTATCTTAGGTAAGGCATAAACTCATGCCGGGCGTCTGGGCTGGCCCGAGCCCCTTTTTCTTCCTCTTCTTTTCTTCTTTCCTTTTCTCTTTCTTTTCTCTTCCTCCACCTCCTTATGCATGATCCAT
This sequence comes from Viscum album, assembly GCA_963277665.1. Lineage (NCBI taxonomy): Eukaryota > Viridiplantae > Streptophyta > Magnoliopsida > Santalales > Viscaceae > Viscum > Viscum album. The sequence goes on along the minus strand of OY728140.1, from coordinate 90,944,273 downwards.
GTGTGCTCCTCCTTGGACGTGTCCCATGGGTGATTTTTGAGATCGAGAAATAGGGAGAGACAAAAGGAAAGATGGGTACCGATTCGAAGCCCTCAACGCGCTGAGTCGTCGTGTGACATCTGTGGATAATGAAATCAACTGAGGCTTCTGCGGTTTCCGCCCGAAGGTTGGGACGTTTTCATTTTCACCATAGATCCCCTTTAAAATAGTTTTTTTAAGTTTTTAAAGCCTTATATTTCTTTCTTGTAAGCCCATGGGGCTCGATCTGTGGTTTCGGGGGAGAAAACGGTCAAAATGGGCATTTTGGGGATTTCCCGTCGGAAAACCCAGTATACACAGCGTGTGTTCAAAGGTAACACGCCGTGTGTTCTTACTATTCGGGGAAGAAGAATTGTTTTTAAGTACACACAGTGTACTTTGATTACACGTCGTGTAGTGGTGGAAGTGTGACCATCCGTGTGAAATCGAACACGGTTTTAGTGGTTTTTTTGATGTACACGCCGTGTACAGTAAAGTACACGCCGTGTAGTGGTACATGGGCATGTGTTCAGGTGAAAACAGACATGGTGTGACTTTTTGTGAATAGTACATGCTATTTATAGTAAAGTACATGCCGTGTACTATTACACAGTTAGGCCCAAGGTGCTTTGGCCATGTACTCTGGCCATGTACTGCTTCAGTTTGGTAATTTGGGGATATCTTATGCTCTGGAAGTCATAATTGGGCGTGTGAGTAGTCGAGTCTAAGTGTTTTTCTGCATATATCGCAATGGTGGACTCCTTTTTATATTTAGTGGTTATATAAATGGAGTTTTGTGTTTTAATATAAACGGAGGGGTTCTTCTTCCTGATATCAAGCCCAGTCGTCACCTGAGGGTGAGACTTGGCGAGGTTGCTAGGTTGGGTGTTCAAACCAACTTAGTGGAGACCTTTAATATGATATGATATGTGATATATCTCCCATAACCTTTTCTTTAGAGGATGTTCCCCTTGTGAGACGTGCCCTTCTGGCCTAAGAGTCCGTGATACCAGATTCTTCTAAGGGTCCCCTGAGGGATGCCTTGCTTTTATGCTGAACTAGGGATTCCTTTTAGGAACTGTCTCATGTTTTCTTTGAGGGGACCCCTGTTATGGGTTGATTCTTTTGTTCTTCATTTGAGGATACCATGTAGGATTCCCCTTTGCTAAGGATCCCGTGTAGGATGACTCCTCGGTGTTTGACTTGTGGGACTTGGCGGGTGCCCGTTGTTTGACCGACCTAAGTTGTTACATCGGGTTTGGGTAGAGAACGTGTTCAGGTGTTGTCTAGAACTCGTCCCAAACAAGTAATCCTGTGGGGTTATGTTTTTAGTGTTGGGTTGTGCATTCAGCCACCCTCACTTGTTGGTTTATATCTGACTTGGGTTGTTGATGTTATAGTGGTAACCAGAGGTGCTTTCTGGTTGGTGGCTATTGAGCTTGATGTGAGGCATCTTTCTTGTTTGTTGGGATTCCTACTTTGCCTTATGTGCCTGAGTAGTAGGTGGATTGGTGTTTAAATTCTAACTGTTGTGCGTTTTTGTGTAACATTGAGCTACGAACCCATGTTGGGGTGTCGTGTGGATGAGGCCTTGGATGTTTTGAATACATGGAGATGTATAGGTAATTAAATGTGATAATAAACTACTATTTGGGATCGCTGCTTGGATCCAGGACCACCCCGGGAGTGCATTCCTCTGTTTATCTGTTTGGCCAGGATACCTGAGGGTATGCCATTGTAATAATGTTTATTGAATTTCCTTGAGAGGAATTTTATTTAAATTCTTGTTTGTATGTTGTGCTCATCCTGATTACTTGATTTCCTATAGAATGCCTGAGGGCTGTATTTTGTTTAACCCGAGGACGTGTTTGTTGCCTGAGGGTAACATTTCTTATGCCTGAGGGCAGTGCTTGTTTAGCCTGAGGGCAATGTTGTTTAGCCTGAGGGAAATGTTTCTCATGCCTGAGGGTAGTCGCTTCCGTGCCTAAGGGAAATATTTGGTATGCATGAGGGAAAAATTCCATACGCCTGAGGGAACTATTCATTATGCCTGAGGGCAGTCACTTGAGGGTTTTGTTTCTATTTTCCCGAGGGCAAGGATTCACATGTGTGAGGACAGTGGTTACTTTGTATATTCACTGTGGTGATTTCTTCTGTTGAACCTTCCAAGCTAGATCACAGGCTTGGCATTTTTATTATCTTTGACTTGCTGATAGCCTGTTGTGGTTTCTGCTATGGCTTTGGTATAGGTGATGGTCGGTCGAGGCCGAGTATCAGAGAAACTCAGAATTGAATTATATTGAACTGGTTACTTGTTTTTTGTTAACTTGTTCAGAGATATATTTATAGCGTTGGCCGAAGTAGGTATATATCGATGGGATTACAAACCCAGAGATCGACTTAATGATACACAGCTTGAGTGGCACAATATCCAGCTCAATTCCCTTGCATAGGATGTCCAGGAGATTATAATTAAGGTCCCAAGGATTGACTGTTGATGTGGTTTCTTTTTATTTGAATCACCTAACCATGAATATTCATATTTATGTATACGTGTATAGGTATGGGACTATACATGTGTACATATATAGATATGGACATCCATGGTGGCACTTTCCCAGTTGACAGGAATAACATACCTTGAGTTTGACTGTGGTTGCATGTTTGGTTTACTTTCTTTGTTGTGTACCATCTAGGCTTAGAACGTTGTTGTTGCATACGCTTTTAGCAGCACAGTTATAGGTTGCTTGTCGGGGTGCCCTACTGAGATTATTTCTCTCCCCTGCACGTATACCTTGGTGTAAGTGTAGACCATATGTCTAATTTTCAGGTTGATAACGAGTTTCATGGTGGATAGGGATGAGGCCCAGTGTTGTATGATCGAGCGGAGCTACTCGAGTGGTACTACTGATCGGGCTGCTATAGTTCGACAGTGTCTTGAGATCGGGTACGTGGTTTGGCTCAGAGTTAGAAGTAGAGCCCTGTACTTTTACATTCAATTTCTTTTGTACTTGTACCTGTATTGTCGGCCTGGTGGGTGACCAGTGTTGTATTGTATTGTATAGATGTTCATACATTTACATATTTTTACTATTAATGCTTATTCTATTTTAGTTGTTTACTTCTTCTACACTCGGTTTACTTTCCGATGTGTATGATACTTAGTTATTTCCGCTATTTTCTTACTCTGGTATGAGGGCATAGTCTCCCCACTATCACACCATAGGCCCTCACTACTAGTCGGCAGCCTCTGGCATACAGGGAGGCGTGCTTGAGGCCTTGTGGCGAACCGGCTTGGTGCACCAATTTAGTGGCTTCCGGGTCAAGACGTTACAGGAACCTCTTCTACATTCAGAGATTGATATCCAAATTGGTTGGAAAATGTATCCCCTTCACCAGACTAATGAATAATTGAATCACCTATCAATGGGATGATGTATGCCAAGAAGACTACGAAAGTTTCATGCTTTATCTCCTACACCAACCGGTTCTGACGCCTCCAGTGGAAGGGAGGCCACTCATCTTATTTGTGGCCACCACGGAACACTCAATGGGAACCCATATTGAATAGTAATATGATGTGGGGAGAAATAATATTCTCAATTACCTAATCTAAACTATGCTATGTATGGAGAAAAAATACTATAATGTTGAGAAGAACTTCGATACAGTCATCTTCATGATGCAAAAGATGAGGCATTACATGTATCACTATGAAGTTCATATATTATCTCATATTGATCCTCTCAAGTTAATCCTTGGTTTCCATAGGTTGACTAGGCCATTAGCCCAATGGGCGGTCATTCTATAACAATACAACATTAAGTTTCTATCAATGATATCGTTGAAAGGAAAATCCCTAGCTAATTTCCTCACAGCACATCCTACCCTATAGAATACACCGGTGTATTCCAATCTTAAAGATAAAAGTCATTTTATATGCACAACACTCCCCACATATGGGAGATGTATTTTGGTGTCTCCTCCTAATGTTTTTTTGGTAAAAGGATGGAAAACCCAGGGATCAATCGGGTTGGATTAGGCATTGTATCTGTCTCCCCTGAAAAATAAGTATTCCCCCATTATTTCTCACTATCCAAAGGCTGCATGAATAACATGGAAGAATACCAAGCCTACATCAATGTCTTGGAACAAACCTACAACCACACATAGACTTCCTGAATATCAAAGAGGACTTAAATCTAGTGATAAAGCACATCAATGGAGAATAAGACATTAAAATTGTAAAACTTTACCCTCTCACTAGATATATTAGGGGACTGATGGTATAGTTCCCTTTTGTGACCACATTGCGTCATGTTCTTTGATCACATAATGATCATGATGAAACATTAGACAATGTAGCCACTGTGCTGGGCAAACCTAATAAAAAGGAAGAAATATTCTATATCACACATTGAAGAATGGAATTTTCAATAATCGTATGTGATATGAAATCAATCAATTATTTCAACACTACCCAGAACATGATGAACAAATGAAAACTCTTAGGTGGATGAGGCCTATAATTAGTTATCATCAAAATAGGAGTCTTTTGATAGACTGAGCTGGTAGGTAACCGATTCAGCATCAATAAATGAACTATAACCTACGAGAAGGTCCAAATGAGATGAAATTCCTCTATAATAATGGATTTGATGGATTCCTCTTGAAATTAATAGTAGAAGGAGATATTTTATCCATTAGAGAGGATGTCCATGTAGGATCTTATGATACCCATCAATCTGGGACCAAGCTCTCCCACCAAATTAGGAGGGTGTGATACAACTGGAAGACCATGATACTTGACTGTGTGGAATATGCCAAGAAATTTCATTCCTTCCAACTCCATTAAAACATGATCCATCAACCCATAGAGTTGCTGCATACAGATAAATATTCCTAGCCATTCTCCATTTGGGGAATGGATGTTCTGGGTCCACATCCCCTAGCCAAATCTAAGTAGTTTACGCACATCCTTACTATTAACAACTTATTTTAAAAATGATATTAGGTGATACCCCTCAAATGAGTTGGGATGAATAAAATTATCAACTTCATAATATACCATATCATCACCAGGTTCAGGGTCCCTCTCAGAATAGTGACGGACAAAGGCACCAACTTCTCTACTAGAGAGTTGAAAAAATATTACATGGAGTACAACATTGGGTCCAATCAACTATCTCACTATCATATAGGGGGAAATGGAAAGATAGTGGTATTCAATATGACCTTGTCAAATATAATCAAAATTTTGGTCAACATGGATATGGAGTCCTGGATGAACAAACTCCTCCATGATTTATGGACATAATCTAGCACTAAACGTAATTCTATAAAAGAAACATCATACTCATTGGTATATGGGACCAAGGAATAACTACCCATATAAGTCCATCTACCTTCACTTTGAATATCCATTTGTGGGATCTCATAGATGATGAGAAATTTCAAAAGAGGCTGGATGTGTTGGAGCATCTTGATGAGAATAGGTTGCATACATTACACAGCCTTAATGTTTATTAGAATTAGATTGTATTAGCCATTAATAAATAGGTTCTCATCCATTCATTCCTCCAAGGAGAACTTGTATTGGTACTCAAAACCCCAATGATACCATGTAAGTGGCCTTCAAAGTTGGAACCCAAATGGGAAGGACCTTATATAACACATAATTTCTATCAAAACAGAGCTTACTCGTTGTCCACAATGGATGGGGAGCGTGTTACACCATCCACCAATGTGAGACTTCTGAATAAATACATTTCATAATTGTCATCATATGTAAATCCACATTAGTGAATTCCCCTCCATTCATCCTAGTTACATGATGTTAAACTGTACCCATTTTTCCTAGTTACATGACATTAAACTCTACCCAATCATCCTAGTTACATGATGTTAAACTGTATCGGTTTTACTTGCCATAATATGTAAAACTCCATGGTTGGTCAGCCTGGTAGTGAAAAAATAAACTACACAACACCTCTTGTCCTTACCATATAACATAAAACTGTGCTGATCCATGACATCCATCTTCATTCACGTTAGGTGATCCATTTTATTTCTGAATGACATTTAATTGAATGGGTTCTAAAGAACTATGTATTTATATATTCCTTCCATTACAGGATTCATAGTAATGACCTAACCTTTAGTCATGGGCCTATCCACAACCTCCCTTTTCCTTCACGTTTGGAAATCTATGTCCCTATTGCAAGATGTTAAACTGCATAGCTAATGTGCTTTTCTCATGACATTAAACTGCATGGGTTTCCTAAAACAATGCGTGGATTGATTCTAAATTTCAATGATATATATAGGGAATCATCGATCTTATATCTTGTTCTAGCCACCACATGATGCAAAATACCCATATCTTATCCTTAATTGCCTCTACATAGTGAGTGAAACATTTTTCATTCCTTGTTTCTCACACCGAACACATCTTAGAAGAGATTTGAAATTTTAGTAAGGGTTCCCCCATACAAAAAAGGAATATAATCATGAAAATTGATTATTATGGTCCATATTTCTAGAACATAAATGGAATTCCATGAGTCCTCTCCGCATGATGTTAAACTGCATGGTTGATGTCCCTTGCATGACATAAAACTTCCCATTCATATATACCTTACCCAAGAGGATCACCATTGTTGGTGCTGGTCTCCAACCACACCTCCATCCAAGAAAGAAATGTGAATTTATTCCTTACACTACATAATAATTAGTGGTTACCTAACATTCAACCACAGGTCTAGTCAAAACTAACACAAAAATTCCCCCCTCACCGTGTATAGGCCAGACTTTCATAGGAAGTTCCTTATTCAGATATATTTATTTCTTGATTCCTATCAACATGGGATACATAGTGAAACCCAAATTTATATCCTTGGGTCAAACCATCATATACATTTTCATGTTAGGAAGATGAAATTTTTTCTACATGATGAAAAAATGCACAGTTCTTATAGAACTCTATATGGATTGGTTCCTGTCATCACAGGATATATAGTGACTCCTGGATCTAAAATACTAGTCACAACTAAAATAATCAATAGAAAAAATTATCACCCCTATATATGGGCCATGCCTGCGTAGAGTTTTTCCCATTCTAGAACAATGTTTATCTAGATTAATATCATCACATGATACGTAGTGATGCCTAGATCATCATTCTGGAGCCTAGATGAAACAACTAATAAAAAGAAGGTGCTCCAAGCATCATAGGGTGCTTGGTCATACAAGATCACTCTACCTTTATATGATCCAGATCTATGAATGCTATGCTTACATATATGATACTCCTTACACAACATTTATATTTCACATCAGGGAACCGACATCCTTACCGCATGATGTTAAAATGCACTGATACTTAAGAACTATGTGTGGCTTGATTTCAGCCATTATGGGATAGGTAGTGATTTTTAGACCTCCAATCATATTCCTAGCTACAAAAAATTTACAAAAGGAATTCACCCCAACTACATAAGGTCTAAAAAATATAGGACCGCGTCACCTACATAAGAATCATATATATGGGTGGTCTGTTTATGCATATAATTTATCTTGCACAAATGTTCACATCAGTCCACACATCATTAGAAAATGAAGTTAAATTTCATGGAAAACATCCATAACTTATGAAAATAAGCTTCAAGTGACACTTACATACCTCCTGATGTTAACATTCATGAAAATAATCCTTACTACATGACAATAAACTGCACAGAACATGTCTTTACCACATGATGTCAAACTTCTCGACAAGCATCCTTACCCCATGATAATAAACTACAAAGAACACATTCTTATAACATGATTTTAAATTTTGTAGGCCTCCTCATCTTTTAATGCACTCAAATCATATTTCACATATCACAAATCATGTTTGGAGATTGTCAGTTTCCTTATATTTTAATGCTTATATGTCATGTTTTAAACTCTCACAAGATCAAGATTTAGTATTTTAGAAATCATGAATGAATCCTATAAACTATGTTTAATTATTTTCTTTTACGATTTGTTGTGATAATGGTTTAGTCTAATCAATTTTATGGGTATTTATTCTTAATACATATTGCAGATATTTGGCTAAGTCTATGAAATCCTAAGTTTGCTACAAGTTTTAGATTTTCATAAAGTATGTGACACTGTAATCTTGCTACCGGTTCCAGATTCTCACAAAGGACCTAACATAGTTCTCTAGATATTGTTTTCAAGACACCATAACAAGACACCATGACTATATCACCATGATTGTGGCACAATTAATGTATCACTGCAACTATGACACCATTCTATAATTAACCATTTTAATGCATTTTTCAATTAAATTTTAATTTTATTTCTAATAGTCATATTTGAGTCATTTAAAGACACCGACATAATTAAAGAATTTTTTTGTAGACACGTCACATGATCATATAAGGTACGAGGTGTAGAATTCATACTCTCTACCGGCCATAACAAAGACATCCCATAGATAAAACACATGGGGGTTCATGATTTGCAGATAAGAAAAAGATGTAAAAATAGACGATTAGTGGATTGAATGAAAAAGATAAGAACATTCATACACTAAAGAACACATGAAGAACTCTCGATTTCCTGGAAGCAACACTAATGTGGATCCTAATCTAAAACATCCTTGAAGAAGAAACTATAATAAGAACAAGAGTTACAAAGCACATCTCATCGAACTAGAAACCAGAGCATCATACTCATAACACTCTCTTTCCACAAGAGGAATCAAAAATCACATCTTCTATATCCTACAAGTCCAGAGCTGCATAGAGTAACACTCATGGCATTTTTAATCCTTTTTCATTATCTTTTCTTTGCTGTTTACTGTTTAAATACTTTTTTAGTAGTGTGTGTATATATATTAACACACACACTTTATCTTTCACTGAACTAGAGTATACAAGATATCCTCACTCAAATATCTTTCTACACCTTGTCTCACCCACATATATCTGTCAAAGAGGTCTTGGGTGGCTTGGATAATGGTTTTCCCATGTAGAAAAATTGATGAGGTCTTGTGATCTGGATAGTCTTGTGTACTATGTCTAACCCCAATCCAGGGTGTGGATCAAAACTTTTTATATATTACTTCATGGTAGGTGATCACCAATCGGAGTGGATTAGGTCTCGACTTGAGACTGGACCACTTTTTTTATCCTTTGTGTCTTATAGTATAGTATTTCTCTGTTTTAACTTATATTTCAGAAAACTAAATCTTACTTTGATATTTTTTCTTGGATAATAGTTAAAACTGTTTTGATTTATTAGATTAGTTTCAAATGTTATATCAATATCATATATTTATATTATTAAGAATTAATCAATCTTTTTAGAAATTATTTGAACGGTCAATCTATTATAATTTTATTACCTTGATTAACTAGCATGTTTTATTTTTAATTAGGTGAATCTTTTAAATAAAATATTTTAGAAGGAATTTTTATAGGAACTCAATTCACCCCTCTATTGAGTTTCCTACTCCGAAAAACATTTGGTATCAGAGGAGTTTTTAAAATCCCTATTTAAAAAATTGTTAATCTGTTAAAAATATTTTTCAACTATGATTTTAGTTTTGATTATATGATATTTAAATTTATGTTAGTTATAAATTTATAGTTATTTAAAATCCTATTTCTTTATCATTGATAATATATTGTAAGGTGCTGCTACTAATATACCTCCATTCATTAATGGAATAAATTACTCACAATGGAAAATTATAATGAAAATACACATAAAAAGTATGGTCTTTGACATTTGGTCTTCAATTATAGATGAATATAAGATTCCTGGTACTGATAGAAATACTTGGGATGACGCAATGAAGGATTCTTTGAAAAATAATTTCAAATCCATGAATTCCTTATAGTTTTCTTTATGAGATGAAGAGTATAACCGAATTTCTGCAAGTAATACAACCCATGAAATTTGGGATAATTTATCTATTTCACATGAAGGAACATCTACTGTTAGGGAAACGAGACATAAAACATTTACTATTAAATATGATAACTTTAAAATGAAGCCTGATGAGCCTATTTCTGACATGTATATCAGGTTTAATGAAATTGTGAACACTATGATCTCCTTGTGATGAGATGTTACAACCATGGAGAAAATCATTAGAATACTTAAATACTTACCAAATAGATAGAGAGGATCCTTTATCTCAATTAGTGAATCTTTTGATATTAGCAAGCTGTTATTCAAGGAGATGATAGTAAAGTTGATTAGGTATGAGGAAGAATTAAAATTCAACAAGGAAGAGGAAGATGAAATGAATAGAAAGTCAGTGGATTTCAAACCCAAAACTTCTAAGAATAAATAAAAGGAAAGGATACAATATCATTATGACAGTAAAAGTAATGAAGATACACCATATCATAGGGATTAAAAAATGGCTCAATTATCTTGATGATTTAAGAAGTTTTTTAGAAGGAAGAAAATTTTCACGAATCCCAACATCAAAGGAAGATATGGTCACAAGGGACACAGGAAGAAGTATTGGAAAAGAAGTGAAAATTGATGAAATAGTCTGTTATGAATGTAAGAGAAAAGGACATGTAATGTATGATTGTCCCAAGTTAAAATATAATAACTATGAGGGAAAAATAGAAATTATAAAAGTGCCATGAAGGAAACATGTATTGCTTCAAAGTTCAGATCTAGTGACTCCGATCCCTTACATAATGAAAAGGCTGACAAATCCAACATGTGTTTTATGATAAACACATCTAAGGTATTCCTCGAGTCTCCTATAAAAAATTTCTATTATTCTAGAGATAAAAGTGATTTTGAAAATATGACAAATAAAGAAATTTATAAATACTTAAAAATTCTAGAAGATACCTGTAATGAGATAAAACATAAATACTAATCATTAAAGAAACAAAATTCCATAACAACTACTATCAAATCTAAAATTACTATATAGAATTAGAAAAATGTTAAATTACTTCAGGAAAACAATGAACATATGTTATCTAATGATAAATTAAAAAATGACCTAGAGAAATTTATGAATGTAAAAAATAATCTTACACAAATGATTGGTAATGAAATTTCCCCAAGATACACTACTGGTATATGTTACCAACCTTAGAAAAGAATTCTCACCAAAAACTAGTTTGTAAATAAATCTAGAAAATTATTTTTCTACCAAAAAATAAAATTTTTATTTCTAGTTCCAATTCTGGAATGCCTTTTACAACCTATAGTTTTTATGGGCCAAATGTAGTCTATTTTTCAAAAATGATACACAATGATTATAGGAAACCCATAAAGAAGATGTGGGTTCCTAAAGTACTGATTATTAATGTTACTAGACCCAACCAAATTTGGGTACCATAATATGTTTTTGTTTGATTATTTTGTAGGAAAACTATTTGAAGAGATTTTTTAAAATCTTATGGTACTTGGACAGTGGTTGTTCAATACACATGATAGAATATTAGTCATGATTCAATAATTTAATAATGATTGATGGTGGACATGTCACCTTTGGTGCCAATTCTAAAGGAAAAATAATTTTCCTCAGCTAGATTGGTAACTCTAACTCGGTTTTAATTTCTAAAGTACTTTTTTTTGATGGATTAAGATACAATATTATTAATATCTCAAAATTAGGTGATGATGGTTTTCATGTTAAATTTTAAAACAATTCCCGTAATGTTTTTAACTGTAAAAATGAACTAATATTTTCTTTTTTTTGAAATGAAAATGTTTATACTATTAACTTAGATACTTTATTTTCTCAAAGTGTTTCATGATTATGTGTATTTCATACAGATTATTTGCTGGGGAATAGAAGAATAGGACACTGTAATATACACTCACCTAGAAGGATTACAAGAAAATACTTAGTCAAGGATCTACCCAAACATCAGTTTCCCAATGATAAAGTCTGTAATCCTTGTCAAAAGCATAAACAACCCAAAAATATATTTAAAACTAAAGAAATAAGTATCCACTTCTCAACCTCTTGAGTTTGTTCACATATATTTGTTTGGACCTTATATAGTATCTAGTTTAAATTGGAAGCACTATGTCTATGTATTTTTAGATTACTATTCTAGGTTTACTTGGACCTTATTATTGCTCACAAAAGTGAATCTTGCTCTCATTTTTCCAAGTATTCTAGGATTATAGAAAATATTAGTGGCATTAAAATTAAATCTCTATGAACTGACCATGTTCATGAGTTTGAAAACCATGAGTTTGCATCCTTTTCTCAAAAAATGGATATAGTCATAACTTCTCTACCCCTAGGACACCCCAACAAAATAGAGTTGTAGAAAGATGAAATAGAACCCTCCATGAAATTTATAGAAAAATGCTTAATGAATATTACCTACCTATTTACTTTTTGTCTAAAGCAATTAATACAACATGCTATATTATTAATAGAGTGTTAATCAGACCTATTCTTAAATCAACTCCTTATAAGTTGTGGAATAATAAAAAACCAAAGGTTAATTAATTCAAAGATTTTGGTGGTAAAGTCTATATTCTTATTAATAAGGATAATCTGGATAAGTTTGCATCCAAGAGTGATGAAAGAATATTTTTAGGATATTCAATCTCTAGTAAATCCTATAAAGTCTTTAATAAAAGAAAAAATTGCGTGGAAGAATCAGTACATGTAAGATTTGATGAAACAGATCCACATGGACCAAAAACCTCCCTAAAAAATCTTGAGAATGATATGTAAAATCTGGAAATTAATGTTACACCTTTTGAACATATAATGAAGAAACCTGTTAAAACTTCATGTTCTAGAAATTCTCCAAATTCTAGTCATAATGAACCCGAACCTAATAAAGAACATGAAGTAACTATCCATTCTTTTTCTAGATATATTAGAACTCTTAAAAAGTGTTCTTTAGATGAAATAGTTGGAGATATAGATAAAGGAACATAAACTAGAGATTTTCTTAGAAATCAGGTTGAACATCAAGCTTTTCTAACATATCTTGTGACTAAAAATATAAATTATTCTATCAGCGATGAATTTTTGGTGATGGTTATGAAGGAGGAACTAAATCAGTTCAAAAGGAATAATGTTTGGAAACTTGTGGAAAGACCCCAATACACCTTGTCTATAGGCACTAAATGGGTGTTCCAAAAAAAAGTAGATGAAGATGGTAACATAGTTAGAAACAAAGCAAGATTTGTTGCACAAGGTTATAGTCAAGAAGAAGGAATTGACTGTGAATAACATTTTTCACTAGTTTATAGACATGAAGCCATTATAATCTTTCTTGCATATGCTGCACATCAAAATTTAAAAATTTATCAAATGGATGTCAAGAGTCCATTCATAAATGGTTATATATTTGATTATGTTTTTGTTGAAATACCCCCGGTTTTACAAACCCTCATTTTCCAATTTTTTTTTAAAATTAAATAAGGCTTTGTATAGTTTAAAGAAAGCTCTAAGAGCTTGGTTTGATAGGTTAACTAGTTTTCTTATTTCCAAAGGTTTTAAAAAAGGTATAGATGATCCTACTTTATTTATACAAATAATTTATAAATATTTTTAGTTTTTCCAATATATGTATATGATATTATATTTTGATCTTAAAAAAATCATTATGTAATGATTTTTAAAAAATGATGCAAAATGAATTTGAAATGAGCTTAATGGGTGAACAAAAATTCTTTCTTGGATTTAAAATCTATCAAAATAAGGAAGGCGTAATTTTAAATCAAAGTAAATATATTCTAAATCATTTGGGTTTTGATAGCACTAAATGTAGTGATACTCCCATGAATACAACTTCTATGTTGGATCTTGATGAAAATGGTAAATCTGTTGATCAAACAACTTATAGAATAATGATTGGAAGTTTACTCTACATAACATCTAGTGAGACTTATATTTTGTTTAGTGTGTGTATGTGTGCTAATTTTCTAGAAAACCCCATGGAGTCTAATTTAATTGATGATAAAACAATTTTTAGATACCTCAAACATATAACCAATTAAGGACTATTCTATCCTAGAGGGAAATTAGTTGATTTAGTTAGCTATTCAAATTCTTATTTTGGTGGTTGAATGTTAGATAAAAAAAGAACCTGCATAAAATGAGACTTTTTGGGAAAGCCACTAGTTTTATGGTGTAGTAAAAAGAAAAATTCTCTTGAATTATCTACTACCGAGGCTACATACATAGCTATTGGATGTTTTTGTGCACAAATTTTGCGGATGAAAAACACTTTAATAAATTATAGATATAAATTAAGAAATGTTCCCATAAATTTTGACAATACAAGGGCTATTAACATTTGAAAAAAAATCCTATTTTAAATTATAGGACTAATCATATTGATGTAAGACATCACTTTTTTAGAGATCATTATTAAAAAGGTGATATCACATTGGAATTCATTGGCACTGAGCATCAGCTTACTGATATATTAACAAAGCTATTAAATTCCAAAAGGATAAGATAAATCATACCTGAGTTGGGGATGATATGCCTTAAGTGAAAAATTTAATATTTCATAGTTTACAGTTTCACAATTCATGGTTTCACAAGTTACTATTTTTTAGTTACTGTCTCACACTTATTGTATCATAGTTACTGTCTCTTAGTTATGATCTCATACTTTCTGTCTCAATAATATGGTCACTGCATTTAGAGTCACACCATAATTATGACACAATGACTACTTGTTCTGGTATCACAGTAATGACTGAGACTTATATTTTTAGAATTTTGTTTCCCACATCATAGTATTTATTTATTTATTGATTTTATAATGCATATTTTTTTGGAACATTTGAAATATGTAAATCATAAAAACCCAAAATTTTCAACTTCTCTCTTCACTCGATCACTCCTCTTTTAAAACTGAAACCCTTATCTCTCAAGATGTTATGCCTCTTTCAACCATTCATCTTACTTGAACCCACATTGGATTCCCAAAATGAATCATTTGTCTCCATTGACTCCAAAGAGGTACAGGTGTCAGAATAAAGAAAAAAAGGCTCTGAAAATAATGCATAGGAAACTACTAAATGCAAGAATTTCTGATTAAATAATAGTGACATAGAAAGATGTTTTTATGAAGTGGTTGTTGACAAGTAAGTCACTTGTTTTGAACGTATTGGATGAACATGGATGGTTTAACTGTCTCTAGAAAGAGAAAATACCCATATATCTGAAGCTAACTTCAATGTTTGATCATTATGTTCAGTTCTCTTTCAATTTTGAAGATGCTTTTGTAGTAAGAAGCTAGGTAAATAGTCAAAGATGTACTTTTACTTCAAGGTTGTGGGATTCCTGCATAGGAATACCTCATTAAGGATTTTTTTAGGACTATCAAAGAGTTCCTCCTCCACCTAGTGATGTGTTCATCCTAGAAGAGGCTCTTAAAAGTTTAACTGGAATCAAAAAGAAGAGAAGGCCGATATTAGCTGATCATGATGGTGCGACAAGACAATTTTCTATGTTTATTTAAAATATTACTTTTCCAAGAAAAGTGAAATTTACGACCCTTAAGTATCAATATTTTTTCTTGATATATCTTACAAAGAATGAGCATAAAATCAGTATATGTAAGTATATTATACTTCACATGTGTGATATGATCAAGACAAATTCAAAATCAACTTCCTTGTTTTATTCAACGTTAATTTCTAAAATATTGTTAGCAAAGGGAGTGGTTGGTCCTAATGAAGAATTTGTTGAAGGTTATGATTTTTTTATCTAAAAGGATATAGTTAAACTGATGGAAATTAGTAGGAACCCATGAAATAAATATCGGCTCGAAGATAATGAAAGAGTTTATGAATGTTTTAACTAGATTGAAAATCATTCAAGAACTATGAATATATCTGACCCTGGTCTAGAACCTGATGAAGTTGTTGATTACTGAAATGAAAAGGTATAAGATTAAATAGTTTCACATGAGGAAGAAATTGTCTAAGAAGAAGAAAACAATGTACTAATTTTTCCACAAGAAGTATTTGATGATGATATAGTTGCTAAAGTTACTAAAGAGACAGTTACTAAAGAAATTGTTTGCTTAGGAAGAAATTTTTTCAATTATGGAAGTAAAAGTTGTTCATAAGGAACATTTAGAAGAACCTGTGGAGCCTGAATTTTTGTTATCTATTGGGGAAAGGATGGAGTTAGCCTTTTAGTTGGATAGAGAAGTACATGAGATATATAGAGTATGAGAAGTTTAAGTAGCTCAGGATACTAAGTCTCTTAATCCTTTCATAGATGAACCTATTGAGGGGGAGAATAATCCTATTTTGAAAATAATTGAAGTGACCAACCCTGTGGATTTATGTTCAGTGGATACCTGGTACAAATCTCCAGAGTATTTTGATGTTGCTGACTCTCAAGGAGTCTTAGTTAAATCAATTTACCCCTCCACAACATTTAATATCAAACCTATATTTTCTAAGTAAATTGTACCTTCAATGGAATCATAACCTGTATCAATCACTACATCGGAACCTACCCAAAAAACTCATGATTATGTAAGTAAATAATATTTAAATGACTTTGGAAACACTTTGTTATCTGGATTTGAATAGGTCATAAAGTCGCAACCTTCCCCTATGACGAATCTCAGTGAAAGAGATGTTGCCTTGCTGTTAGAGAAAATTATATGAAAGATTCGACCAAAGATTATTCATGGAATTTAGGATGTTATGATTGAGATCAAGTAGTTGAGTGATGAAGTGAAGTCTCTAAAATATATGGTTAAAGATATGAAAAAATATTACAAACTTGTCAAGATCCTATTATGCATCCTGTTGAGGATGTTGGTGATCAGATTCCATAGAAGGTTATATCTCAATTTCAACCAAACCTGACTACATTATATTAAAAAGTGTCTAATAGAAACCCCAAGATAGTCAATGAGATTAAAGCACTTGTTTTTTGGAAAAAACAAGCTGACTGATGAATATAAAGGTTGTTTACAAAAGGTTATAAATCAACTTAAGTCTCCCAAATCAGTTCTTTCATCTTTAAATGACTCTCGAAAGCCATATAAGGATATGGAAAATGACTTAATCAGAATAATTTTTAAGAAGATCTTTAGTCAGTGTTGAGTGGTGGTGATATGGAAAGTTTCTCTGATGTTTTCAAAAATAGTGACCATGTTCTTGATTTGGTGAGGGTAAATTCATAGATTTACAATGATGCTCAAGAATAATTCACTACAAAATAGTGACCTTTACGAATAGAAAAATTTTGGGCGATAATATATCTCTTGGTAAAAATGATTAATACCAATGGATATTTAATTGTTTTGATATTATCTATAGGCACCAAAAAATATTTTTACCAACAGATATCTCTATTTATATTAGTAGTTGTTAATGCTCCTTTTTCGTCACATTGTCTAAACTAATGGAAAGGGAAATGAAATAACACAAATTGATGCATCCTTTGAAGAAAACATCAAAAATTGACAAAGGCATGAACAAGGCTTCAAAAGCACAGGGGTCACGCAAGTTCCATCACTGTTGCGCAAGTATACTTGCACGCCACCTAATGGTCGCACAAGTGACTTGCGCGCCCTAAATGATAACTGTAACACTCGATACTTTTATGTTATATAAATCATCAAAGGAATATTTTTATACACAGAACACTTTCTTGTCATTCTTTACACGAAATCGCGAGCTTCCTCGATAGCTTGCATCGTACGCAATACCGAGTTTCACTAAACAACGATATACTATTAAACTATTATTAAAACTAGCCATTATGAATAGTAATAACCACTTTTTGAAATTTTATAAATTTTATTTTTCAAAATGTACTTCATTTTTGGATTCGTAATATCGAAATTAGCCTAGGGTGAAATTTTGGTATTTTTCTGAAAACTTTCAATTTTTGATGAATAGTGAAACCACTAAGTGGTAGTTGAAAAACTGAATTTTTCATAAAACTTAATTTTACCACTTCTGTGAGTGGAATTTCGAAAATCCGAGAGACACGGTTGATGTCAGTAAGTAAAATGTGGTTCAATGAGATGAAAATAATTTTTTGGTGAATAGTAACTTTTTACTTTTTTTTACAACGGTTAAAAGTAAATAGGGTAATTAAGGGTAAAAACGATATTATTATTACCCTAACACATGTACTAATTCTATTGGACAAGTGTAATTCGACCAAAAACAACCTTAGGAATAAAATATGACCATTTAGGCCCACTTGGATTAGATTAGAACATTTATTATTAATTTATTTAAAGAAGGGTTAAAATAGTTAAAATCAAAGTTTAATAAGTAAATTATTTTTAATATGGGGTTATACATAAGATAAATTAAACTATAAATATTCATTAGAAATATAAAAATATTTCCTACATAATGGTAGTTTATTTTTAATTTTTAGACATTAAATAATTTAATTTATTTATGACACAAAGATGCTGCAGTAATTATCTTATTAATGAAATATTGACATAATTGATGTTATAAACACCAAAATAAATGTAATTTGACACTTTTTATGAATTACAATAATTTTATAGATTAATATGACATGTTATTATTGATTTAATTAACTTTTTTATAACTAATCATTCTGTTATGATTTTCACAAAAATTTATTACTAAATAGTGTCAAAATTGACATAAAATAGTTTTTAAAACAAATATTATATTAGTAATTGTTATTTTATTCATAAAAATATAAGGTTCGGCAAAATGACATAGATAAGGTTATATATATTAATAATAAACAACTTGGGGTTCGTTTGGATGCTTATAGTAATTTTATTAACCTTATAGTATAAGAACACAAGAAGACACAGTAAAAGTAAAGTTATTTAACTTACTGTTAAATCTACATGATAAGGTTAAAATAGGAACCTAAACTTGTATAAATTCCATTGGATGAGAGGATTTAGACCCATACCCACCATAGCTTCTAAATAAATCAATTTGGAGCTATTTAAAACCGAAATTGACTTTATAATAAATTAATATTTTTAGTTTTTCCAAAGGAGCCCCTCTCCTCTCTTATAAAAGGGCACCTCCTCCCTCTCTTCCTCACACCACATTGAACCTTCAAGCTCGGCCAAAACCTGAAACTTTCTCCTCTACACTTCCCTAGAGACATCCTAGAGGTTCTGGTCTTCTTCAAAGACATATTTTTGTACCCTAAAAGGAGGTATCAAAGAAGCACTTCAAAGAAGAGGTAATGTCCGTTACCGATTCTTTCATCTTTATTTCTTCTTCCACTTCTTCTTCTTTAGTTGTTTCATTATGAAGTAATAACATCAGTATCACTCATATACTGATATGTTATTATAATTATGAAAAAACCCTATTTCACCATCTATCCATCCTACGGAAAAATAAATCATCGCGCGTGCGTACGTACGGAATACCGTCTCCACGCCGTGGTGTAATCTATTTTCCACCACCACCTTACTTGGATGGGTATAATGGTGTAAATAATGACTATATATGACTATTATAAAGTGATAATAATTCTGAAATAGTATACATACACTCCAATACAATTCCATGATCATAGGAATGATATCATCACTCGTGCATACGTACGGAATACCGTCTCAACGATGTGATGCGACTCGTTCTACATGATCTTCATTTCATAATGATTATATAAATGAATTGAATGAATGAATATGATATATATTACACTAATACCATTCTGTATATGAGGTATCTATAACCTAAAGAGAAGAATAAGAATTTATTTGACAAAACACGCATAAGAACAAAAAGTTATAAACACCCGAATAACAAGTAGCAATGAAATATTACTACTAAGAAGCTAAAAATATGACCATATATGATATCATAAAAATAAGTATGATTCTGTAATAAGTCAATAAAATTATTTAAATCATTATACAGGAGGTTCTGATACGTACAAAGCATATCGAACCTAAGGTAAGGTAAATATCACAATCTCATTTTTATCCGAGATTGTTTATACTTTGGTATTTACTGGGGTGTATTTTATCATCCACATCCATTTTTCCCCAATATATAATATTTATATCCTTCTACAATTGTTTAAATCCAATTTTACCCTTCAGTGAGTTTTTAGTAAAAGATATAAAAGGAATCTTTTGTCGTTTTTCGTATGAGTTACTTTTTGACTTTTCCTACAAAAGTACGAGAAGAATGTTTTTTTTAACTTATACGGCACAAATGGATTTTTAAAACATTATTTCCAAGAAGCTTCCTTTACAAGTTTTCAAGTTTATTTTTAATCAACTTCTTTTAGTTTAAAATTATATAACATGTTAATAAAGGTAAAATGTTTTTGAAGTAGAAAAGATATTCTCCTCAAGAATGGAGTTCAAGTGTTTTATTAAAATTATTTTCCATCTAAGATAAAATAGGGTTCTGTTTCTATCCCTATTATTAGATTGATTTGATTATGTTGAGATGGAATTATTTTTAGGAATTCCTTTATCTTATATGAATAGTTTTATGATGTCACGATGATTAAGATTCCCATTTTTATTACATTGGTTATGTAATGATGTATGATTTATGATTTTGTGGCACACATAAGAATGGTATCATTATGAGATGGGTGGGACCTATATCTCCCAACAATTCATTGGGTAAAGATTTTATATCTCATGAGATATACATGGCTGGAATGGTAGGTTATACCGGTTCTGTGAAACAGGACTGAAACGAGGGTGACTCGGTTCAGAAATGGACTTTGTCCACTAAGATAGTCTTGGCAATGAGTCTTGACTAATAAGATATGATTATCTATGATTATGTGTTCATTCCACAATGTTTAATGTTTTAAGTTAAGATTATTGGGATTTCATTTCACTACTATGATTTATCGCATGTTATGAAATTATGCTCCCTTTTGCAGGTTAAGATTTCCAAAATGTTATGTTCTTATGAATATGATGTGATTGATACTTCTTATGTTTATCCTTACTGAGAATTTGAGCTCACCCTTTTGTATGTTTTATTTCCCCAGGTCAGGAAGAAGGTTATTAAGTAGAATATGCCAAAAAGGAACTCTAGATATGATGAAATAAATGGGAGGCAATGTAGATGCTTTATGAACCAGTTGTTTATGTTTCCCAGTTTCTAAAGACACTATACCTATACGGTCCTTTCTTGGTTTTGTTATATGTTGTAATAAGTGTGCTTTAATTCTGAAGTAATAACAATGTATGTAAAGTATGGGTCGTTATAATAACTGCCCGGGGTCTTCTCCAGCCTATAAATAGACCCTGTGGGCCCCCCATTTTGAGAAAGGAATTTTTCCAGAATTCAGATTTAGAGCTCTGAATGCCCAAGTCTCTTATTCAGGTCTTCCGAACACTTCTAGGGTAATTATTTACCGATAATGGAAGGTCTAAACAAGAGGAGTAAGGTCTAGGTGTTAGAATTCACTAACACTTGCGTGCCTAAGGTGTTTTACCCTTAAGGGAAATGAACATACTTTAGCGCCGCCCTACTTCCTCACCAAAACTTGAGCACCTCTCTTCTGGAAGTACCTCAGGATAATTCTAAAGGCATTGGTCAAGGATCGCCCAAGTATTACCATGATGGTTTACAAACATGCAAGTACCCATGTGTTGCGTAGGTATACCTGCATGACCAGGACTTGCGCGCCCACACAGTACTTACGCGCCTGCCATGACTTGCACGCCCCTACCTTTTTGGTTGCCTTTCTTTCCCATTTAACCCTTCTTATGCCGTTCCACCTCTCCTATTCAATATTCAGTCTTCAAGACACTCTTCAAATCCATTTATGGCATGATTTCTTGATTTGTCTTCCTTATATAAAAGGAACTCTGTGGGAAATTTCTCAAAACCAAGTAATTTTCACATATTTGTCCACTAAAGATTGAGATTTAATTCATTCAACCTCATCCTTTAAAGATGAGAGAACCCCTTAAAATGGGCTTCCTTTTTAGGAGTGTGTACCATTCATAATTCCCAAATCTGGGCATCCTCATTAGGAGTAAGCCCCAAGTCCCCTAATATGGGCATCCTTTTCAGGAGTAAGCCCCAACTATCATTCTCAAACCTGGGCCTCCTTTTCAAGAATAAGCCCTAGTCATAATTCTCAAGGTATGGGCATCATCCTTAGGAGTAATCCCCAAGTCCTCATTAACCTGGGCCTCCTTTTCCTGAATAATCCCCAATCATAATTCTCAATGTATGGGCATCATCCTTAGGAGTAAGCCCCAAGTCCTCATTAACCTGGGCCTCCGTTTCAGGAATAAGCCCCAGTCTCAAATATTGGCATCCTCTTTAGGAGTAAGCCCCAAGTCCCTTAATTTTATATTAACCAGTCCTAATTTACTTTTGATCTGGGATTCCTTATTAGGAGTAAAATCCAATCATAAGTCCTCTCCTAATTTGGGCCTCCTTTTCATGAGTAAGCCCCAAGTTAGAGTATTCAAATCTCCATGAAGCACATATACCTTTATGGACCCCGTTCCTGGATTTTTCCCTGAATTAAATCCTAATCTTCATTTATCTGGGCATTCATACATACATAAACCCCAAATTATTTCTTATGATTGCATATTTCATGGCACAATGGTATGGTTTTTACCAATACCTCTTGTTTCTCACACCGAGCATGACTCAAGTGATCTTAGAGTGTTAAAGTAATTATGACATCCTTCATTGAGCCATCAATCATAAACATCATACTCCCTTACTTGAACTAAATGGGTTCTGATTCCTTTTCCAAAATAAATGATATGTAGGTAGCCCATCTATGGGTATGATCCCAACTTTGAAATAATTCATGTCCTTTTGAATGACAATAAACTTCATGTGCCCCACCGAGTGGCTTTAAAACCAGTATAGTCATCATAATGACCAAGAGACTTTTACGTATCAAAGAATACCATTGACTAATAGTCTCTAACAAATACAGATGATTCTCTATCAATTAAGAACCTTGAATACATATAAAATATTATATAAATTTCATACATATCAATCATTGATTGTCATATCTAAAGGAAAGCTCATTTTATACATGGTAATGTAATAAGGATTCACGAACATAACTTAAATCTATAAAGAGAGTCCCGGAGTAGACAATAATTCCCTCAAAAAAGTGTGATGAGTCTGACCTCCCATACTCTCGACCGATGCAAATTCCTAGGCCTCATCAGTCCACAACTAATGAGCGCCTACCTTTGGAAAGTGGGTCCAAATAGATGTGGAATCATTGGCTGTTTCCGGTTCTATGAACAAACCCGTTAGAAAATGATTGGAATGTTTGAACCTTCAATCAAGGAGGTCATCCCCAATTCTAGAGGTAAAAAAATGGTGAACTCGACGTGAATCCATAACCAAGTTAAAATGATGTTTTGCTTATTTGTTAGGCCCCTATTTTAAAACTCAATGAGAGGGCCAACAAAAAAACAATCATTGACATATGTGCTCATCCAAAAGATGTAGTGGCGGAATTTATCTTGATTACATCTGTTATATCAAACATGCACTTTTTTCCATGATTTTATTCATTCTAAGAAATGGATGCTCTCATGTTCACACCTGTGAATACCGTTGCTGCGAATACCACTACTGCTACTCCGGTTGGATCGTCATTCGCTCCGAGGACGATATCACCTACTCAGTGTCTTCAACGATGGGTATCAAATGTGCTGGTTAAGGAGTACCGTCAACACGGTACCATTCCAACTCTGGAGGCTGCCCGACAAGCCCTCCAAGTGAATAACTCACCCTGGTCATCCGGACAGTGAAGACCAGTGATCAAGAAATAGGCGGTGCTAACCACCATCTCCAACCATTTCGGGTCGTTATCCCCAGAACGCAATCACCATTCGCTCCCTTATTCTGGGGAGGTGAATGAGTAGGTCCCTAAGGGCCTTAATTCAAGAAGACAGGGGTCCTTCCCGAGGGCTCCCACCAAAAATCTCCGCCAAACTCGTGCGGCAGTGCACCCTCAACATGATGAGGGTACCGAATCTAGGCGTATGGCTCAGGTTCCTCGAACCCGAGTAGGCAAGACGAATCGCCAGAGGCGAAATCCGGTCACCAGTGAGTAGGTTCTCATATGTCCCATCTTTGGAGAAGTCCACAAACCTAACTTGGTGGCAAGTAACGAAAAGGAACACACACCTGCCCGTTTTAATTCTGCAGTTCAGCAGACTCATCTGGCAGTGTCATGCCAATACTGCCAGGCAATTCCGGAAAAGTACTATAGGCAGTAATATACACTTGTTTATACATCACTAGCTAGTCAGCAGGCTCATTTGACTACATACGATGGATCTTGTCAACCACGTTTGGTGAAGTGCAATCATCAGGCACATACACCTGCTAGTATTGATCAAGCCTACCAACATTCTCGCTTGGTAGCATTCGGAGAAGTCATTAAGAAAGATTTGGCGACAAACATGAGGCATACTCAACTATTTGCCCCTACACTTGAGTACTGTCAGGATTCACTAATAGGAAAAGGAGGATAGGATCCGGCACACACACCTGCTCCAAGCATGGAATGGACGTATATCCCCATTTTGGCAGCTAAAGTCACCAAGAATATTATATCAATGGTTAAAGAGCAGAAGAAAATTTCTGATCATATCCTGGATTCCTGTCCGAATATTATAACAGCTTCAGTGGAATCTCAGGGAAAGGCACATAAATCACTCCCTACTAGTGGAGTGACACATCAACAGTTCACTCCGAAATAGACACACACATCTGTTCCAGTCCAAGAGCGTTGTGGGGTATACTCCCCCATATCATATGGACAACCAAGTTAGGCACATACACCTGATTTGAGTGGATATTGTCATCCTAACCAGACTATCTCTCCTGATCAGACACATACACCTGCTCAGAGCAGCCACTTTTGACAACCAGTGGTTTCCAAGGTGAGTAAGAAGGAATCTAAGAAAAAGACCTGCCCAGAACAGACAATAGATCAAGAGCCAATCTGTAACAAGGCCTTGCTCGATGCTGGAGTTCTTGAAGCCCTAAGACAGTTATCTATTGGAATTCAAGATTCTACTCCCTCATTTCCCAATGGTGGGAACATTAATTCCGAAGGTCTTCAAAAAACACTTCCTCATGAAGGGTTTCTTCATGAAAATTCGGTTGATCTCGAAGTTTCATCTTCAGATGAGAGCCACATAAACCCTATGTGTGGCCAGAAGACCAAGAAGCAACAGATCTCATCTTTTTCTCTAACCCATTATGGTGGTACTCCACATGATGATGAATTTCTCTACGAAAGTCCTATCTGTAGTAGTGATGCACATTGCCCGGAAAATTCTCCAGTGGACAATGTAGTGTCGAGAAAGCCCTCTTATCTTGAGGCACTTGAAAATATGAAACCAGTCATGTCTGATGTTTCATCACTGGCAGGTGAAATACTTTTTCAATCGGAAGATAGCCCAGGGTGTAGGTCATTCTCCAAACACCCCCTAATTCATGCATCTTCTAGTTTAATCAGTGATTTCTCTACCAATCCTGTTGAATCCAATGAAGCAACAAGGATGCACCAGCTCTGGTCGAAACAGGTAGAAGAATATTCATCAAATGATAAAGAGGAAATGCTGAACATGAGAATACAACTGGTGAAAGGTGAAGTGCCAGTCATGTTTTGGCCTTTGGCTGACTCTCAGTATGACATTTCAGAAATGTTGATGGAAGATGAAATTCATGATATTCATATCAACATATGGAAAACTCTTTGTTAGTTGGGAAAGAAAGTATTATCTTATTATGAATATGAAAATCATGTTAAGATAATAGAAGGGTTACAACGCCAAATTGACTTGGAATCTCTATCAGTCTCTCGATATCCGAAGGATGAAATGAAGAAGAGAGCCTTTCAGCGTTCATGCCTTGGCGCACTAAGAAAGTTGCGGCAGTTAATTTCCAATTCCTTATGTGGTATTCATGTCAGAGGATGGGGTGTTCATGGAGAACTACATTTCACGGTGCTCTCCAGTCAGAAAAGCCCACCGAAAATGGTCTCATGCAATATTATTGCCCATGGCCGGCCACAGATACCTGGCTTTGTTTGTAATCAAAAGCTTTCCAAAGAACATGATTCAACTAGTTCCTCTCAAAATCAAGAATACAGAGAACAAGTTGTTGAATTACTTCTACATCAAGCAAACGAGAATATTGAACATGCCTCTCGTTTGGAGGAAACACATCACCAAGTGACAGAAGTGTCAGAAATCATCAAACGATCATTTGAACTGGAAAATAAAAGTGGATGTCCATTGATGCATCTAGCTAATTTCTGGATCAAGGTTTGCAAAATCATGAGAGCTTTTAATAAATTCTCAGACATAACATGTCAGGCTCCACCCTAGCTCACCAGACTGGGGACTATTTTAAACCAACCCTCAGAATCAACAAATAGGATTCGAGGAGTTGAGCAAAGACAGCAGGAACAACCCCATTCCACCGGACTGGGGACTTTTTCAAATCATCAACCCCCTCCTCAGAGAAATTCAGTCTTTTCTGGATTGGGGAAGAAGACAAAATAGGAACGAAGAGCCAAATTATCAAGAGATTCTATCCAAATTACGGTTCGTCATGAAGTTCCTAAGGGATCGAATCAACAAAAGTCAATGTCTCATCAAAGACATGGAGGGAGATAATATCACAGAAATGCTGATAGAAGGGATGTGATGCATTATATATCAATCAATGTAATCAATTTCGTTGTTTTTGATCCACTATATGAGGCTCACTCAGAGGGATTAGATGAAGAGGTTCCTGTTCAGGAATTTGTATGCACAGACACAAATGAAGAAGGTGTGCGTACACGAAATCAAAAGTTTACCCAAAATCTGGGTGTTGCATCAAATAACCCACTTCCCCCTCTCCGAAAGGGATCAAACAAGGGAAAGGGGAAGAATCAGGTTATATATCCTCCCTCTGGAGAGGGCCAATCGCTCTCACTAGAGCAAAGATTTGCGCAACAGGAGGAAGAAATGATGGAATTGAGGAGGATGAATGCAGAACTACTTCAGGGTAGTCTTCCTATTAAGCATGATGGAGTCAGTCAGCCAAGGGATTTTTTTGCAGCTACTGAGATGGATCAAGAATATCCTCCTTTATCAGTACACCCTCATAGGTCTGATCCTATGGGTCAAGTGCAACAACAATTGGCAGTGCTTCCATCAGTTTCAGTACCAGCTGCCATACCTGTCCAAGCTCCAGTTAGTGCACCTGTTCAGATTCAAGCTCAACCGGATATTTCTCAAAAGTTAATAACTACTATTGAGTCATTAACAGCTCAGTTGGAATCTATAGAAGGAAAGCGTGCGTAGGTCAAACCAGAAAATAAAGTTTACCCTAAATGGGTAGATTCAATCTCTCCCCCATCAAATTTTGGGAACCCTGTATTCCCTATTTTCAATGGATCAGGCAATCCTGAAAAACATTTGATGCATTACGTGTCTTGTTTAGATCCTATGATGGGAACTACAGATCAGCAAGAATCAGTGAAGCTCAAAAGCTTCGTGTGAACCTTGCAAGGACCATCTTTTGTCTGGTATACAAGTTTGAAATCCTGATCAATTACCGTATGGTAAGATCTCCGTCAACGATTTCTTCTTCAATTCAGCTCAACTTTGACAAATAAAGCAGTTTTCGATCTTAAAAACTGTAAGAAAAGGGAGAATGAAAGAGTCTCTAATTTCATTGCTCATTGGAAGGGGTTAACATATTCCCTGAGCCTAGCACTCCCTCAAGAGGAACTATTGCCAATCTGTGTTGCAAATCTACGTGATGAATTACGCACGCCGTTGATCCTTGTGAAATTCACAGGAGGGTTTCGAGACCTTACTTCAATCGCTCAAAAAATTGAAGATTCTCTTATACAGACTAAGGATAAATCTCGAGTAATTACATTAGCTCCAGGAAGGAGAATGGGTAAAGAAGAGACTGCTATAGTTATGCTTAAACAAGCACCTATACCTACTTCTACTTCAAAACCTTCATCTTCTTGAAGGGATCCACCTCCTAAGCGCCAAAAACAAAAGCTGTTTCATCAAGATGATCAAAGAGATCAAAGATGAAAACAATTTGAGGATCTAAAAAGCAAAACATACTCTTTCTGAAATGAACAAGTTACTGGCTACTTAATTTCAGCACTGGAAAATAATTTGGTTCAGTTGCCAAGGCTAAAAAGTCCAAACAAGGTTGGAGATGAAGACTGTCCCAATTATTGACCATTTCATCAGATGTTGGTACATCCGATCCAGGAGTGTTTTTTCTTCAAATACCTCATGCAAAAGATGATCGGCTCGGGACATGTCAAACTGAAAGTTTCTTCATCTCAGGTAGCATGTGTAACTGCTACAGTTCCTGAGGAGGAAGGCGAGTGACAAAAAGTCAAAAGCAAAAATGCACAAAAATATGATGATTGGATGGTCAGAAAGACTATCAACCGAAATCATGCTATTTTGAGAACGAAATTGAAGAAACCAATTGTACCTTCTGCTATGAATGCCGCAAAAAAACCCTCTTCATCAGAGGGAAAATACTCAAAGAAACGACATGATTCAAATAAAGAAAAAGAATCAGAAGTAGATAAGTACGTGTCAAAGCCTAAGTTGTCTTTGACCATGGCAGACTTCATGCCATCTACTTCAAATCATCGGGAACCGCCCCATCAAATGGCACAACCTAAATTGGCTAGTCAGGAAGAGTATTAATCGGATGAAGAATTGATTTTCGGTTCTGTTAATATGATTCAATTAATAGATCCGTATGCCAGTTGCAGTTTTGATTATAATGAGCCTGAATTCCCTATATCAAATAGAGGAATCATAGGAAGTTCCAGAAGCTCAGGATACAGGAGAAGACGTGGATCATTCAGAAGCCACTATTTAAAATTCTACCCCTTCTAGAACTGTGTACACAGTAGAAACTCGTGGCAGAGCCCTTTAGCGAGCTCAACAAGAACAAGCAAGTTCTTCCACCAATAGAAAAATCAGTCCTGGAACAGTTATTCTGGAAGACTGGTTGAAGGTTCCATCTTCTTCCTCTCAGCAATTAAATGGATCTAATCAGTCTAATATTCCAAAACCAGGAATATTACCAACTCTTATCCCGATACAAGATGCATCAACTTCCAAAGCAACTAATTCCAAGGAACCTGCTAAACCACATGTTCCTATTGGGAAACGCAGACCTCGGGATCAAAATTATGATGTATTGAAACACCTGGCCCATGTACATGACAAGTTATCAATTCTGGATGCTTTGAATCTGTCAAAGGATCTTCGGGATGCACTCATCGAGGCTTTGTCAAGTCCTCAGGAATTTGAAACTGAAATTGCTGCAGCTGAAGTATATCATGTAGAGAATAATCCTGCAGAATGCCATACAGTGATATCTTTCACTGATGAATATGAAGATGATGTTGTGCATGATAATATTAGAAATTTGTACTTATCTGGAAAGGTCAATTGCATAGAAATCCGAAGAGCTTTCATTGATAATGGTTTAGGAGTCAACCTCATGCCCATTCCTACACTTCATCGATTGGGCCTCACAGAATCTGATTTTTCTCCTTCTACCATGATGTTACAAGGATATGATAAAAATGAACAAGAACCACTGGGCGACGTTACACTCAGAACTCAGTTTGGAGATCTTGTATCCAATTCAGATTCCAAGGTTGTTGATCAAGACTCAGCTTTCTACATCTTGCTTGGAAGACCCTGGTTACATCAACATGTGGCTATCCCTTCATCATACCATCAATGTCTCAAATATTATTTTGATGGTAAAGTTGGGACATTGTATGGTGATAAGACCCCATTCAAGACATGTGAGTCTCAATACATTGAGGCTGAATTCTATCACGTGAAGGGAAAGGATAAATCCAAAACCAGGGAGATTACCAAAGTTAATGCTCCATATGGTTTGGAAAAGATTCCAATAAATCCATTTGCACATGTGAGTATAGATTATTTGTTGCCTATCAGTCAAATTGACAGGGTAGACCCAAATCAAAATAATCTTATGGAGAGATCCATAATGTCAATTACGGAAATCGAGCCAGACAACATGGTAGAAATTGGTAACCCACCAAGCAGTGATGAACGCACAAATGGAGATGTCTTCATTTTATATGCTGAAATCCAGTAAGTCTATACTTTTCCAACCAGGCCAGAAGAAGTTATAGAACCATCAGAGGTGAACAATGATGTAGATTATCAATCCATCATCTCCTCTTTATTTCCCAAGGAAGACCGCTCATCATCAATTGGGTCAGAAATAGAAGCCTCTTTTTCAAGATGTTCAAATTTTAACATCTCTTCTGATCATGGAAATTTTGCTTCATCATCTGCTATGAAAGTAGAAATGGAAGAAATAACACATGATTAAGAAGAAGAGGAAGATCTCAGAGATGCTCCTCCAGCATTTGAAGAGGGTATCTCTACCATTGTGGATGAACTTAGAGAAATATATCTGGGTACAAAAGAAGATCCACGCCCCACTTTAATCAGTGTGACCATGAATCCTGAAGAGAAAGAGTTGTATATTTCCTTTCTAAAGAGAAATAGAGATATATTTGCTTGGAACTATACAGAAATTCCCGGGCTTGATCCTAATGTGGCTACTCATCATTTGGGTTTACCAGAAGAACATTGAGGATTTAAGCAAGCCGGGAGAAGAACACACCTAACTTATGCTTCCAAAATTGAAGCTGAAGTGGATAAGATTATGAAAGCTAACTTCTTCAGAGAAGTTCAATATCCCAAGTGGTTGGCTAATATTGTCCCTGTGAAGAAGAAGAATGGACAAATTAGAGTTTGCATTGATTTCAGAGATTTTAATCGGCATTGTCCCAAGGATGATTTCCCAGTTCCGATTACAGTCCTTTTAATTGATGCAACAGCTGGATATAAAGAACTTTCCTTCAGAAATGGATATTCCGGACATAATTAAATCCAAATTCCCTAAAAGACGAGGAATCCACATCCTTCAGAGCCCCTCCAGGTGTGTTTTTCTACTGTGTAATGCCCTTTGGCTTAATGAATGCAGGCGCAACATATCAGCATTCCATGCATCGTATCTTCAAACCCTTCTTAGAGAAGTTTTTTGAATGCTATGTAGACTATTTGGTGGTTAAATCCAAACAACTTTCTAATCACTTGGTGGATTTGGAAGTCATATTCCGCAAGCTTCGACAACATAATTTGAAGATGAACCCCTCAAAATGTGCTTTTGGGGTAACCTCAGGAAAATTTCTCGGCATTGTTATACGCCATCGTGGTATTGAAGACAATCCTGAGAAGTCCAAGTCAATACTTGGTATTTCACCTCCTCGAAATTTGAAAGAATTGAGAGGACTTCAAGGACACTTCACCTATATTCGGCGTTTCATCGCCAATTTAGCAGGCAAAAGTTTACCCTTCACCAAATTGATGAAGAAGGGAGTCACTTACCAGTGGACTGAAGAATGTCAAGAAGCATTCGATATTCTCAATAAATACCTCTTGAGTCCACCGATACTCATGCCACTTGTTGAAGGAAGACCACTTATCCTCTATGTGAAAGATCTAGAGTGATCATTGGGTGCCTTTCTTGCTCAGAAGAATGATGTTGGGAATGAAAACAGCCTCTACAACCTCAGTCGTACTATGCTTGAAGCGGAAACCTAGTATTCAAGTATTGAGAAGTGCTGCCTGGCATTAATATTTGTAGTTCAGAAGTTGAGACACTTCCTGCAACATCATGAGTTCCAATTGGTATCTC
This sequence comes from Viscum album, assembly GCA_963277665.1. Lineage (NCBI taxonomy): Eukaryota > Viridiplantae > Streptophyta > Magnoliopsida > Santalales > Viscaceae > Viscum > Viscum album. The sequence goes on along the minus strand of OY728140.1, from coordinate 90,912,488 downwards.
GCAATAACCCACTCAAATTCATCCTTAGTCGTCTAATGCTTACAGGACGTCTGGGAATGTGGGAAGTTATGTTGCAGCAATTTGACATTCAGTATGTGTCTCAAAAGGAAATAAAGGTCCAAGCTCTGGCTGATTTCCTGACTGAACACCCTTCAGTGGAAGACACGTATTCAAATATTAAACTCCCTGATGTGGAAGTCTTCTCTATTCATGATAGTTATCAGACATTGGAAATGTACTTTGATGGTTCTTCCAGAAGTCCAACAGGGAGGAAAATGTAAAATCCCAAATTCAAAAAAGATTGGCCAAGGAATTGTGCTCATTTCTCCATAAAAGTTAGTGCTACCTTATTCTTTCTTATTATGGGAAGGTGGTACCAATAATGAAGCAGAATACCAAGCTCTCATCGTAGTTTTGGAATTGGTTCTTCAAGCACAACTGATTCACTTAAAGGTGAAAGGTGATTCAGACCTGGTAATCAAACAAGTCAATGGGGATTATGACATCAGAAAAGAAGATCTAATCCCTTTGTATGATTACGTCAGAGAGCTAATGGAGGAATTCCCTTTGGAACCGACATTTTCTTATGTCCCACGATCACAAAATGCTCAAGCCGATGCACTAGGTAATATAGCCACAGCTCTGGAAGATCCAAATCGGGACGAGACAACCATCAGTATTGCCCACCTTTGTGCAATTTCACCTTATGCTCGAATCAAAACAGAGGAAATTAATGAAATTAGTCCCATTTCTGAACCGTATGGTCATACTACAGGATGGATGTCACCTATTAGGGAATACCTTCAAAATGGAACACTTCCACGTGATAGAGCCGAGAAAGAACAAATCTGGCGATGTGTGGTAAATTTTACTCTTTATAATAGCCCAGATCACTTAGAGAAAATTCTCTATAAACGCGGTTTTGGGGGAGTTATCTTCAGATGCATTGATGGGGAAGAGACAATGGCTGTCATGAAAGAAGTGCATGAAGGAATCTGTGGTGGCCACCAGTCTGGACATAGACTGTCTGATCAGATTCGAAGGCTTGGATAAATTTGGCCTTCAATGATATAAGATTGTGTTGATTTCACAAAGAAGTGTCATTCATGCCATGTACATGCCAACTTAATTCATCATCCTCCAGAGTTTCTTCGTACAACTAAATACTCATGGCCATTTTCCACACGGGGAATGGATGTGGTGGGGCCTTACCCTTCAGCTATGGCCAAGCAGTTTAAGTATATTCTTACTGCTTCTAATTTCGTTTCTAAATGGGCAGAGGCAATACCTCTCAAGGAAGTCAATTCTAAATGCATTTTTAGCTTCATCAAGTCTAACATCATTACCAGATTTGGTGTCCCTCATACCATATTGACGGACAATGGCACTAACTTATGTTCATCCGAGGTGAAGAAATTGTATCAAGAATACAACATTAAATCCAACCATTCATCTCGGTATCATGAAGCAACCAATGGAAAGATAGAAGCCTTTAATAAGACTCTATCAAATATACTACAAAAGATGGTTGATAAAGTTAAGAATTCATGGCCTGATAAACTCTTTCATGCTTTATGGTCTTATAGGACTACCACTCGCATTTCAATGCGGTCAACTCCATATTCATTGGTATATGGAACGAAAGTAGTCTTTCCAATTGAAGTTCAATTACCCTCGATCAGAGTTTCCATTTGTGATCAATCATCTACAGATGAACAATCTCAAAAGAGATTGAATGAATTGGAACGGTTAGATGAGAAAATATTTTGCACTTTGCACCACTTGGAAGTCTATTAGAATCGAATAGCACGAGATTTTAACAAAAAAGTTCATCTTCGTTCATTCACTCAGGGAGAATTGGTATTAGTTCTCAGAAATCCAGTGATACCAGGAAAGAAACCTCCCAAGATTGAGCCAAAATGGGAAGGACCTTACTCAATACATAAGGTCTACTCTAATGGAGCTTATTCATTAATTTCAATGGATGGAGAACTCATCACTACTCCATCCAATTCCAGATTTCTGAATAAATATTTTTTATGAACAAAAAATTCAGCACCCCAGTCTGGTAAGACCTTAAACTGCATCGATGGTCTAGTATGACCTTAAACTGCACCATGGTCCAGTATGACCTTAAACTGTACCACGGTCCAGTATGGCCTTAAAATGCACCGCGGTCTAGTATGAACTTAAACTGAACCAGGGTCCTGTATGACCTTAAACTGCACCACGGTCCTGTATGAACTTAAACTGCACCATGGTCCAGTATAACCTTAAACTGCACCACGGTCCAGTATGACCTTAAACTGCACCATGGTCCAGTATGACCTTAAACTGCACCTTGGTCCAGTATGACCTTAAACTGAAACACGGTCCAGTATGACCTTAAAGTACACCACGATCCAGTATGACCTTAAACTGCACCACGGTCCAGTATGACCTTAAACTCCACCACGGTCCTGTATGACCGTAAACTACACCTCGGTCCATCATATGACCCTAATCTATTTGCAAGTCCCTTATGTCTAGAAAGATGTTAAACTGCACCATCCACGGTCCATACATATGACCTTAAACTGTTTGTATCCTTTCGTCCCACACGACGTTAAACTGTGGCATCCTAACTACATGACGCTAAACTATACAGAAGTCTCTTACATCCAGCAAGACGTTAAACTACATCACCATCCACAGTCCATGAATATGACCCTAAACTATCCGCACTTTCTTCCAACATGAAGTTAAGCTGTATCGTCCCTTTTTTGTCCAACATGATGTAAAAACTATGAAAACGTCTCTAATACGTTCAACATGACGTTAAATGGTGTACTCTTTTGGCCTCACTGCATGACATTAAACTCCATAGTTCCCCAATTGTCCAACATGACATTAAACTATACTGTCCCCATCGTCCTAACTACATGACGCTAAACTGTACAGAACATCCTTTAATATGTCCTACATGACATTAAACTGTGCTTTGTCCCTGCTACATGACACTAAACTGTTCTGCACTAATAGTCCTAACTGCAAGACTTTAAACTGCATAGTCCCTTTATATTTTCTACATGACATTAAACTGTTTATCGTTAGGGTTGTTGCTACCTCTTGTTTCTCACACTGAGTTTGACTCATGTGAGCTTAGAGAAAACTTCAACCATAACACTCTCTCTGGGATACTAAGCATGTGTAAGTCCCGACACCACATTTTAGGTCGTTGTACCCAAGAACAACTTGATCACTAATTCATTCTTTAATTGAACTATGCGGACTTTGATCCTTGCCTTCTAGGCTGGGTACGTAGGCAACCTCCCAAGGATCAATCCCAAAACCAATCTCTTCACATCGGTTCACCTCCATCTCATACGATGTTGATTCAGGAAACCGCCTCTAGAATGAATATCATTACATTAGTTCACTTTCGTCCTTTCTATACAACGTTAAACTATACAAAACTTTTTTCCAGTATGACAATAAACTACAATATACTTTGACACCCTCACCTAAAAGGGAATCGTTATTTACATTGATTTTCAATCATGTTTTATTCCAAAAACTATGTTCATAAATGCCAATTCCCGAACGTTTTATCTTGGTTTAAACCATCATTGCACTAAAGTCCCCTTTCACCCTTCACATGTACGAACCAAATCTGTACAGAGGGTATTTCTAGAACTACGTGGGATTGATTCCCATATTTATAGGATATGTAGGAACGTTCGAGTGTCCCTCGATTCCAGCCCCAAGTCTTTTGGGCCTAACCCAAAATTTCACTTTCAATCTCTTGACTAAAAAGTCCCCATGAAAACAAACACTGTGTATTTATTACAATGGTCCAAGCTCTATGACCCTAAACTAAGATCTCCAATCCTTTTGTCCCACACGACGTTAAACTATAGTTCAAGAACTACGTATGGATTGATTCCCATCCTTATGGGATACGTAGTGAAGTCCCAAATTTTCATTCAGGACCCAGCCACAACATGATTATGGTTAGTATTGATTTGTGTATGTTTTCATACATTGGAAAATACCCATCTTTATGTGTCATAATCCAAACCTTAAATATTTTCAGATCTTCATAACCCTTTTCTTGACTTCTAGTCACAAAAATGTCACACTTATGAGAATTATTTTGCCTGACTATGTAGCACGTGCCCTTAGGCGGCCTTGCATAAAGAGTATCCATAACAGATTTGTCAGCCAAAAGATGCTATTATTTGACTATGTAGCCAATTCCCTTAGGTGGCCCTGCATAATTCAACCCCCTAATGGGTTTGTCGGATACTGGTAACTTCATTCTTGAGAAGAAAGCCTCCTTTGTCCTTGTTGGTCTTAAATGACAGTATGTAGGGATCCGCAAAAGTATCCATCCTTAACATATTTGTCCCATATCCTTTTTCATGATCTGAAAGTATTCAAGTTCATGGTTTATATTATCCTTCCCTACGTTTGGGTCTGACCTTCGTTGGAGGGATATCCATCCAGTTCTTCGATAATCTTATTTGGAAATATCTTATCCATATTCAAGTACCTCTTTCCATAGAGCAAACTCTATACTTTGGAAAATTTTAATCTCCATAAACCTTCAATGGATTTTTAGCACTAGGAAAGTAAATTTCTGGGAGTTCTTTTTCCTGAATATGAAGCATGTGTCCTTAGGTGGCCTTGCATAAATAGTCTATATAACAAACCATTCAACCAAAAGATACTATTTATTTGACTATGCATCCAATGCCCTTAGGTGTCCCTGTATAATTCAACCACCTAAAAGGTTTGTTAAATAATTATTAGATGATTCTTGGGAACTACTTCTTCTAATTAATTTTAGCCCTTTTTCATATCATTCCGTAGATTCAAATATTCTTAAGTCATAGTATACATATTTTACCTCATACTTGAGTATGGTAATATTTTTTCAGATGAATTGTCAAGGAATTGAGTTAATTCTAATTCATTCGGTCAAAGCTATTTCGACCTTAAACATTAGCCTCTTTATGTCCGATGTGCATGAATTTAAACTGCCCACAAAAGACAAAAGAACTCTGAATAAAAGTAAAGTTCCAGCTCAATAAACACACATTTTGTATAATTTAGGTAATATTGAGTAATTAAAAGATTCAAAGTTTGTAGGGTTATTTACATTAATCCTAGTAAAAATCAAACTATGCTTACTAGGCTCATTGGATTAGGTAAAATTTAAAGCAGGTAGTAGGAAAATACGTGCACAAGTGATTGAAGGTGAAAGTGTTTTTCATTGATGCACAAGAGTTAGAAGGACATCCACAGACTGGAGTCTATTCTCTTTTTCAGGAATTACAAAAGACTTTCAACATAACCCTTAATTTGTTTTATGGAATCCCGAGCATCATCAGTAGCCACCTGGAATTCATTCATTCAACTGGATACCATAAGAGATGAAGTGATACCATCTCTTCTTGGAACAATTGTAAAATAATGTTCTTGAGTGCGGTTTGAGAAAATTTTCTACTGATCAAAGAGTGACTCTGTTTCTATCCAAGAGACCTGGAAGATGGATACATGGATTTGAAAATGAAGCATTATAAGTAAAGAGCCATTTGGAGAGAGTACTCTTTTTAGATATTGTTCCAATTCCATGATTGTCTTCTCTCTACCAACCAGCAGCAGAAAACATTTCAGCCCATGGCTTTGCCATTTTTTTATCTGCAATGAAATGGCATGTTGGAAAAATTTTAAAGTTCATGCCAATGATGTTTCTCTTAATGCACAACATAACCGAAATAAAGGAGTAGCAGTGCAGCTGAATCTCAGGCATATAATTCTTTGCATCTGGAACATTGACTCCTTGCAGATGACCATGACCATATAGAGGCAGGTAGATGCTCTGTGGGAAATTAAGATGATATTTCTTCAAGTACTTAGCCAAATCTGGGAGAGTGTTGTCGCAGATATCATAGTAATCATGGCCAATGATTTTCATTATATCATCAATCCGCTTGCTAGCCAGTCCATCATCTGTTTCGATTCTCTTAGGAGCCATTAAATCTGCACAAGAGTTGAATAAATTAACTCATAAATGGATTGATTTTTCATAAACTTTGTGAAAAAATTTGAAAAAAAAGGATAAGGCATTAAGGCATGCAAGTATAATTTTGACATGCAAGTATGGATGTGCCGCACAAGTTTTTGGCATGCAAGTATCACCGTGCAAGTCCAAATACCTATACAGCAGCGCGAAAGCAAAGAAACATCAGAAAACAGAGCAACTTACACGGTGAAGGTGACCTGCACGGTGAGAGCTCAAAGGTTTGAAATCTAGATGCTTTGTTTGGAAATGGGGCCGCATATTTATAGACCAGGCTACCCACCAGCAAGCCTACAGCCGGCGCGCTCCATCCCGCGTGCTCCAGCCCTCCACGACTCACACTTTCGCACCACCCTCTGCACCATCAACACTTGTGCACCACTTTTCCCTTGGTTTTCTTCTTTTCCTCAGAGTCACATCCTCATTTCTTTCAGATCCAACTCTAAGGGGGGACTTTTTTTGACGCTCTTTTTTCATCACATTGTCTAAAAGAATGGAAAGGGAAATTACTTAGCACAAATTGATGCATCCTTTAAAAAAAACATCAAAAATCGACAAAGGCATGAACGAGGCTTCAAAAGAACAGGGATCACGCAAGTTCCATCACTGTCGTGCAAGTATACTTGCGCTCCACCTAATGGTCGTGCAAGTGACTTGCGCGCACTAAAGGATAACTGCCTGGGGTCTTCTATAGCCTATAAATAGACCCTATGGGCCCCCATTTCAAGAAATGAATTTTTCCAGAATTCAGATTTAGTGCTCGGAATGACCAAGTCTCTTCTTCAGGTCTTCCGAACACTTATAAGGTAATTATTTACCTATACTGGAAGGTCTAAGTGTTAGAATTCACTAACACTTGCGCACCTAAGGTGTTTTACCCTTAAGGGAAATGAACATACTTGAGTGCCGCCCTACTTCCTCACCAAAACATGAGCGCCTATCTTCTGGAAGTACCTCAGGATAATTCTAAAGGCATTGGTCAAGGATCGCCCAAGTATTACCATGATGGTTTACAAACGCACAAGTACCCATGTGTTGCGTAGGTGTACTTGCGTGACCAGGACTTGCGCGCCTGCTCGGAATTGTGCGCCCCTTCCTTTTTGGGTTCCTTTCTTTCCCATTTAACCCTTCTTATGCCGTTCCAACTCTCCTATTCAAGATTCAGTCTTCAATACACTCTTCAAATCCATTTATGGCATGATTTCTTGTTTCAGAGTCCTTTTCTAAAAGGAACTCCATGGAACATTTCTCAAAACCTAGTAATTTTCACATCTTTTTGTCACTAAAGATTGAGATTTCATTCATTCAACCTCATCCTTTAAAGATGAGAGAACCCCTTAAAATGGGCTTCCTTTTCAAAAGTAAGTCCCAGTCATAATTCCCAAATCTAGGCATCCTCCTTAGGAGTAATCCCCAAGTACCCTAATCTGGCCATCCTTTTCAGGAGTAAGCCCCAACTATCATTCTCAAACCTGGACCACCTTTTCAGGAATAAGCCCCAGTCATAATTCTCAAAGTATGGGCATCCTCCTTAGGAGTAAGCCCCAAGTCCTCATTAACCTAGGCCTCCTTTTTAGGAATAAGACCCAGTCATAATTCTCAATGCATGGGAATCCTCCTTAGGAGTAAGCCCCAAGTCCTCATTAACCTGGGCCTCCTTTTCAGGAATAATCCCCAGTCTCAAATATCAATATCCTCTTTAGGAGTAATCCCCAAGTCCCTTAATTTTCTCTTAACCAGTCATAATTTACTTTTGATCTGGGCTTCCTTCTTAGGAGTCAAAACCAATCATAAGTCCTCTCCTAATTTGGGCCTCCTTTTCAGGAGTAAGACCCAAGTTAGAGTATTCAAATATCCATGAAGCACATATACCTTTATGGAACCTGTTTGCTGGATTTATTCCCTAAAGTAAATCATAATATTCATTTATCTGGGCAGTCATACATACAAAAGCCCCACATTATTTCTTACGATTGCATCTTTCATAGCACAATGGTCTGGTTTTTACCAATACCTCTTGTTTCTCACACCGAGCATGACTCACGTGAGCTTAGAGTGTAAAATTAATTATGAAATCCTTCTTTGAGCTATCAATCATAAACATCATACTCCCTTACTTGAACTATGTGGGTTCTGATTCCTTTTCCCAAATAAAGGATATGTAGATAGCTGATCTGCGGGTACGATCCGAACTTTGAAATAATTCATGTCCTTCTGAATGACAATAAACATCAAGTGCCCCACTGTGTGGATTTAAAACCAGTATGGTCATCATAATGACCAAGATACTTTTAGGTATCAAAGGATACCATTAACTAAGAATCTCTAACAAATACAGATGATTCTCTATCAATGAAGAACCTCGAATACATATAAAAGATTCTCTAAATTTCCTACATATCAATCATTTATTGTCAGATCTAAAGGAAATATCCTTTTATACATCATAATGTAATAAGGATTCACGAACATAACTTGAATCTATAAAGAGAGTCCCAGAGTAGACAATAATTCCCCTCAAAAAGGTGTGATAACTCTGACCTCCCATCCTCTCAACCAATCCAAATTCCTAAACCTCATCAGTCCACAACTAATGAGGGCCTACCTTTGGAAAGTAGGTCCAAATGGATGTGGAATCATTGGTTGTTTGCAGTTCTATGAACAAACCCGTTAGAAACCGATTGGAATGTTTGAACCTTCAATCAAGGAGGTCATCCTCAATTCGAGAGGGAAACAATAGTTCAATACCAACAAATCTTATACTAACATTTATGTCGGTTGTTAATCATAATAATACCAATAATTGATTTATCAATAAATGAGCATGTTTTTATTAGTTATGGTTACCAACAAATATTTTACAATTAAATAAATCAATTACCAAAAAAATATTTAATAATATCAAATATTTTACCAAAAATTGAATATATGGAGATATATATGACCTATTAAAAGAATAAAATTTTCATAAAAATATATATTATTAATTAAAATATCCATAATTTAGTAATATTTTTGGGTAATATACATATATAGATACATCATACTTTAAATCCATAAAATATTTCATTACACACACACACACACACACACACACACACATATATATATATCTATGTGAAGAAAATCCCCAAATGTGTTCCAAAATTACCACCCCCCCCCCCAAAAAAAATAGACGTTCCCCACGACCCCCTCTCCTAACCCTACCTCTATGTTCCCCCCTGGCCAATAACATTCCTCGCAGACCTCCTCATAGGACTTCAATCTTCTAGGATGATGTTTTTCATTGACATATTCGCAACCCTTATTACCAGCCAGCATCACCCTCAGAACTCATCATGTGAACCCCATACTTATTCCCAACTAGTATCCTCGTGTGAAATACCCTTGTTAGAATCACCCTCCAGTAGGATACCCAATATCCATGTAGTATGTCTTTACCATTGAATCTATAAGACTCTCCTATTCTCTTAGGTTTTCTCTAGAGAAACCCTAACCAAGTGGTGAATGGTTTTAGCGAGTCTTTCTCCCAATCTGTTATCCCTGCACATTGTTCGGTGGAGATTATTGACCCAATTTTGACCTTTTTGAGTAGAACTGATCTTGATGATTTTAGTTATGGTGGTGATCAGGTTCTAGAATGTAGGTGTAGTATTTATGTTAATGATGAGAGATGCATGATTACTAGAGGTTTTTTGTGTGTGTCATACCTATATAATTTCTAGGACTACCTTTATGTGTATTCATCTTCATGATTTAGTGCTATGTATATGGGATTTACAGAACCAATATTGTGTATGTGTGGGTTCCAGTACCAGTGTGTTTCTGTGCACAATTCTAGTTACAGATCTCCTTATTATATGAAGCTTGAACAAGGGAATTCCACATAGTGGTAATTTTTCCAACCCTTGTAAGTCTTTTTTATTATTTATTTTTAATTAAATCTCTATTTTTTGTGTTCTTATTATTTATTCAATTTTTGCTACTTTCTTCCCTTCTATTTTGTTAACCTTGTATAATATTGAATGTTTTATTCGCTCTTAACATTCACAATTTATTTTGAATATGGTTCCAGTTTGTTTGTTGATGTTGAAGATGTTTGTGTTTATACTTTTCTATATTTTATCAATATATACTATTGCTGCATTAATTTTTATTTTCTTCTATATGTTTCTTTACATGTACTTGAACATGTTTATTATGGAAATATTTATTTGTTCGTGGAATTATTCAATTTCCTACTTATATGAATTAATTTTGATTCCAAAATTGGATTCTTATATCTGGTGATTTTGTTTTGATGAATATATGTTTTACAAAATCTTATTTCTAGTTTATGAGAATTATTAAAAGTTGTATGAATCTATCAATTGACTTTCTCATGTATTGGAAGTGTATTCTAATGTTTTATAGTTATGTTTATTTGTACCAAAATGTGAATATATGATTTTATGTTTATAAGAGTTATTTTAAAATCGAATTAATTTGTAATTTCCATTGTTATCAATGTTTTGTTCACTGCTACTTCCAATGTTGTTCTATCATTGGTGTTGCAATCATTTGATATTCCTAATGTAATTGGAATTTTCATGCGAAAAATATTCCTATACATTATACAAATAAAATTATTTCTTTCACTAATTCAAATATCCTGATAGAAAGCGTTGTTTAATGTTTTCTTCTATGTTAACATTCATGAATTATTTCGAATATGGTTCCAATTGGTTTGTTGATATTGAATCTTTTTGAGTTTATAATTTTCTAAATTTTATCACTGCATATTGTTGCTACATTAATTTTTGTTTTATGAAATATTTTTCTTTATATGTACTTAAACATTTTTATTCTGAAAATATTTATTTGTTCCTGAAATTATTCCATTTCCTACTTATATGAATTAATTTTGAATCTGAAATTGTATTCTCATTTCTGGTGATTTTGTTTTTTTGAATATATGCTGAAAATATTCTGATTTCTGGTTTATGAGAATTATTAAATGATTTATGAATCTATCAATTATCTTTCTCATGTATTGTAAGTGTATTCTCTTATTTTTCTAGTTCTATTTATTTGAACCAACATGTGCATATATAATTTTCTATTTATAATAGTTCTTGTTAGCTTTAATTGATTTGTAATTGACACTATTTTAAATGTTTTGTTCCCTACTACTTCCAATTTCTTTCTTTCACTGATGTTGGAATCATTTTATATTCCTAATTTAATTGGAATTGACATGCAGACATGTTTTGTCTTTATTGAACTAATAAACTGATTTTTTTCACTCATTCAAATATCATGACAGAAAGAATTGTATTTCAATAACAAGAAATTACTTAACACCCAATAAGGAAATCATCCAATCAATAGGGGTAAAACAAAAACACAGTGAAACATAATATTACACATGGACATCAAACAAAAAAAATCTCACACAAAAATTCATAATCTGGTAGCAAGACTCGGCATTTTTAGGAAAAAATAGGGATAAACAAACAAGACCTTGGGAAATACATAGTGAAGATCAATACGCATTGAAAAATAGCATAAAAAATTGTCGTTAATAACATAGGGAAATAGAGTTGGTTTTCAGGTAGCCTTGCAAGATGTCCAGAACTTGTGGAACTCGTGTCCCTTCCCTCTAAGCCTCCTACACTCCTTCCCTATTGATTTAAATATATTTATATCCATATGATAATGGACTTCTAGAAGATTTAGTTGAGTTATGTATCATTTCTAATTGCATTTTAAGATGGATCGACAATGATTATCTCATATTAATTGTAAGTATAATCCTCACTAATCATGCAAGAGTTGATAGCCCTGATACCTCCCACCTTCTGTCTAGCCCGTTCCATAGCCACATATATATTTCTACGCTAAAAAATTCATTTGGTTGACATCCTGGTTCATGGGTTTTCCATATACAATACTCTATGGGACAATACTCTTAAGAGATGGAGATTTTTCACACTTGATACATTCAATTATGAAAAAGGTGAGTTTTTGTGTTTTAATTTTACTTTTTATGTGTTTCAACTTGTTTGGTTTCTTGTTTTATTGAACAACATGCATGAGATCTATATAATTCACTATTTGAGTATCATTTTTTATATGTTCCATCCTTTTTTAAAATCCTTGATATGTCAATAAGGATGATGAAAAATGATCACTATGAAAAATAATTTTTTTATACTTCCATTTATATCTATTTTGGTTTCAAACCATGAAAAAAAAATTTCCATAATTTTTTTTATTGTTTTTGGTTGTTTGGGTTGTAGATATTAGAGTTTAAGGGTGTGGTATAGCAGTGACTTGAGGTTTCTCACTGGTGTTGGAGATGGATATTTGTTTCTCTCTGGTACTGAAGCTGGGTCACTGTTGGTATGACCTTCAGTTGTGTGTGGTGGAGATCATGTAGCTGAGGGTTGTGGTATGGAATCTACATGAGTTTTTATGTTGATGCTGGAGATGGTACATGGAGGATGGATGGGGAACTTGTACTTTGTGGGGGGCTTCCTATTTATGGGTATCTGGTACTTAGGGGTGTGTGGGGATGGATCTGGTTGAGGGATTGGTCTGCGTTTTTGTATTGATTCTATTTGTATTAAATTTTATTATTAATATAATTATAATTTTTCTACGTTTGAACAATCATGCAAATTGTCTTGTGTTTAATAATTAAAATATATTAATTATATATTATAAAATATTAAAAATAATACAATATTTTATTAGCTATAAAAATATATAATATTTATTAGAATTTAATTTGTAAATTGATATAGTATACTGGTAATATTATTACCAATAGAAAAAACTTTCATAAAAATGTGTGGCTAAACACATTAAGAATTATATATATTATCTGTTGGTATTATTAAAATTGTAATAGAACAATTTTATCAATCGCAAAAACATTTAGCAACAGATTTTTTACCGACAGTTTAGTGATAGGGAAATATGTGTTGGTAAGAAAATTTTCCCAATATTAAATTTACTTTTACCAATAGATATGTCCCTATTAAAAAATGTTAAATATTATTTAGTGTTAATATCTATGAATGTAAACTTCAACATTAACAAAATTTAATCTAAGCACGAGCTGACCAATCACTTCATGTATCCTATAGAGATTCTGAAAATACCTCCAGTCACTAAAGCATTTAATGATCAAGTATAGAAGATCAAGGAATTCACACCCACTTTGGAGAAGTTTCTAGAAAACAAATATGAATTTGAGAAGGCTATGTAGTATGGAGGTGAGGTCATCTTTGATTTCATTATGTTTTTAAAGCCTTATCTACATGTGCAATGTATTTTTATTATGGCTCCTACAACTGCCCCTTTACGGCCAGGTCCAACTCATTCCTCCTCCAATACCATACTTGTATCTCAGGCTCTAATCCATATCAGACCTATTATTATTGAGAAAACATTGCCTCAGTATTCCACCAGACCATCTCTAACATCCACTGTTTTTTGAATAATTCCCTTTTCCTTCTATCACAGTTGCATCAATCCCTTCTTCCACTTCGACTTCTGCTCTTGTGGTTCCTCCTGCTATCTCTTCCAAGGGAAACGAAAAGAATGATCACTTTGAAGAGAAGTGAAGGATGTATTTTGATAGGGATTTATTATATTCTACCTCATGATTGTAGTGAACACTCTCATTATATTCAATACAATGAGAATTGTTTTTTTTATTCTCTTAATTTCCTTAATTCTGTGTTTTTTCATGATAATCCCAAAAGGGGGAGAAGTGAGATAAGGAATTTATAAAAGCATTTATGAAAAAAATATCTTCATGGGAAAAGAATTATTTTTATAAATCCAATAACATGTATACCCAAATATCTTGTCGTTACTAAAATATATGGCTGAAAATGACATGATTTATGATCATCAAAAAAGGGGGATATTTTTTTCGTCCTTATTTTTGGATGCTCACAAATCATGTTTCACATATCAAAAATCATGTTTTCATATTGTTTTTTGTATTATATTTTAATACTTACAACTCATGTTTTAAACTCTTAGAAGATTATGATTCAGTATTTTACAAATCATGTATGAATCCTGTAAACTGTGTTTCATTCTATTCTATTTTTTTTATTGTGATGATGATTACGTCTAATCCATTCCATGAGTATTGATTCTTAAGATAGATCATAGATATTTGGATAAGTCTATGAAAATGTATGTTTACTATCAGTTTCAGATTATCACAAAGTCTATGACAATGTAATCTTGATACCGGTTCCAAATTCTCACAAAGGACCTGACACTATTCCCTTGGTAATGTTTCCAAGACACTGTAACAAGACACCATTTATAATTTTGACAAGGGTCTAGACACCATTACCTAAAACATTGTTTATCTAGCACTATGGTCCCACCATTGATTCTAGAATTTGGAAAGGACCAGACACCGTAACTGTGATACCAGTTTCAGATCTCGACGCAACCATAGTACAGTAACTGTCTCACCGTGACTATCCCACCATGACTATGGCACCGTGACTCTATCACTGCAACAGTGACACTATTCCATACATAACCATTTTTATCTTTGTTAATTAAATTAAAATTCTATTTCTAACAATTATATCTGATTCATTTTAAGACAATGAAATAATTAATTATTTGTTTTGTAGACATGTCACCTGACAGTATGAGGTATAAGGAGTAGAAATCGTGCTCTCTGTCAGCCATATCAAATACATTCTAAAGATAAAATACATGGTGGTGAATGAGTTGAAGATACAAAATATATGAGAAAATAAGCGAGAATTGTATTGCATGAAAATGAAAAGAATATCCATACACTAAATAACGCATTAAGAACTCTCGATTTCCCAGTGGAAAAGCGTTTTGGATCCGAACCTCAATCATCCTCACAGTAGCAACTCTAATAAGAACATGAGTTACACAACAAATCTCATCGAACTGGAAAATAGAGAACGAGACTCATGACACATTTTTTCCACAAGAGGACTCTAAAATCACATCTTATACATCCTACAAGTCCAGAGCTACATAAAATAACACTCAAGTAATTTCTTATCCTTTCTCATTATCTTTTATCTACATGGTACTATTTCATTACTTTTGAGAAGTGTGTGTATTTGTATTAATAAACACACTGTCTCCCACACTGAATTGGAGGATACAAGATATCTTCACTCAAATATCTTTCTACACCTTGTCTCACCCACGTATAATTGTGTAAGATGTCTTGAGTGACCTAGTTTTTAGTTTTCCCACATAGAACAGTGGAAGAGGTCTTATGACCCTGACAGTCTTGTGTACTATTCTTAACCCTGACCCAGGGTATGGATTAAAACTTTTTATATATTTATTGGTGGTAGGTGATCACCAAGTGGAGTGTATTAGGAATCAGATTGAGGTTGAACCACTTTGTCTATCCACGACATCATACAATTCAATCTTTCTCAGTTTTAACTTATATTTTAGAAAATAAAATTTTTCTCTGATAGCTAGTCTTAGATAGTAGTTACAACTATTTTGACTTATTATACTATTTTAGAAATATGTATCAATATCATATATTGATATTACTGATAATTAATCAATATTATAAGAAAATATCTGAACAATCAATCTATTATAATTTTACTACCATGGTTTATTGGTCTATTTTATTTTTAATTGGTGGAATCTTTTAAATAATATTTTAGCATAATGTTTTATAGGAACTCAATTAAACGCCCTCTTGAGAGTCCTACTCTAACCAACAAACTACATGTAAAATGTCTATACCACATTATAATATATAACATGGGACATGTCCTTACCAAATGACGTTAAACTTCATAGAAAGTGACCTTACCACATGACAATAATCTACACAGAACACATCCTTACTGCATGATGTTAAACTACACAGAAGATAATTTGTCCCTAATACACAACATTAAATTGTGCCAACCATATCCCATTATTTATCCATTTTAAATGGGACAATAGAGACTTACAATGATTAATGAAAGTACATGGTGATTCCACTATATTTTAAGCACCTCAAACCATAAATCACACTTCATTATTTGGGTGCCTCAAATAACCATAAACCCTCTATGGCCCTTTGAAAAGAAACCCTTCTTCAAGGTACCCTTTCATTGAATATGTATGTTCTCATATGGATCATGTATATGCACATATGGTAGTTAAAAAAATGTGTCCCTGTACAAAAAGGGATTAATGACTCTTGTTATCACTAATTTCACTATGGAAAAAAATCAACCCCTCAGTGTGATCTGAAACACTCCCAGTATAAATTTCCCATACCATTACTCATTAACCGAGAATCTTAATCCATGATTTATATTGTTTTCACCTCCTTCTCAGATGTATGATGGATTGTTCTTGACCTTCGGTATCCTAGATAGGCTCTTTTGTATCATCCTCCAAATTAGGTCACATGAATCACAACATTATATTCTCTTTACTTTTTTTCAAAGTCATATTACCTTAAACTCTATTCTAGGATAGTTCAAATCATAAGATCTTTAAAATGATAGAAAAATAAACATAAAACATGTCCGGTAAAAAACCCTCAAAGGGTAGTATGATAAAACTCAAGTCTTCTCTTACTAAACACTTCATGTATCGAGTTTTTAAAAAAACTAGGGTGCTAATAAACAATGAAAAAAGCTCATAGGGACAAATTTATAGCCCAATAAAAATTCATGATACTCTAACTGGACCCCCTGGTTCAGGAAAAAATTAGAGTAATGATTTTTCACATCTCTTCACCACGAGAATATGTTCTCTAGGTGGTTACACAAATTTTAGGGTGGTCGAACCATTATTGGATATTACACCACCCAAAAACTAAACTTTCAGATTTGGGGTGCCTCATATCAAAATAAACTTTCCAAGGCCCTTGGAAAAGATATCCAGATTCAAGTGAGCCTTTTGTTGAATATACATGTCTGCTTAAGACTCTTATATATGTGTCAATAGATGTCAGAAAAATGAATATATTTGAAAAAAAATAATTTCCAATCCTTTTGAGGTCTGACATTAGTATAGAATCACTCAACACCTCAGTGTGTCTGAAATACTCATGGAATGACTATCCCATTTCATCCTCCCGATCTGAGAAATTTTTTACCATGGATTATAGTCTTCATTCCAAACTGTCCTAGTAGGTTTGACAACCTTAACATTAGGTCACTGCATTTTTACCCTTTGTCAACGATGGAATACAAAACTCAATCCCCAACCATTTTATGGCCCACACTTCATGATTCAAAACCATAGGGTGTGGGAAAAAGGCTTTATAATCAAGAGTTGAATTTCCTTATAGTTCCAGTACCCTTCCTGGATAGCCCTACTCCCATACCTAACCTCATCATTTGGAAGTTTGAGTCTTCATAAATTTTTTGTGGACCTCAGAAATGGTTTGGGATCAACATTTTCTTGACCATGCTACCGATGAATGAGGTCCTAGAACAACCAACTAAAGAAATATCCACCTTGTCTGAAATGATCTTTAATCCTTGTGAGCCCTAGAAACACTGTGAAGAATCCTGGAGTCTCAGAATGTCATAGGATATACCCACTATTGCTCCCCTATTTCATATTCATGAACTCAAACTATTTTTTTATGATTTAAGTGATTCATATTCCAACTATATAGGTAAACCTATCATCCATAGTTTTTCTCCTTCAATAGATTTTACCCTCATAAATATTCCATAGCCCCTGTAAAGGAAACCTGAATTCAAGATACCATTTTCATGACTATGCATGTATGCATATGGTCCTGCATATGTGCATATGGACGTCAACCGAATATGTTGCTCTAAAAAAAGGGATTTCTGATCCTCATGAGCCTCATCAAGACCACTGAAGAACACAAAAACTCAATGTATTTTGGGTCATTCCAAACATTTATGCACCATATTCCATGATCATTGATCACGTTTGAGATAAAATAAATTAAACTAATGCTATAGAAGGTCCGAGCTAAAAGACTTTAAACTAAAGAGATAAAAGGTCCAAGATAAAAGACCATAAACTAAAGCAAGTGAAGGTCCGAGCTAAAAGACCATAAACTAAAGTGATATATGGTCTGAGTTAAAAGACCTTAAATTAAAGAAAAATAAGGTTCGATCTAAAATACCATAATCTAATGTGGTGGAAGGATTGAACTAAAAGACCATAAACTAATGAAATAGAATGTTAGAGATAAAATACCCTAAACTAAATAAATATTAGTTATGTGCTAAAATACCCCAAACTAAATAATTACAATGTTCGAGCTAAAAGACATTAAAATAAAGAAATATTAGTTACGAGAAAAAAGAACCTAAACTAATGTTATAGAAGGTTTGATCTTAAGGACCCAAAATAAAATAAATATTTGGACTGAGCTAAAATAAAATAAACTAAAGTAATAAAAGGTATAAGCTAAAAAACCTTAAACTATAGAAATATTAGGTGTGAGCTAAAAGAAAAGAAAATAAATAAATATCGGATCTAAACATAAGGGCCCTAAACTAAAGAAAAATCATGTTTGAGCTAAAAGAAACTAAACTAGAGTAATTTAGATTATTAGATAAAAAAAATTAAACTAAAGAAATATCATGTCTAAGATAAAAGACCATAAACTAAATAAAAATATGGTTTGAGGTGAAAGACCATAAACTAAAGAAATATCAGGTTCGATCTGAAAAAACTTAAACTACAAAAATTGATGTTCTAAGCTAAATGAACCTAAACTAAATAAATATCTGGTTCAAGATAGAAGACCCTAAACTAAAGAAATATCATGTACATTCTAAAAGACCTTAAACTAAAGCAATATCAGGTCTGATATAAAAGACCCTATACTAAAGTAGTATAATGTCCAAGCTAAAAGACCTTAAACTAAATCAATATAAGATCTGAGATAAAAGACTGTTAATTAAAGAAATATCAAGTTCTATACAAAACACTCTAAATTAAATAAGTAAAAGGTTTGAGCTAAAAGTGAGAGGTTGAGTTTGGGATATTTCTAACAATGAGAGGGAGAGGGGGTGAATCAGTGTTAGGGATGTTTTATACCAATTCCATCTTTTTATCACCGTTCCTCTTGACCTGTTAGGTTCTTGATTCTCTTGTTCTCTTTTCCCTGTCACATGAAATAATATGAAATTAGTAAAATTATCACACAATATTTTTCAAATTTTCACCACTCAATAAGAGAAGTTATGTCCTTTCTATGCATGGGAATGATTAGTGCATGGATTCTCTACTATAATGTGATAACTGTTACAGTGTTTTGGCTAGGGGAACAATCCTCATGCTAGTGTGAGTCCCTATACATTGGAGGGGGAAGGGAAACAATCCTCTTCCTAAACTGGTGATGACCTAGCCTAACATGTAGCTTCCTAGTTGGTTCTTTATACTGCCTATGGAGATAGTCTTCTTCCTTATTTAAAATGGTTTGCAACACCAATAGAGTCTTGAATCTTTTTAAACCTGTGGGATTTCATTCTACTAATTTATCTTCATGTCTTCACTTCTTACTTTCTTAGCAGCATGCAAGTAACCAACTTCTTCTTCCCAAAAACAAACATGAAAGATGAATAATATTCTTTTCCTTCTTCTTTAGTTAAAAATATGTTGTACTGAAACCTCTCCTAATACATGCTAGAATCAAAAACTCCCTTTGTGATTATCAGATCAATGAATACCATATCATCTTATCATCGTCATAATTGATATGGCCTCGATTACTGAATATTGATTGGATAATTTCTTCTTCATAGATAGAGAATAATATGGAGTAGTGACGCGATGTCTTCCCAATAACTCATTCAACTACACCAAGTATTTAATGCTGCCCTTTTTTGAAGCCCCTTCATAAAGCTCAATCCTTCTCAAAGCCCAACCCATAATGGAGAACACTACTTCTAAGAGATCAACCCTTCATAGAGCACACGACTTCGTAGAGCTCAACCCTTTGTAGATATCAAGCCTTCATAGAGATCATTCCTTCACAAAGCACACACCTTCACAAAGCACCCATATCTTTGGGAAATCCACTACCATCCCCCAAAAAAAACTGGCCTTGTGAAGCATACTACCTTTTCAAAGCAAAAATCCTTTATAGATCTCACTGCCTTCACAATGCTCAATTTCTTCACAGAGCCCACTTTATTCGCAAACCTTCTTCACAACTCGATAACTCTATGATATTCATGAAATATCTGTACTCTTCTCAAGGGGGTATGGGCCTATTTATAGGCATTTCCCATGCACTCTAGAACCTTCTATCCACCTCAGTGCCACAATAGCACCAAATTATAGAGCCCCGATATTTAATCTCAAATTCTATCTTTTTTGTGAAGCTCCATAAAAATTTTCCCATATCACAATGGTCGTCGTAACCATTGAGCATTATGTCAAATACTTTGTTCCTCTGCGATGCTCCATCATTTGCACCACCACAATGCTCTTCACCTTCATTGCTACAATTCCCACCCACAATTACCCTTTCCTCTACCATTCAAAAATCACATCATAGTCATAGAGAACACCATAACCATTATCCATGTCTTTGAAAAATCTACTTCATGGAGACCATCTTCACGAAATTAATGACTTTGCTATATTTTTATGAAATATTAAAGGAAATATAGTTTTCAGAATTCTAAAAAATATCCCATTTTTTAGAACCCAAAAATTTGGAAATAACTAGAAAACTGTGTCATCTTAGAGACATGATTTGGAAAAACCAACCATGATGACTGATAGCAACCTTTCTCCCCCTTTCCTTCGCAAAGCTTTCATCGCAAGTTCTTCAAACTACTTATAACCATTGTGATGTATAGGAAGGAAAAGAATCCTCATATTTTGTCCATTCTCATAGTGCCAAACCCATGTAATACTTCTTGTCTTTTCTTTATCTTCAACAATCATCCTTCATTCTTCTTATTCTCTTTGGAATATAATATCCAAGTAACTTCTTCATCCTTACATCTAATCCTCAATTCATTTTAGAGTGTTAATTCCAAATAATTCAATAATTTATCTTCATCCAAATGTGGAGGATTATTCAAACACCTTCAATGTTGTAGAATATGTTTCAATTTTCATACATGTATTTTGAACTTTAAGAAAAGTGAATCAATCATCTGATTTAACAACATGGACAATTGCTTAAGCATGTCAGTAATTGCTATGATTCCATAACAATTATCAAGGCACAATCACTTCAAAAAATATCTATTAATTTTGGAGGTCTATTTATTCATCGTGATCATCATTGACAACCACATTGATATCTATTGAAAACAAACACAAATTATACTCAAAAGTGGTCCCAACGAAAAGAACATAAACTAAAGAACTAGAAGGTCTGACCTAAAATGCTATAAACTAAAACCACATTAGGTCCAAGATAAAGACCCTATTATAAATTGATAGAAGTTCTGAGATAAAAAGACCTTAAAATACAACACAATAGTGATTTTACTAGAAATAATAGAAGAGCTTGAAAGAACCATCATACGACCTTGGTAATATATAATCACCAACACTCTCAACTTCGACAAAGATATATCACTTTACATCAAAGATATATACCCCAACCAATTATACTTATAAAAAATATGTAATATCAAGATAATAGGAGTAGATACACCAATAAATTATACAGTGTTAGTGGGAATTCATGTGCACTTTTCGAAAGGAATCTGTTAGGATTTAAATATTTAAATCTGGAAATTTAGGTTTACTTGGTATTATGCAATGGACGAGTATCATTGGAGATTCACATAGTATCATATCAATGGATAGTCATGAACATCATGAAAAAAAGAAAAATATACAACACATATTCAGAAATTATATTCCCTAATAATGTATGAAATTGGAGGAATATCTACATACCGGAGTCTCTCCCATTAATATACAATCCCAAGAAAGATTTCAAGATTTCGATTCCATCAGAGAATATGATATGATGAGTCCATACATTCTTAAATTCTCTACACTAGGGAGGACATATATTGAAATAGTTTATTATTATTTTCACTTTCTACCTTCATAGCCTGTTACAACCCCTCTTCCCTAAAAATATCTTCAAGAAATTCCTTTTATACCACATAGAAAATTCCTTGTTTCTCTAGTACAACCTAATCTAATATCTGGAGTGAATTTTGAAATTAGGATAACTCTACCTGAAGACAACTGATCCCCAACTGAAGATGATTTATTTTAGACTGAAAATAACCAATTTCAACCTTCCTAGCATTAAATATTTCATGGTTAGTTGACACCTATATTTCACACTAGGAATCTTCCTTCACAGCCTCTTCCCAGTTCTACTTCACTAAAGAGGAAGACTCAGAAGTTTCCACCCTCAATTCAATGGCCCTATTCTTCTCCCTGAGAGAGACCACTTCGTTCACCAGGGCATGAGCAACAGAATAATCAAAACTCTCATAACCGAGGGTATGAAACAAGAATCGAAGGTGGCCCAATCAATCTTTTAACTCATATAAAGGGGTCTCTGAAATTAAGTCCCAACCCTCCCTCTACATGTGTCATCTCATTGATTGGTATAATGAAATAGTCCCTGAGCCTTAACCTAAGCCTATTTAGGGAATAATGATACATTCTGGGACTAGTTCACTCAATGAAAGAGATGTAATCTAGGTCTTTGATGATGAGGGGAGAGAACCATCCTTTACAGTGGTTGATCCAGTCAAAGGAACCCCCATGGGAGAAGTCATTAGAGTCCCTAAACTTCGGGGTGAATACACTGTAGTAAAGGGAATATGGGATCATTAGTTGAAGGATAAAGGATATGGTATCACCAGGTAATTGATGGATATTACTGATGATAGAAACATACATTTCTCAATTTCACCACCTCAAACATCCACTACCAGGATCCCATCGTCAAGTGAATAAGAATATCCTTCTTTTGATGACTATATTCTTTGCACTTCTACTATTTTTTCAATAGATAAACGTTTTTTCACCATAATTGAGGATTGTAGGAGAAAAAAAGAAATATTAAGGGATGTGACACAAAAAAAGTGTCTAGTCATGAAGATGTATTCGCCTTCTCTAAAACTTGATTACAGTTTGGATAATGTAGTAGAATAATAGCTACATGTGTCAACATCCCCCCAAATTTCATCTACCCACATAAGATAAAATGGTACAATAAATTAAATGCCTACAGTAGGTAACTTACATGATTGAACTACCACTTCAGCCACCTATGCTTCATGATGGTTCAAGACCAACAGTGACATGTATACCAAAATAACCCAATGATTTCCCATATCCTTGAAAGTAGATACAAACTCTTCTAAATGATATTGGTGGGGACCTACACGTTTTTGAAAAAACAAAATGTGTTATTGGAGTAATAAAATACCATAAAATAGTGATACAAAACACTTATATGAGAATTTTAAAGGAGAAGGACTAGAAAATTAAAGGAACTTTCTTTTATTCTTCTTCCCATCCAAGGAGGGCTCTTCAAAATGTGATGAAGCTGAAACAATTACTTTAGAAGTATCAATATCCCCCCTTATCTAACCATATAAACTTGATGAACCTTCTTCATCGGTCCCCCTAACCCCAACGAATTCCTCTCCCAGAATCATAACATGGGGAGTATATTTAAGGGATGATTGATCTTGATGACCTCAAATAGTCTCCCACTATGTAAACATATTAAAGATTTCAATATAGTTTCAATGGAACTATGAACCTTAAACAATATAAGTTATACCTGAATTACACTTCCTTGATGACAAGATAACCCTATTTATCCACAACAATATGAATCATATCATAGAAAACTATATGGAGAACTAGTGGAAAATAAAATATCCAACCCTTGATGCTCACCGAAGTAGTTCCAAGGTCTCAAAAAAATCCCTAACATCCTTAGATAGTATTTAAAGGGGATTCCATGAGGGGTAGTGATATTGGTGGAGCTTTAAAAAAGTACATCTACAAGAAAAAATATACCCCAGAGATCAGACTCTAAATTCTTCTCCTTTTATGCTTCCCATTGAGGAGAAGTGACTGGAAATAATAAATCTGGCACATTTTATCCCCTGAGCACTACATTTTTTATAGACCTATCATTATGTTCTTCTTTTGATAATAGAAAGTATTTGAATTCTTTATGGGGTACTTTTGGGGATGATATCCATATAAAATGTAGTTTCTTTATAGTCCTGGTATTATGATTAGTAGTTGATATCTTGAAGGCCTCAATTACTAATTTGGATAATTTCACATTGGGATTTGAGTGGATCCAAACCTCCATATAACCTCGAGATAGACCGATTGCTACATTATGGGAAAGAAGGTGTATTTCAGCACCATTCCCCTCTCTGGTAAAAATATATCAAAATTGGTGATCTACCACTAGGTTCTCATCATATATAACATAAATAGAGTGATTACAACTTTGTTGTTACATGCAGGCTGCTAGGGACTATGGTATTCAAGGAACAAGTGGATTCATAAAGGGGTTTCCTCAACAAGCCACTTGATTGTTACCTGCATTAACAATATGCTACTTGACATGGGAAGGGATCTCACCCTAAGGAAGGCGGTGCCCTATCTGCAGATGTTTAAACCTACTTAAATTATCTCCCATCCTAGCAACAATATTTATTCAAAAAAATGGGTTCGTTGGTCCCATCTTATTAGGGGATAAAAGCTGAACACCGATGGTCCTGCGTCGCAGAACTCATGCGTGGCGGGGGTATTGTTCATTACAGCAATGGATCGGTCATCTTGGACTTTTCCATCTAGCTTGGTCATGGAACTTCCCTAATGGATGAGGCCATAACCATGCTTACATGCCTTATAGTTTGTGGGCAGTGAGGTCTGGATATTGTGGAAGCGGAAACTGATTCAATGATATTGTGTAATGCCTTGCACGACCTCGGTACTATCCCTTGGTCGATCGAGTATATCAATAGGAAGTGTCGTACCATCCTTGAAAACAATACCAAAGTGGTCCACACCTGGAAAGAGGGTAAAAAGACAATGGACTAGCTAGCCTTGATCGACTCTCCAGGCTCGGGGATAGTTCTCTTTCATGATGTCCATGGCTTGAAGTAGGAAGGGATCAACATCATTAGAGGGGATTCCCTCGGTCTCCATTACTTTAGACCCCCATAGTGGTATGTTTTCGCGACTTTTCCTTTTTGTACTTCTTGTATGTTTTCCATTTTCATTGAATAAATTTAAATGATGATGATGATGATGAAAGAACACCCTTGCGAAGTGACATCATGTAAGCCTGTGCCATGAGGATGGCTTCACAATTGTCAACAAAGTCTCATTTTTGAACTGGTCTATATGTTATGAAATAGGAATAGTCATAATGACTCACATAATCCCTAACATTTTGACCTTTTAGTGTAACAAGTCATACCCCATTGATGCATTTCATGTATGGTATGAAACAGTCATTCAAAATACCTTGGATTTTCATATATACATAATGTCCCAAGTGAGATCTTATCCAGTCCCATGATACTTATACTGGTCCCATGATCATGTATGGGGATTTACCTTTTTTAACATGGTGTATAAAGTGATAGAGTTTGGTTATCAGAGGGATGAGTAGCCAGATGTTATCCCCCTACAATGGAGGCTGCCATTGTGAAAGTGGAAACTCAAACTATACTTTTTTCCTTTGTGGGGTAGTAAGTACCCACTTAGGTACATGGAATGGAATCCAACTAGTTGGACAGACTGATCGACATCAGGAACAACTTCCCATTCCCACTATCTAAACATAACATCTTCAACCATGGGCTATAAAGCATCGAGTGTACTAGAAATATCGTTCATGATCCATTCCATCGGCTTCTTAGCCTCTAGATAAGTGTTGTCATTAATAATGAATTCAAAACTTTTTTGAAAGGTATATCTTCTTCCTAAAATGGATCCTTTGGAAGGGTATTCTCTTCCATCTTAATCATATCCGGAGTTAGAGGAGGTGTCCTTGTTACATTTCCCCAAGTGGATCTTAGAGGAATGAACTTTTCATACATCCCAACTAATATAGTTTCACCACAGATCTACACTACATATCAAATGTTGATTCCCAACTCCCCATGAATATGGTGGAATGTGTTCATATCTGGACTCCAATGACTAAATAACTCCATCATCAGACATTATTGCAATAAGGAGACATCTGCGATATCCAAATGACCTCATATATTTCAAATTTATTTAACTCCCAAGAAAATTCAAAATCAATGTATTGAACCCCAAAGGTCCATCCCCACTCTAATACAAAACTACCTCATAATAAGAAGTCCCGGTTGGAGCCCCACCTATAATTATGATTAGGGGAGGACTTCTGTATTATTGAGTGATATATATGGACATACTCAATGGGTGCATGATTAGTCCCATCAATGTTTGTGGGCATGAATTTCATCATATTCTATCTTCATAGTACCCTTCGTAGACAAGTATCCCCCCCTAAGAGATGTTATCCATGAAGGTGTTATGATTCTTTCATATATTGAAGGATGGAATGAATGATGACTTTATAAGAGGAATATGAGAGTCATTAGTATGAACAAAACCATAGAGGGGTAGGAAGACTGAAAGGGTATATTTCAAAAAATTTCCTACCATCAGTTTTATAAGACTTGGTTTAGTTGATCCAATGTCATGATGGTAAGTAGGATTCATGCTCGTTACTATAACATCACAAAGGGCTATCACTGCTTTTTGGAACCTTCCTCGAAATCTTGCAAGAAAATCACCAAGAACCGGAAACCATATGAAAATAAATAAGTGGAATATGTCAGAAATAAAAAATAAAATATTTTCAAAGGAGGGTCATAAATGATTTTAATAATCATGTAAATCACATGAATTAGAATGAGAATTGGGAATCACTTATATACTTCATGAATTGACTCAACCCTATAGGTTTTGTGGGTCAAAAAACCCCATAGGGAATCGTGCAATCAAATTACCCCATGAAGGCTCAGGATCAAATGACTTGAACATGGTCACATGTGTAGCATGATAATAAATCAATTATACGATCTAGATAGTAGAACCCACAAAACCTCTAAGACAATTGAAAATCATCATGGCTGAAGTTTTAACAACTACCGAAATATAGTTTGTGGTTGCTTCGAATGAGCGCCTAGGTAAGAGAAGTATGTTGGGATTGTTCTGGCCAAAGGAGGATAAAAATGGGGTGTCATGAATGGGTCTTGATGAAGGTTCTGGTGATGAGGGAATATGATAGATTCAATTTGATTGAATTCAAAAAGATGAGTTGTCGGTGAAATGAATGGATCTATGATCCCCCGATATATATGGAATTTCACAGAATTCTAATCATCTCCCCATAGACCAAGTGTCTCCCAAGGTAATAATTAATGAATGTTCTAATGACTTATGTGGTCATTTACTTTCCTTATAACTGATCCCTTGTCCTTGATGACATCGATCCTAAAGGGGTGTGGGGAATTGGTTGATTTCGGCCAAATGAACATCAAAAAGTTTAAAATGGAAGAAATACTTGAATAATGGTATTATATTCCATGAAAAAGAAAAAGAAGTATAAGGTGAACGAGACCCATGTATAATGTGATCCTCTAAATGATGCATGATCAAATGAACATCATGAGGTCATGAAAGGATTCGATACACAATGGATAACCTAAAAAATTTTCAACAAAAATCCATTTGACAATCCTTAAAATATTTCAAAAGCACTCCAGACAACTAGTGGTTATGCGGTGGCATCCAACCAGACTCCCTTAGGCCACACAATTGTTTAATCGATAGGAGTATACGAACCCATCAAAAAATTCATAGAATATATTTAGAAAATTTCCAAAAAGTGGTGGCCTCTTGTGATGGTAAAGATCATGTGATGCATTGATGATTGGGAGGATGATTATCCTTGATGACATCTAAGAAACGTCATGAGATCCCTAAAAATTATAGAATATAAAAAAATAAATAAAACTGGAGGAGGTGAAATCCTATAAGGTTCATAAAATTCATTCAAAGAACCCCTAGAAAATCCTCAATACAACAAATGTGCTTGACAAAAAGCACTCCACATCTCCCAAAAGACTGTCGGAATATCATCCTCATCACGTGATGAGCCTCAGGTATGTCCAGGATACCTCACGCTCTACCTTTGGCTCCCTAAGGAAAAATTTAATGAAATTTTTCATAATGTTCTTATACATATCTATAGGATATTAATTGGTCACATGAAAAATAATTGTGGGGTAGATTATTTGACTTTGACTATAATAAATAAACATCACAAAACCCCCAAATGTTTCACAAGAAAACAAATTAAATAAAATGGGTGGAGGTGGGAGCCATTCAAAATCATAAAACTCATGAGAAGTGTTAAGTATTTCCACAAAATGGTCTTGAAATACCCCCATACTAGTCGGCCTAATACTACAAAGGCCCTTTGTCAAACCATCATTGTCTCCCAAAAATCCCTAGAAAATTCACATGAGATCATGTGGAATCCTTGGAATAGGCACCCCGACCTCCGGATATCCCTTGGACATGTTAATACGACAATAAGAAAGTCCCTTGTAATATATATATAATTCAATAAGTCCCCACTAATTTGTGGTAATTAAATAAATAAGGTATTGATGGGAGGGACTCATAACCACTAAAAACAAGGCAATTTACTCAGAGCGATCCCCAATAGAGACTGAGAATGAAGCATGGAATCAAAAAACTTAACTAACTCCAAAAGGTACTCTACTAAGGTACACTACAAAAACAGGAAAAAATATTGGGTGGTGAGGCCTATAAATCTCCCACTGTAGCATGAGAAATGCACCATGACCATGAGTGAGTACCACTACCTACCGCAATGAATAAAATGAATCTCTATGGACAAATGAACTCTGGTAACTTCACAGTAGTGCTAGAGAGGATTTCTCATAGTAGTTGATCATGTGGCTGAAAAGTATTATGTCTGGTAAGATATCTGCAGATGGTAAGATTGATCATGCACCAGGTATAAAGAACATAGTGTGATCACTCATTGATCTAATGAGGGAATTTTGGTAGAATATACAAGAAACATCCCACACATATGCTAGATTGTGTGAGACTTAAAATAAAATGATGTTGAACAAATCTAAGGAATTCAAAATACAAAGGAAAAAAATGATTAAATATGGGATAATTAATCAAAATACATAGGATCAAATCCTCATGTGCTTTGTACGAACCATTTAGGTAATGTGAAAACACTATGACTTGTTTCCTAGAGCATGAAACACTCTTTTGGAGTACTATTTGGGGTACATGTAGTCCTTTGGACATATCAAAACATGTCAGATGGAGCCCAATAGGCATTCCACCATGAACATAAAAAACCACCATGTTCTCCATCATAACCTTGAAATTCTCTTCAGACATGTCACATGACCAATATGGAATCACCGTTTCATGTCATCTAATTGTTGTGGTGGAACCAGGGCATTTCAACTAGCTCTCATGACACCCTTTGGGCAGGACAACCATGTTTCGTGATTACATCCCCAAAAGTCCCCTAGAATATGCGACGCCCTCTGAGACATGTCACGTTTACTCTTGCGACGCCCTCCATATGTGTTATCCAACTCCTATGATGACACCAGGGTAGGTAAGCGGGATTAAGAAACACCATCTAGAAAAATCATTCAGGTCATGTGAGGGCTCCTAGTGCCAACCGTCGAAGTCTTGCGATGTGTCCGAACAAGCCATCCAAGGCCATTAAACAATCATAAGACATGCTATCAAGGATACCCAACATTACTCAAATAAGATACTAGATCATGTGATGTTCTTTGGACATGATCAACAGAAATCCTCTAGCATTCCTATAATGAAACCACGACATGTCGATCAGATAATTAATGCATGTCAGGTTATAAATTAAGCCAGGTCACATGGGAATCCCCAATCTTGATCACCATATTCACCCTCAACGTCTAAGCCATTATTATAATGGAAATATCAGTGTGTAAGACCCAGTTAACTAAAATATAATAAGTATGATTCCTTCTATATCTAGGATACATAAGACTCCCTCCTAAGGCTCAAAAACCACATTAAAACACCCCAAGGGAAGTTCCAACACCATAGTCCCACACCCGTAAGTAATGAGAATGGTTATTTTCCATAAATTGTTTCTAACAAAGAGCATAGATCATATGGGATTATGGAGTTTCAATGATTATATTATTTGAATCATAAAACACAAGAATTACAAGGGAAACATAAGAGTGTAAGATCTGATCTTATTGAACTATAATGAATCTAATTCTTGAAATAACCAAGAAATGTTGGATAACTTATTAAGGTCTGATCCCAAGCTCAAAATGGAACCCACCTTAGTTAAATCCTCGACATGTCTCTAACATTTTCAACCATAGAGAACCCAATCATTCTCATGGGTGACCAATACCTCATCCCTCATCATATAGGAAAAAATATGAACTATGATGAATTTTATTCCTTCTATAACTATGATATGTTGGACACCTTACCATATCCCGAGCTCTATATTAAATTTCCCAATGTTCCATCCTAGTGAATATGCCCCACATCCATATGCTATGAGTTGGTCACTTTCTATCTCTTCTTCTCCACACCGAGCATAGCTCACGTGGGATTAGAGAATCACAATGAAACCCTAATTGGGATCATGAATCTCCCCCTCCTAAGGTAGTATCTACACATAATCCCATATGGGTGTTATGATTTAAACCTCTAATATAGGAGGAAATATACCTTATGACAGTCCAAAAGGTGTAATTAAATTATGATAACTCTTATTCCAATGATAACTAGGATACGTAGGAAATCTACTCAAGACTCAAGATCAAATATCTACATCCCATGTTCCCAAATATATTTCCTCTCCACATGGAATAAAAATTTATGGGTTTAATGAACTATGTGGGTTTCAATTATTATAGTAACTAGGAAACATAGGATGCCTCATAAAGGCTCAATCCCCTCCTTGCAATATTAACTGCCTCCCAGCATGGTTGAAAATTCCAAAGTGCCTAGTTATATAACTTTATAATATAAGCATTTATTCATTAATGGGAAACGAATGATGAACCTTATATACAGAAAGAAGGATTCCCCAGCAATATAACCCACTTATTTTGTAGAAAAGATACTTAACCCAAAATCCTTTTGATTGGGTAACCAATCCGGTATTAAGAAGATATTTACAAACATGTATTAAGTGTATAATAGAGTCCTAAATAGGTATCAATTTCCCTCAACGGGGTACAATGATCCTGACCTCCCATCCTCTCAACCAATGTGTGTCTCTAAGTGTCACTAGATCTGAAACCTCAATTGACCACCTATCTTTGGAAAGTAGGTCCATACCCAGTTATGGATGGGAAAACTATTGGGAGTTTCCATTAATAATGAAAATGTTAACCTAGTGTTAATGATTTCATAAAAAATGAATCACCCATAATCAATCATCATACCTAGTGTTCAATTATTTACCTTTCCATATTGTTTTTCCACTCCCTTGTATTGATTATATGTAATGTATGTTCAGTTATTTACCTTTCAATATTTATTTCTCACTACCTATTATTGATTACAAGGCTTGTGTGTTTAGTTATTTATCTATCCAAATTAGTTATTCTCATTGATTCATTATTGTTTCCGATGTACTTAACCCTTACCAATCATTTGAGATCACCCTAATTTGGTTTTATTTCCCTAATAAGTATAATAAGAAATATATACAAGGAAATTACAAGTGGGAATAAATTTATCCTCAATGAAAATTATGTTGTAATCAGTTTATTCATTTGTGATACAATATTGATATATGTTTCTGTATTAACAAAAATACTAAACTCTTTGGTCCTTTGGGTTTTTACTCCTTATAGTCATGCCAATGTAATGGTAGTATACATTGTCATCAGGCTTACTAGGGTTGGTGTTCTATAGTTTTTATAAAAGTATGTTTAGTAGAAACCTTGCGTACTAGATTTTGGAAAATGTAGATTAGGGAACATAACCCTAAGATTGACATTGAGGATAAGTATTGAGGAACGTCTTATAATTTTAGTATGGTAGATATTATGTGAGTAATACTAGAAATATATCATTGTATGGATACTTTAAGTGGCTATGGTTCAAGAATTGATGTGAATATGGGTAACATCTATGAAAAGTTGAGTCAGTCTTAACTCGAGCATAACTCATTACACCCCAACATGGCATACTGCACATTTGGTTTGACACTCGCAAGGGATATTCTTAGGATAATTCATATTTTTCTGAAAAACCATTATGAAGGATTTTAATTAATAATTATAATTAATGAACTAATTTAAACCTAATGTGTCTTAGATAAAAAATAATATGTCAAGATTTATACACCTGAAAAATGATTTTATAATCTTTCCACCATTAGAATTGTTGCTTACACTATTTTTTTTGGTTTTATTCAATGGATGGAACCCGAAGGAACAATTTTAACATTGATCGTGTACTAAAAGGTGGTATAAATGAGAATCCTAATGGGATGTTGATAGGATTTAAAGATATCATGTTCATGCCTAATCTATTTTCCTGAAATAAGATTAACAACATATACCATAACCATCTCCTGGACTCATCAAAGAAGAAAAGAATGCAGTTTTCTTAGAGATCGAGTTGCGAAGAACCTAGAGAAAACAAAGATCAATTTACATAATGTAAGAAATCTAGAAAGAGAAACACAAGAAAGAGTCTCAATGGAATGTGGAAATGATTTGTGTGTGGGAAAGAAGGACATAAAAAAAAGAATTGTAGAGTAAAAATTAAGATTATGATGGAAAGAAATAAAACTAATCCTAAGGATGCATTTGTAGTTCAATGCCTTAAATTTGGGGAATCTGGGAATTAATTGAGTTAATTACCTATTGTATAAGATAAACACTAGACCAAGGAAGGACCTATGTGAAAATAAATGGATGATGTATTGGGGTTGTATTGATTATCATAGTTAAAAGGATATTTAGTGATATAACGTATTTCAAATATTTCCATCATATTTATTTTTGAGATTATATTAATATGCTTTTAGAAAAAGGAAAACCCATATTTCAGGTGACATCCCATCAAATCTGGAAAGGCAGTGGGGCTTGAACCCATTAACTAAGGACAATAAGGGTTTTACACCTACCACTGACCAACATGATGTCGTGGTTAACATGTTATTGTTTTGAGTTAAATAATTTGACGAATAATTATTAATAATAAACCAATATTGTCACTTTTAGGTCAAGAGACTAATTTATTAACCATATTGGATTTAAATAATAGTTAAATAAAAATTAAAACACTTCTTACTCTTTTATGGGCCTTATGATCTCTTAAAAGTGTATTTTAGTTATTCAAGAATCATTGTATTTTTTTGGATATCAATTTTTTGAAGTAAGTGATGAATTAGAATTTGGTTTAAGGACAACCAAAAGATGAAATTGGTCTTATAAAATTGAAATGTATCAACTATGTGTATTTCCTTACATTCTTGGTTAATAAAATAATTCCTCAACATTATGAAAATGATCTTAAATAAAAAAATCCTAATACCTTCATTTTTTTGAACTGATGGTCTTTTAAATCATCATAGTTATTTTTCTTTGAGGCCATAAAATTTCCATTGATCATTCAATTTTTAGCGATCAATGAACTCAATTACCCATATAAATATTTAATTATTTCATCCATGAATGTATCCCATCTTTCCATTAATTTTCCCCTATATAGATACGTAGTTTTTTATTATTCCATGTGACCATTATACTTCTCATTCCATCTTATTAAGAGGATATTTTATTAACTCTTATCATGATTTGGGATTTCAAAAAATGAATTTTCAAATATGATACCGTAGATATCTGAGATCATGTTTAAATTACGAGGATTCAATTTAATTATGGTGGTGAGATTATAACACCTCAAAATATGAAAGTAAGAAAATTGTATCTGGTAGCGTGTATGAAAAGAAACACAAAAAATTTGAAGGAATATATCATATATAGAATTTATGGAATATATTATTTTTTAACTAAATTTAATATATTTAATAGCTTGAAATGAACAAAATACTGTGTTAACTTGTGTTTCATGCAACAATGAGTCTCTTCGATAGATTATGTTACACAAATTATTGACTTTTATCTAACAAAAATATATTATTAAAATATTCTTATTTAACATAATAATATAAAACCTCTCTATTAAATTGTTGTTTATAAATAGAAATAAATAATATATATATATATATATTTGAATTCATTCATTAAAAGCTAAATTGAAATGAATATTTCGACCAATTGAATATATTGGAAATGTGTTTACAAAGAACTATTGTTATGCTTCCGAAGGCGTTTTATCAAAATTAATTAAATAAATTAATATTATTGAATTATATTAATTTAATATATATATATATATATATTATAAAATATTTTCTATATCAATTCAATATATTTGGTAGGTGTAATATAATAATATATCTAGTTTTACGTATAAAAATTTTATTTTTCTAAAAAGGAAAGTTGTCCATATTTTAATGGAACACATATTTTAAAACTGAATATTGATAATTTTATAAATTATATTTGTAAAAATAAAGTTCATTTAAAAAAAATCAAAATTATCTTTGGGTATGTTTTTGGTATTATTCAAAAAAGTTTTTATATTTTTATGAATATTGAAAAACAATGAATTTTAATTAAAAACTGTTTTTCATGTATTTTATTTTGAAGGATATATTATGTTATAAATTTGGTTTAAAGATTAATAAGATAATTTATACAAATATTAATCCAATTTAGGTAATTTGGATCAATTTCACATTGAATTTGGATATGATAAAATTTAAAACTTTTGAACATTTTCAAATTAAAACCATGCTCTGTCGTCCATTGTATTATATTAATTTTAAATTATTTCCTACCACTTATGTGATTTTGGTTTAGGAAAATGGTTTAAATATTTTGAATAAACATAATTTATAATTAAGTGTTAGTTTAAATTAGTTTCTTATGAAAAATATTATCAATATATAGTTAAAATTAATTACCAGGATTAATGTAAAATTAAGCTTAATAGGGAACTAAACATAAAACATAACGACCAAAATGACCTCTCAATAGTGTTTACATTTTTATATTTAAAATAATGACACTCCTCCTCCATTATAGAAAAGAACTAACCACTCCCACTTATTCACACATATAAATACATATTTATCATCCCGCAACTTCAAAAATAATCTAAAAAATTTCCTATAATAATAATATAATCCTCACATTGGTAAGAAGTCAAAACAAGGAAGTATTTTAGTGTAAACCAAAATGAGTTACCTGAATAAGAGGTAACATTATTCAGTGATCACTTCGGTTTTATTTAAATATCCACCTCTTAAATTATATTTATATAATTATTAAATAATAAACTCATTATATTAAATATTATTCAATTTTTTATTCTAATAAATATACCTACACTTTCCCACACAATCATCAAATGAGATACACAATCATCATTCTTGTGTACAACAAACTACCGCCTTGTGAACCAATGTCTTTTGTTCTTATATTAGCACATTTAGAGGTTCTAATAATGATATATTTATAGTTTATATATGATATATATATTTTTTATTTATTATTTCGGTATGGTTATATAGTTTTTATATAAAAAATACATTTTATTCTTACAATTTTAGGTAATACGATTACATTGTTTGTGGACATGTGAACTACCGCCTCCTCAAAGCGATGTGATTCATTAATTCTATACATAGAATTTATTAAGGAAACTTTTAATAAACATATATAACATATGTGAAATAAATATGATACTTTAATTATAATATACATATATATCATTTACTTTTCATTCATTTAATATGATAAAGAAATGGATGTAGCGTCCATGCATACGTATGACCAATCGTCTCTATGAATGGTGAATTTCATTTCCAATATTGAAATTGTATGGAAGACTATAAATACATATATAATGAATATATATAATATTTATTCATGGTATACATTATATAGACTATTAAATCATGATCAACATTATGAGTACAGAAAAAAACAGTGAAAACATACTCGAAAAACTAGGCAATTAACACTCAAAGCGATTAAAATAATAAAAGGATGTTAAGAAATGGTAAATTAGATATTATAATAAGATCATATAATAAATTATAAAAATATTTCTGGTTCTGTAAGAATTTAATAACATGACTAAAACCATTATACAATAATTAAAATGACATTAACCTAAAAGTAAATGCAAGGTAAGAGATTCTTGTCTCACTTTTATTTATGCGAGGCCAACACCATTTTCACCATTAAATTATTTTTTATGGAATATATAATGTGTGTATTTTATTTTATATCATGAATAAATTTATCTTGATGTTATTTAGTGTTTCGTTTTAAATTATTTCTTTTATGGGAGTTATAATTCCAAAGTTACCAAGTTATAAGGGATTTAATTTCAATTTTATTTCATTGAGGTATATTGTAATGTTATGAACATAGTTTATTGTATATGGTGTATATAATATGAATTTGACATTTAATATCATGAATAATGCATTATACATGGTATTAGGAGTTTCAATTTGAATAATTTCATCTAAGGGGATTTGAAATTAAAGACACAAATTGGTAATGAATTTGCAAAACACAATTTCTTTTCATTGGGTTATATAACTTCATTGTTGTGATTTCAATTATATGATTATGTTTATAATTTATTTTAGTATCTAATGATTTATTTTCACTTAATATATGTTTATTTATAGTGTATACACATAATCTTTTCATTTATTTATTCTCACCACTATGTTTTGGCCTTTTTTGGGGTTTACTTTACAATATCATTCTAGTTGGGATTGTATACACTGGAATTTCAATTAAAGTAAATTATCTATTAATTTATTAATAAGAAAATTATTTTTATTCCCCTATTGATATTCATGATCTTTTTCATGTAATAGATATATTTTACCCCTCATTGGGACTAAAAATGTTTTAGAATATTTTTAAAGAAAACATGACTTCATTTCTATCTTTTAATCAAAAACAGTTTTATCTCATAACCATGTTTCATAAAAAAAAATAAAAAATATTTTTAACCATTTAAAAATGATTTATTAAATAAAATTTACCCCTTTTTTCTTTTAAAAATTATTTCAAAGGAATATTCTTGTTTCTTTTAAAAAGATTCACATTGCTAATGTTTTTACTAGGAAAAAGCAATGTTCTTTTACCTTGCACAACATGTATGAAATTAACTTCTTTAATTCAATTGAGTATTCCTTTTAAATTATAAAAGGTTAATTTATAAAGATTTTTTTAAAAGTTATTTTTAAAGAAAATTATTTTCAAAATATTTTTCAAAATAAAAATAATATTTTCCTCAATAATGTTTTTTAAATATATTTTCATATTATTTCAATTCATCAACTAAAAAACCCTTTATTTTTACTCCACTAGGGATATTTTGTATTGATACCATACTTATTCTTTCTATGGATGGTTTTTATTGACTTTGAAAATAATAGTATTGATATTCACATGTTTGATTCATTTTTTGTAGTCTCCTTGAAATATTAACTTTCCAATGACAATTGAAAATTAAATTTTCCATAAATATCCACATTAATAATCATGGATAAGACTATTTCTAAGGAATATATAATTTTTACATATAACGTTTACATTGAAAGTTATTTTATCAGTTGGGTAAATACTAGTAAATTCATATCTTCTACTCAATACAGATGTTAAACGATAAGACTTATTGTTTATTAATTAAATTTATTATTAGATATATAAGGAATGCATTGGACTAATAGTGTCGGGTGGGGATCGTAATTTATATATCCCCTTGATGTATCAACAAGTTCTCATGATAAAAACCAGGTGCACAAATTAAATGGATTCCTACCTAAATTTTTAAACCGTCTTGTGAATGGTCTTGATATTATAAATTTTCATTATCCTCAAAAATGACATCCAATTATTAAGCATTTACTTCATTCAAAATTCAGTTATTTTCATTATTATTTATGCATGATATCTTCACTTTGACATTATATATGGTTTTATTTCATTCTCATTTTATTGACTAAAAGACATGTGTGTTTAGTTAAATACCTTTCCATATTGATTATTCCTTATTAAATTATTTAAATTGAATGTGTGTTTAGTTATTTACCTTTCTATATTGTTTATGCACTCCTTATAAATGATTACATGCCGTGTGTATTCATTTATTTACCTTTCCATATTGTTTACACACTCCATATTATTGATTACATGGAATGTGTGTTCAGTTATTTATCTTTTTAAATTGATTATTCTCATTGATTCATTATTTTTTCCAGTATAATTAACCCTTACTAGGAATTTTATATCACCCTAATTTTGTTTCATATCTCTACGAATCAAACAAGTATACTAGGATAGTTATTCAAGGATATTATAGGTGGAATTTATTTATCCTTGAAAGAAGTTATTTTTTAATTATTGTATTAATTTATAATACAAGACTCATGCATGTATTTGGTTTACATAGACTACAAAACTCTTAATTCCATTAGGATTTGATTCCTTGTAATCATTCCAATGTAGTGGTAGAATATTCCAGCTACGGTCTTATAGGAGTTAGAAAGATACACCCATGGTTGTGGAAATAATGACTAACATTCCTTAGAAATTGAATTACACCTTTTTAACCTAAATAAACATAAATAACACCAAAAAATATAGAGATTTAGTGTCTTTGTGAAATTAGGTATGTCATATTACATCTATAAATCAATAACATAGTCTTTATATCAATCCTCAAAATGCTATCTTAGATCTCACAGTACTCTTACTATTGCATGGGATTTCCTGGGGACAAACATAAAAGAAATAGTGAGTCATAAATCCTAGAGAGGGTGTTATAAAGGACTATAAGGTGGTGGAATATTTTTAAATACACTAATCATAGTATGTAAAAATAAAGGAAGCATCATACATTATCACATAAACACATGATGTGGGAGGAAAATATCATCGGTTCGTGGTAAGGATGAGAACCTGAAACTAGGGAAAAATAGAAGGATTATCATTATTGACACTCTTTAAGTATCATAGATAAGACATCATATAATTGTGTATGATTTTAATTCTTCCTAAACCATGCATAACATTATGTAAAACTGTTACTGCACCTATCCCATACATAACAATATGGATGAGTATTACTTCTCATGATCCAAACATAATTATTTTTTTGCGATAGAAAACATTACCCAATTGGTTAAGGTATTACATAATTATGGTCCCATATTTAATCATAACATTCCATTTATATTTTTTCCATATAGGAAGGAATAATACAAAAATCATAA
This sequence comes from Viscum album, assembly GCA_963277665.1. Classification (NCBI taxonomy): domain Eukaryota; kingdom Viridiplantae; phylum Streptophyta; class Magnoliopsida; order Santalales; family Viscaceae; genus Viscum; species Viscum album. The sequence goes on along the minus strand of OY728140.1, from coordinate 90,872,937 downwards.
ACATGAAATAAAACAAAGATAAATATATGAGTAAAATAGTATATCAATAAATCATTAACTATGAAAATATCATTTAGGATCACTTGAAAGTAATGGATTGAAGCATCTTGTAAATCCATTATAAAAAAGGAACATTAATGATTTAAATATATCTCAAATTGAAGGTAAAAGGAAAAGAAATTATAAATAGTATGTTGATAAATCAATAACTTTTGTTGAACTTTGATGAAAATTAAAAATGACTCTTCAATAGGAATAAGAGTATAGAATTTCTATAAACTATGAAATAAAATAACATATTTAATGTTAAAAAATATTTTATTTGAAAATTATATATAGAAAAAAATAATTATAAGAGTGATGTTATATGAGAGTAATTTAGAGAAAAAATATAGAGAATATATAAAATATTTCCTTATAAGTTTGGTAATGTTTGACTTGAAGAAACAATAAGAAGGGAAATATTTTATCATGAAATTACCCAGTAAATGGAAAAAAGAGGAATAATAAGGGAAAAATATTATTCATATTTATAATGGTATAAAAAGGAAAATAGATATTGATAGAGATAAATAGTGGTTGAGGATATATCTTTAAAAAATGAGAAAGACCAGGAATGAATAGGGAAGAAATCCTTACCCTAAGATTAGATTTTACTTGAATAACCCAATAACTTCATAAAAATAATTTCATTTAGTAATTAATTTATCCATAACCTTTAATATTATTTTCATCTATTAATTCCATTTAATCATTTTTATTCACTTATTACATTTATATTGTCCATGCCAACCATTTTGATGTTGTTCAGGTCAGGGTTGAAAAAATTATTTGATGTAGAGGAAACTACAATGACATAAAATTTAGATACATAAATATTATATCATTTTTAGATAAATAACAATATAATAATAAATTGAAGGATTGAATTTTTTATTATCTTAGGAAAATTAAGCTCATACATCCCTTGTACATAAAAAATTAAACATTATTTAAATAATTATTTTTTATCCTTACAAACCTTCCAAATTCTATTTAGTACATATAATTAATAGATGATATACTTCAAATAAATTTTTGTGCTAAAATCCAAGTAAGGGGAAGGTTAACCATGAAAGAATAAGAGACATGAATCGATAGTACATGGTGAAAATAATCATCATAGTCACATGATAAGCATGATATCATCATAATAAGTAAGAGGGAAACATTTGATAAAGGAATTGAATGTAGAATATGAATTCCATATGAAAAATCATAAAATATTGGTTAAATACCACACATTTTTATGAACAAATCTTGAATCATGTTCATGAATTACATTTGTGCATAAATCATAACATCATAATTGTGAAAAAATATAACATCATTTTCACATATATTATACAGAATCTCATGATATATATCACATTACCAAATTAATTGGAGGGATATAAAATTCCATTCTCTCCCATAACATCATAAAATGCTCTTAATAATGCATGATATACTGAACATATAACAATCATATATAGAAAATAAACCCATGGAAATGAATGGGTTTCTAAAAGTTTTTTTAATGAATACATTCATGAATAATCTTTGGGGCTCTCAAATTAATTAGGGGGATTATAAGGCTTCATAAAATATCATTATTATTTTAAGAAGAAACTACTCCAGTGGAGTAAAATATGTGCGTTGAAAAAAATCATTTTGATAAATGTTTATTTTTGGATTTGGGAACATTTTGGAATGGTAGAAACATGTTTATCCATAAAAAGAAAAGGAAAATAATATTAAATGTAATTTTTTGTATATAAGATGAATATCTATACAGAAATCAATGTGAAATAGGATATAACCCAAATATAAGGAGTTGGGTTCAAGAATCCCCTTACATTAAATTCATCTTTATTTCATCGGTTTTCCACATCCTAAATAGTGAACTGTGGTTTTTTAAAACTTGAAAACATAAGTGAATTATGTTCATTTTTAGAACTATTTATAAATTAAAATCATTGGATTATATTTCATAATTCCAATCATTAATGGTGAATCATTCTGATATTACATTTTTCTTAAAATATATTTCATTCCATTAATTTAGTGATATTTCTTAATTTATATTTATAAATTATTATGATTACAAAAAAATATTAGAACTATATTTATTTATAAATTTATATATGAAAAATAATTTATTATTATAATCTGTAAGGTTGGTGATAAGAAAATAAGTCACAAAATCATTGTTGTTTGGTTTACCAACCATTAATAGGACACTATCAAAATAAGTAGACATAGAATTATTAATTATAAATAAAATGTAAATATATTCAACATAGTAGGTTAACATCATTAATATAAATATAATATACTATTCAATTAAAATTATAATATTTAGGTCTGAAAGGAATTGGGATAAAGTGGAATAGAATTCAGAAACAGGAAGAGAAGTATATGAAATCTTAAACTCTTCTAACTGTTGATTCATTTATATAACACTAAAACCCTTGAGTTATTCAAGTTGGATTAATCTAGAATATCTATAAATACAATAAGGTTATTGGATGTGGGGTTTGAGAATAACTTTATCTATGGTTAGTAGAAGTTAATTCGTTTTCTAAGGGGAGTGAGAGGGGTTATTTTTATTTGAGGAGAGTGGTATTTTTCAATTAAAATATTGAATAAAATATATTTTCAAAGGTAAATCCTTGAATAGTAAAATATTTCACATTATTTAATATATTTTAATGAAATAACAAGATTTTATGACTTGAAATACCTTTATAATTCAAATTTATTAGTTTAACACAAAGGAATACGGAAAATGGGGAAAAATTTATTTAAAGGGATACATTAGAATTTAAGACTTTGGAAATTAATTTTTATGTTTAGAAAATAATTTTATTATATTTAAACGACAAATATATATTATTTAATTTATTTTAATATTAAATAATAAAATTAATATTTATTAAGTCATTATTACACCATCATTATGTCATAAAACATGAGGTATTTGAAAAACTATACTTTTAGTATTCATGTTAAAATTGCATCTTCTAATAAAATTATAAGAAAATAACCTTTTTGAAATTTAAACGCAATAATTCTAAAAATTATATTCATTTTATGATAATAATTTTATAACATAGGTAATTTTAATTATTTATAAAAATATTTTATTTTTATGAAATACATTAAAATAATGTTTATTAAAAATAGTAGTTATAATTTGTATGAGTTTTTAGTATTGATATTTATTTTATTGATTTTTTATTTATATATTCTCAAATTAATCATCATAAATATTATTTACATTTCATTTTATTATTATTACATAAAATTACTATTCCAATAGTCAGGTTTCTATTCTAAATGGCCGGGTTACTATTCCCAATGGTCACATTACTATTACACCCAACATATTACCTCTTATACACGTATTTTAATTATTTTATTCAATACTTAGTAATTTTCCTTGAAAGGTTCTATATTTTATTTCTTTAGATAGATATGTGTTTAAATATATTTTCATTATTTTCTATAGTGTTTTATATCAAGGAGATGATTCTAGCAGTTTCAAATGATCCAAAATTTTCCCATTATAGTTTTCTTATTCACCCTTGTTTGTCTCATTATACATTTTTGAATTTTCATGTGTTTTATTAATAATTAATGTAACAATTTTCATTAATGAAATAAGGTGTTGTTGGTATCTTTATTTTATGAATGTGTATGATAATATAATATATAATATAACAAACCCTTATTTAGGAAGAAAATATGTATAATAATGTTTGGGCCATTAGATTATCCCCCATTTAGAAATTTCACCCCTAAAATTTCAACTAATATTATCGATTGAGAATAAAGGATGATACTTACATTTAATATTTTCCTCTTGTTCCAATGCCACATCTTTTATATTTATATTTCATCCACAAAAATTTCACAAATAGAGTTGTATTTTGGCATAGAACTTTGTCTTTAGGATCAAATATCTTCATCGGTTGTTCCTCATAAGGGAGGTCACGTTCTAGTTATACCCCCTTCAGATTCAATACATGTGAGGGATAAAGTATATACACCCTGAAGAGAGATATGTGGTACACTTGATGCAATTGAGACACACTTGGTGGTAGTGGAAGCAGATAAGACACTTCTTCTATACAATCAAGGATGTAGAACGGGACAATGCATATAGGGATATGATTTCATTTCATTTCAAAACATGTGACTCTATGTAACATCCCTACCATGACGCCGCTAAACAGTGCCCAGAGTCGGTCCGTCACATGGCCTCAAGCGGGCCTCACCATATGGTAGAGGATACTGACTAGTATCAAGGGCCTAGTGTGTATTTTTGGGGAGACTATTCCTTCATCCTAGAGTGTAGCACCATGGTAGTAAATGTATAGGTCAATAGAGAAAGTATTAAATCGTCCATACTGAAGAAAAATCGTCAAATATAGAAGCATATAAACAATGCAAAATTTAATCTCATATAAAAAATGATGTGTACTTCCATGTATCTACAAAGAAGCCAAAATAAGTATACAAGATTCAGTACAATACATTTATCAAAATACCAGAAAGACCAAAAAGAAACTATACCCACTAACATCACAAGCCTAGATCAGTACTGTGCTACCCTTCTCATAAGAAATGAACAGATCAAGTATCATATTGTGGGTACTTTCCTCATAACCAAATCACATCCAAAAATTCTGTCCGGGAACCCAATAGTGGCCCAAATAGGGTTTCAGATTACACTCAATAGGCCACCACCAATGGAATCTATAAAAAATCAAGTCTGTGTAAGTAAAGCTAAAGTAGTGTGGAATATATAACAATTATAACAATATTTAAAGTAACGTGAAGTAGGTTAGGTGGTACAATCAGAATACCAATTCTCCCTACAAACAACAATCAATCTCCCTTAAATAAGGTAATCTGTAAAGTAGAAATAAACCAGTGATATGGTTACATCTAAAAACTATCAATCGATATACCTACCAAGGATATCTGCAAAAGATTCCAACAAATACACAATGACCTTGCTATGTAAAAAAGTGTAAAACATCCTTCACGTATAGGCAATAAAAACTAGTAATATTAATCACCATGAACACTCCTTATAAAAAAGTCATCCAAAATGGACTTTATTAGTAATCCAATCTGTCAGACCATGATGGAACAAATTTAACATATAGAAGACCAAGACATCGTTGTCATGTCCTAAGAGCTACTCAATAGAAACTCAGAAATTACATGGTTGGAGTCCAACGATCATATCGACATACCATGTCCAAGTAAAGTACAAGAAATCTAGATCCAACGGGTATCAAGTTCCAAGGAATTCTACAAATTCAAGACCTAAGGAGAATACATGTCCATGGAATCCATTTATGTAAACCTGATCCATGGGAGAAACATCCATGGTATTCAAGGAATCTAAATCTTAGGTATACCAACCATGGCCTCTAATACTATTTCAATTCATCATCTCATCTCAATAACCATTTCATAAACATTTACATCCCATGAGTTCTTCTAAATCATTCTTCACAATTCCCATTCAAACAATTTAATCAATTTACAACTTGTAATCACATGGAAAATTATACATTACTATATCCTAACAAATCAATTAATTTTAAGAAGGATCCATCTAAAAAAGAGATCTCAAACTGACCCAAAGGGGTGATAAAACATAGTAAGGTACGTGATTACACCCCATGGGTGTCCTAGTTTTAGGCTAAATGACATGAAACTATTACATGATACTCAAGAGGAAACCTAACAAGTTCTAATTTGTTCAATTCAATTTATTTTTTGGGAAATGACGAAACATTCGACATGTGGAAAAATGAAAAATAGCTATATAAAAAACAAAAAATTAAGGAATATTTTTATACCACCTATTATAGGTATTTACTAGATCACTTGTCCAATAGTTATATTTAATTTGGTCTAGATTGAGAGAAAGACGATGAATGAAAAATGAATCTAGAAATGTGGAATATTAGGTCGAAAAAAAACTACATAGCCAATACCAAGTCAAAATAATGATGGAACATGAGGAATATATTAATCAATGGCATGAATACAATGAGACCAATTTCACTTGAATCTGATTCTGTGTGAGAAATCAAGAGCAAAGCCTATCCAATGGACTTTAAAGGATTTCCCATGGAATGAAGGTTCTGTGCACTAAAGGAAGAATTTTTTTTAGGTTTTAAAAAAAAATTTGGGAAAATTAGTAATTTCCCCTAAAAATAACGTCCCAAATGGTTATTCCAGATGGTTAGAAAAACTGTTTTCCAACCATGAATGCTTCAATACAATATGAGTCACCTCTCATAGTCATGGTGCATAGTTTGATAAATAATGAACCGACCATGCGTTTTGGATATGCTAAAAATTATAGGTTCCTTTCATTTGAATGTGACTAATGTTGCTTTTTTCATCAAACCATGTGGCATCCTATACCCCACTATCAATCCATGTGCGGTTTGAGGTAACTGTGTGGCCTACAGATCATGTTGTCAAGCGTGTCAAATTAGATATTTATTTTTTACTAGAATTTCTATAGTATAGAAGTAACCCTAGGTCGTCTCTCTATGGATCCTTATATCATTAATTTTAAAAAAAGGATATTATTTTGAGAATAAAAGGAGAAGGGGAATGGAATTTTGGAATACCTGGGGTTTTATGATTTAATATGCCAAAAGAAGGAGGAATGAAATAAAAAAAAGTGTATGTTAACAAAAGTAATTAAACGTGATCAACCCGGGGAAATCTTGTGATGCTAAACCTTCATCACATTAAGATACAGGGTTATGATCTTTTCATATCTTGTTTGTAATACGTAGAACCAGAATTTTACTGAGTTTATATACTAGGATACCTCTAAGGGTTTAGTCGGAAACACACAATGCTTCATCAGATACTACCGATGATTGGGTGATTTGTGTTCGACTTCATAACTGAAACTCACCATGGAAATGCTTGAAGAAATCAATATTTTTTCCAGGTTTTTATGTTATTTAAATTTCTTACCATGAATTGAAAGTAAATGGACATTATAGAGTTTATGCAACTTAAATTAAACAATATGAACCACATAAACAGTACAATTGAAAGTGGGACGAAGAAGTGGTGAACGATGTTTGAAACATCACATGAATGGATACCCCCATACATGATCATATGAGTTGAGCATGACATAATAGTACATAAATCAATAAAATAAGAATAGAGGATGATGAAAAACAGCATAAAAACTTGGAATTAAAAAGATCATTCAAATATTACAAACATGGAATGTGGGATTTACACCACGTTTCTCCCTGGGTGATCACAAGGAGTTTAGAAATCCATGTGAGGGGAGGAAGAAAAAGATGTTGAAGTAACACATACCCTAGCATCCAAAAAGTATAAGGATGATGAGAAGACTCTTTTAGGACTCCAAAATGGATCCATGTTTCCTATTGGTTGAACTCCCAAATGAGGTTCCCATGGTGACTTTTTATAGCTAAAATGGGAAGTGGTGTTGGGAACCTAGATTTTGAGAAACCACATTGATCATGGAATTTTGAAACTATAGAATTGAATATCACTTAATTAAAAAATAGAAACATATTAACCCGCCTCTTTACTATCTTCTCCAAATGTTTGGAATAATTTAAACAAGTAGAGAATGAGATATGGACAGATCACTTCATACTACTTTTGACTTTGTACAGTTTCGGTATGCTAGATAGATTGGTTAGGATGTGAATTTTATTGAAGAATTGGTCTTGGGATGCTTAATTAATGTTGTATCCTACTTAATTTTTCATCATCATAAAATATCTCATCCCAATTGGATACATGGATCAGTAGAATCATGCTGTTGATTCCTTAGATGTTCTTGGATTCTTGCGCAAATTGGCCCATTTTCACCAACATTGTCTTGGGCCTTCCAAATCACATCCACCTATAACAAAAACATGAAAAAAGTAAAATATACCTTTGTGAAAATGATAATAGTGGAATTATATAACCAAACATGAATTAGAACTTGTTATTATACTTGTAATTTTCAAAACAAAACATGTTCAATACATTGATATGAGGGTGAAATAAAATATTGAATTGTGGTACAATCACACCCCCAACCTAAATATTTGCACTCCTAGGAAAAGTATTATATCCTAATCAATTATAATTCCTAAATCAATGGTGTGAAAACTTCCATGATTCTTTCAAAATGAAATTTATCATGTCTCATTTATGGAATCAACTATCCTATCATTTTTATTTTCTCACATTAAAATTTGTTAAACTTCATTTGTTCACCGATAAACTATGTCACAACCTACCTCACCTAGAAATTATCCCACTTCACTCAAGGAACACGTTAAAGTGGAGTTATGATCTATTCCTATATTTTATGTGATCTTACCATACACATTCCACGATTCTATGTTCTCTACCGACAGAAACTAGTGTGATACTCAAGAAGACACCCCAATAGGTTGTTCTGAGGTTCAAGGGTCCATAGGATTTAATGTTTAAAAATTTGTGGCAGAAGTGGAGTGTTTAATCTATTACGTCCAAAACATGTAAAAATTCAGCATGTTTTCAAAATTAATGTATACACTCTACCCCTCACAAAGTGTATCGGCTCCAACTCACTATTCCCATTGTCCATTTGTGTGGGTCACAACCAAGTAGTGAGTAATAATAAGTAAACATACTATTTTCTCCATTATTATCTTTGGTCGGTGTTTTTTTATTTACAAAACTATTTTTTATATAGTGTTTTTGGAGATAAAGTGGGAAACATGTGTAAAACAAAGATACAATATGGCTCGTGAACCCATTTCCCCAAGAAAATGTAGGCACAATTTATATCAACATTTGGTAAGGATTATATCCATATAATTTCCTTGGAAAACCACCCTCACCCACACTCACTGAAAGTAAAAAAACAATAATATACACAAGAGATGTGTAGGTAGGGATAATTTGCTCGTAATGTGTCCACCTGACATGAATTTCTTGGTCTCTAAGGATTAAGAAGGGTAAAATGTTAAGGTGGTCGAAAATAGAGGTTAAATTTATAAATGGGTTTTTTATTGAATGATTTCCTCTATAATTAATGTACCATAATTAGATATTATGGCTCCAAACAGAATCATGGGAAATTCTAGTTTCTCTATATAACCAGAGATTCTCAAGAAAGTGATTAAAATGAAGAATATTCAATAAAGGGCATAGAATGTCTCTAGGGTAAGGGATTAAAATATTGGTTAGTGATAATGAGGAATGGGATTCAAAAATCCATTAAACACCTATGAATGATTTGAAAATACAAATTCTAGAAACATGTTCCATATCAAAATTTATTTTGAATTTTTTTCCAAAAACCCTAGAAATTTTCACACAGTGGAATCAAACATGAAAAAATGATTTTGGATATTCTTTTTAAGATAAATGATCAACAATACAAAATAAAGAAAAAGAAATAAAAAAATAAAACACGTTTTTTTCATTTTTTTGTTTTTTTGTTGGTTTGTTTTTGTTTTTTTAATTAGAACTATGACATGTCACCCTCCCCCAAACCAAAAAAATTACATTGTCCTCAATAAAAGTATTTTAATTAAATAAACAAATAAATACTGGTTGGGATAAGGAGAAACCTGCTTAGTGGTGTCATACATGGAATCTATCAGTTGGATTTCCTCCACAAGATTCATTGGAAAATCCTCATTGAAGTGTTTGAGTCTCTGCCCATTAATAGTAATTCGCCAGCAACTCTTCACATGAAAAACCTATATAACACCAAAAGGGTAAACATCAGTAAAAATTATAAGGACCGACCCATCAGGAAGAAAGCTTAACTAGGTGGAGATTTATCCTGGAATTGTACATGATGACCTTCTCACCAGTACTAAACTTTATATAATTAGTCATACCATCATGTATAGACTTTGTTTTCTCTTTATAGATTCAAGAGTTATCATATTCATCTTACGAAATTTCTTCTAACTCCTGAATCTGATACTTCTTATGCTCACCTGAATCTGAGTGATTCAAATTACCATGTTTAACATCCTAATATGAAAGGTTATGTACCACTAATGGGAGGTGATATTCCTTTCCAACCACAATCTTATATGGTGACATTCTGATTGGGGTTTTAAAAGCTGTATGGTACGCCCAAAGTGCATCATCCAAGTGAAAACTTATATCTTTCCTATTGGGCTGTTCCATTTTTTTCAAGAATCACATAACTTCCTGATTTGAGATTTATGCTTGTCAATTAATTTGGGGGTGATATGCTATGGAGACTTTATGAACAACCCCATACTTACAAAGCATTGATTTCATGTTAAAATTTAAAAATTTTTAACCATGACCACTAATGATAAATCTTAGCAAAACAAACCTACTAAAAATTTGGAAACTCACAAAATCAACAACCACCCGAGAGTCATCAGTCCTGGTGTCCATTACTTCAACCCATTTAGATACATAGTCAATAGAAAATAATATGTACACAAAGCCAAATGAATTTAGAAAAGGCCACATGAAGTCAATGCCCCATCTATCCATGATTTCAAATAATAACATGGGCTATTGGGGAATTTCATTCCTATTACAGATATTCCCTATGAATTGAAATCAAGTACATGAATTGAAAAACTAATGGGAATAACTATAAAATTTTGGCAAATAAATACCCCAGTCAAAGACCTTTTGAGTTGTATGTTTAGAGCCAAAGTGGACCCCACAATCCAAAGTGAGCAGAAGATTAAAACATTGATGAAATCATGGTCAAGGACACACCGATGAACAACTTGGTCACCATAGATTCTCCACAAGTAAGGGTCATCCCAAATGTACCATCTTGAATAATGCTTATGTTTCTAGGATTCTGAAGTGCTGAAATTAGTGGGACCCAAGATGTTTCTAGAAAATTCACAATGTTTGCATACCAGGGGGTATGTTCCTCAAAATCACAACGGTTCTCATGAGGAAACAATTCTCCAATGGGGAGGGATGAGGCAAGATGGTGGTCTAGTGGTGGGGAAATCCTACTAATGTGGTCAACTACCATATTTTCCACTTCTCTCTTATCTCTAATCTCAAGGTCAAACTCCTTGAGGAGAAGCATCCACAGAATGAGGTGGGGCTTTGCTTCAGGTTTCTTTAGGAGAAAACGAATGGTGTGATGATCAAAAAAGAAAATGTTTTTTTACCGAATAAAATATGAACATAATTTTTCCATGGAAAAAACAATAGGATTTTTTTTGGTTTTATTGTTTTCCTAGGCTGTTTCAAGGGTACATGAGGCATACACAAAAACATGGGGAGCCTTCTCAACCCATTGTGATAAAACTTTCCCAGCTGCAATGTTAGAGGTTTCACACATAAACTCAAAGGGGAGATCCCATTATTGTGGTTGAATCATGGGAGGTGATGTGAGACTCTTTTTTAGTGAATTGAAAGCATCATGACAAATTTTATCAAACATAAACACATAATATTTTTATAATAACCGAGACAAGGGAAGTATGATCTTAAAAAATTATTCAATGAATCGATGACAAAAACTAGCATGACCCAAGAAATATCGCACCTCACAAACACATTTTGGATATGAAAGGGTTAAAATTAATTCAATTTTTGATTTATCCACTAGAATTCCCTCATTTGAAATAACATGCCCAAGAACTATCCTCCTCTCAACCATGAAATGGTATTTATCCTAATTTAATACAAGATTTGTTCCGATGAAACAAGAGAGGATAGAACCAAGGTGAGAAAAATAGTCACCAAAATAAGTTCCCTAAACTATGAAATAATCCATAAAAAAATCCATTCAATTCTCAAGGTAATCTGAAAATATACTCAACATACAACACCAAAAAGTACCAGTAGAATTACAAAGACCAAAATGAATCTTTCTATATGAAAATGTTCCAAATGGATATGTAAACATTCTCTTTTCATGATCATCAGGAGCTATATGGATTTGAAAATAACCTGAATATCCATGAATGAAATAATAATGGGACTTACCAGCAAATCATTTTGACATTTTGTTAATGAAATGGAGAGGAAAATGGTCCTTATGCATGGCTTGATTCAGTCAATGATAGTCAATATAGACTCACCACCTATTTTTTCACACGTATTGGAACCAATTCATTCCTTTTATTCGACACGACTATTATTCAAATTTTTTAGGCACAATTTGTAATGGGCAAACCCACTTACTATCAGATATAGGATAAATGATCCCAACAGTATGTAATTTTCGGACATCCAATTTTACCACTTCAAGGAGAGTGGGATTAAACATATTAGTAATAGTATTCTACCTAAACATGCTTACATTTGATCGAAAAACATTTTTGTGACCTTGATCGGTGCATCTCACACTTAATATATCACTATCAAGGTAAATCAGTGAAAAATGCTGAATCTCTATAAAGTATGTTGAATACTACAAAATAGTCATTCCACCCCACTCTAGAAACACAAAATCACTATACCTTTATACTCATACAGTTTTGAGGAAAAATTAGTTGTTAATTTGGGATTTGAAATCATACCAAACCATATCATACAGGGCATTATCCTGGTTCAAAACAATCCACTAGCACTTTGCTGCTCCCCAAAGCATAAAGCTTCAATCTCATATCAGGAGGTGTATCCAAATGTTTGAATATTGAAAATTTATTCTCAATCCATAGCTTAGCAGCCTATGGACCACCATCCCTTGAAATTTTTGGTGGATTCTATAGGAGGAACACATTCATTAGCTCTACCATAGATGAGGAAGGTTGCGATGATCCTTAAAAAAATCAACATATAACATAAAAATCCATCCCAGAACTGTGCCTCATTAGCTATGTCTAGTAAAACTGCTAGATCCATATTTGGAACTAAAATAGGATCTTTTGGTATCCCATGTATCACTACCTCTACAACATGGTCATTGCCACCCTCTTGGAATATGATTAGAGGTCTTCATGGTATCAAATATCTATAATGATAAACACAAACATCTAAAAATACTGATATCAAAACATCACATAAAATAAAACATAAGATAGGTCAAAACCATCCTATAAGAAAAACACATCCCTCTTCTAGATCCTAAATCCTAGAATTTATATAAATAAATAGTCATAAAAATCATAAAGACACTATCTACCGTCCTCTTAAAAGTTAGGTCTAGGTTATGTTCTTTATTTCCCCAATTTCAAATTCATTTTAATTCACATTTATCTCAAAATTATCATTCAATGGTTTAACAAAATGGTTCAACACTTCTGATAAATAAGGGACCATACACCCTATGAACCGAAGTATGGCGTCCACTCAATCCATACCATAACTTGTTCTAGTCTATATAACCAAAAGTCCATGAATCAATGTGATATAATTGATTTCTTATGGTGTCTACTGTATCCTATGTATGAAAAAAGTGTTTATGTTATATAAGGGACACTAATTATCAACTATGTTTTTCAATTCACAGTACAAATCATTAATCAAACAACCTGTATATCAGTCATGGAACACATCAAAGTCATGCATCCAGAAGAATCACCCTATATGTAATGGAATAATTTATATGATTTGAATCTTGTAAAGTGCCTAAAATGATTCTTGAGATGAATACCATCATTTCAATGCATAATTGTAAAATAGATCCCCTACCATATCAATGATAATGTCACAAATAAAGAGAATCACCCAATTATGGGATCAACTCAATTATAATATTCAAAATCCAAAAAGAGGAATTTTCGTTTTTTCCAATTAAGATTTTTACTATACATAGGATTGCTACCCCTAGGAACATCTCATTACAAAATTACAATACCTTTCTAACCCCATTTCTATTTTCTCAAAATACTATGGGAGAAAATAATAATCCTATGATTCCATTTTTTAATGTCCCGACCCAGATTCCACTAAATGGTGCCCTGATCTGATGGGTCATATGGCCTCAAGAGCACCACCCCATATACTAAAGGCTATATACTAGCCGTAAGGTCCTAGGGTGAGTCTTTGGGGAGAATGTTTCCTAACTTTAGAGTATATCATAGTACTAGAAAACATATCATTCCATAAAGTAAGCAGTAAGTCATCCAAATAGAAGATAAATCATCCAAGGTAGGAACATATAAAAAATAACAACGCTAACCTCATATACAAAATGGTATTTCATTTCATGTATCTACAAGCATCGAAAAAAAGTATACATGATTCAGTATAGTACATGTATCAAAATACCAAAAATCCAAAAAATGAACTATCCCAGCTACTCTCACGAGCCTAGCATAGTTCTGTTCTTACCTTATCATTATCAATGAACAGATCAAGTATCACATAGTGGGAACTTTCCCCAGTCCCTAGCTGCATCCAAAAGGTCTATTTGGGTACCCAATGTCGGAAAAAATAGGGTGTGAGATAACACTCATTAGGCCTCCACCAATGGTGTCTATAACAAATCCAGTATGTGTAATTAATTATAAATGAGTGTGAAATATATCACAAGTATAAGAGTACTAAAATTTATCTGAGGCATTTCATGTGGTATAATCAGTCTACTAAGGCCCCCAACAAACAAAAATCAATATACCTTAAACAAGGCAGCTGCAACATATAAATAAACAAGTGATAAGTCCATTCTAACAACTGAGAGATGATACTCATACTAGGGATATCTATAAAACATTTCAAATCATCCATAACGTCCTTGAAATGTAAACAAGTATAAAACAACCTTCATGGACACACCATAAAAACAAGTAATAATACTTACCATGACCATGATCTATAAACAATTCATTCAGAATAGTTGCACTATGTATTCCAATTTTTCTAAACATGAACGGAGAGATCCAATGTATAAAAGATCATAAAATCATTATTGAGTCCCTAGAGTTTCTCAATGGAATCCTGGTAAAGAATTGGTTGGATTCCAAGGATCATGTCAATAGGCCATGTCCAATGCGGGTCCAAGAAAGCTAGATCCAAGGGGTATAAGGGCCCAAGGTATCCTAGGGAATAATGAGACAGTAGGGAAACAAGTCCAAGGCATCCACTACCGTAAACAAGATCCACGGGAGAAACCTCCATGGAATCTATGAAATTAGGATCTAAGGTATTCCAACTAAGGAATCCACTACAATTTCAATACATCATCTCTTATAAATAATCATTTCATAAGAATTTACATTCTCGGAGTGATTCCAACTCATTTTCCACAATTCCCATTCAAAAAATTTAATTAATTCACCATGTATAATCACAAGGAAAAGAAGTCCTAACCATCTCTTTCCAGTTTAATTAAATTCTAATTTTTCATTAGAAGAATCTCTCTAGAAATATGGTACCACACTCACCCAATTGGAGGGTACAACATAGGTTGGTACACGATCATACACCATGGGTGGGATAGGTTGAGGCTAAATGACCTCCATCCGTCAGATGACACCCATGAGGAAACATAAAATGTTCCAATTAACTCAATTAAAAATTCCAATTCATTTTTGGGGAAACTCGGAAAATTTTGACATGTCGGAAAATTGATACTAGTTATATAAAACACCAAAAGACTAGGGAAAGGTATATACCATTTAACTTTGGTCTGTAGTAGAGAACTCGTCTAGTATTGATACTTGATTTTGTCCAGATAAATAGAAAATTTAATAATGGATGAGGAACTTGGAAATAGGGCATATTATATCTCCCTGAAATAGAGTTTCCTATAACAATAAAAACAAATAATGACATAGTAGGAATAGAGTACTCATTGGTGTGAATCTAATGAGACTAAAGATTCCTGAATCCAAGTTTGGATGAATGATTAGGAGAAAATCCATTCAAATGTCCTTCAAAGGATATCCCAAGGAATGTAGGTTATATTCACCAGAGGAATAAGAAATTATAATTTATGTTTTAAAATATTTTAATGGAAAATTGGTAATTTCTCCAACAAATATAGGTATTTATGGTTTGGTAACATGGTTTACTAAACCATGCACCAACTGTGCACCTTTTACTACTTTAATGAGAAACTCTAATGGTAATGATGCATGATTGAAAAACCATGCACTGACCATGAACTTTTTCTCTACTGAAAATTGCAGGTGCCTCATATAGGAGTGAAACTAATGTTTCATAGTTTCATCAAACTACGCAGCCTCCAACACCCCATTGTCTAGCCCCACATAGTTAGAGGTAACCATGCGACTTGTCCCACATTGGTTTTATAATATCGTGGTTTGTCTTTTTTGATTCCCAAAAGGTAAGGATCTCGGATCCGAACAGTCCCAAAACACCCCTAAAATTCCCATGACCTCAATGGTTACTCTCATTAATCCAAAAAAGCATTAAAACAGAAAAAGGATATTTGTACCTTAAGAAAAATTGGGGATCTTACACTTTATTCCTTAGTGTTATTTAAAGGAATACTTTTTCTACAACATCAAACTCCATATCCCTTTGGCGGGTGTCATCATATCTCTTCCACCAACTCGAAGTATTTTTTTAATGATGTTGGATAGATTAAACATTTTTAGTTATCTATTTCAAAAGACCAATTCTAATAATACTCCATTCATTATATTAATCTCAACAAGTAATATTTCTACATTATTTCCCATTTAGAGCTTTATATAGGGCTATTGTAATACTTGAGTGGAATCTATTACTATATGAGAACTCAACATATGAGGTATTTTTATCTCATACTCTTTTATATTCCAATTAGTATGCTATCCACATGTTCTCATGTTTCTAAATGGTCCTTTTATATTGGTGATCATTTTGGGGGGTGTAGGCTATACCAAAAAATAATTTAGTATTCAGAGTATTCCAAATACTTCTCTATAATTTGGAAATAAACCATGTTTCATGAAAATAGACGAAAGAAACTGATTCCCCATTTATCCTGCCCACTTCCTTTACATACACCTAAGAATGTTTTTTAAGAAAGAAATATTTCAAAAGTGTGAAAATCTGGAAACTCATGGTGGGTTAGGCTTCCAAAACCCATGGAATATTTCTTTTTTTCGACAGTATTAAAGATCAAGTGAAAAATTACACAGAGATGTATTATAATTTCCTTGTGTGTATGAGAAATGGTTACGTCACCCCTTTATACTTATGGTGCTCTACTTCAACTTTTTTACCTACCAAGAACCTTTATAGGCGTCGAGTGATCTCATTATTCTTATTTTCCTAGAAAAAGTGATCATGACAATCATGATACATATTTTTTTCTTCCAGGATGTATGGAGAAAGATAAGATATGCACATTATCTAATAGGTCTTTCTTTATCTCAACTGTTATAGGCATGAAAATTCAAGTTCCAAACTGAATGACAACATCTTTATTAATGAGGAATTCATGATGAATCCCCTCATTTTCCTCTTTCATCATCTTTTAAAGCTCCAAATCATCCTTTTGTTCCAACTTCATCTTACCTATATAGATGGTTTGGTAATCATTTGAGAAATGTAGGATATATTCCCTCGTGTTATGATTTCTACATCTATCATTTTTATATAAAAAAAGATATGATATTTCTCAATACATATCATGAAAATAGTAGTATGTTCTTTTATATAAGAGAACCATCTACCATGTTCTCCATTCTTGTATGGTAGTGAATAGGTCAATCATAGTGCTTTATTATCATTAATCATATTTTCTTATGCATGTTAACCTCCATCTACATGATTATATACTTTAGTCTCTTATGATATGTATATATTTCACACTTATCACTGTAGATTTAGTGACTCTAAATGTTCAAAGAAAATATCATAGCTGGTAACTCCCAATTATGCTTTGATTAGTTTTACTCATGGATATTTATCTTTCATGAGGTATACACTATCAATTTTTTATTTAACATGAGTACACAACCCAATTATTTTAGAATGAATCACTTTATTTCAAAAAACATTATCCACTAGATGGAAGTGTGAGTATAGGTATATTGATTAGCCTCTTATTTATCTCTTTAAAGTATTTCCCACATCACTCAATCTATACATACATTACCCCATTCCAAGTTAACTTATTTATCGGGCTAGAAATGTATGATAAAACTCTCAAAATACAATATAAGTAAATAGATAAGATATGAGAACTACATATTTCCCCAACACATGAGGTCCTATGTGATTCCTCAATTTCATTTTTATTTAAAGGGTCCATCGAAATTCTGTCACTTCTGATCACATGCCCTAAGAATGTGAATTTCTCCATCCAAAAGGCACACTTTCTGAACAAAGATTATATTTTATCCATTCTTAATTTTCTATCACAATTCATATATACTCTCTATGTTTCCACCTTCACTTGAAGTAAATGAGAATATCATCAATAAAGACTATAGAAAAATTGTCAATGTAGTATCTAAAGACTATATTCATCAGTTCCATAAAAATTACAAGGGAATTATTGAGTCTGAAGGGAATTACTATGAAATGATATTTTCAAATACTCATACAGAATGATTTATTTTTAATATACTCCTTATTTACATTCATTTGATGACATAAAAACCACAGATCCACTTATGAGAAGTACTGAGCTCCCCATAATTGATCAAACAACTCATAAATCCTTTTCTAGGGATAATATTTGTATATGAAGATCTTGTTGTACTCTTAGTAATTGATATTTTTACATATAGGCCCATCCTTTTTCTTGAAAAGAAAATTGACACACCCTGTGATGACAAACTTGGACATATGAACCCTTTCTTTAAATGATGTTATAATAGCTTATTTAACTCTAGTTCAATCAGTCCCATCCTATAGGAGAATTTGGAGATAGATTTGGCTCCATGTATACATTTTTTAAGAACTCTATCACACAATATGGGGGGAGGTCATGTAGAACCCCCTAGTTTGAGGTATGTAGCCTTTGTTTATAGCTTTTTTATGTGTTTAATGTTATTGGGATGAGTTTGGAAGAGGTTGGGAGAGTTTGGAATGGGTTTTGATGGTTTTGGAGACCTTTTTAGGGCTGTACGATTTGATCATGGTTAGGGGAAACCGTGCGAGTATCCCAGGAAAACAGTGAAACTCGAGGCAGTGGGGTCCCACTTGGTTTACACACGGTTTGTCAAACTGTGCGAGCTAACAGTTTGGCCCATTAAAGTTGCTTTTTTTAAAATGGGAATAGTCAAGATTGACCTAAATCACTCCAAACTCTATCCCACCCAATATTCACTCAGGAGTTTTGGTTCTCACAGGTTGGAGGGGATCTCCCACTCATTTTGGAAGCTATTCTAAAGGATTTCAAGGTGGTTTCAAGGTGTTTTGTCTAGGGTAAGTCCATCCTCTTTGATTCTTCTTGGTTTCTCTCTAGATCTACTCTTATTTATTTCCTGGTTTTCTAGATCTACATCTATTTCCTAAAGATCTATGGTGGTCGAAACCTAAAGTGATACTTTTAGGGCTTTTTGATGATAGGAAAGTAGATCTACAGTAGTTTCAATAGTGTGTTCCCCAGATTTGGGGTGAGGTTGATTGTGGGTCGATTTTGCTGGAACCCTAAAGGTATGTGTCTTCTCTCTCGACTCCATTTTGTTAAAACTAGTGAATTTGGGTGTAATTAATTTGTTTTCTTGAAATTAATTGTGAATGAGATGTGATAATCTTGGTGGTAACCCATTGGATGATGATTTGGGGATTTTTGGTAGAAATGGGATATGGTTGAAAGTGTAGCCTTTTTGTGTGATTTTAGAATGTATATTTTAAAATTTGATTCTTGGTTTGGATTATGAAAATTGTTTTTGAAAATGGTTTAATTTTTTTTACTGGAATGGGATGTGGCATGGAAAATGGTAGAAAGTTGTCTTCAATAAATGGGTGATTTATTGAAGTGAGTTGTCATGTGTTCAAAAAGGATGTGTGCTTATTGTGTGGCCTTGGTGCTTTATGCATTTTGGGGATTAATTGTTAAAGATTGTGTTGATTATCTATAAGTTGGTGTGAAATATCACTATAAATGGTGATAGATAGTGGACAGAAGAGCCACAATTATGGATAGAGGTCAGGAAGTACTGCTAGTTGGAAATGTAGTTAACATGTTGGACGGAAGTTCCATCGTTTTGGTTGAATTATTTTGTGTTTATTTGTAAGATGAAAATTTTAAGATAATGTATGATGGTGATATGTCTTATGGCATTGTTTTGGCTTTCCCTTGTTTGACATGGATTAGTAAGGGTGTATTTGGATTGTATAAATGGTGCACAATTTAATGTTTTTTATAATCTATTTTATATAAATATGATAATGGTTCTTTCCCAGTGGCGTGTGTAGGGAAGTGGTTTGGGGAAAACCTACTGCGTATTAGTACTCACCCTCTACTTTGTAACTTTGGTACTTTTACAAATGATGTATTTTGGGACATAGGTAAGGGTAACACATCTCATTTTTCATGCGGTTCAAGATGATTCTTTGGTGATGTTGTGGTTCTTAGAGCTTGGACCTTGGTGTGGAGATATGGTTGGGGTCCTAGTTCTTTGGGGTATTTTTATTAGTCTTCTTCTTGGTACTCTAATATTTTGTTTGGTTTTATTAGAATTTGGGAATTTTTATGTATTATTTTGGTTCTCTTTTGGTAATGTATGGGTTGGGTTGCTTCCTTGACATGCATAATGTAGTTTTTTTGATAAAGGATTTTTTAGTTAATTGGTTTTATTCTAAGGGAAACATGTTCCCCTATGTTTCATTAATCCATATTCATTTATTTCCAACCTTTGGCGCCTTGGGAACACTACTTAAGGCCAAGTAGCATACCTCTGCCCTCTCAAGCCAATGGGATGGTGCGTGATGTTAATAGTGGTATCTGTTTGTTCGGTACATGGATTTCAAGTGAGATTAGTTGTTCGGTCCTTTGGCATTGATTGTTTTTATTGGTGTTGACATTCATTATTTGTCTATTTCTTATGTTGGGATGGTAGAAAGGAGTGGGATTGTCAGAACATGGAATGTATTTCATAAAAGGATGTATCTAACCCTTTTATGCTGAAATTCATGTTACTAGGGACTTTGGTACAGAAGTGTTTGGAGACACTTATAGGCATTGGATATCTCATCATCATGAATGTAGCCAATGAGATAAGCATGAAATTCGTGTTAGAAATTACTTCCCACTAGGTTGAATATTTCCTTGTGGTATAATGATTTATGGGGTGATATGAATCTGTGGATTTTTAAAATTCTGAAATGGGTTTCATAAAGAACATAATAGAACACAGAAACCTGTGGTATTTTGAAAATGGGTTGATTTTCATAACATTGTGGATTTTTCAAAATAGTGCTACATGGGAATTGTGAACATTTTGAAATCCCAGTTTTTATAGTTGTTATGTAATTGAATTTTAATGATAAGACTTTTCTTGATATAGGTGGGAGACTTATGGTTGTTTTTCTGTTGATAGAAATGGAACTCAGTAGGCGTCCTTGAGACCAATCGGAGGAGGCTACTGAAAATATGGTTGTACCTGAGCCTCAGGTGAACCATAAGCTAGTGAAGAGTGTAGTAAAATATTTCCAAGTTATGGAAAGTGGGAATAATTTTGATGAACCGAAGCATGGGGATCACACAGTTCAGTTTCAAATGCATAATCCACCCATGTTTTGGGGTGATTAGGAGCTAAAAAAGGATGAAAAATGTTTGAACATAATGAATATGATATTTGAGTTATTGTGAAAACCGGCCGAGATGAAAGTGAAGTTATCCACGTATATGTGGGATTATATTTCCCTTGAATGGTGGGAGATGACAGTCCTAGCTGGGATGGACCAAGGAGTGACATGAGACGGAATTAAGGAGTTGTTTAAAAAACAATTCTACCCTCATACGTATATGATTCTATATAAAACTGATTTCTTCCATTTGAAGCAAGGAAACATGTCGTTAATGGAATATGTGCATATGTTAATGAACTTAGTGTGGTTTTCAACCAAGGTGGAGGGTAGTACATCGTTGAATGGACAAATTTTTGAAGTTGGGTTGAACTAAGAAATTAGTTCCAAGATAGGGATGATGTGTATAAATTATTACATGGAAATTGTGAATAGAGATATAGTGGATGGGCGGGATATTTTGTGGGATACATGGGAGGTAAGTATGTTGCTACCCATGGGGAAAAGTGGGAACTTGAACTTTGGGTTCAAGAAGAAGAGGTTCAGTTATTTCTAGGGTGAGAGTTTGACTCAGAATCTGATGGAAGGATTAGTGAATCTTCCTCTGAAGCCTCAGAGTAAGCCGAGAGGTTTTCAATGTGCCTCTATGGGGAAAATCAATCAGGATTGTATGGAACAACCTTGACCATGTCATAACTGTAAGAAGATGGGGAATCTATAGTGGTATTTCCATAATTCTCTTAGGTCGGGTGTCCATGACACTCTTTAGGGGTCACAGGAATCCTATGCCTCGATGGGATGGGGATAAAAACATTCCCCTCATTAGTAGAGCAAAGTGAATCATGGTGATTCTCAGAATATAATGACTCCTCATCAGGGTAATAAAGAGTAGAGCATGGCAAGAAACCCATTGTTTTTAGCTGAACATGTTTTTATGAATGATCAGTTAGGACCATCCTTGGTGTGAGGTAGGGTACTTTTAAATTCCATGTTGATGCAAGATTTATTTGATACGAGTTCTTTGAATTGTTTTATTTCATAATGGACTATTATTTTGTTGAGTTTACATGAGTAAATGATGCCTTCTGTTTTGAAACTACAAAATCCTATGGGTCAAAGAGAGTGTCGAGCCTTACAATGTAGAGCGTTTTTCTTAGTTGTGGGAAACATTGAATTGATGTGGTGTTTTTCAATGCTTGATATGGATGCTTATGATATAATCCTTGGAATGGATTGGTTGGTGATATTTAAGGCCCACATCGATTCCTATGCACGAATGGTTAGTTTTATGATGTTGTATGGAATTGAACATCTCTTTAGAGGAGAGAAGAAGGAAAAGATTGGTGAAATATATTTTTTGGCACCAGTTTTTTCCATGATCTTGTATCAGTTAGCGGCGTTGTCATTGGAAATAGTTGAAGCAATTGAACAGTGAGTTTTCCTACAGTTTTTGATCACTTTATGGATGTAATTATTGAATAATTATCAGGGTTTACACCCACGAGAGAAGTGGAACTAACAATTTATCTCCTTACAGGGACTCTCCCTATCTCACTTCAATCTTACCAAATAGAACCCGCAAAATTGTATAAATTAAAGGTGTGGTTGGTGGAGTTAGAGAACAAAGGGTTCATCCGGACTAGTGCATCTTTGTTGGTTTCGTGGGTGTTGTTTGTTAAATAGGATAATGGAACTATGAAGCTCTGTGTTGATTATTGTAGACTTAATCAGGTTACGATAAATAACTCATATACACTTCCATGCATTTATGATTTGTTTGAACAGATGAGGGAGATCGGTGGTTCTATAAGATTTACATGAGGTGAGGATATCATCAATTGAGGGTGAGGAAGGATGATATCCCCAAAAAAAATATCAGAAGTAGATATGGACATTGTGATTATGTGGTTATGACCTTTGGTCTAAAGAACGCACTTTTGGGGTTCATAGAACTGATTAATCAGATATTTCATAGACATCTGGACTCTTTGGTGGTGGTATTGGTTGATAACATATAGGTGTATTTGAGGACAAGGGTAGAGCGTGAACAATACTTGGCGATAGTGTTGGGGGTCTTGAGGGATCATCGGTTGTACGATAAATTTTCAAAGTGTGTATTTTGGATTCAGGAGGTCTGTTTTCTTGGACAAGTTATTTCTAAGAAGGGTGTTTCAGTTGATCCATAAAAGATAGAGTTTGTTGTCTCCTGGAAACTTCTAAAGAACATTTTTGAGATACATAGATACCTTGGTTTAACTGGCTATTATCGAAGTTTTTTCATGATTTCTCACCAATGAATTTTCCAATTAAAGCTTTGAAAAGGACTAATATCGTATTTTAATGGGATAAACAATGTCAAAAATGATTTGAAGAGCTAAATGATAACCTTACATCCGCAACAATCTTGGTTTTCCCTAAACCCGGGAATGTTTATGTGGTGTATTGTGGCACATCAATATCAGTTTTGGGGAAATTTATCATATAGGGGGATCATGTGGTTCTTAGGGCTCACACCAGTTGGGGTTTCATGAGAAGAACTAACCAACACATTATTTGAATTTTGTGGAAATGGTTCATGCTTTCATGATGTGGTGTCATTATCTCTTCAGTGAGAAATTCACTATCTTTATTGACTATAAGAGCTTAAAGAATATTTTCTGACAAATAGATTTGATCTCGAGGCAAAGGAGATGGATGTAGTATCTCAAGATGTTTGATTTTTTACTTTATGTACACACTAAGTAAGGGAAACTTGGTGGAGGATACAGAAAGTTGGAAATCATATGCTTAGGTGGTGAAATAGGCATCAGATACATTGTATTTTATGTTGGTCTTAGATGAAATGTAGTCGGAATGTGAGGACCGAGATGAAAGAGAGGTCTTCTATCCAGTTTCCTTTGATCCTGATCTAGCTGGTTTGGTTAAAGAGGCACAAGCATCTGATTCTAAGTGTTGGGCGATGAGCTCTAAATCAATGGTAGGGAGACCATATAGGGCTGGGAACTGAATAGGAAACCAGTCTTATGTTTTTGGAATCAAATGGTGGTACTAGAGTCTTATTAGGGGGAACTTATTAGATCATATCATCATTATTAGAGGGCTATCCATCCTAGAATTTAGATGATGTATATGGAATTGAAAGTGCAATTTTGGTTGGATAGTATGAAAAGGGATGTGATTGAGTTTGTCTATAGATTCTTGAATTATTAGCAAGTCAAGGCAGAGTATCAGTGGACAACATGAATGTTGAAATCTTTACCTATTCCAATTTGGAAGTGGGAGATAATAGTGATGGATTTTGTTACAGGTCTTCCGAGAACAATTAGGAAACACGATTCCATATGGTTGATTGTGGATTGGATTACAATAAGTGGTAAAGAGGCATGTCGTTACAGTTTTTATTGAATCGGTAAGAGATCTGAGGTTCATACCTCATTTTTGGAAATCCTTACAACAAGCCCTTGGGACACAGTTGACGATGAGATTGGAATATCATCTTTATATGGATCGCCAATCTAATAGGATGATACAATCTATGAGGGATATTATAAGGGATTGTGTGATGTATTATGGTGGTTCTTGAGAGGAGGACTTACCATTGGTGGATTTCTCCTACAATAACAGTTATCAGGCTTCAATACATATGGCTCAGTTTGAGGCATTGTATGGGCATTTGTGTCATTCTCCACTATGTTGGGTGGAAATGTGTGAGACTTCGATGATCAGACAGAGCCTTGTCCAAGAGACTATGGATAATATCATGTTTATTAAGAAGATTATGGAGATGTGTCAAAGTCGTCAGAAATCATATGCTGACCATCATCACCGACCACTGTCGTTCGAGGTGGGAGATCACATTTTTTTAGAATCACTCCTAGGATGGGACATCGTCAGTTTGGAAAGTAGGGTAAGTTATCTCTAGGGTATATTGGGCCTTTTGAGATACTTGAGCGGATTTGTGTGGTTGAATATCGATTGGATTTTCCACCATAGTTTAGTTTGGTGCACAACGTGTTTCACGTGTCGCAGTTGAAAAAGTATTAAACAGATTATGACCATGTGATTTGTTGGGATCATGTTGAGCTAGAAGTAGATGGTTCTTTAGTGAATGTGCTGATGTGGATTGTGGATAGGCAAGAGAATTTCTTTTGTGGTAAAATAATTGGTTTGGTTCGTGTTTTGTGTTATCATGGTTAGATTTAGGAGGGTACATGGGAATTGGGGAATGAGATGGTTGAGAAATAGCCCAAGATCTTTTGGCAAAGAGATGGTTCTCTACATTCCAAGGATGGAAAGTCCAATGGTGGGGAGAATGTGGAACCCCTATTTGAAGTATCATGACCTTTTAATGCCTTTTCATGTGTTTAAATTTCTTGGGATGAGTTTGGAAGAGATTGAGAGAGTTTGGAATGGTTTTTGAAGGTTTTAGAGGCCTTTTTAGGGATTCCTGGTTTGAGCATGGTTAGTATAAACCAAGAGAGAATCCTTGGAAAAATTTACAACTCAAGATCGTGGGGTCCCATATAGTTTGTGTATAGTTTTCCTAACCATGTGGGGAGGCTGTGTGAGAATCCTTCAAGGAAGTAAAATCCACATGGTTTGATTACGGTTTGTCAAACCATTCGAGCTAATAATGCTACCCATTAAATTTGGGTTTCTTAAAAATGAGAACACTCAGGATTGACCTAAATCACTCGAAACATTCTCACACATGATCCTCATTGGTATTTTTAGTTCTCAAGGGTTTGAGGAACTCCACCACTCATTTTTGATGTGATTTGAAGGGGTCTCAAGGTGGTTTTTCCTGGTAAGTCTCTCCTCATGGGTTTTTCTTGGTTTACCTCTAGATCTACTCCTCTAACTTTATTTTGTTTCTAGATCTACATCAGTTACATGTATATACAGGTTGGTTTTAGACTAAAGTGATGATTTTAGGGATTTTTATGATATTTAAGAGGATCTAGAGATGTTTCGGAGGTGCATTCTCCGGATTTGTGGCACGATTTTTTGTGAGTCGATTTCTATGAAACCCTAAAGGTAGGTGGATTATTCGTAGACCCCATTTGGTTAGAAATAGTGAATTTGGGTGAAATAAATTTGATTTTATTGAAAATAATTATGTATAAAATGTGATAATCTATTTGGGAACCCATTTGATAAAGATTTGGGGATTTTAGGGAGAAATGGGATATTGGTGAAAGATGGGTTTTGTTGTGTGATTTTAAAATATAGATTTTAAAATTGATTGCTTAGTTTGGATTATGAAAATGGATTGTGAAAATGGTTTTAAAAAAATATTGTTTTATTCAAATGGGATGTGGCATGAAAATTGGTATAAGGGTGAATTCATTAAATGGGTGATTTATTGATGTGATTTGTCATGTGTTGGAAATAGATGTGTGCTTATTATATGACCCTAGTTCATTATGATTGTTGGTGATTAGTTATTATGTCTTGTGATGATTATGTGGAAGTGGGTGGGAAGTCTCACCATAAATTGTGATGGATAGTGGATGGAAGAGAAACCATTATAGATAGTGGTCAGGAAGAACCACTGGTAGGAAATGTATTGAATTGGTTTGATGGAAGATCCAATATTTTGGTTGCATTTTTGTGTTTTGATTTTCATGATGGAAATTTTTGGGATAATGTATGATGGTGGAATAGATTATGGAATAGTTGTGGCTTTCCATTGTTTTACATGGATTGGTATGGGTATGTTTGGCTTGTGAAAATGGTTGCACTATTTTTATGTTTTATATAATCTATTTTATATAAATGTTCAAACAATTTCTTCCTTATAGCATGTGTAGGGAAGTCATATGGGGAAAACCTACTGAGTATTAGTTCTCACCCCCTACTTTGGAACTTTTGTTCTTTTTCAAATGTTGTATTCCAAGACACGAGTAAGGGTAAAGAATCTCATATTGCTAGCAGCTTGACATGATGCTTTGGTTATGTTATGGTTCTTGGAGCATAGAGCTTGGTGTGGAGAAATGGTTGAGTTCCTAGTTTTTTGGGGTCCTGTTGTGTATTCTTCTTCTTGGATCTCTAATATTTGGTTTGGTTGTATTGGAATTGGGGAATTTTTATGTATTAGTTTGGTTTTATTTTAGAAATTAATGGGTTGGGTTACTTCGTTGACATGCATAATGTAGTTTTGTTGATAATGGATTATTTAGTTGATTGGTTTTGTTCAAATGGAATACCATTCCCAAATTATTCTTGAAGACCTCAGTTTTTATTTCCAACATTTGGCACCTTAGAAACGACTCTTAAGGCCACGTATCATTCCTCCATCCCCCTCAAACCATTAGGATGGGGTGGTATGTTTCATGTCGGGTAACACTATTTGAAATGCTTCCATATATACCCTCAAAATAGTAATTTCCTCAAAGTTGATACTTTCATTCGAGAAAACCATTTGGGTATGGTATGCTTCTTCAATGGGTACCAACTCCCACACCACTGGGGTATTTTCCAAAAGGGAATCAGGATCATCCTTTCTCATGTACGCAAGCTTGGTATAGTTCATAACATATAAGTGGACTTCCATTTCCTAACAGTTTATGTGTGATCTATATAATGAGATCCAATTCATTCCCAGTAGAACGTTGAATTACCCCAAGGGAAGGGTTATGAGATTCTTTAGAAATATCTTATGACATATGTGAATAGAAGAATATTCTAACCCTTGGGGTTTATTGATCACTCCAATATGTGTGTTCATAGTTATCTCTATATCAAGGTATCGGGGATTTTACTCAACAATTCTATAAATATTATAGGTTATAAAAGTATACAGAGAACTAGAATAAAAAAAACTTTTTTACGCTATTTTTGAAATAAGAACTTCATCTTGTATGAATCCATTTTCTTATTGCACCACAGAATAAATGATTAGATAAGATTTCATTTTCTGGTTTGGATTTTTTGGTCACTAATAATGATTACCCATAATGAACTATTTTTTAGTGCACTAACTTTCATGATGACACTACTCCCTATAGATTATGCGTTAAACTAGGGTTGGTAAATTGGGAGTCTCCTTCCATTGATCCATCATGTTGGCCACCTTATTTGTGACTCTTTTAAATTAATTTTTTTAATGGAATTTGGTTCTATACTTCAATAATTTCCTTATAACTTTTTGGAAATTCCCATGATGCTTCTTCCCACATTTTTTGTTCCTTTGGGCTGTTGGATCATCTCTCCTCCTTTTTTATTCAATCCAACAGCATGAAACTCCAGCATTCATTTCTAATCTTCAAATCCGTGAGACTGTTATAAAAAAAATCAATCTCTACTTTGGTAGAACATTGAACTAGTTATTCATAACTCCCTAATTCTCAGATAGCTGGAGCCTTTAGAAGTTGTGGTTTTAAACTACTAAAGAATAAGTCACTTTTTATATTTTTGTTCATAACAAAACCCAAGGAATATCATGTAGGCCTTGTGAATGTTTCCTTGTAATACATGACATATTCACTCTCCATTTTTATTAACTATCTTAATTCTCTCTCTCCATATTTGTTTAAATATTTTGAGTTATGTACTTTCTAATAAATAACCTCTTAGAGTCCCCCACTCAATTTCTTCTATTTCATCATTTGGATTGAAAATTATTCTCAGCACTAACCATTGATCAACCTCTTTATTTAAACATTAGACAACCATAACAACTTTCTCCTTCTAAAAACATTGTATCACATAAAATATTTGTTTAGTCAATAAGGTATCCTTATGACTTTTCCATTCCTTTATGTTTTGAAAATCAAAAACGCTCTATCCCAAGACAATTTTTATTTCCCCTATGATTTATCTTAATAAGGGAATTTTCCATCTCGAAAGAAAGTTTCTCCTTACCTTTGTCTTCATTGTACATGTTATAGTTTCTATAAATCTAACTCATTTTATTTCAAAGTATAAAATTAGGTTTTATATCTAAAACATCATAATCCTATAAATCCTTAGATATAGGGTATTCTATTTTCAGACATAGAATTCTCTAAAATTCAGACTCCAAATTGTCTGAAATTCAGATTCCGAATTCTCTAAAATTGAGATTCCAAATTCTCTGAAATTCATATTCTGAATTCTCTGAAATTTAGAGTCCAAATTCTCTGAAATTCAGATTCTGAATTCTATGAAATTTAGACTCCAAATTCCAAAAAATTTAGGCTCCGAATTCTCAGAAATTCAGATTCCAATTTCTATGAAATTTAGATTCCGAATTCTATGAAATTCAGATTCTGAATTCTCTGAAATTCAGATTCTAAATTCTTATAAATTCAGATTCAGAATTCTATAAAATTAATATTCCTAAATCTTTAGAATTAATATTACAAATTCCATATAATTTAGACTCTAAATTCATTGGAATTCAGACTCGGAAATCTATAGAATTCAGATTTTTAATTCCATGAAAAACAGAATCCGAATATCCCTGATTTATAGTCATCAGTTGTTTATTTACTTTGACTCTAAACTTTATTTTTCCTTAGACTCCGAAAATTGGATTTGGTTAATAAACCATATATTACTTACCCTTGTTATAGTTATAGAACTATGTCATGCAATCTATTTTCAATTAACCGTTGTTTGAGTGACACATGTACATGTCCCTCTAAGATTCAAGGAAAAATATGACCATTGGAAGAGGGAGTCGGCTATTAAAGAAATCCCTATAAATAGGAGCTCGTTTGAATGATATCATTACCGATCCATCAATATAAATATTACATGCTGTTGAAGTGATTTCTAGCCAGAGACTCTCATGCCTTGTGTGTACTGAACTTCTTGTTCGTCTTGCTTCGTGCAACTCCGATTGTTTCTATGTACAATCATGGGCTCTTGGGGATAGGAAGGTAGAGTTTCCGACTACCTTAATGTTTGTGGAATTCTGGGGATAGGAAGAACAAGGTTCCAACTACCTTAATGTTTGAGGGTTTGAGGGGATAGCAAGACAGATTCTGATATTCCTATTGAGGGCTTACCCTATTGTTGGTAAGAAAGACTTTCTGGAGAGTATAAATCAAGGGAAATTTATCCAAGTTTGTTGGATACTCTTCTTTTTGGGTTAAAAGATTCCATACTTGTTACTTATTTTGTTTCTAGTTTATATTCCACTATATTTTGATAAAGAAATAAACTATAATCTTCTGATACATTCTTTCTCTTTTGTATACTCTGATAATTATGATTCTATATGATTAAAGGTAGAATGTTTTCCTAGTAAACTTTTCTTAAGTATCATTTCTGGAACCATATTTCTAGAACCTAGCATGTTTTTAGAACTAAGATGTCTTGTGAATTTACATTTTTTAACTTTGTGAAACATAGTTTTCCTTAAAGTTAAAAATGAATGTTTTTAAACTTACAAATCACCCCATCTTGTAATTGAGTATCTACATTCATATTTCGATCATACAATTTGTTTCAGAGAAGGACTCTAAATTACATATATTCAAATATATTTTTTCTTCCTCAGTTTTGATTGTTCTAAATATTTTCTTTACTTAATATTTTTATCCTTGTTTATAAACTTTACTATTAACAAGTTTCTGTGGAAAGATAGTTTCTTTTAGATGGAAGGAATGAATTTTTTTATTGACAATATAAATCCTACCATACCACCTATATTTGATAGGAATGATTATGAATATTGATGAGATCGTATGAATACTTTTGTTATTAATACTAGAATGGACAACTTTGTTATGCTTACTGGAGATTACAATATTCTTAATAAGGAATTAAGAACATTTAGTAATCAATAAAAGTTAGAATACCAACTAAAATACAAGGTACGAAATACTTTGTTGTGTTCCATGACCATGAATATATATAGTCAGATTTCTTCTTGTGAAGCATCAAATTTTATTTGAACGAAATTAGAGGTTACTCATTTTGGTACATCCAATTATATAGAAACTAGAAGTGATATTCTTAGAGAAGAATATCATGGATTTTAATTTCCATATGGAGAACCAGTATGCAAGGTACAACAAAGATTTAGGGCTATTGTAAATATCTTACATTCCATGGGTGAGAAAGGCTTAGATGATGAGGAACTTGTGGAAAAAATTATAGATATCATGCCTAATGAGTGAGAATCTAAGATAACATCTATTGATGAGAATAGAAATGTATCTTAGATTACTCTTGATGATATTTTTGGAACTCTTTTTCAACATGAGACAAGAATGAAAAGAGATGCTGACATGAATAAGAGGAAGAATGGCAATAGAAGTGTAGCCTTTACTACTACAAAAGCAAAGACTCGTGAAAGGGTTACTAGATCCAAGTCAAAGAAAGTCACTATTTTATCTAAATCAAGTGAAAGTGAACATTCTGATAATGATCTAGCTAATCTTTCTTGAAGGGTGAAAAATATCATTGGGAAGAAAGACATTCAGTATAGATATAAGAAGATTGAAAGAAATGATAAGAAAGACTCTAAAGTCACTTGTTATGAATGCAAAATAGTTGGACATATATGGCCAGATTATCCTATACTTAAGAAAAAGGATTGAAAGGAAAATAATTCTGAGAGAAATAAAAAGATGTAATAAAAATCCAAATCTAAGAATGTTTTAAAAGGTAATGATACCTGGAGTGCCTATGGTGGAGACTCTTCTGATTAAACCCTAGATTATGAATCTTCTTATCAGAAGAATCTTGGTTTACTAGCCTTAGTACCTATTGAAAATCATTTTCTATTGTCTAAGGTACACAATGTTGAATCTATAACTAATGTATCCTTAAATGAATATTATTGTGATAATATATATTATGAATATTTTGATGAAGAATCTTCTTCTGATGAAGATAATACATTACCTACTTATGAAGAAATGTCTAGGTTTGCTAAAAGTCATGATAATGAAAATTATAAATCCAAGAAAAAGCTCAATAAGGAAAATTATAGAATCTCTATTCTTACTAAGGAAGTGTGAGATCATTCTAAAGATCTTGATAATAAAATTTATGATTTTGAAAGTATTTCAAAAAACCTTGAAGAATTTAATTTTGAGAAGGTTAAAATTTATAAGGATCTTGAAAAAGAAATTTCATATAAAAATATTTTATAGACTAACTCTAATGCTAAAACTAATGTTTTTGAGCATAAAAACATAGTCATTATGCTGAAGTCAGAAACATTTTCCTTGAGGAAGTGTTTGTCAGACTTTACCTTCAGTAAGGAAATCTTTGATAAGATGTATTCCCAAATTCGACTAAACTTAGAAGACCTTAGGAGCCAAGACCTACCTTTCCTTGGTGCAATGGAAGATAAATCATTGTTATGGCATAAAAGGTTATGAAACTGTAATATTAGGAACCTATGCCAACTCTCTGAGAAAAGACTAGTTAAGG
This sequence comes from Viscum album, assembly GCA_963277665.1. Classification (NCBI taxonomy): domain Eukaryota; kingdom Viridiplantae; phylum Streptophyta; class Magnoliopsida; order Santalales; family Viscaceae; genus Viscum; species Viscum album. The sequence goes on along the minus strand of OY728140.1, from coordinate 90,839,883 downwards.
ATCTACCAGAGCATAGATTTGATTCTTCAATAGTTTGGGATCCTTGCCAATTTTTAAAGAAACATATATCAAGCTTTAAATAAATCGGTGAAGTCTCAACTACTGATTCATTACAGTTGGTGCATATGGGTCTTTTTAGACCAACACAAAATGGAAGTATCAGAGGCAAATATTATCTATTTTTTCTTAGTTGATGATTACACTAGATTTATGTGGGTCTATTTTCTAGGAAATAAATCTGAAACTTTTTCTTATTTCAAAATTTTTAGAGACCTAGTAAAAAATGAGAAAAACCTTCCACTGATAACTATTCATATTGATCATGGAGGAGAATTTCGAAATTCTGATTTTGAATCTTTTTGTAGTAGAAATGGAATTACTCATAACTTATCATAAGCAAGAACCCCTCAACAAAAATGGTGTTGTTGAAATAAGAAACCAAGTTCCTCAATAAATAACAAGAACCATGTTGAGTGAATATTCGACAGCTAAACACTTTTAGAATGAAGCTGTAATTACTTCTTGTTATACAATAAATCGAGTTTTGATTAGACATTTTCTTAATAAAATTCCCTAAGAGTTTGGAATGGTAGAAAACCATGACTTTCCTACTTCAATGTATTTGGATGAAGTGTATTCATTCTGAATACTAAAGATAATATACATAATTTTGCACCCAAATTGGACCAAGAAATCTTCATAGGCTACTCCACAAATTCTATGGATTATAGAGTTTTCAATAAAAACACTTATACTATTAAAGAAACAATACATGTTAAATTCGATGAAACTGATCCTTTTTTAAACAACCTAAACCTAAATCTTTTGATGTGTTTTCAAAAAATTGATTATCAATCCTTGATAGAAGATCCTTATGATAATGAAAATGTTAAAGAAAATGTTTCTAAAGAATTTACCCGAAAATATTTCCTACAATATGTTGATGAACAGGTTTTACAAAACCCAAATCAGTTGTTTCTAAAAAATCATCCAAGTGATAGTATAATTGGTGATGTAAATCAACCTGTAAGGACTAGAAGTTCTTTAAGAAATGAAGTAGAACATCTAGCATTCCTTTATCAATTAGAACCAAAATTCACTAATGAGGCTTTAAGTGATGATGATTGGATTAAATCTATGCAAGATGAGTTAAATGAACTCGAAAGGCATAAAGTGTGGACATTGGTTGAAAGACCTTTGTAAAATTTTGTTATTGGAGTTAAATGGGTCTTCAAAAATAAGTGTGATGAAAATGGAATCATAGTAAGAAATAAAGCTAGATTAGTTTCTAAAGGTTATAATAAAAAAAAGTAATAGACTATGAAGAAACCTATTCTCCATTAGCTAGACATGAATCTATTCGTATTCTACTTGAATTTTCAGCATTCTTTATTTTCAAACATTTTCAAATAGATGTTAAATGTGATTTTTATAATGGTTATGTTCAAGAGGAAGTTTTAGTTAAACAAAATCCTTGTTTTGAAGATACAAAACATCTTGAAAATTGTTTCAAACTTACCAAAGATTTATATGGACTTAAATAATCACCTAGAGACTGGTATGATAGACTTATAAGATTTTTGTTACAAAAAAATTATGTTATGGAAAATGCTGATCCAACCCTTTTTATAAATAAAGATAAGAAAAATATTTTTATTATTCAAATTTATATTGATTAAATTATATTTGGTTCAACTCAGGAATCATTAACTAATTCGTTTGTGAATCTAATGAAATATGAGTTTGAAATGAGTGTGATGGGTGAGTTAACATTTTTCATTGGTTTTTAAATTTCTAAAAAACCAAAATAAATATATATATCCCAACATAAGTATATTAAATATATTCTTAAAAAGTATGGTTATTACAAAACTAAAAGTATTATTACTCCTATTGGTACCTCAAATTAACTTGATTTTGATGAAGCTAGGAAACCAGTTGATCAAACCTCATTTAGAGGTATGATAGGAAGTCTACTATACTTGACAGCAAGTCATCCAGGCTTGATGTTTTCAGTATTCTTATGTGCAAGATATCAATCCAATCCTAAAGAAATTCTTTTAAAGGAAGTGAAATTAATTTTTCTCTACATAAAGGGAACCATGGATTTAGGACTCTTTTATACATATGGAAATGATTTTGTTTTAAAAGGATTTTCAGGTGCTGTCTTTGGTTAATTTAGAATGGATAGGAAAAGTACATATGGAACTTATCATTTCTTAAAATATTCATTAGTTTCTTGGTCTTGTAAAAAACAACACTCGTTATCACTTTCCACTGTTGAAACTGAATATGTAGCAGTAGGAAGTTGTTGTTCTCATGTATTATGGATGCAACACACACTCACAGACTATGGTATGAGTTTTACCAGAACAAAAATATTGTGTGATATTACTAGTGTCATTTCCTTAAGTAAAAACCATGCACATCACTCTTGTGAAAAACACATATATATTAGGCATCTCTTTCTTAGGGATCACACACAAAAAGGAGATATTATTATTCAATTTATTGGAACACAAGATCAACATGCTGAAATTTTCACAAAATTATTACCCTCCGATAGATTTGAATTCATTAAAAAGAAGTTAAGAATGATAATGGTACAACAGTCTTCCATATTAACATATTATTGAAACCTATCTCTTTACAATAATAAACTCCATTTCATAGGGGGAGTACATTTTCTTGTTAGTTAAAATTTTTCGTAATGTAAATTTTTTTGTATTCTAAAAGTTTTTTCTATTGAAAATTTTTTCGTAGTAAAAAATTTATCGTAGTCAAAATTATTTCTTAGTCAAAATTTTTCATAATAACTTTTTTGTAATCAAATTTTTATATAAGTTTTTTTGGATTTTCCAGGTTTTAATGTTCTTCAAGAACAATTTCCCTCATCATGAATAATTTTCCTAGCAATCCATAATGTATGTTTTCTTTCTTAAATTTTCATAATCCTCCTTTAAAATGTTGGTATTTTTATCTTGATTAAGAAATATTTTTGGATTCATTTTTTTATTTTCTTAAAATCTGAATGATTATCTTAAAAAACATCAAAGATTGGAACCTACAAAAATCTTTCTTCGGTTATCAACTGAACCGTCAGATTTAATCAGAAGTATTTCAACCATTGGATCATCCATTGATGTTGAACAGTCACCTCAATCACCTATAAAAGGATCCCCATAATGGTTGTCCCACATCGATCTTTAAGCTCTAGCGTGCCGAATCCCTATTGATCTACTTAAGGTCATTCCTAATATTCACGGTTTGCTTAATTCTGAATGTCTATAGAATCCTCTCCTCAGAAAGAGATATCAACTATAAAGGAAATTTGTGAATCGAAGATATACCAAGAAAGGTTGGTTGATCAGAAATTTTATGCTAGGTATGACTCAATCATTTCAAAGAATACAAAACTGAATGGTTGGGAGAACCATTTTATATCAAAACCATGGTCACATGATCATGTCTATCTGGAGCTGTTGATTGAATTTTATGAGTCATCAATTTTTTTCAATGAAGAAGGGAGAAATAAGTTTTCTTTCAAGAGCTATGGGAAGACTTATTCTCTTTCTTACTGCAAGGCAGAATGTTTGATTGGAATTCCTTATGAAGGAGAACCAGAATTATGTACTCACAAATTAGTAGATCTAGTAGGATCTTTTGACAAGGATTAAGATTTAGAGTGTCTTGTCTTGAAAAGTGTGAAGAATATGAAAATTATTCATCTATCTACAAATCTTCGGATTCTTCAGCTATGGGTTCAGGGATTTCTCATTCCGATAAAAGTGAATAAGGATACCCTCAATAAAAGTGATATATATGCATTATATTATTTTGTAAATCTCAGGAAGATCAATTTAGTGAAGTATGTTTTGTTAATAATTGGGAATATACAGAATGGAAATATGATGTCTCAAATTATCATGTATCTGGCTATACTCTAAAAAATTATTGTTCATTGTCTTTAGTCATTTAAAATTACTTGCAGTTCCAAGCCAAGGAATTTCAAAGTAATGTTGTTGAGTGATCATACTCTAAGGGGAATGAAAGGTGGATTTTCTAGTGATTTAGAATAATTTGGTGATTTTTCAGAAGCTAAAATCATATCTCTAACAAAGAAACTGAAGGTAGATGAATCTTCCAAGAAGGTTTGAAAGAAGAGGAAGTCCAAGGAACCGGAAAAGAAAGGAAAAATTCATGTGGCTAAGTAAACTCAGTCAGCACCATCGAATCCAAAGAAGAAAAAGGCTTAGCCAAATGATGTTGTAGCTAAGTACAGAGAAGGAAAGATGAAGATGGAGGAAGGGGATCCTAAGTTTGTCTTCAACCCTGCTATGGAAAAATCGTTAAAGATAAAGGCTGTTGAGAACATGAAAAGAAATAGAAAGAGAAGAAGAAAAGGGAGAAGTTGTATGAAGCTGAAATTGTACAATCACTTCTCAAGGATGCTAAGAAAGAATCTGAACAAATCCAAGTGCCATAATCATTTTTGATAGAATCACTTCTTGAGACTCTGAGAAAGAAGGTGGTGATTCCAGATCCAAAACAAGAAGAAGAAATTGTTCATGAAGAAGAAGAGGAAATTAAAGAAGAACATGAAGAAGAAGAAGGGGATGAAACTAATGTTATCATAAATAAAGTTAAATATTACCATGAGAAGGAATGTCCCTCGGTAAAATTATCGATCTGGACTTCCCTAGCCAAATCCTCAAAACATTCCATTCTAGGGAATGAAGAGAAGGATCAAGAAGAAGTAAAAAAACCAATTTAATATGAAAGAAGTAATCATGATTTCATTCATCCAGAAGATCATGTGGCTGAAGATGAAAAAGATGATGTTGAGGAAGAAAAAAAATTTCAATTATCAGATAGTGAGCATGAATCTCCTAAACCAAAAGATATCATTCAGAGAGTTAATAAGGGAAAGTAGGTGTTGGTCCATACTCCTAGAAAATCTATACTGAAAAAGAAAGATGATGGTACTTCGTCGAAGAGGAAAGATGTAGAGTTAGAAAAAGAACCCTCAACAACCAAACTTTTTGATTCAGAATCATCTCCCCTTGGACATGATTTTGTGGTACAATCTTTGAAAAATCTAGTTAGAACTATTCCTTTATTTCTGAGTATAGATTCATTGAGTCAATTTCTTTTTAATTCATCCAATCAGAAATCAGATTCAATATCAATGATCATGGATAGATTTGTCGGACTTGAGGCAGATTTTAAAATCTTTCTCATCGTCTATGAGGCTCATAAAATCTCATGAAAGAATATTAAAAGCTGGTCAAGGAATACAGTCGAAGTTTTGAGAGCTTTTGATAAATTTCAAGATAATTTGAAAGTTTCCTTTGACACCGAAGATAGGAATATTAATGATATTACTAAGAATTTTGAGGAATCTCTATGTCTCGAATACACTTCTCAGATGGAGTATGTTAAGGATCTAAATGGGAAGCTTAATTATGTGGCTATGAATTGGAAGAGGGAAAGGGATCTCAGGAAAGAATTTGAAGAGAAGCTTGTTAAGGAAGAAGAAGTGTTGAAAGCTCAAGCAGAATGTCTTAAGGCTCAGGAAGAAAAGATTAGAGCCTTAGAGAAGAAAAGTGAAGATCAATATCGGTTGCTCAAGTTCATGAAAGAAGATCATAAGGAGCTCAAGAATCTGAAATCTATTGTAAAGAAGTTAGTGCCAATGGAGAAAGAAGGATAATGTTTTTTTAATTCCGTTCTTTTTTGGAATTTATTCCTTGTAAAAATTCATTCAATCTTAATGAAATTCTAGTTTTCCTCTATATATTTTCTTGTTTTGTACTAATTTTTTTGGTACCATCCATTTTTTTCCATTACCTCTATTTATTTTTGAAAATCACAAAGGGGGGGGGGGAAAGGAATAGAAAAAATAATACTAATAAAGAAGATATTTATGTAAGTAATGGGGAGTTCATCTAAGGGGAAGTTTTTACCAAAGAATATTATCGTATACAATCAAATGAAATATATCATTCAATAAATCAGGAATACAATCATTTGGGATTTGAAAACCAAAGGGGGAGTTAGTTGTATTCTCTTTGATCCATAAGTAAAGGGAGGTATGATTTTATTTTCAAGTCCATGAAAATTATAAGTCCTTATATTATTATTTGAAAGGATGATTGTGATTTCCAAAAAGGGGGAGATTGTTGAGTCAATAAGGATTCCTTATGACTTTTTGATTCCATTATGTTTTGAAAATCACATACACTCTATCCCAAGGCATTTTTTTTATTTCCCATATGATTTATCTTAATATAGAAATTTTCCTTCCCCAAGGAAATTTTCTCATTACCTTTGTTTTCATTTTTCAAGTTATAGTTTCTCTAAATCTAAATAATTTTTTTTCTAAGGGTAAAATTAGGTTTCATATCTAAAACCTTATAATCCTATAAATCATTAGATATAGGGTATTCTATTTTTAGACTTAGAATTCTCAGAAATTCAGACTCATAATTATCTAAAATTCATGTTCTGAATTCTTTGAAATTCAGATTCTGAATTCTCTGAAATTTAGATTCCGAATTCTCTGCAATTCAGACTCCGAATTCTCTGAAATTCAAACATTAGATTCTCTGAAATTCAGACTCTGAATTCTTTGAAATTCAGATTCTGAATTCTCTGAAATTTAGATTCCAAATTCTCAGAAATTCAGATTCTAAATTCTCTAAAATTCAGATTCTGAATTCTCTGAAATTCAGATTCTGAATTCTTTATAATTCAGATTTTGAATTCCTTAGAAATCAGACTACAAATTCATTGGAATTCAGACTCCAAAATCTATAGAATTGAGGTTCCAAATTCTTTGAAAAAAGGAATCCGAATATCCACGATTTGTAGTCTTCAAGTATTTATTTACTTTGACTCCGAACTTTATTTTTCCTTGGACTCAAAAAAAATTGATTTGGTTAAGAAAAAATATTTTACTTACCCCTATTATAGTTATGAAATGATGAATGCAATATTTTTCTAATTAACCATTGTTTGAGTGACATGTGTAGAGGTCCCTCTGAGATTCAAGGAAAATATGATCGTTAGAGGAGGGATCCAGCCATTGGAGAAATGCCTATAAATAAGATCTCATTTGAACGAGCTCATTACAGATCCATCAATCTAGACATTACATGCTACTGAAGTGAGTTATAGAGAGAGAGACTTACATGCCTTGTGTGTACTGAACGTCTTGTTCAGCTTCCTTCGTGCGACTCCAATAGTTGCTGTGTACAATCGAGGACTTCTGGGGATAGGAAGACAGAGGTGCCGACTACATTAAAGTTTGAGGACTTCTGGGGATAGGAAGGCAGATGTGCCAACTATCTTAAAGTGTGAGGGCTTGCAGGGATAGGAAGACACATTCCGATATTCCTATCAAGGGCTTACCCTAGTGCTGGTAAGACATACTTTCTTCAAAGTATAAATCAAGGGACCTTTATCTAAGGTTGTTAGATACCCTTATCTTTAGGTTAAAATATTTTATACTTGTTACTTAATTTTTTTAAATTTTATATTCCACTGTATTTTGATAATGGAAGAAAGTATAATCTTCTTTTACTTTTCTTCTCTTTGGTATACTCTGATAAGTAAGATTCTATACGCTTAACGGCTGAATTTTTTTCTTGTAAACTTTTCTTAAGTTTCATTTCTAGAACCATATTTCTGGAACCTAGAAAGTTTTTAGAACTAAGAGGTCTTGTGAATTGACATTGTCTATCTTTGTTAAACATTGTTTTCCTTAAAGTTAAAAACAAAAGTTTTTAAACTTACAATTCACCCACTCTTGTAATTGAGAATCTACATTTATATTTAGATCCTACAATATCTTATCTATTGAGTTAATCTATAGTTCCATGAAATCTAGATTAGATGATCTGCTAAACAACCACTTTCATTTATACAAAAAGTAATCAATGGTCAGTTTATCCTTCTTGGGTCAAGGAAGATGTTCCAAATGGTTCAGGATATTGTTTATATCATAGGATAGCTAATTATTCCTCACCACAAAGTTTAATACTTCATCTCCAATCACATTAGGAATTTCATTAGAGTAATTTTTACCTTTCCCTCACATGGGTTGTTTTTATAATTTCTCCTAATTCCAAAAAAAATCTAAAATATAAAACATTTGAAAAATATATAAGTATAAAATTCATGAATAATTAATTTATTCCTATATTCATATTAATCATCAATTAATATATTTTAGGATCAATATTTTTATTCTTTATCTCAAACTATGATTTTACAATCATGTAATTTAATTTTTTCTAATATTAAATGAAATAATTACTTTAGCTATATATCCTTCATAATGGTCTGTATAGAGTTTGTGATTAACAGAAGCATATACCTCAGGATTTTCAAATCCATTGTTTAATAAATCCTTTTCTCATACACCAGGTGTAGATCAAGTTAATACCAAATTCACCATTTTTTGGATGATTACCCCCTAGTACAACTATTTAAGAGCCACATCTACTTATAATATCTAGATAGAGATTTTATTTCAATAAACCCACACGATTTTATACTTCAAACAAGCATAGAATTTTTACTTATACTTAGACTCATCCTTATGGTTTTCACTAACATTTTCATATTCTTATCCCAAATTAACTAAACTATCTCCTATTACCAATCATCGTAACACCAAATTTTTTACTCGAATGTTTTATCATTTTTATGATAGATAACATGATAGTAATACATTAAAGGATTTAAACATTTAGTATCTTAGGAAAATTTGGATCATATATCACATTTAAAAAATAAAACCTAGAAATTATTTAAATCCTACTTCTATATCCTCTAAAATATTTCACATTCTCCTTATAACATATAATCTCTTAAAGATATACATCAAAGAAATGGGTAAGCTAAAAGCCTGGTAAGGGTATGGATGACATAAAAGGAATAGAATACATGAATCAATAATACATTGGTGAGCATAATAATCACAATCATTTCATAAGAATGGGATCGTATTCATAAAAATGAAGGAATGATTTTTTAATGTCATGTAATGTGGAATATTAATAATAGTGAAACATCTTAACATTGTGGATAAATACTATACATATTTTTGAACAAAGAAATCATCATTTACATTCTTAATATATGTACATAAAAGATAAAATCATGATTCTAAACAATTATAGAATCTTGTTCACATGTAATACACATAATTTCATGAGAAATATCAAATTAGATAATTCATTGGATGGATATATATTTATGGGTCCACCTTCCACATCATAAAGTTCTCATAATGATTAATTTAACATATAATGTTAAATAAGTATAGTAAGGAAAAAACAATGTAAATGAATATATTTCATAAAGGTTTCATAATGAATTTATTGATATAAAAACTTTGGGGTTACCAAATAAACAAGGGAGATCATACTTTGTTATAAAATATCATTGTTCATTGAATATGAAACAACTCAAGAAGAGTCAAAGATGTGTTTTGAAAAAATTAATCCTTATTGATAAATCAATTAATTTGTATTATGATACTTTTAGAAAGATAAATTTATGTATATACCTAAAAAAGAGGAATAATATTTAAAAGACATTTTTATGATATATTATGAAAATACACACCGAAATCAATGGGAAATAGTTGATAACCCAAAATTTAATTGTTGGGTTAAAGAATCCCCATACCTTAAATCTCACTTCATTTTGTTGTTTTTTCTCCGCTGTAATAATAAACTCATGTTTATTAATACATGGAACCAGAGGTGATTTATGCTAATTTTTTACTATTTAAAAATTATAATAATTGGATTATATTTATTAATTTCAATTGTTAAAGGTGAAACATTTTGATATCACACTTTCATTAAAATAGCCCATCTTTATTAGAGTTTAACAATATGGCATAATAGCTACTCATACATTATTTAGATTAACTTAAGACTAATGGAATTTAATTTATCTTTACATTTATATATTATAAATAATTTATTACTATCACTCATAATGGTGGTCATAATAAAATAATTGGCAACGCCTTGATTGGAATTTAACCAATTGTTGACAGGACATTATCAAAATAAGATCAAAGAGAAGTATGAAGTATAAAAACAATGTAATTATATTTATTATTTATTGTTTATGTCATTAATATATTATCAAAATACTACTAAATAAATATTTTGAAATTTGAGTTTGAAATGAATTGGGAAAACAAACAATAAAAGTGGAAATGGGAAAGGAAGTAGACGGAAACTCATACTTTTATCGGTGTTACTTCGTTTCTATGGGAAAACACTTGTTTTCTTTGAGTTTGTTTACTCACAAACAACCCTAAGGATTCTGAAGGAATTATTAGATGGGATTTTGGTAGAAAATTTTATTTATTAAGTGTAAGTGAATTGATTTTCTATGGGGAGGAAGATGAGTTATTTATACTTTAGGAGAGGGGTATTTCTAGGAGAAAATATTTAATAAAATATAATATTCAAGGTAAAAAATTGAATAGTAAATTTTTTGATAGTATGACATACATTCAAAAAAAATACATGATTTGAGGAATTTAAACCATTTTATAATGTTAATTTATTGTTTTAATGTATTTGAAAGGAGAAAAATGTAAAAAAATGTATGTTTAAAGGTACACTTTAGACTTTTAGACATTGGAAATTACATTTTAGGTTTGGAAATTTTTTTATATTTTTCAACGACACATATATCTTAACAAATTTATTTAAAAAATTCCAAATTAAAATTTCTTAATTCTTAATTACAACATCATTTTGTCATAAAACATGTGGTATTTAAAAAAAAATTATTATTCACTATGAAAATTGACGTTTCTTAGAAAATTATCAAACTCCAACCATTGGGAAATATTGAAATTAGGGTTCCATGAATGAATTATATTTTATAAAAACATTTTTATAATATAGTAAATTTTTATTATTAAAATAAAAATTATGATTCTATGAAAATATATAAAAATAAATATAATTTAAAAAAGTTTTTATAATTACTATGAGTTTTATGTATTGTTGTTTTTATGGAATTTTAATATTTATATTTTCATAAAAACTAATAAAAAATATAATCTAAGTTAATTTTTATTTCGCTAAGTCAAATTATTTTTCCAATGGTGAGGTTAGTATTTCTAACAGTCAGGATACTATTCCCAATCGGTATGTTACTATTTCTTGGGGTCCCAATACTATTACAACAATCATATTTCCTCCTATAAATATGGCTTCTTTATTTTTTCAATATTCAAAAAAAGTACTCCAAATGTTATATATTTCCTTTTCTAATATGTCAATTATTTTAATAATATTCTGTTTCTTTTTGATAGTTTTAAGCATTGGGATATGATTATAACAGATTGAAAAGACCCAAAACTTCCAATTTTAATTTTCTTATTTTATATTTTATATCCCTTTATAATGACTGTAAATTTAATTGGTTTAGTTACTGAATAATTTAATTAATTTCATTAATGAAATAATTTTTTGGTTTCTCAATGTGATGTATGTGTTTAATACCATACAATATAATATATTACACACTTATTCAGGATAAAAATCACTAATAAAGTCTTGGTCATTATAGTAATAAAAAAGGTTAATATAAAATTCTTCCATAAAATATATAAATTTAATATAATATGGTTCATATATTTTTATAAGTGATGTATTATAATATATTGGTATATTTTTAAATTTAATATAATTTTACTCAGTATTCTCATTTTTATTATAAAAATTTAATGATAATAGTTTACGTTTAATATTATTATAATGATTAATATTTTTCCAAAATCATAGAAATTGAGTTATTTTATTATTATATTATATTAAATCATGAAATATTTTTTATGAATATCAATTAAAGGAACAAGTGAAAAATAAAATATCATCATTCACTTATGTAGCGTAAAACTACCTTGAGTGAAACTATATTTTTTATAGAGTTTTAAATATAAGAGATAAGATAGTTGATATTAGAGTTTTATTAATCACTAATTTATATTAAATACTATTTTTAAAAGTCATTTTTATTAACTAATTAATGATATATAATGTGTAAGGGGAGAATTGAAATGGAAATACAGGTTTTTAAACTCATACCTCGCACCTTGATTCCCCTCTATTGGATTGAGGCTAAAGCCTTAGAAAGACATACATTTCATCACACTAGGGTCATATAGACATTGATAAGTGAGTTTAAGATGGTATTTTATTAGATATGTTTTTAAAAAATAAATTTTTTAGGTGAGGATAATTGAGGGACGGAGGGGTTTTTATATAGTCTAGGGGGAGGACTATTTTAGAATACGGCTTTTATTATTTTGTAATTTAGGAAAAATACATTGAATAATTTTGATTGGGATGAAATTTATTTGTTATTTATTAAAAAATGAGTTTTATTTGACATTCATACCAATACCGAAATTAATTATCTTCGAAACACGTATGTAAAGGTAAAGAATCAAAAATAGTTTTTGACTAAAATAAAAAATTACTTCGAAATCAAAAAATCAAATTTATGTTTATAAATTTAATATATTACATTTGAATGAATTAATTCACTATTTAAATATAATTTAAGACATTAAAAAGTTTCTATAAATTTATGTATATTATTTATGTAATGATGATGATATAAAACATACAGTATTTGTGAAAATTATATTATTAACTATCTATAAATAATTTTTTTATTTCAGAAAAATACAAAAAATCCACCCGAATCAATTTTCATTTGTTGGATTCAAAAAAATTATTTCCATTTTATAAAATTAAGATAATAAATATAAGAAATTTATTATTTAAATAAAATCATACAATATATAATAGAATAATTTTTTAAAAAATATACTATTTATTTTACCACGAGTGATAACATTTCTATTTAATATTATTAAGAAAATATTATATGACGGATAGTTATTTACTATATATATTTTAAATAAATTATGATTCAAAATTAGATAATTGTATTTTATTATAAAATTGTGATGAATAAGCTAAAAAACACATTGTTAAAAATAAAACATATAAGTATTCTATGTTATATAATTTGGGAATTCATTTTAAAAAAATTGTAATATTTATCTTTGTCATTATTATTAATTTTATATACTATTTTTTTTGAATTTTACTATTCTAACCATTATGTTTACCATTTCAAAGGTCAATTATTATTCCTAACAGTTTTATACTATTCTAAGAGCCATATACTATTCCAATGATAATATAATTAATTTAAATTATGTAAATACTTCCCATTTAATTTAATATTCATTAACATATCATTTTTATAATGTTTATATATATATATATATTTTAAATTCCAAACTTTTTCTAATTTTTTATTTTAATTTTACAGTATGCTTCATATTTGAGATTATTTTAGTGGAGCAGTTGGGGTTTGGTGTAGAGGTTACCACCATGTAATCTTGAAAAAAAGTCCTGGGTTCAAATACAGGTAGGGTAGGATTTTCATATTTATTAAGTAGTACTGTATAATGTAAATTAGTTGTAATATATCAAAAAAAAACTATTCTACTAGATTGGGTGTTCATGCCATATAATTGGTTCTTCAGGCCACAAGGCCTCTAAGAAATCCATGGGATTTCTAGTCACGAGTACTATGAGTTAAATAAATATTTAATTACTTTATGAAATAGAGCCTCGATCCATGAAAATGATCATTTTTACCATACAATAGAATCCTCTGGATGATGGATCATAGGAGTATAAGCCACAAGGTGAAAAAAATTACTCTTGGGACTAAAAAAAGAGATATGAAACCATCCATCAGCCCATGTAGCTCCACCCAAAGGCACTATAAGCTATTAGAAAAATTAGGTGGTGTGGTGATGGTGACATAAAGAGTTGTTGGGGAGGGACTATTCTGGTTTAGTCTAGTCATAATTATTTAAAGGTCATTTACCCTGGAACATGTAACTTATACTTTGTTCCACTAGGATTTTGGGTAGAGTAAGAGTTCACTCTCAACCACGTTAAAACTGTATGATTATACTATAATTAAAAATACTGAATTTGAAGGTTAATTTTAGGGTATTGTGATACACTAGAATATTATGTTCCAGTTTTTTAATTACATGGGTTTATTATCCCATTAAATGTTTTTTAATATTATAGTTCATATTTATACTTCAAATGTAATTTTTTTACGGATGAAATAAAATTAAATTTGTTTTATTATGTCATGTATAATGTTTATATAATATCTAATATTACTCATATATTTATAAAATTAAATATTTGATATTTAATTGTCTTTGTTAGTCACATTACCTAACATTTAATGACATCATCCTAAAACTTTATACTTAGACAGTAATATGTAAGTACATGAGGGTAATTCTAATTCATCAAATCCTAAGGTTCAAAAGTGTCTTATTCAGGTTATGATTTCTCTATAAGACTTTGATAAGATGAGTGGTTTTTTTTCATATAAAATATCCTCAATGATCCAATATTTCCATTGGATGATCATTATAGAATAAACCATGCTTTAACTGTACCAACCCTATATTTAGTACATGTTAAGTATCTGATATGTACTTTCTTGAGAGAGATACATCGAATGCATCATGCACTAAATAAATTTTTCATTAATGGATAATATGATATGCCACAACCCCAATGTGATAAAGAATCTAAAAGGGGACTATATACATAAGATATAACACACCCATATTCCCAAATATTTACTCAATTCCATAAAAATATTATATGTAATAAATTTTCATTAATGTAAAACTCTAAGTCTCATAAATGTTTATCAATATATACATTCTTTCTAAATTGAGTCATCTTGAGGTGTTGTTGAATGAATTGGACCTTTTCAATCACATCTTATAATATTTATAGTCATAATATATCTCTTTTTCATTCTTCAGCCTATTAGGTTGGAGTTATATCTTTCTCAAAATAAATGTAATCATGTAGATCCATATGAATTCATGAGTAGAAGCTTTTTCTATGTGATAAATATACCCAATAAATATATTTATCACATCCTTATTTGAGTTATAAAGATAAATCTCTTATCATTTACTATATATTATTAATGGTCCATTCATATTGATAATTTTTTAAGGATGATATATTTTTTTGAATATCCTCTTTGTGTTTAATCATTTATAAAGGCTCCAATATATCATTTGGGTGAACCTTAGATCCAAATTTGATATAATAGATACTGGATGTCCATGTAGCCTCAACAATCATATGGTATATATATTGGAATATTTATCATGTGATAATTATTAAAAAATGGAAATCAATTTAGAATCCAAATAAGATTACCTATAGAAACCAATATGGAATTGTTTCCTTTATATTCCTTTTGATAACATGTGATAGATTTCACGGTGATGTGATCTCACTTCCACGTTGGTATGGGTAATGGTTTCATCACCCCTATTAATTTTGTCATTATACCTTATCTTTTTAGTATACCATGTACTTGGATGTATATTTGGTAATATCTACCATTGTATTATCATAAAATGGAATCAAAGATATTTTATACACCCTTTCTCTTCCTAGGTTGAGAGAGAATGTTGAGATATGATAATCATCCAATATCTCATTTATCTACAACATAGATGCTATATAAATATTTTTCCTATAAATTTTATCTCTATATTTATCTATGTTTAACTCTTATATTTTCCCATTCAATAATGATCTTATCTTCCTTCTTATCTCAATAACATCCCTTTTATCACGCTTAATATTCTCCTCAGTGGATAGTTAAGAAATCCTTTGAGAATGGAATGATGTATTTCCTTCATTTATGATTTCCATTTCCATCCATTGTATGTCTACTAATATTGAATTCATTTTCATCCTATTAGTGGATATAGTAAAGAAAATTATTGTATTTAAATAATATACTAAATTATTTTATTTTATATGATTTTAATGAATAGATTAGTTATTTTCTTTGATCATATTGAACCAACATTGTTTATTTATTTTTACCTCCTTCTATATAATTATTTACTACCTAATTGTTTTTGATCAAAATAGATATCATAATTTTCTCTAGAAAGATAATGCCCCTAAAATTTCAAAGAAATAATTAGCACATTCAAATATAAATCTTTATGATGGTAATGATTTCTATTTACTTTCTACTATCTTGAGGAATATTCTATCACATTATCATTTTTGATGAGCACAAAACCTACGAAATTAATTAAACAATTGTAAAATATAAATAATACTTCCCCATATGAGTGTATTGTAAGAAATTGTTTTGTGGTTTTACTCTTAATTAACTCATTGAATATATATTCACATTTTCCTTTATGGATAATCCTTACTCATTTTAATGTTATCTTAGTTGGCGGGATTTAAAATTATGAGAAATGTTTAATAAACCCTTAGCAGCATTTAACTAATATATGGAAAATATGTATATGTATAACTATTTTTATTCTAGGAAATTATTCAACCACCATAGTTTTTAAATGGTCAAAAAACATCCCATATATTAGTTTGACAGTCCATTTGAATGTGAATTTAACCATCCAAAATCCATATTTACTATACCTTTCTTAGAACTTATAATTTTGAAATTATTTTAAACAATTATCATGTTTTATTTATGACCATCCATGATTTGGGAATATATGAGAATTAAATCAATAAATACCATAAAAATTTGACAATGTAATATGTAAAGTCTTTTTTCATAATTTCCATGAATATTTATAGAGAATTAGTTACTCAAAAGAGGATCAACATAAAATTATAGTGTTTGTATATTTTATATATGCTAGTATTTAAAATATAATTATTTTTAACTTTAACTGATTATAACCCTATCAAAGACCAATCTTTGATAAATACTGATCCCCATGTAATTGATGAAAAATTTAATCAATCCATATTATAGGATACTTTATCTCTATCATTATATTTTGAAGCTCATGATAACAAAACCATAGAAGCTTTAAACCATCATTTTTCTTATAGTTTCTTATCAAACAAATCCAACTTCATGGGGGACATTTTCTAAGGTCTCTTTTTTGTGGGAAAATAACTAGGAATAAATTTACAGAGAAATAAACATCTCAATAAAGAGGAATACTAAGAAAATCTTCATGGAATACATAGAACTATTCCCTTAAAATGTAAATGTATTAATGGAAAATATTTTGTACTATATAAATAATACAATTTAGATAATCTTACTCATATGTTTATAATATCCATGCTTGAGAATGATTTTTCAAATTACTTCCTTAATTATCATTGTATTTGTTTTATAATCATAGAATGGTTTAGGATATAAAAAGTGGTTTAACTCCCCTAGTATTTGATATTTTTTACAAATATGGGTAATCAATATTATCTAAATGTAGATTCAAATTTTACCAAATGGACCGTAACTATATTTTTATGATGATTTATCCAAGAAAAGTTATTTTATGAAGAGTAATATACATGAGATACAATGTTCGAACCACATAGTGTTTTTACTGCTCGATAAAAATATATATCTTGAGGTGATTATTGAATGTTTATAGAGAACTTTAATGATGTGAAAAAATTTATAAAACTTTGATCAAATATGACATTTGAAATTCATTAATAGATAATATGCATACATTTTTCTTTTTTGATTCTGATTATAATAATTTACAAAACCATAATAAGGGTAGGGATGAGAATAATTAAGATGATAATCTTATAAGAGAGAAATTATTAAATTAAAAAAATAACTCATTAATTACATATAAATCCTTGATTAAGTCTTTTTAAGTAAGAAACTTGGTTATTTTGGGTGCATTTTACAATAGGTTCTCTAAAATAATAACCAAAAAAATAGCTAGGCTAATATATAATACCAAATATACTATCTAATTGTCCATAGACTTACAATTAAATAATTCATAACATAAATATCAATAAAATACAACATTTTTTTTTATTTTTAATGTATTTATTTAAATTTATACATCACCAAACATCTATAAATCAATAACACAATATTTTATTCCCATATTAATCAATTTATCTTAGATCTCACTATACTCTTATTGGTGCATGGGATAACATGGGGAAATATATATAAGAAATGGTAAGAAAAAGAGCCTTGTATATTTGTAGAAAAGGATAATGATGGGGTGAAATAACATAATATCCAATAATCATAGAATGTAATAGTAAAGTAAGGATCATAAAAAATCACATAAAAACAAGTAATAATATTCAAATATCATAGGAGCATATTAAACATTGGGAATTATAAAATGTTGATCAATATCAAGGAATACAATTATAAACAATGGTTATGGATCATGTCTAATGAATAATAACATTATGGATGAGGTTTAATATACTTGTCCTAGGAATAAAATTATTTACTACGAAAACTCCAACTAACCCACACATAATGATATCGATGAACCTTACTTGACCACACAAAAACATAATTACCTAATGATATATACATTATTACCTAATTTATTAGGAGTATATATAATTATATACACACTTATAGTCATCACATTCTATACATATGTGTTCCACATAGAATATAAACATAAATAAATCATAAACATGGAATAAAAAGATGATGAACAGATGACTAATATAATATGTCTATTAATTATTAACCATCTATCTGTCATATTGTATACCTTGATCATAAGAAATTTATGGATCATGGAAATTCATTTTCAATTAAATGAGAATTGTTTAAAAAATATATCCCATTGTTAAGGAAAAATCATAAAACATATGATGGATAAGTAATGAAATAAAACACTTTTATTAAACTTTAAGGAAAAGTGAAAAGTAGCCTTTAAAATGGATAAGATAATAGGGTTTCCATTAATAAAAAAATAATCCAATATATATTATGATAAAATAAGGATCTTTTTCCTCAAAAATCATAGAGATAAAATACTCTTTATAAGAGTAGAGTGACATATGAATAATTTTTGGATAAAAGAGAGAAAATTAAAAAATTACATTATATGATTCATAAGGTTTTATTTGAGAAAAATTTAAAATAGAAATATAATGGAATGAAAAAAATTAAGAGTTATAAAGAATAATGTAAATAAACTTAGATTATTTACAATTGAAGATATATACACAGATAGGCATAGAGTGAAAGAGAACATATCTTCAAAAAATAGGAAAGAAACCCTTACCCTGTGTCCTACATTTCTTCAGAAACTCAAATAACTTCATAAATAGTAATGATTAATTCTTTAATTATTTTATTCATAACTTTTTTGAAATTTATTTCAATTATTTATAATACATTATTCTCATGTTTCATTAATTTACTACATATATATTTTCCATGTTGAAAATTTTGATACTGTTCAGTTCATGGTCCAAAAAACACATTTATGTAGTGCTAATAGGATAATTTCATTTCACAATGGTTTTATAAGACATAATATTTTGATTTAAAATTATTCAAATAATTATTTATGTTATGGACTTCAATAGATAATTATAGAGTTACAATTCAAGGAATATTTCTCCTAATGTTTTTTTTTTGTTTCAAATTGACAATAATAATTAATATTTAACATCAATATTGTCAAGAAAAATTTCTAAATAATAATAATAATAATAATTTTGTTAAATTATTATGTTATATTAATTTGTTTTGTAAAATTTTAAGAATATCAATGAAATACATACATTAAAAATATTATATCAACATTCACTTAAGCAATGTAAAACCCCAATGGGTGAAATGATAATTTAAGAGTGTTTTAAATGGAAAATATAAACATGTTGATGTTAAGGTTTACAAAAATATTAATTTATATTAAATCCTCTATCTTAAGGTTAATTTTATTGACTATGTGAAGTTATAGAATGGTTAATGGGAGAACTTAATTAGAAACAAGAGTTTGGAAACCCCTATTTTACCCCTTGATTGAGCACATATGGATTTAACCTAAATCTACCAGAAGCGGGATATTTGGTCACAAAATAGTAGTAGGGGCGTGGATACGGGAGTTTAGAGAGGGAATACTTTCAAAAAGTAATTTTGGAAGAGGGTAGAAAAGGGTAGAAGAGTGGTGTTATATATCCAACGAGGAGGTGTATTTTTGAATGTTGTATTTTCATTTTTAACTTTTATAAAAAATATTATGAATAATGTTGATTCCAATGATTTTTATTGGTTTAATATTAAATAATGTAGATTTATTTTACCTTAAAACTAAACAAAACCAAATGGAATCTTAAATGTAATTAATTAAAGGTAAATAGTAAAAAGTAGTTTTTACGAAGATAAAATACAACATAGTCCTAAAAAAATTTAAAATAGGTTTATAGATTTAACCTATTAAATTAAGATGATTTATTTTATTCCATAAATACATTTTAGGTTATTTATAAATTTTTGAGTAATATTATATCATTATGATGTCATAAAACATGTAGTAATCATAAAAAAATTGTTTTCTACCAATAAATATTTCTTTCCATAATCATATAAGTAAATAATCCTAAGATTATTTTGACATGGTTTCAAAAAATGAAATTCAAATTATCAGATTAAAATTATAAATATTCAAAATTTAACATTTAAAAAATTCATATAATATTTTAAAAAATAATTATATTTTGAAATAAAATCATCTTTTCCATGTGTGATTAAATTTCTAGTTTTTTTATAATTTTAAATTTTAATAAAATATATTTTCATTTATAAAAAACTTTTTAACTAAAAAAAAGTTTCAAAATTAGATAACTAAATTTAATAATAAAAAATTAAATTTTCCAACATAAGTAAAAAAAATTATTAGAATTTTTACGTATTTTACTCTTAAGATATATTATTTGAGAATTAATTTTATACAATTATAATATTTATAGTTACTTATTTTAAAACTTTGAAAATACTAATTTTGGGAATTATTCTATAATCATCAGTCTATTTTCAATTACAATTTTCATTTATCATTAGTGAAAGTCACATATTATTCCAACAGTTATATAATCAATACACTTCCATTAAATACTTTTCATTTCCTTTATTATTTATTCACTATTTTTTTATATAAAATAATTTATATTTATTTTTAAAACTCCCATCCTGTTTCAAATATATTATTTAATTTTTATGGTTTTGTTCATATTTGTGATAATTTTAGGGTTCCAAGATGCACGAGAAAGATAATTTCATGTATTATTAATGACATGTGTTTATTTTCCATTTTTATTTTTATTAATTATATGTATTATATTAATACATAAAATGTGATGTTTTATGCTAATGAAATTAAATGATGTTTGTATTATTTAACCATGCATAATATTTATTCTATATATTATACTGTTCACATATTTAAGGAGAATAATTTTTCATATCCATAACTTCATGGTCATTATAGTGTATATACCTTGATACAAATAGTAATAAATAATTTATAATGGAATATTTACCCATCCATTATTTTTTCAGTATTGTCTTCAAAACATCCTATCATGCGACCTGATACACTAACACACAAATTATATAACACCAAGTTGATACACATTTATTAGAACACAACAACAGTGTCGAAATTTACATAAGAACTTATTTATAAGAGATAATAACATTCATTATCATGGGATGAACATTTATTTATTTAATGAAAATTAAACATCCCTTAAAAATAACATAGCTTATAACTCGAAAAAAATTAAATCGAGGGGTAAAAACCCAATATTAAACTCAATATAACCATAAGAAGTTTTTTATTGATGTCATTTTTGATTTAAAATTTACTATTTTTCCCTTTTTATGACTTGTGATCATGAAACATAGAAATTAGTTGAGTCTCGTTTGAAGAAAAAACTAGGTTAGTACAACCTCTTCACCTTTAAACTTTTTTTCCTTCATTAAAATTGAAAAAACTAGAGTTGCATAACTAGAAATCTCATAAAAAGATCTTGTAGGGGAATCAACCCATACCTACTCAAAATTAATCCATCTAGGGATGTAAAATATCTAAGAAAACTCATGTCACAACTTATTTGCTAAACCATTTCCTTTTCTACTACTTTTAACCTACTAATATTCCATGTATTTCTAATCCCCTTTAGGGAAAATTTGTATCAAGACCATTATATTTAAGTCCTCAGCTAAAGAATAAGATTATTTTATGATACTCTATTTAATATTCAAAACCAATGACCTTTCCATCATTAAGTCATCTATCTAGATAGAAAAAATTGAGTACCACAAACTGTAACACCCCAGGTAAATAAAGAATATGACATTTTCATATTTATCCATATTTGTGAATAAAATATTAATATGACTTTAAAGGGGACGCTATGCTCGATGGCGTACCCAACACGCAACAACGGGTTTTCTTGGGAATCTTACGTTGCACTCTAATAATAAAATAATATTATTTTAAATGGTAGTTAACATGTAGCCGTTGTAATGGCGGGAATGGATAGAAATTACTAAAATATTATTATATATGTTCTTAAATGTTTTTACATTTATACAATAAAAGATAAAGGCTTAAAATACGGAAAGAATTCAATTTTAGGCGTATATGCCCTAGTTTTCACTAAAGGTTCACTTATCACCTTTTGATGGCGAACCATCATTAAATATAGTTTTTTTCACTCTTAAACATTATTTTGGACCAAATAAAACTCTTATTAAGAATCAGGACATCAAAATTTACTTTGTGTAAATTTTTGGTATCTTTCCGATAAAGTTCATTTTTTAATGAATAGTGTAAAATGTTGTATTTTAATTCAAAAACACTTTTTAATCTAATTTATTTATATGATTAGATTATATTTTGAATTGGTTTTAAAGTGAAATTAGAAAATATTTTTACCATTAAATCCAATAGTGGTCGTTGGAATCAATTTCACTTTGAAATCAGACTTAAACTAGTGTCAATCTTTTGATACTTATTGTTTCATAAAAACACGCTATTTGTCATGACAATGGGAATTAATTATTAAATTAATTAATGTGACTTATATGTTTTGAATTTTGTAAAACGGGCTTTATTTTTGAATTCAGAATATCAAATATAGCTTAGGGTGAATTTTTGGGATTTTTCTGAAAAACATCAATTTTTGATGAATAGTGAAACCACTAAGTGGTACTTATAAAAACTGATTTTCCGTTTAAATGAAATTTTGCCATCATTGTGTTTTGATTTTCAAAAATCCGACATACATGGTTGTCATTAAGAAGTAAAATGTGGTTCAATGAGATTAAAATAATTATTTGGTGAATAGTAACTTATTAAGTTTTTAATCGCGGTTAGTGGTAATTAGTGTAGTTTAAGGTAAAAATAATGCATTAATAAAATGAGATGAGCTTGACACATGTCTTACCCTCATTGGTTGTGTCATGGCAGACCAAGACAAGCCATGGGTCAACTTGGGGACCCCATGGATCCACTTTGGTTGGGAAATGACATAAATAACGTTTTATTTAATGTAAAAGTAAAAATGACACAAACATGATATGTTTTACTAAAACAATTTTTAAGTGGGGTTATACAAGTCATATTTTTGATTATAAATATTCATTGTAAAGATAAAAAGATTTCCTACATCATAGTATTTTGTTTATAATTTTTAGACATTAAATAAATTAAATTATTTATGACATAATAATGATGCAGCGATGACATCATTATTTGACGATTTAAATAAAATGGAAAGATAATGTAAAATCTATGAACTACACATGTCCAAAACTTATTGGATGAGTGGATTTAGAAGCATTATCACCTTAACCACAAAGTATATCAATGTGGGACCTTTTGAAACTGAAACACATTTTCAAATAAAGTAATATTTCTTTACTTTCCAAAAGTGCCCCTCCTCTCCTCTTATAAAAGGCCTCCACCTCTACCTCATTTCAAAAACTCATAAAGCCTTTTAATCGTCCAAAGCCTGACCATTTACTCTCTCCACATCCCTCTCCTCATCCTAGAGGATTCCCTTTGGGCATAATCCTTTCAAAGGAAGCCTTTAGGCTCAAATCAAAAGGAGTTACACTTTTAAAGGTAATTCATTCTCTCATGTTCATTTGTTTTATTTTGCTTCTCCAACCCCCTAAACTCTTTTTATTTACTTCTTTTGTAACAACACCAGTATCTGCAATATACTAGGATGTTTTCATAAGATTTATTCGAGCTACACTCTCACAAAACTACATCAAATGGTTAAAGAACATACGGTTTCCGTGGATGGTGAAATTCTGCCTCCCGAAACGATGATTGTTCAGTACTGATTTAACACCTTCAAAGGTGGCCATTATGATGTCACTATTTTTATATATGATATATACTATGTTTATGTTTTATTTATTCTTCTGTATTTTTCATTTTTTTCTTACCTTTATGGCTTCCATTATGGGTATACGCGATATCTTCATTTAAGGAAGTGCGGACTACCGCCCCCTCAAAGTGATTTGATTCGTTAAATACCATATGTGGGATGTATAAAGGATGTAAATATGATATTATATATGATATTATACTGGAATTATAATATAAATTTATATCATTATTATTCCATTCTATAAAATACGAAATAGAAATGAAAGTAGCGTTCATGCGTACGTACAACTTACCGTCTCCATGAACGATGCATTTCATTTCTTACCTCTAAATGATTATGTAATGTTATAAATGGATGCATGTACTGGATATATATGAAATATATGATATCTACATAATGAATACAATTCTGGATATAATAAACATTTGGCCACACGAACAACATGTAATTGTAAGAAGTCCACTTTCGACTTAAGAACCAAATATCGGCAAAACAAATATTATTAACTTAAGTGATTACATAATGTTTATGACATGGTAATAAGTGGTATAAAAGTAATAATGAACTTGAAAAAGGTTCTTAAGGAAGTATAAATTAACTCAAGTTTATTATTCAGGAGATTAAAGAACGATCGAGTCAAGACGGACCCGAGGTAAGGGATCCTACAACTCTCTTTCTTCTTAAGTACACTCTTTTATGTCATTTCTTTTAAGCTAATATTTCTTATGATTGGGATGTTCTTTTATATTACCCCTACTGTAATTTTTATATTCATGTTATGATAGAACCTATTCTCTCTCATCAATTCATTTTGGAAGTTTTGAGTGGCGCCGTTAGGCTGCCGAACATTCGTAAGAGATCTAACCTCTCTCTTTCTTTTTAAGTACTCTCCTTTATGTCACTTCTTTTAGGCTCCTCTTTGTAATGTTGGGGGATGTTATTTTATATTCCTATTTCTGTACATTTTATTGTAATGTGATGAGATACCCTATTTTATCTCATCAATCCATATTCGGAAGTTTTATGTGGCGCCGTTAGGCTGCCGAGTTTTCGTAAGGGATTTTTCATCTCACTTTTATTCCCGTGTGATTTATGATACTTTGCCACAAATTCCATTGAGTGGTGTATGTACTTCCCAATATTCTACTATTTGTGTAATATTATTTCGTTTATGAGTATTTACATAAATGATCTATTGTCCTTCTTTCATGGGGTGTATGTTTTGAAAGATACCCAAGTCAGTAAGGGAACCTTTCACCCTCCCCTTTTTTTTAAAAGACTTCTTTTGTTGGGTCTTTTAATTTACATGTTTTTATGTTGGTATATGTTCTCATATATCCTTATTGATGTAAATTTTAAGTCCAAGTGATGAGATACACTTTTTATCTCTCATCAACTCATTTTGATGTGATGTCGTTAGGCTGTCAAGGGAACTTTTTAACCCAATTTTGATTTCTTTGGGTTCAACATGTAGTCATTTAATATGTCATCCATTGAATATGTGTGAATGACCTTTTATTGTTTTACACTTAATATCCACTTATATTTGGTGTATTTATATTTGTCCCACATATTTTTGAGATTTATTTGTCCTTAATTTAAGGATACCTTCTTTATAAGGGATTTCATCACATTTGACATTTCTATTGAGGGTTCATTGTTGTTATGCACCAATTCACTCTTATATGGTGTATATACTATCCTTTGGAGTATTATATCATGAATCCATTTATTCTCATGATATTATAATGTTTTGACTAAATGTTATTCCACAATTATTGTATTCAGGTGTCTCTAATTTTGGTAAAACCCCTTTAACCAAAATATCGCTTTAAATGTTTTAATGATTTGTTCTTATTAATATCCATGTTTTAAAAATAGTTTTAAGGATTTATTTATATGGATATTAATGGTTTAAAATGTTAAAAAATTCAAGGTGGTATGGGACACTTTGATTCAAAAAACTCTTTATTAAATGTTTTAAATGGTTTTGGAAGTGGTTTCTTTTTGAATGGATTCATTATTTAAATATACTAAGATGTTATATTGTGATTGAAATGTGGAAATTTTATGTTTAATTTATGCATGTTTTATGTGATACATTTATGTTATGGTTCTTGGGTATTGTTATGGAAACAGGTGGTTCCGTGATAAACTAAGGGCGGGTGAGCCCGATATAGCTCTCCAATGCATTGGGTAACGCGAAGGAGTGAAACGTTAAGGTTTCTCCGAAGAGATTTAGGGAATATACTGTGATAGGTATTCCAAACGTAACCAAGAGGGTTACTCCCTACGTAAGAATGTTATGAATGCCTCAAGTTACCTTTATGTCTTATGTTTTCTATGATTTATTCATGATTTGATATGCCTATGTTTTATGGGTAAAGTATGATTTCATTCTTATGTATATATGAACTCATGTTTCCTTTCCATATTTTTATAACCCTTACTGAGCTTTTTATGCTCATCCCAAGTTTTTGAAATGTTTTTCACAGGTCAAGGAAAAGGTACATGATGTTATGATAGTGTCAAGGATGTGTCAAGAAAGAATCCGTGTTTTATTTTAAATAGGTTTCCATTGATGGGAAGAATGAATATTGTCTTTTATGTAACCACTTTGTTTAAATGTTGAATGTAATGCAAGTTTCATGATCTAATTCTCTAAAACTCTAAACCTGAAAAGATCCTCAATGTGTAATCTTGTAATAACTCAAGATTAAGTAAGGTTTAAGGCTGGGGCCTTATAGTTGGTATCAAAGGTCGGTTTAGATAACTTTAGAGGTTAGGGTATTCTTTAAGCATAAGTGACAATTACCATAATGGTTAGGATTTCAGAAAGAGTCTTAGTTTTAGATAAAGTGAATGATTAAGTATATATTATTGTTTATCTTACTCATTAGTACATGATGGTTTTGTTGATATACTCACACTGACCTTTTTGGTTTTAGTAAATGGCTGGATCTAACAGGCACCAAAGTAATAGTGGATGTGAAGGAAACTGTGACAGTTTTTTGAGCAAGCAACTGAATGATATGGGAGCTGCAATGAGAACTCTTTTGATTATCCTCAACCAACTATCTGGAGTCATGATTGACCACCTAAACCTTGGAGATTTCTCTAAGGCATCATATATGCAAGAAACAAATCCCTACGGAAGTACAGGTAATAATCATAAAGGTAAGTGTGTTCAAAAACCTATGTGTCAAAGATGTGGAAAGAAACACCTAGGAAAATGTTTCAAAGGGACAGAAATATGCTATAGATGTGGAAATGAAGGTCATAAAGAAAGAACCTGCCATGGAAAAAGGAAGCACCCAGTTGACTCGAGGAAAGGGAAAGAAGTTCTTTCTGAGGGATCAATTGAATGTTTTAAATGTGGTGTGCATGGTCATTATGCAAACACATGTCCTATGAAGAAGTTTCGTGAATGGGGTCACCAAGAGCGTACCAATATTCGTTTACCAAGACCTAATGCCATTCCGATTGAGGATGAAGAAACTGACAATGACCAATCAAAGGTATGTACTATTTCATGACTATTGTTTTCTTATTTTGGAATCTTAGGATATGATTCATGATTTTGTTTGTAGGAAAGAGGTATTTCGGAATAAGTTGGAAAGGACTGGATAATGGATCATGAAGAATGTTGAATGAGTAAGATGTCAACATATAAGGGCTTCAAGAGTTAGGGTGAAATTCTTAAGAGTATTAAGTCTCTTTTGATGATGGGGTTACATTAGAAGAATTTTTATATTATGTGTAACCCTGATGTTTAATATAGGAAAATTTTATTCAAGTAATAGTTATCTTTTCTTTTGTAGACATAGTTATAAAGAACCATTTGGGTTTATATGATCCATACTTTTGAGGTAATTATGGGTTACCATATGTTATGATTGAAGTGAAAGGAATGAGATAAAATTGAGGTTAAATTATGTTATGGATATTTTTGATGATTTTATCCCTTTTTGGGTAATGATTTGAGAATTATATAGTTTTGGAAAAAGGACAACACGCAGACCGTGTGACAACCCGTCGCGTCGGACAATGCTGCGGGAATCGAACCCACAACCAAAGTGCGACTGGTATTTATCTCCTACCACTGGACTACGTGAAGTCCCTGGTTAGTTTGACTGATTCTTTTTAGTTATATGATTTTATGAATTAAGAGTAAGTTGATTTTGGAGGATATGTGATTAGGATAATTACTTTTCAATGCGAGACTTTAGGAGCGACTGTTGTTGTTTGGAGATAAATGTTACGATTTAACTTGGAAGACTATGTGACTAAATCCTTCAAATATTTGGGTTTTAATCTTATATTGGTTTACATTGAAGAATTTTATGGACAAATTGTTTATCGGATGGTCCTTGTTGAACTTTGGGTTTTGTTGGACAAATTTTGGAGATTAAGAATAGATTTTCTTTTTATAAGGGGTTATCCTTTTCTGGATTATCTGATCTTGTACTAACCTTTTTGGTTTTGGTTTTGGTTAAATCCTAAATACATGGGATGTATATAGTTCTCTTTTGGGTATTAGGTGATTCTCTTGAAGTTGATTATAGTACTCTTAATGCGAACAACTCTCCCTAAATACTCGTCTTTTGAAAAAAATATGAGTTTGACTAAGGAATCTAATAAAAGTTGAAAGTCAACATGATAAGTGATTATGCTTCCTTATGAATGAATTCCTCAATAAAAAGTAACTTAAAACAAAAATGTTGTCTATTAACTTTTCCTACTGGGGAACCCAACACCGTTTAACCCATCACAAGTTTGTGATTTTCTTATTGTTAACTTTCTCCTAAACATGTTTTCTATCACTCTCCATCAGAACATGACCCTATGTTTTCTCCTCCATGTCCATATTTTCATACTTGGAATCCTAGTATGGGTTAACTCGGGTGACCTCTGTGCTTATCTTTCTTTATTTTAAAGTGATTGTTTTACCAACTCTTGTTCCGATGTGGGACATTCAAGGATGTTTCCAAGTGCAATTTTAAAATTGCGAGGACGCAATTCCCAAAAGGCTGGAAGGATGTAACACCCCAGGTAAATAAAGAATATGAAATTTTCATATTTATCCATATTTGTGAATAAAATATTAATATGACTTTAAAGGGGATGCTATGCTCGATGGCGTACCCAACACGCAACAACGAGTTTCTTGGGAATCTTACGTTGCACTCTAATAATAAAATAATATTATTTTAAATGGTAGTTAACATATAGCCGTTGTAATGGCAGGAATGGATAGAAATAACTAAAATATTATTATATATGTTCTTAAATGTTTTTACATTTATACAATAAAAGATAAAGGCTTAAAATACGGAAAGAATTCAATTTTAGGCGTATATGCCCTAGTTTTCACTAAAGGTTCACTTATCACCTTTTGATGGCGAACCGTCATTAAATATAGTTTTGTTCACTTTTAAACATTCTTTTGGACCAAATAAAACTCTTATTAAGAATCGGGACATCAAAATTTACTTTGTGTAAATTTTTGGTATCTTTCCGATAAAGTTCATTTTTTAATGAATAGTGTAAAATGTTGTATTTTAATTCAAACCCACTTTTTAATCTAATTTATTTATATGATTATATTATATTTTTAATTGGGTTTAAAGTGAAATTAGAAAATATTTTTACCATTAAATCCAATAGTGGTCGTTGGAATCAATTTCACTTTGAAATCAGACTTAAACTAGTGTCAATCTTTTGATACTTATTGTTTCATAAAAACACGCTATTTGTCATGACAGCGGGAATTAATTATTAAATTAATTAATGTGACTTATATGTTTTGAATTTTGTAAAACAGACTTCATTTTTGAATTCAGAATATCAAATATAGCTTAGGGTGAATTTTTGGGATTTTTCTGAAAAACTTCAATTTTTGATGAATAGTGAAACCACTAAGTGGTACTTATAAAAACTGATTTTCCGTTTAAATGAAATTTTGCCATCATTGTGTTTTGATTTTCAAAAATCCGACATACATGGTTGTCATTAAGAAGTAAAATGTGGTTCAATGAGATTAAAATAATTTTTTGGTGAATAGTAACTTATTAAGTTTTTAATCGCGGTTAGTGGTAATTAGTGTAGTTTAAGGTAAAAATAATGCTTTAATAAAATGAGATGAGCTTGACACATGTCTTACCCTCATTGGTTGTGTCATGGCCGACCAAGACAAACCATGAGTAAACTTGGGGACCCCATGGATCCACTTTGGTTGGGAAATGACATAAATAACCTTTTATTTAATGTAAAAGTAAAAATGACACAAACATGATATGTTTTACTAAAACAATTTTTAAGTGGGGTTATACAAGTCCTATTTTTAATTATAAATATTCATTGGAAAGATAAAAATATTTCCTACATCATAGTATTATTTTTTATAATTTTTAGACATTAAATAAGTTAAATTATTTATGACATAATAATGATGCAGCGATGACATCATTATTTGACGATTTAAATAAAATCAAAAGATAATGTAAAATCTATGAACTAAACATGTCCAAAACTTATTGGATGAGTGGATTTAGAAGCATTATCACCTTAACCACGAATTATATCAATGTGGGACCTTTTGAAACCGAAACACATTTTCAAATAAAGTAATATTTCTTTACTTTCCAAAAGTGCCCCTCCTCTCCTCTTATAAAAGGCCCCCACCTCTACCTCATTTCACACACTCATCATGCCTTTGTCTCATCCAAACCCTGCCCATTTACTCTCTCCACATCCCTCTCCTCATCCTAGAGGATTCCCTTTGGGCATAATCCTTTCAAAGTAAGCCTTTAGGCTCAAATCAAAAGGAGTTACACTTTTAAAGGTAATTCATTCTCTCATGTTCATTTGTTTTATTTTGCTTCTCCAACCCCCTAAACTCTTTTTATTTACTTCTTTTGTAACAAAACCAGTATATGCAATATACTAGGATGTTTTCATAAGATTTATTCTAGCTACACTCTCACACAACTACATCAAATGGTTAAAGAACATACGGTTTCCGTGGATGGTGAAATTCTGCCTCCCGAAACGATGATTGTTCAATACTCATTTAACACCTTCAAAGGTGGCCATTATGATGTCACTATTTATATATATGATATATAATATGTTTATGGTTTATTTATACTTCTGTATTTTTCATTTTTGTCTTACCTTTATGGCTTCCATTATGGGTATACGCGATATCTTCATTTAAGGAACTGCGGACTACCGCCCCCTCAAAGTGACTTGATTCGTTAAATACCATATGTGGTATGTATAAAGGATGTAAATATGATATTATATATTATATTATACTGGAATTATAATATAACTTTATATCATTATTATTCCATTCTATAAAATACGAAATAGAAATGAAAGTAGCGTTCATGCGTACGTACGACTTACCGTCTCCATGAACGGTGCATTTCATTTCTTACCTCTAAATTATTATGTAATGTTATAAATGCATGCATGTACTGGATATATATGACATATATGATATCTATATAATGAATACAATTCTGGATATAATAAACATTTGGCCACACGAACAACATGTAATTGTAAGAAGTCCACTTCTGACTTAAGAACCAAATATCGGCAAAACAAATATTATTAACTTAAGTGATTACATAATGTTTATGACATGGTAATAAGTGGTATAAAAGTAATAATTAACTTGAAAAAGGTTCTTAAGGAAGTATAAATTAACTCAAGTTTATTATTCAGGAGATTAAAGAACGATCGAGTCAAGACGGACCCGAGGTAAGGGATCCTACAACTCTCTTTCTTCTTAAGTACACTCTTTTATGTCATTTCTTTTAAGCTCATATTTCTTATGATTGGGATGTTCTTTTATATTACTCCTACTGTAATTTTTATGTTCATGTTATGATAGAACCTATTCTCTCTCATCAATTCATTTTGGAAGTTTTGAGTGGCGCCGTTAGGCTGCCGAACTTTCGTAAGAGATCTAACCTCTCTCTTTCTTTTTAAGTACTCTCCTTTATGTCACTTCTTTTAGGCTCCTCTTTGTAATGTTGGGGGATTTTCTTTTATATTCCTCTTGCTGTACATTTTATTTTAATGTGATGAGTTACCCTATTTTATCTCATCAATCCATATTCAGAAGTTTTATGTGGCGCCGTTAGGCTGCCGAGTTTTCGTAAGGGATTTTTCATCTCACTTTTATTCCCGTGATATTTATGCTACTTTGCCACAAATTCCATTGATTGGTGTATGTACTGCCCATTATTCTACTCTTTGTGTAATATACTTTCGTTTATGAGTATTTACATCAATGATCTATTGTCCTTCTTTCATGGGGTGTATGTTTTGAAAGATACCCAAGTCGGTAAGGGAACCTTTCACCCTCCTCTTTTTTTTAAAAGACTTCTTTTGTTGGGTATTTTAATTTACATGTTGTTATGTTGGGATATGTTCTCATATATCCTTATTGATGTAAATTTTATGTCCAAGTGATGAGATACACTTTTATCTCTCATCATCTCATTTTGATGTGATGTCGTTAGGCTGTCAAGGGAACTTTTTAACCCAATTTCGATTTCTTTGGGTTCAACATGTAGTCATTGAATATGTCATCCATTGAATATGTGTGAATGTCCTTTTATTGTTTTACACTTAATATCCACTTATATTTGGTGTATTTATATTTGTCCCACATATTTTTGAGATTGATTTGTCCTTAATTTAAGGATACCTTCTTTATAAGGGATTTCATCACATTTGACATTTCTATTGAGGGTTTATTGTTGTTATGCACCAATTCACTCTTATATGGTGTATATACTGTCCTTTGGAGTATTATATCATGAATCCATTTATTCTCATGATATTATAAAGTTCTGACTAAATGTTATTCCACAATTATTGTATTCAGGTGTCTCTAATTTTGGTAAAATCCCTTTAACCAAAATATCGCTTTAAATGTTTTAATGATTTGTTCTTATTAATATCCATGTTTTAAAAATGGTTTTAAGGATTTATTTATATGGATATTAATGGTTTAAAATGTTAAAAGCTTCAAGGTGGTATGGGACACTTTGATTCAAAAATATCTTTATTAAATGTTTTAAATGGTTTTGGAAGTCGTTTCTTTTTGAATGGATTCATTATTTAAATATACTAAGATGTTATATTGTGATTGAAATGTGGAAATTTTATGTTTCCTTTATGCATGTTTTATGTGATACATTTATGTTATGGTTCTTGGGCATTGTTATGAAAACGGGTGGTTCCGTGATAAACTAAGGGCGGGTGAGCCCGATATAGCTCTCCAATGCATTGGGTAACGCGAAGGAGTGAAACGTTATGGTTTCTCCGAAGCGATTTAGGGAATATACTGTGATGGGTATTCCAAACGTAACCAAGAGGGTTACTCCCTACGTAAGAATGTTATGAATGCCTCAAGTTACCTTTATGTCTTATGTTTTCTATGATTTATTCATGATTTGATATGCCTATGTTTTATGGGTAAAGTATGATTTCATTCTTATGTATATATGAACTCATGTTTCCTTTCCATATTTTTGTAACCCTTACTGAGATTTTTATGCTCATCCCAAGTTTTTGAAATGTTTTTCACAGGTCAAGGGAAAGGTACATGATGTGATGATAGTGTCAAGGATGTGTCAAGAAAGAATCCGTGTTTTATTTTAAATAGGTTTCCGTTGATGGGAAGAATGAATATTGTCTTTTATGTAACCACTTTGTTTAAATTTGGAATGTAATGCAAGTTTCATGACCTAATTCTCTAAAACTCTAAACCTGAAAAGATCCTCAATGTGTAATCTTGTAATAACTCAAGATTAAGTAAGGTTTATGGTTGGGACCTTATACAAACTATCAATATTAACCTAATGAGGGTTCATTATAAATGGAACCTCTAATGAGATTATTAAAATCCCTTCCATTAAATAATATCACATAAATTACCACATAAAATTATAAATCCACAACAAACACTATTATAGGGTGAGTCGACAAAAGATTTCACCTTGATCCTATAAGATATCTCATAGAGAATATGTTTTAACTAGGAGGTTGTTTGGGGGATTTTATGACACTCACTAAAGTTTTAAGTATTTATGTTGTACCCAATACAGGGATGGTCCAAAAGACATGTTGGTCTGGAAATTAATATAGAAGAAAAAATTCATTGGATATTAAGTTTCCCTAGATTCTAGTACAATATAGGATTTAAATAATGTTAAATTGAAGAAGGGGAACTGTTAGATTTCTAGAAGTTGTATATTCCCGGAGTAAAGAACCAAGATGTTGTAAAGGTTGTATGTTTTAGAGGTTAAATTTTATTGTGAATGTTAAACAAGTTCTAGAAGTTATATAGAGTTAGTTTTGGATTTTATAGGAAAAATTATAAAGTGAACACAAGTTTGATACCGTGATTAGAGATCAAAAAATACATAAAATGAAAAAAAACAACCTCTCTATATAAGGATTTTATTTTTGGAAGAGTCACTGTAATTGGAATGGCAGAATTCCACTCCCTATGTATGTAAGGGTAATGACCCATAATTAAGGATTTGTCCGTAATTGTTTTAGAGGAGAAGATTTTTTCATGCCATGGAAGATTGGATATGCTATGAATTATATTAAATCTAAAATTCATATATGTTTTGAAAAACGTTGTGATAAAAAAAGTTAAAAAATTTCATATGTAAGGGTCCTCTAAAGTGGTGAACCATTCCTAAGGATTATTTCCTTGTAAAATTTGAATCATTTTATCATTCACTCCATGGTATGGATATTACACCATTAATAGGTTAAGGTTTATTTAAATAGTTCTCCAAATTTGGAGTAGCATTCATCATGGAATAGAATCACATAGTAATTGGATAGAAAATCAAGAATATCTACAATTTTATCATTCCATGATACAAAGGTCACTTATTATTTAATTAAATTGGGCAATAATGGTGAGATCATGATAAATGAATCGTGGATAAAAAATTAAATCATAGGGAACATTTTCTATATAAATCAAGTTCACCTCATGAATTATTTAATAAAACCATGATTCAATTAGTAGTCAAAGAAAGATCTGACCAACCATGCTATCATTGAATATTTTGCATCATGATTTTTTAAATATAGATATTTTTAATAGGATTTATTTTATATAATTTTTTAAAGTGTTTGAATGTTATGGAAAAACAATATAACTATAAAAAAAAGTTCAATAATGGATATTTTCTTTAATATTATCATAGATATGGTTTTTTAGGGGATGAAATTATTGGTAGCTAAATTTAATATTTGTGTCTCAAATGAAAATATCCAATCTCGAAATGAGGAGGGATAAATAGAATAGAGGAGGGATAAATGTTCTTATAGAAACAACAAAGAGGATAGAGATTAAAATAATTAAGTGTTCTAAAAAATGGACACGGATGAAGTAGAATTGTATTTAAAAATATTGGATTCAATGAATATCATAATTAAAAAGTATTGAATTTTTACAAAATTATATTCCAATGAAAAATATATTTGGAAGTGTCGACTTCCTATATATATCAACGAATATGAGGATGTGAATAATTAATAAACTATAATTATTTTATAGGGAGTTTTTAAATTATGTGATGTAAGTTAGAATAAATTTCACCAACTATTATAATAGTATGTTGATCATATGTAGTAGAATTAAGATAAGAACATGGTATAAATTAGAAAATCTCATTCATAATTATGATACAGATTAAAAATATAGAACATAGGGTGAGATTCATTCAATCAAAATGATATATGAATAACATTTTTGTAATCCATTATATTTTTGATTATCGGATAATGGAAGTGAATGAAGTCACCCTTTAGAGGTATTAAGGATTTTCATAAACCATTCAATATGAAGTGATTCATTACAAGTAGTGACTTAACATAAACATACATAAGTAATTAGAAGTATGTTTATAGTTGAATTTACTTGGTGCACCATCTTAACATCGAGTGTATGCTCTATGGATGTAACCTCATGTGGTTGAAAAGTTCATGTGAAAATGTTAATAGTTTCACCAACTATGTTATTAATGTTTTTATATCTATTCAAGGATTTTGTGATGAGATGAATATTTTAAAAATAGAAATAATGATCATAAAAATATTACCACCAATTTTTAATCCAAAAATATCTTTAGATCAATATTTTAAATAACATTATTCTAAATAATTACATATTTGCGGATCATCTATTTATTATCTGAACAAAAAAATGGTCACATATAAAGTGTAAGTCAATCGAAAAATATCTTTAGAACATTATTATAAATAAATGATTTTCAAAATTGTGTATAACTAATAGATCTAAGAGAGAGAAATTGATGACGATGTTAGTGATGAATTATTATCATTCATTGAATGGAATTGCAATAGTACCAATGAAATATTTTATGGAATTATACCTTTTGTAGGTTTTAAATGTTTAAAGGTTTAGAAAATAATATATAGGTTTTCAAAAATATTTGACAGACATGACAGTGAGTTTGAATTCATTTAAATAAATAATGTTGTTCTCTCATTGAAGGAATTTTTGTTTAGGATATTCGAGTGTAATTTAGTTTTATAAAAAAAATTGGTAAGAAAATAGGAATATGATTATGAATATTATATATTCAAAAGCATTGAAATTGAATTTATATCCTATATTGGTAAGATATAATGGTAAGGGTGGATAATTCTGAAGTATAAAAACATTATGAACCAGAGTAAGTTATTGATCTCACATGGGAATTGGTAGGGGATCTTGAGGATTTAGACACAAAAGAAAAAAAATAAAAATATTATAAGACTACTGATGGAATCCTAAAATTATATTGAGGATCTTAATGTATATTTTAATAGTAAAAAGGATGTTATTGATTTGAATGAAAATAATGAAGTGAAATGATAATAATAAGTGAACTACATGTTAAATATAGAGGAAAAAACTAAATTCCTTGATGAAATTAGTCCATCTATCAAGAATAAATTTAAGATGAATGAAGAAATTAGATAGGAAACTATTTATTTTCAAACACTTATTGATTCCAAAAAAATAGACAAATCAAGGAAGAAGCTACAATTTTAAAACTTTTCAAATGAAGTATTAAAATAAATGACTAAATGAGGAACAAAAAGTGTGGTGGAATTCTTGAGTGCTCAAATACCCAATTGTATTGTTAAAAATGGTATTGGATATGTGGACGTATGATCAAATTAAATTTCATTAAATTTAAAGAGAATGGTTAAGTGTATGAAATTATAAATTAATTGATTTTTTTGAACTTATTTTCAAACAAGGAGTTATAAAATAACATGGTATATATTGAGAGATGATAAAAAAGAATTTACCTTAGATAAAGTGTTGGATTTTTTGGTACTTATGTGACACAATATAATATTTAGGTGTAGTAAAATGTTAATAGAAAATGGAAGAGATTAAAAATTAGTATATAGGAATAAAAACGTATCCATAACAGTGGAATAGAAAATAATTTTATATATGTTGTTTAAATTTATTGTTCTTTGGGCATAACATTATCAATTTTAGGAAAATAAATGGATGTTTTTAGTATTTAAGAAAAATAATAAAGGATGAAATTCAATATAATTAATTTCCTTGATGAATCCATTTTAACCAATAGTGGAATAATAATAGGACTTGATTTCATATGTTAGAAAAAATTAGAATAGAGTGACATTGGTATTAGCTCATTTTTTTGATTCCCAGAAAAAAATAATGATGAATAAGAAGAAATATTTTCTTATCAAGATAATTTTAATGGATATAGAAAATAATAGTAATAGTTTTCTCGATTGTGGGTTCTCATCCTATATTATGGATAATATGAGTCTCCTTAAGACTCTGAATGGAATATGTGATGTAATGTTTTAGTTTGCATATAATAGTGCTCTATGGTTTAAAATAAGTGAAAAATGTGCTTCGATATATTTTAATTAAATAATATATATGTTCTATATTTTTATGGTCTTCGAAATACGTTTTTGAGTTTTATTTAGTTATGTTTCCCTGTAATTGGTGTTACATTCAACTATAGAGGCCAATATATCAAAAGAAAGACAAAAAAATCACTTATGAAAGGATAGTGAATAATTGGGAATTTATATCCAATGGATAATAAAATGAATACTTATCTCATTATTATAAAATATTTAAATAGTTTATGAAATAGAATGAATCCTCACATTCATTAAAAACATATGTAGAATATATCAGAACTTAAATCTATTGTTGATATTACTTTTTGAATAAAAATATAATAATAATAATCAATATGGCATTTTTTATGGGAAATATGGTGATAATCCTTCCTCATCATAAGAAAAATAGAGCATAAAATCTGTTAAACCTTGGTGTTTAACTAATATCGTCTTAATAATGAAGTTAAATAATCCCTCTCCCAATGAAATTATATTTTATATATTATAATTAGAATGATGTAGGATAAAGGAGGAGAAATGGTTCATGGGATAAGTGGATTATAAGAAATGATGATTGAAAATAGTTCAGAACTAGAATCTTTAAGGATTAATTTTCTAATGTTTATATGTAAGTATTTTTGATATCATAGGGAGAAGTGCTGAGGAATTTAGTTGTTCATGTTACGTAATTTATAGACTTAAATTAGTTACATGGATAATATTGATGATATTTACTTAAGAACTTAATTCTGATATTGAGGTTTGACTAAAATTGACTGAGGATTTATTCATGACTCATTTCCAAGTAGTAAATTAACAAACTATAATTTATTGAGAAGATTGTATTTGTAAATTAATTTGAATTGAAACTAAATAAATAATGAATTTTGGTTGAATATAGCCCAAAATTTATGATGTTGTTAACAAAATGGTTAAAATAACCTTTTTTCATAATGTAAGTGTATGATAAAATGGAGGTATGAGTTGTAAATTAGAGAGTTTTAACAATATATATGTAGATTTTCTATTTGATTTTAAAATGATATCAAGGTTAATTAAAATGGATTCATATATAGGTTTGACATAAATATACCGGGAGCATATATAATTTATAAATATGGTGATTCTTTAATTCAAGACATAATAATGATCTCACTTGTAAACTTGGTGCACTAAGATTATTAAAAAATGGGGAGAGATCAATTCTACCTCTTGATGGTTTATGGATTTTATGGAAGTATTTTAATCAAAATCTAAATGGCGACATTCTTACTACTAGAAGGTTCTATGTTGAATGTTTTTTAAATCACCAAATTTTAAAGTCATGATGTTATTCTAGAAGTGAATTACTTATTTTTTATTGATGTGTAAGTTTTTCTTTAAATCATTGGGATGAGGATGTATTTTTGAATCCATTTTGTAAGATGAGATGATAAAGGATAATTTCTAAAAGATATGTAATTAAATTTCCAAATGATTTATATTTTTGATGTATATAAATAATAAGTTCTGAATATGTTGTGTTATTAAAGTTTGATATAATTTGGAAATTTATTTATGTTCGAAAATTCATACATTGATAGATGAATAAGTTACATGAATAAATGATGATTTGAACATAAGTAGAATTATGTGATTAGAGTTCATTTAAAAATAAAAAATAAAAACAACCAATCCCTATTTATATAGTATTTTGGAAGAGGCATGAAAATGTACCCATTGGTATGATACTCTCTGTATATGTATGTTTTTTACCAAACCATATTTATTTATAATTTATTGTTTTTGAGAAGATAATTTGTCCACATTATTGGAAAACTAACCATCTAGTGAAGTACATACAATTATAAATGTGGAAAATTGATGAATATATATGTTATGGTTTAAATGATCATATGTAAGAGTAATCTCAAGATATTACACATATGTAATGATTCTATATCAAATTTGAAATGTTCTATCAGAATTTTCCTCGGAAAGATATCGTGTCATGAAGACGTTAAGTTCAATTTGAATGTTTTTTCAATTTACAGCTTCCCACTCCATGGAAGACAAACATGCTACAACATGTTAGGAAATCTTTAATATCAATAATTTCATAATTTCAAAAAAATAAGGTCATGATATTATTAATATAACCATTCCATGATTATTATACCATGATAGAAGTAACATGGTAGTGAATGTTATGGTTTGGGTTGTTTTGTAACATAAACCAAGATCACTTTTTGATGAATTATATCAATCCATGATTCAACTGTGAGTTGATGAAGGACATAACTGTTCATTATTTAATAGAATATTTCATTCATGGATTTCTAAAATCTATATTTTTTTAATATGATTTATCTACTTTCATTTCTCTAATTTCTTTCCATAAATGAAAGGAACTACAACTTCTTGAATCATGTTCAATGGTGGATATTTTCTCAAATATGATAAAGGAGATTAAATTATGGAGAATAAGTTTAGATTATTTAACATCTTATATTTCATTTTTAAATTTAAATATCCTAACTGGAAATTAGGGGAGATAGAATAATTAAAAAATGATAAATGTTCTAGAAAAATATAATGAATAGTATAATGAGGAATCAAACAAAGTTTTCTAATAAAAGATAATGAAGAAGTATAAATGTATACAACTACACAGGTTTCATTGAAAATAAAAAATAATGTTTCCTGAGTTGTGGTTAGATTGAATACAATTAAAGATCACATTTTGAAGTTTATAGTTGGTGTACATATTTGTGAGGATTGTGAAGTGAATAATTCCTATGCGAGAATAACTATATGAAGAGGTTAATTGTTGTGTGAAGTTAGATTCATGAAATTTATTCAACACTTTTAACAAGTAGTTGATGATATCTAGCTATGGGATCAGGAGTATCACACACTATATATTTGAGCTTAAAATTATGAATTATGATGCAGATTACAACTACTGGACATGGAGTGAAATTCATGTTAATAAACTGGGGAGTGATATAGTAGTATATACTATAATATCTTTCGGATTATTTTGTAAAGGAAGATAAGGGAGTGATTTTTGTGAGGTAGTAAGATAATACTTAAACCTCTAAATAGGTAATGATCCTTTATGAAGAGCGACTTAACCTAAAATTTTATAGGCAATGAGTCGAGGTGAGGATTCAATTCAATTAAACATTTTCTTCTCTAAACAAATAGTTTATAGGGATTTTTTTGTATAATAAAATAATGATCAATGAATAATTATTGAATGAAACCCAATGTGGGTGAAACAAGTAATATATATATATATATCCATACATTTTTACATTCAAAACTAGTGAATGTTTATTTAAATGGTTGTATTTTGTAAAAATATAGATTGAAAAATATTACTTATTGTTGGGAAAAATGATATTAAGGGATTTATTGAAGTGAAAATGTTCGATTTGGTAACACTCAAATTCACTGCTCTGTGGGTTTATTTTTCTACAATGATGTTTCGTTGAGGATTACTTCAACATCTCATCACCATCTAAAATGGAACACATACCTCTATCTCCAACACTAAGCATAAGGTTGTCCCTCGACCCTGTTGACGTCCACCAAATGAGTATAAAAAAAATTAACAAAGGAATAAATACCTGAATATTAGTATTTTTATCCCCATAAAAAAATAAAGAAATAGGTGGAAATGATCACTTGGGTCATGTGATAATCTAGGAGAGACACGGTCACATGACTTGTGGAAGGTCATGCAGATGGTCACATGAAGCACATAGCCTAAAGAATATCCCACAGAGCCCCTTCAACAAGTCCTTCTTATCTTAAAAAGGCACCCAAATAGTCAGTGACCATGCGATGACTTCCATATGAGCACCCCCATGTCACACAAATTGTTAGTTGGTATGTTCCGAACAATCCATTTGAAAATTCTTTTAGAATAAGATAAAAGTATCCAAATGGTGGGAGACTCTTGCGGTAGAAAATGTCATGTGACGCATCATGGATAGGTAGAGTGATTGTATTCGAAAACACTTTTATAACCTCATGAGATTCCCATCATGTTAGAAACCTTTCGTGTGAAGGGGGTGACATGCGAGTGGGATCTTTCGAACCCCTTGAAAAGCTAGTTAGATATCAAAAAGGCCCCTTGTAAAGCCTTTATTATCTAATGGAATATCCCAAATAAGGCATCGAAGACCACATGAAATCCATTTAGCAGACATCCTGATTTCTTGAATGTACTTAGACATGCCATTAAGACAATTCAGAAGACCCTTGACATGTCATCATGATTCATATGGACTCCCTTAGTCAGACATAATTCAATAAAATGTGGCATTGATGGGATGATCTCACAGTTGCTGAAAATCATGTGTTCCCCCCTAAAGGACCCACAAAAAAACCTCATCAAAATGAATGAAATAAAAACCCTCTACAGACTCCATCCTAGATTTTCATGATACATGATTTATTGAAAAACAAATAATCAAGGTGGAAAGGACTATAAATACCCCATGCCAATATGATAAAAGTTACTTTTCATTGTAAATTCAGATCAGTGCACCCAGACATCAGGTTGAATTTCTCAGAGTGGCTGATCTTGCTATTGGGAAAATCTTCCATCTGGTAAGATTTGGAAAAAAACAAGAGCAATCTTGTTGCACACATAGTCAATTAAAATGATCACCCATAGATCATATGAATGACCATTTGAGGGTCACATGAAGAACATATCGTATACCTACTAGATCAAATTAGACTTGAAAAAGCTAACATGGAAAATATAAGTCTTATAAAATAAAAATATGGAATTAGGACTAAAAAGAACATAGAATTATGTGGAGAACATATACTCTAATCATCATTCACTTTACATGAACCACCTAGGTAATGAAGAAGCAATATGACATGTTTCCTAGATCATGTGATGCTCCTTTGGTACATTATTTGGATCATGTGATGGCCCCTATATATGTTAGAGAAAGTAACATGCCCCCCTAAAGCATGCCACCCAAGTCCCTCAAAACCCATCAATATCTATATATAGAATTCACCATGCACTTAAGATATGTATTCCAAATCATATGGTTGAA
Source organism: Viscum album (assembly GCA_963277665.1). Taxonomy (NCBI): domain Eukaryota; kingdom Viridiplantae; phylum Streptophyta; class Magnoliopsida; order Santalales; family Viscaceae; genus Viscum; species Viscum album. The sequence goes on along the minus strand of OY728140.1, from coordinate 90,796,496 downwards.
CTAATGAATTCCAATTATGTCTTGTGATAGAATCAGGACATGTCAACTAGCTCTCACGACATCCTCCACATAAGCTATCCTGATCTCACAATGCCCTCCAGACATGCCAATTGGATCCTATAATGTACCGCAGACAGGTCAGCTAGCTTTCATTGTACCCTCCATACATGTCATCATAGATAATGCATCAACCTCTAGACATGTCACATTTACTATCGTGACCCCCAAAAAGCACATAAGCCATCTTTTATGATGACACCAGGGAATGTCAGCTGGATCACGTGGAGCCCTCCAAGCATGTCAGCCAAGATCATGTGATGACTTATAATATCAGCCAGTAGGTCTTGTGATGTGATCCAGACAAGTCAGCCTTGGTCATGTAACAACCTCCATAAATTCCATCCATATTATGTGATGTCCATTTGAAAAGTCAACCAGGTTATGTGATTGTCTTTAGACATGTATGACATGCATCCTATGATATGTCAAGAAAAAAATAAATTCTTGTTAGGTAGACAATCAACGCATGTCAAGATGACACCCATGATTGGTCAATTGGGAATCCCAGAGATTGATAACCTTGTGCAGCCTCCATATAAGGAAATGTTATTCAATAATCCTTGATTAGAAGCATAATATGATATGTATTTTCTATAATGTTAATGTTAGTGTATAAGACCCAACCATTTTCAACATGATGACTCTAATTACTTCTATAACCAAGATATGTAGGATAACTTCTTATGGATAGAGATCCATATTAAAACATCAGTAGGGTAGTACAAATACATAATTCCTACATCCACAAGGAATGAGACTGATTATTTTCCTTCCCTTTTTTTCTCACACTGAGCATAGCTTATGTGGGATTGGGGAGTCCCGCAAATCATATAATTCATGTCAAAAACCTCTATTAGGATAAGGTATACCACAACGTGTTGGCCCTAATCAGTGGAATAATATGATGTGTTCCTCATTCAAGGGAAACCTCAATGTTTAAGACCAATTCAGTGGTATAATATGACATGTTCCTCATAAAAGGGAAACCTTAGTGTGTAAACCCCAATTAGCATTATAATACGATATATTCTTCATACAAGGAAAACCATAGTGTGTAATCTAAGATTAGCAGCATAATATGATATGTGCTACATACAAGGGAAGCCTCAGTGTGTAATACCCAACTCACTAAACTATAACATCTTTGATTATTTCTATAAATAGGATACGTCAAACACCTTACCAAGGCCTAAAACAAAACTCAAATGGGAATCCAATTCGGTGTAAGTCATTCCATGTCTCTAATATTACATCCATAGAGACCCAACTCCCCAATGGGATGATTATCTTTCCTCATCCACCAATGGATTGAGAACTCATTTATCTACGATGAATCTCATTTCTAATATAACCAAGATATGGAGGATGCCTTCTAAAGGATAGAGGTTTACATTTGGAATCTCATGGGCTATCACAACACGTAATCCCCACATCCATATAAAATGAGGTTGATAACTTTCTATCCCTTATTTCCCACACTGAGCATAGTTCAAGTGGGATTAGAGATTTGCAATGAGCACATAATTGGCCTCGTGAGTCTCCACCATCTAGGAAACCTTAGTGTGTAATCCTTGATCAGTGGAATGATATAATTACCCATCATATAAGGGTATCTACATTGGAGAAAGACTCATGGGCCTGAATAAACTATGATATCTCTAATTCGATCTATAAACAGGATACATATGATATCTCATCGAGCTTCAAGCCCAAATACAGGGTACTGAAGTATCCACTTATACATCTTTTCTATAAAATATTGTTAAAATTTATGGGTTTAGAGAAATAAACTTGTTTTGATTCCTTTTATAAAATAAAATACATATCATGTATCATTATGGTTCAATCCTATCCTAGAAATTTTAACCACATCCCTAGATAGAAACAATCTATAGAGTGTCTGGTTATGCAGATACAACATATAATCAGCTACCCACCAAAGGTAAAAGGAATAATTACCTCAAATACCTACAAGTTGATTCACTAATAAGATCCCATTATTCTATACATAAAATGGTATAACCTATGATAATTTTGTTTGGGTAACCGGTCCTGTATTAGGATTAGGAATAGATTTAAAAACATAGCATAATCTATAAGACATTCCAAGAGTATGAAATAATAACCCCCAAAAGGGTTCAATGACCAACCACCCATACTGTCAACCAATGTGAGTTATTAAGTGTCATTAGTATTGAATCCCAGACTTAAAGCCTTTTTTTGGAAGGAAGATCTGTACCCAGTTATGGATGTGGAAAATTTTGGGATTTTCCCTTAAGAAAAAAAATACAATTTTAGTGACATGATGTTACTGATTGTGAAAAATGTTGAACCCCTCAAAATCTACTATCGAGCCAAACCAAATTCAACTTAGTCTATGACTTTTCCATCAAATAAAAAAATGATGAACCTAATGTGAATCATGAAATATCCTTCATAATGTAAAAATGAATGACTACCCAAATCTCATAAAATCATTTGTTCACCCAATTAATGTTCCTCGTTGTATCTTCTATATTGAAAAAATGGTGAAATCAGTGTATGCCTCTCAAAAAATAAATTGTTCGGTTAATCATGCATTGAGTCATTTTTCTGTTCTTAATGAACATAATTTTTTTTGTACCTGACATGAATCTCTTAAATAATTTAAATATCTGATTAATCTAAAATTTTTTGTTTTTATAATACACAAAAATAAATGGTTAACATTACATGAATTTATCAAATAATATAATGATTAGTTAATCATTCATCATGCCATTTTACATTGCATAATGTATGCCAAAAAAATGGTGAACCTGACATGAAACCCTAAAATAGACGGATGATAATTTTTCTATATGTGAGGCCACATTGTGGTCATATAAAACAAATATGATAATACAAACATAAATATTATAGATGATACTTTATAATTGAGATTCCCATAAAATAGGTTCATTCTTACTTCAACAATTCCATGTGAGCCGTATGGTTAGATCAAGAATAAAAGGAAAATTGTGTTAAAAATGAATATCTAATTTATCATGCATCATGCATATGATATTTAATAAATCAATATCTTTTTTCCTTGTTATTTTAATGACTATAGAAACTTATCTCATCAATAACATCCCGTTCTGAGATAGTTTTTTCATCCAGTGATATTTTCAAAAAATCAACTATGGAAAACTCCTACTAGTGGCAATATGATCTCAAATTCCTTACAATTGCAATATCAGGTGGAAGACATAATGTTATTGGAATACAATAGAAATTTTATAATCTTGAATCTTGAACCTACCCACGAGGGTCTCCATGTAAGGGCATGAACTGTTACAAATAAAATTACCTTTTTTTAATGAAATATATTATTGTGTAATATGGTTATAGAAAACACATGAAATTATTTGGATTTATTATTTTATCATACAAAAAATTCCATTGAGTATCATTATTTTTGATACTATATTCGTTGAAAAATTATCACAAGATTAGTTTAAATGTAGGGTTTTAACAAATCCAATTAATAGATACAAACAAAGTGATGGACTCAACCATAGGATCATACCCTATGAATCCCATTTATCAGAGCTTCCTATGGATATAGAATAACAGTGAGTTTCCCTTTACTAATCCCAATATTATATACAACAAATTATGTATGAGAAAAACCATTTACAAGAGAAGATCAGGATCATCATGACTACAACTCAAACCATGTTCGCCGAACCACCCCAGGAAAGTATCACATGCACTCACCTTACCATTGGGGTGTTTTCTAGTGTATTAAAGGGATATGTATCAATCCCCTTGGAGTATGAGTATGTACATTGTTTTTATAGGCTACAAAATATATTTTTATCCTAGTAATAGTACATTACAAATGATTTTTTATTTTGATACAATAAAACCCATGTAATTTTGGGCAATATTAAAATTCAATTAAAGAATTTCTTTTGATGAATTAAATGTTTTTTTTAAAGAAAATATATTTTAGTAAAATATTATTTTTAAATAATTTTTATCAAATATAAATGATCATATAAGTTTTAAAAATTTAAATGTAATTTTTATGAGGGTTAGAAAACTGTTATTATAAAAAAATTATCAATAAATGTAAATACTTATTTTAATAGATAATGATATCATATTTTTATGACTATTTAAATAAAATTAATATTATTTTGTGAATCCAAGAATTGAATGTATCTAACAGTGAATGTTTCATTATTTTCTAAGACAATTGAATTTTTGGGTAAAAATAAATAATGTGTAATTATGTGGTGTGTATTATGACATCATAATGACCCAAAGGTGATTTAATAATTACTATAAAGGGTTCACAAGACCAAATATATGCTTTAACATTAATATAAATCGATTTTATGTTTATTTGATTAATTTTATAAGGCCTCAATGAATCCTCCAAAGCAATTAATATATTTTATGATTTTAAAAGTATTTCAATAATAATATGACTCAACTCAACATAAAAAAAGAATTATTTTATAATGTCCATCACTTTTAATTATAAACTAATTAATAACACTATGATTTAGATGAAGCAATGAAAAAAAAATAATTTTAAGGTTCGTGGTTTTAGTTATTTTATTATATAGAGACAAAAACCCAAGTTTGAGAAATATTAAATAAATCGCCACTCATTTCCTATATAAACCCACACAATATTCCATTGATCTTCTCTAAAAACCATTATAGAACGTAATAAATCTGACCTTCCCTCCCTATTTTCCTCCCACGGTGCCCCTAATATCTTAAGAATCCCGTCCCTAGCATTTGGATTCACAGACTCAAGTAAGGGATCCTCAGCTTCTTTTCCTTATTTAAGTTTCTTTATTATCTTATGACTTATATTTCCAATTCCTAATTATAGGTTATGAATTTCCACATCCTTATTATACCCCATTATATTTCCAAAATTGCGAGATAAACTCTTCAATCCCATCAATCTATTTTATTAAATTTTATGTTACGTCGTTATGCTGTTAAAATTTCACCGTGATTTTCCATTCCAAAACAATTTTTCCATAAATACCATACCAATTTCATATCATGTTTTTTCACCCTTATACACATATAAATCATTAAATTTTGAATGAAAAGTATTTATTCCATAGTTATTTATCATTCTATAAAATATGATTATGAATGAATCCATTTTGTATAATCTTTGTGACACACTTATTCATGAGAACGAAATGAAAGTGACAGGTGCACCTGAAATTATATAATGCTCCAATGCATTGGTTAATGTGTAGTCACATGAGACATAATTTTTGGATAAGGATTTAACCAAATTCCTTTATTGTACTTTTACCATCATGATGTATTATCCTTGACCAATTTGTTTATTTAGTTTTTATGTTTTCACTACATTTCTTGTGTTTCCCTTATGATTATCATGCTACGTCATGTCTCATTATTCATGTTTATGATTCTAAATCCTTTTATTTCCCATTTATAGTCCTATTTTCTTACATTTATTACATTGTTTATGTTATTCCATGTTTATTACCTTATAAGGATTTATATCCCACCATTTTCATAGGTTTGTCCCCAGGTTATCCCATACAGTTTTAAGTGCAATCTTGTTAAGGAAGTTTTCAATAAAGATGATATTTTTTCTATTTTAAATTGTTATGTAATATACCCAATTCCCCAATAAAAATGTATTATTTATCTTATGGGTTGTATAAAGTGTAATACTATTTAATAAATAATTTTTTAAATTGTAATAAATAGTAGTGTTGTCATAGATGGCATCAAAGATAAAGTTTAGTTATTTTTGGGATTAGGATTAGAAAACTCTAGAGAAATCCTGAGGGATACGACTATGTATAAGAAAACATAACTAAATTTTGGTAAGTTATATATTAAATTGTTTATTAAGAAAATAAATCCCTATATGGATACTACAAGTGGATGTGGCTCTGGTAGAGATGTACATTGGGGTAAACACTGAAAACACAGTGTTGATCTTGACTCGACCTAAAACTGATGCACAACAACTGGCCTTAATGTATACCTGGTTTGATAATCATAGATAATATTATTTGGTAAATTCCTTAGCTCATTAAAAACCATTATTAAGGGAACAAGAAAATGCCCATAATAATATATATTAAGAAATTGATTATGGATAACATAGATCTAAGCCTATAAATTCATAAGGTAAGAATTAATTTATTAGTTATCCCTTTAATGACCTTGGATTACCTCTTTATTTGTTTAATAGTTTAAAAATACTAATCCCTAATTTTTCACTTTATTCTATCGAATAGTTAAAAATAGTATGAATCAGGTAAACAACCAATGAGAATGGTAATGTGATTAATGCCCCCAACGAGATGCCTAATTAGATGGGAGTAGTAATCATGGGATGTATGATGATACTCTCTCAGATAACTCTTGTTATTAATAGAAAAGTAGATCATGAGAATTTACAAAATACCCCTAAAAGATAAGTACTATAATTAATATCTTTTATCTGACAAAGGAATCCAAATTTAAATGGATCATCTGATTTATTATTTGTGAAAAATTGGATCAAATCCATTGAGAAGATCTTCTACATCCTTTAATTTTCTAAAAAAATAATGTTCTACTATATTTTTATCATATTGTGGGAGAAACTAATTAGTGGGGTACATTGATCATGAATAAAAATCCATAGGAAGATATTGAAGCGATGGGGTGGAAGGAATTCCAAAAAATGTTTTTCAAAAAAATATTTTCCTCTCACTCTCCGACATAAAATGGAAAGGGATTTCCTAAACTCAAGAAAAAATACAATGAATCTATCTGGGAATATTAGGTGAGCCTTACAAGACATGTATGACATGGAATCATCTTTATCATTATCCTAGAATGCATGGTTGACCTCTTCTTTGGTGGGATAAAACCTTGTCTACAAAAAGCCTTTGTGATGCGATACTTTGATATATGTGAGGAAATTTTTAGATATTCCCTCAAAGTTGAAATGTAGATTAGAGAATATAAAGGGTATGATGTTGATAATATGTATAAAGTGGATTTTAAATCTGATGCTACAATGGAGAAGTATAATGTTTTAAAAATATTTCATCATCCCACTTGTCAAATTGATTGAAAGAAGAGCCCCATAAATTTCCTAAGGATAATGATGAGATTATTTGGGTGTGGGAAGGAAGCAAACATAAATAATGATTAATGATATGATATATATGATAATGCGATGAAGGAATGGAATGATATGGTCAAACCTCAACGCATTGTTTATTATTTCAACTGCAAGGAACTAAAGCACTTAGAAAACCAATGCACTAGACCAGGGGTCTTAGGAGACTACCAAAAAACTCCAAGGTAGAAATGGTATTATTTTTTCATCAAAAACACTAAGGTGTATCCCAATAATGATGTGGATACAAGTATAATAGCTATTCATTCAATAATAGAGAATGTACTTTTTGATTCTAGTACTAAACATACTTTCATATTTAGAATTGTTAGTATAACTATTCAAACACCACCAAAAATCGTGAAAGTGGAGCTGTTGATGAAAATAGGAAATGGGGAAATTATTGAAAATCATGTAAATAACTCCTCCCCAGCCACAATTTGTGGGAAGAACTTCCCATAGAACCGTTTCATATTCTAATTCATGGAATTTGATGAAATTATGGGTATGGATTGGTTTTTCTTTTATAAAGCTGACATAAAGTATTGCAATAAGGAAATCAATCTCAATATTTTGAAATATCCCCATATTCTATATAAGTGAAAGGAGGAGGATGAATCTTCTTCAGCACCAACATATCAAGCATAGATATTATTTCCCTATGAGAAAGTGTCTCTAGCTCAAATGATTTATTTTAAGGAAAATATCATCCTTGAAGACATGCCCATTGTGAGGGAATACATAGATGTGTTTACTGAGGTATTTTATGGCCTTCCTAGTAACTGAGAGTGTGAATTTTCAATTGATCTTATACCTGGTGTGTTACCATTATCCAAGAATCTATACAGAATGATTTTTTTGGAATATTAGGATCTAAAGAATCAACTATAAGAGACTCTTTAGAAATGTTACATATTCCCAAGTGCTTCAACATGAGGTGAAACAGTCCTATTTATAATGAAGAAGGATGGGTTAATGCAACATTTCATCGATTATCATGACTTAGACGAGATCACGATAAAGAAAAACTCTATTCATCCATGAATTAATGACTTGTTTGATCAGATACGTGGAGAACAATAATTTTCCAAGGAGGTTCTACGATCAGGATATTAAAAATTTAGGGTAATGAAGGAGGATATCCCCATGTATACTTTTTGTACATGGTATAGGAACTATATGTTCATAGAAATGACATTATAACTCACTAATTTTCATGAAATATTGATGGATTTTATGAATAGAGTCCTTAGATATTACCATGAAAAATTTTTGGTAGTTTTTATATATGATATTATAATATTATGTAAATCTATGGAGTATCCATAGGAGCATTTGAGCACTGTGCTAAAGTCCTTATGAAAGTAGAATCTTTATTAAATGTACATATAATTTTAGTTCTAGTTGAAGGAGGTATCCTTCTTGAGGAATATAATCACAATCCATGAGATATTTGTGGAACCTTAAAAAAGAATCAATTAAAGGATGGTTGAGGCCAACATTTTTCACAAATATATTTAGTTTTCTTGGATTAGAAGGTTTCTATGATTAATTTTTGGTAAATTTATCATTATTATAATACCCTATAACAAAAGTAACTTGTAATAGAGTAAATTTGGATTTTACTATTGAATGTTATGAGAGATTTAAAGAGTTGAAATGCAGGAATATCATTTCACCTGTATTCACACTACCCATGAGTGGAGAAATTTCGATGGTATTCACTGATGATTTAAATATGGGATTGGGATTTGTGTTAATAAATAATGATAAAGTGATAGCCTATGCTTCAAGGTAGTTTAATATTCACAAAATAAACTACCCAACACATGATCTAGAGTTGGATGTAGTGATCTTCACTTTGAATATATGGTAGCATAATCGCTTTGGTGAGAAGTGTCATATGTATATGGATCACAAAATCCTCAAATATATATCCAAACATAAAGAGATAAATATGCACAAAAAAATGGTTAGAGCTGATAATGACCTTGACTACTCAATTCACTACCATCCTCGTAAACATAATAAAGTGGTTGACACTCTATGTAGAATGGATCCAACAATTATTTCATTTATGAGAATTGAGAGGGGTCTTATGTTATTATTTTTTAAAGGATGGAAATGAGAATTATAAAGGAAGGAACATCATAAATCCTTTCAGAAATGATTTCTCAATAGTACAATCAGTAGAGGAAAAAATATTCTCAATGAAATGATTTCGGAATTCAAAAGAAGGTGGGAACTATTAGAAAATAAAAATCCTTGGAGATCACTTTTATTGAATAAGGAGTTTCATGATTTGGTTCATTGCTATGTGTACCATTAAATCCTGATCAAAAGAATAAGTTTTTGGATTATGCACATAGTTTTACTTTCTCCATCAATCCAAGAAGCACAAAGATGTTTTGAGATATTTGAGAACACTATTGGTGGGGAAATATGAAGAAGGGGATAACAGAAAAAATACAAGACATCTTGTATGTTAAAAAAAGAATGTGGAAATGTAAAAATACAAGGCGATGGTGCATCCATTACCCATACCTACATGGAAATGGGAAAACAACACCATGTAATTTTTCACTAGTCTTATAAAGAAATAAAGAGGGAATAATTCTATCTGGGTTATGGTGGATCATATTTCAAATAATGTACACTTCATTTTGATTCGAGAGGACTTCCCACTAGATCAACTTTCACAGATATAAATCAGAGAAGTGTTAAGACTACATGGAGTACCACTATATATTATATCCTATTGAGATCTGAGATTATCCTCCAAGTTCTAGAGAAGAATCCAAAATTCTCTTAAAATTGAGAAGTTTTTCAATATGGATTATCATCCTCAAATATATGGACATCCTGATAAGACTATTAAGACAATGGAATACATGTTGAGATCATGTTATATGGACACTAAAAGAGTATGGGACCGACATCTACCTCAAGTCAAGTTATCATACAAAAATAGTTTCTAATCAAGAATCAAAATGGTTCCCAATGAATCCATTTATGGGAAGAGGTGTAGAACAACTACTTGTTGGGATGAATTTTGGGAACAAAAACTTTTAGGCCCTGAAATGGTTGAGGAAATGGTGTAAAATATTAAGACTATTTAGAAACACGTCAAGGATGATTAGAGATGACACAATAGTTATGATGAAAATAATAGCTAAGACCTAGAGTTTCATGTTGGATACATTGTATTCCTCCACATATCTCTAGGGAATAAATTGGTGATATTTGGGAAGAAGGGAATGACTAGTCCAAGATACATGGGTCCCATTGAGATCCTTGATATCATTGGAGTGATGGCTGATTGAATATAACTCCAACATTAATTATCTCAAGTACATGATGTAATCCATGTATCCCTATTAAGGAAGTAAATACTAGACCCCTCACATGTACTCAATCCAGAGGTGGTACCATTATAGAATGATCTTTCCTATGAAGATAATACAATGAAAAAATTAGATCATAGAGACGATGTTCAATGAAATAAGACAATGCACCTCATCAACGTATTTTGGAGAAACCACATGTTTGAATAAGTAATGTGGGAACAATAGGGGGTGATGAAAAAATGTTAACCTCGTTTTTTTAGCTTGGGAAATGAAAATTTTGAGGGAAAAAGTTCTTAAGGGGATAATAATGTAACGACCCGAACTATTATAAAAAAATTCCATTTTTGTTTTAATAAAATGTCTTATTATGTAATATGGTCATAGAAAACACAAGAAATTATTTGTATTTATTATCATATAGGACATAAAATATAGTTAAGCATCATTTACATTGATAATATATCATTTGAATAGTTATCACATGATTATTGTAAATGTAGGGTTTTAAAAAATCAATTTACAAAGTCAACAGAAGTGATGGCCTTAACTAATAGGATCATAACATAGGTATCCCATTTATAAGATCTTCCAAAGGAGATAGAATCATTGGTATTTTCACTTTTCCAATACTAAGATTATATACAACAACTTAATCATGAGTGAAACCATTTATGGTAGAAGATCTAGAACATTCAGATCATGGCCCAAACCATGTTTGTCAAACCACACCATAAAAGTCTCAAAGTCGCACACCATACCCTTAGTGTGTTTTCTATTGTATTAAGGGGATAAGTATCAATACCCTAGAAATATGAGTATTTAAGTTATTTACAAGATAATAATGAATATCCTTTCATTTTATTTGTTTTACTTTATACATTATTTTTTATTTTGATACAATAAAACACAAATAGTATTTTGGTAAAATGAAAATTCAATTAAGAAATTTATTTTTATGTATTCGTGTATTTTTTAAATAAATAATATTTTAATGAAATATTATTATTAAATAATTTTTATCAAATATAAATGATCATATGATTTTTTTGAAGTAAAATTTAATTTTCATAAAGGTTGGAAACCTGTTAGTGTAAAAAAAACCCCATCATTTCCCAAAAAATATTGATTTTTATTTGAAAACTGAAAAACAAAAATTTTAATTTTTTTTTGATAAAATTAATATTGTTTTTGGAATCCTGGATTAAAAATTATCTAATGATGAGTTCTTCATAATTTTCGGATACAGTTGAATTTTCAAGTAAAACATTAATACCATATTAATATATGGTATGTATTATTAGATCATAATGACCCAAAAGTGATGTAATAAATACAATAAAGGGTATCCACAATCAAATATTTGTTTTACCTTTAAAATAATGTTATTTTAGGTTTATTTTATTAATTTTATACGGTCTTCATGAATCCTTCAAAACCATTAATATATTTTATGGTTTTATAATAATTTCTTTAAGAGTATGACTCACTACCACATAAGAAAGTGTATTATTTAATTATGTTCGGACATTGGAATTGTAAAGTAATTAAAACCAATCCCATTTTGAATTAAACATGGACAGAAACCATGGGTTGTTTTGTGTTTATTTTATTTTATTATATTGGTCCAAAACCTATGTTTGAGAAATAATAAAGGAATCCCAACTCATTTCACATATAAACCCACCCACACTCCCATTAAGTTTCACTAAAAGTACAACGATCATGTTTTTTACTCTACCCTACCCTCTCTAGAGTCCTCCCAAGCCACAAGAATCTCTCAAGAATCCAATCCCAAGCATTTTGAGTCACACACTAAAGGAAGGGATCCTCACCCTCTCTTTTCTATTCACATTTCTTTATTATATTATAACTTATATTGGAAAATTTATAATGTTGGGATATGTATTTATATGTACCTACTACTAAAAATTTTATTTCCAAATGATGATAAACCCCTTTCTCTATAATCATCCCATTTTATTAATTTTTAGGTGATGTCGTTATGCTGACGAAATTTCACTACGATTTTCCATTCTATAACAATTGTGTAGTGAATACCATACTGGTATAATATCAAAGGTTTTCATATTTTTACACTTATACCTATTTGAATTGGGAAATACATGTATGTATTAAACACTCCATGATCATTGAATAAAATATTATTATGAATGAATCCCTGTGGTTTGATCTATGTGGAACATTTATGCTTGAGAATTAAATCATTGTGACGGGTGCACCTAGAATTATATAATAATCTAATGCATTGCGTAATTTTTAGTATCATGAGACATCATGTTTGTATAGTGAGTGAAAATAATTACTTTATGGTATATTTTCAGTCATTATGTCCCATCATTTAGCCTTTACATATGTTTATTATGTAGTGTTTTAAGTTGTCTATACATTTCCCATGTTGCCTTTATGATTATGATGTTATATCATGTCTCATTTCTCATGTTTATGATTCTCACTTGTTTTATTTCAAATTGATATTCCTATTGTCTAACATGAATTAACTTATTCATGTTATTCAATTTTTATTCCCAGATTGGGATTTATAGAACAACCCTATCTTATTTATGTCCCCAAGTTATTCGATGTCATTTTAAGTGCAAGAATTTTAAAGGAATTTTCAATAAAGATGTTGTTTTTACTATTTTAGATTATTATGTAATGTTCTTAATTATCAAATATACTAGACTTATTGATCTTATAGGTTGTATTAAGTAAAATACAATTTTTTAAATCATGTGTTAAAGTATAATTAATAAAAGGGTTGTTATAATCAAATTACTGAAACCGATGAGTCCGATTCATCCAAGGAAAGATGCAGCTAAGCCAGTGTCTCTTGTTTCCAAAACCAATCACTTTGGGATATTATCCATGTTGAATGATAATCACCACCTTAAATATCTAAAATAGGTGGACTAGATAGTAAAATATGGCTCCCATTGGGTTTAGGTTCCATCGAGGAGGGCTCTTTTTAACCACTATCGCCAGCACCATCCAATCGGTACCCATTAGTCAAATGCTTAGGGTACCACTTGACACACTATCACCTCTGATACACATTAATGGAAAATAAGGATGTCACATCGGGTTCGTTAGGATCTTGATATACATTATTGGGATCATATCCATGCTCCCACAAACAATGTTTTTTGGAATATTCATGTTGTCACGTATGAACATGCTCATATCACTCTCCACTTAGTGTAAGTCTATAGGAATATTCCTACAACTTTCATGGGGGAGGCACAAATACCATCCTTCCATTAATGAATACCATCATTAGATTTGGGTGGAAAAAGGTGGAGAAAGACAGTCTCATTTCCCCACTTTAATTGAAGATATCTTCTAGTATATAGTGGATACATAATATGTGAATGGTTATATCCATGTGAAGTATTTTTTAAAATTCCATTAAATTTTAGAAATAGATGATGAACTCTTCCAAAATATTCTGGCACGGTACAGATATCAAGAATGAAGCATATTCTTATCTTTATATACAGTGTATCTCAACACTCTGATCATTATGAACAAGTGGTTTCTCCAGAGAAAGCACACATTCCTCCTCCAATTTTTGAGGATTATTAGAATATTTTTGTAAATGACAAGGTGTCAGACTAGGATCATATTCTCATTCCAACAGGGGATCAACAGTTGATATTAGAACGTTCATTGGGACAGGGGAAAATTCCAATCGACAACATCTGTTGGTATATTCCAAAGCCCCAAAATCAGGCTCATATCCCCGTTCTGGTTGGGGAACACCAAGTGAGAGGGTCACCTACCCTAGGACATTATCATATACCTATCATAGGAGACTAGTGTAATACTCCAAAGGCCCATGATTGTGCTCATATCCCCATTTTATCTTGGGCTAATCAAGTGATAATGGTTCATGCCTCAAGAGAGGCTCATATTCCTATTAGTGAATCTACCTGGCATAATTTCAAAGATCACAAATTCTAGGAACATATTCCTATATCCTATAATGAAAGAGTTCAACAACATCCTTTTGAGTAAATACTAGAGTAAGATCATATATATTATCCCATTTCGGTGGTTCATTGGAATATTCTAGAGGGGAATACATATTCAGACTAGGCTCATATTCCTATTCCAACAAGGGATCCCCAATTGAGAGTTAACCAAACTCATGGTAGGATCATAAACCTTCCAAAAAAGGCCAACATCATATTCCAAAGGCTTAGGATTAGGATCATACCCTCATTCTGACTGAGTCTCACTTAGTGAGAATGGAACATCTCTTGGGACGGTCTCACATTCCTATCAATAATGAGGAAGCTCTATGGAATATTCCAACAGTTTCTCAGCACCGGGCTCATACTCCCATATCACCATATGGTTATAATCAATGTCCAACAACCATCATACAAAAGGCTTCTATCCCTACACAATTTCAAAAGACTGTTCAACATAATCCTTCCATGATGCGAAAGGATACTCATATCCTGAATATTTTCAATTCCAATTTCCTTGAGGTTTTTCATGAAAAATCATCCACACCCCAAGGGTTCATCCACTCTTCAACCGAAGTATCATAATTTAATTACCACGATAGTCACCCTTATGATAGTGTGGAGGTGGGTCACAAGGAATCCACTCCTGACATCCTCTATGGTCAACCTTTCCATGGTGATATCACCGATGGACATGGAATTCCACCCCTGTCCTAGACACCATCGTATAGAGAGGTGTCCTAAACATATCTGCCATTATACAAAGATTCTCATCAAGCATCTGGGTCAACCTTATATAGTTCCCCACTAAATTACAGCATCAATCCTCTACAGTTATAATATCACCCCAAGAAGCATATTCTTTGGTCTGATTGAATGGATGCAAGTATGTTTGAAAAAGTGGAGTCCTCCTTTGACATATGGAAAGAGTTAGATGGAAACAACAACCCCATCATGTTTTGGACCCTGTCCACTTAGGAATATGAGATCCGAGATGAGATAAAAAAAGAGTTCATGACTTATCTACAACAAAAAATAAGGGAAACTCACTAGAGAATGAGGACTATATGCCTCCCTTATCAACAAAAAAGGGTCAATTTTAGAATATCATGATACTCCATTATCAGCTACACCTGGAAGATATCCCTATGTCCTAAGATCCAAAACTAAAAAAGCACATCCCAAATCTTCTATATGCTTTCCACCATTTCATTCCATCCCTTTGACATCTGATCTTTGAAACCACTTTATTCATTTGTAATTGAAAATAGGGAACATATGGGTCATCAAAATTTATTGTTCCCGTGTAATAGAAGAATCCCTTAGATATTTCAACTAGTAATATCATATACTCCAGAAAAATCATAGGACTTTGTAACACTTGGGCTACTTGGTCACTATAACATAATTTCCCCACTTCGAAGATTCCCAAATATCCGAAAAGAAGGAAGAGGATAGCCAAAAAGTATTTGTATAGGGCCTCTCAAAGGAACATGAATTCATTTCAGACACATAATGAAAGGTTTCGATCAACCCGATGATATCATATAAGAAATGACACTCATAATGGGATTCCATTACACCCAACGCTGACATAAGCACCACTACTCCACATCAGACAAGCCACAATAGATGTTTCCATAGCCGCCACCCATAAGAGGACCAAGCTCACCACGTTGGGGGAATATGTACCACCTCCTCCACCACATAGACCATCATTTCCCAATAGGATTCATGATATTCCATCTTCACCAACATACAATCCCCCACTCACTGGGATGGGTTCATTTAAATTTTAATCTTTAGCACTATGTTTATTATCCTCCAATAGGTTCCCGAGGAAATCTTTGGAGATTCCATATCAACCCTAACTATCTAGGATAGGGTAATACATATCAAATTCCATCCCATGAATCATTAAATCCTTAGCTTGAAGCATCAGATCACAAACACCAAAATCAATCAATACCAATTATATACCTAGATAACCCCCATCCCACAGGGCATGGGGATTTTTATCATCCTCACCACAAAAAATAGAATCATTCTTCCACATGTTAGGAGGTAAATATCGATGATCGACATCCCATTCATTCCTTCCACCACAAGACAAAACTATTCTATTCATTTACTGATCATAAATAATGTCCTAAAACATAGTCGACTTCATCACTCACATGCTAACATAGGAGGACCGTATAATAATGGAAGTCAGTCCCCGCTGGGGTTACTAGCCAAAATAACCCTACAAGTCCAAAGGTTCAAGCGATGACCGTAATACAGTAAGTACAGAATTATCATGTTTCATTGAATATAACAGGAAACCCACCATTTCCTAATATATCCCTTTGAATTTCATCACTATCAACAAAAAATATATTGTAGATTAAGAGGAAAATAATGAAGTATGTGACACAAAAAAACATACCCCAACAGGAGGTTGAATTCGATGAACCAATTAAGGATTCAAACACCTGGGAAAAAAGAAGGCTCCAAAATATGGAACCTCTGAATATCATGTTTCCAGCTATCTGGTGGAATAATTAAAACGATAATGGGAGAGATGTTTCTATATCCTAATCATCATCCAGAATAGATGAGGTTCCTTTAATAGAGGAATAGTTGTCACAATATGAGAATGAGATAAAAACTCTCAGACATCTCAATTTGGAACTACTCTGGGGAAATATTCCCACATGGTGTCATCTTTAGAAAATGATGAATATTATTCCTCCCATTTACTATCCACATGAAAAATAGGCATCTGAGAGTTAGATCAACTCTGGATCTAGGTAACTAGTTTACACAAATGATGATGACAAAAATGATTGTGAATTATCTCCATTGTGGTTATAGGCTCTCCATTTATAGGGTGATCATTCAGTCCTATAATGAATCAATAATCAATGGGAGATGAATGTGGTTCCACCTCATCAACCCCCACCCACTCCTTGTAGATAGATGTTGGCACATACAATAGTACCCCCAGAGTTGCTTAATGTCATCGAGCCCTTGTCTACTCAAATGGAATCCATAGAAGGGGGACACCCAACTATGTATCCTATGAATAATCCATATAAAAAATGATTGAATGAATCTTTACCAACACCCAATTTTGGAAATACCACCTTATCTACCTTTAATGACATGGGATATATTCAACTGCATATTACACACTTTGTTTTCTGATGTTGGTAGATGATGTGCCCTCGAGATCAATATGTGAAAACCAAGTTGAGTAGTTTTTTATAGACTCTGATAGGTCCATACTTCATTTGGTATAATAGACCTCTAGTAGGATATGTTTTAGGATGGGAATACCTTCAGCATCAATTCTATTATCAGTTTAGTTCAACATTGAGGAAAAAAAACTTTTCAACCTAATGAACTACAAGCAACATGAGAATGATATGGTGTTTTCCATCATATCTAGATGAAAAGACTTAACCTATTCACTCAGTTTCCCTATATCACAGGTTAAATTATAGGGAATCAGTGTTAAATTGTTCAAGATGAGTTGTACACACCTTTGATCCCAATTAAGTATCTAGGTGGTCTCTGTGAGTTCACATAAATAGCACAATGTATGGAAGACTATATTAAATGAACCCTTTCTAAATATCAACTCATGAATCCAGCATAGGTGAAAAGAATCAACAAGGAAGAAGTTTCCATTGATACCCTCAAACTAGCACCAGTGCCTATTCATGCACCTAAGAAGGTCTTGAACCTCCTAGTAGCCCCTTTCAAGTGTGAAAAACCAAAATATATCCCTCATCTAAAATCATAGAGAAATAAGGATCACCCAAGATTTGAGGAATTGATGGATAAAGCTTACTTATTCTGAAATAAACAAGCCTCTAGTTATTTTTTAGATTCCATAGACAATAACTTTATCAATATAGCATAGCCTAGGTAGCCCAATGAGGTCAAACTCATCGATCGTCTTGACTACATCCCTTTCAATAGATGGATGTGTCATAATTTCCAATACTGATTCATCTACAATGAAAACCTTTAAGGAATGGTTGATTTTGGAAAGGTGGTGTTACCTCATAGCAGGTGGAATTCATAACTATTTCCCAGTATAAGAAGAGGGTGATTGGTAGAGAATTTTGACTTGGCATAGACAGAAGTTCAACATATGGATGACTTCTGAAATTTTTTACTGATCTCATGACACCCTGGGAGAATAACTATACAGACCCACTATAGAACCACTTCCAAAGAATGTGACATCAGATATGTCTCCCAAAATTTAGCATGAAAACCCAATGTTAGAAGAGACAGAAGTGGAATATTCATTTTATTCTTTGACACAATCTCTAACTCTTATAGATTTCCTCCCTAAAACATCTAAATCATGGGAAATGACACACCAATTAGAACCCTCATCTAGAAAAGAGATCATAAATGGTTTTTTACACATGATACACTTTTCATGCCCCTTGTCTGATGATTAATATTTCTCTGATTATGAGTTATGTTCAAAAAAATGTGGAACAAGAGACCACATACGTAAGAACCGAGAATACATCGGACATCACGGGCATGGTCAAATCCAATTTGTTGGTCACATCCCTACAAAGAACATATATGAAGCTTAAACCCATTGGAAATAACTCCAAAAGTCCTAGAAAAGACTTTGAGGTGTCTTATAACCCTACAGTTGTTGTCTAAACCAAGTCATCTTACATGACCACCATGTGGGGGGGGAGTGTAGTTATCCAATCACCCCGAGAAATGGGGAAGGCTATCATGAATCACTCCATTAAAATCTGATGCTTCAATAAACATTGCACAAGAATAAGGCCTAGATATATCAAATTCCTTGATTATTGAGCCACATGTCTAGGTGAAACCCCACCTTGGGAAGTGCAGCCCATAGGCCCAAAAGTACTACATTCCTAAATAGATGGTGGTTGTCCCAACCAAGATATCAGTCCTCAATGCTCTCCAAATTTCAAAATAACTCAGATATGGAATCAATAATTCCCACAAAATACTATAGGAATTAGAGATACTAATTGTTGCAGTTGAGATCTATTGAATAGAGGCCATATTATAAGAAATCCAGGTCACTTTCTCATTCAAAGAGCTTGATCAAAAAGTGGTTATTGAGGGACATGTCAGATCCATATATGTTTTGGGTATAATAGATAATGTTAATTTACAAAGGGCTCTGATTGATAATTGATTCGATATAAATCTCATCCTGATTAGAACCCTTCTATGATTGTTATATACCGATGAGTATTTGTCTCCAACAAAGATGACCATTCAATGGTATGATAAGCATGATCGAAGAACTCTCAAGAAGGTCAAACTCAAAGCTCAGTTTATGGATCTCACATTTGATACTGAGATTTTTGTTATCTAGTATGACACCCCATATAATTTCTTACTCAGATGACCCTACCCCCACAGGAAAATAGAAGTACCATAATAAATCCATCAATATTAGAAATACCCAATCGATGGAATAGTCGACATACTACATGGTGACAGTTCCCCTTTCAGAATAGAGATGAAAAAATGATGAAGTAGGATTCTATAAAAGGATACGAAAAAATACCAATGGTGGATGATTCTATTTAAGTTTCATCCCCCAACATCTTGGGGAATACCCTTTAAAATCCCTAGAGTATACTTGAAATAAACCATGTTCTCCCCATAAATCGATTTGAGGTGATAGACCCGGTCCTAGTGGTCCAAGCCCCTCCTATCCCTAGCGATAGTGTAAAAAAATTAAACTCTGACATCTATCTTCAATGACTCTGGTAGAAGGGAATGATAATGTCATTTCAAATGGTCTATCTCACTCTGAAAATGATAGAGATTCCCCTAGATTGTCATATCCATCGAATAATGCCTAAAAAAATTATAGGTGGATGAGTAATAGAATTACCTCCGGAACACCCTTCCTACATTTGCGGAAGGTGCCTCCACCACCATCGATGAGATCATACATGAAAATTTGGGAACAGAAGAATACCCACGACCTATATATATTAGTGCCTCCATTCCCATCAAAGAGAAAGATATGTACATTGAATTTCTAAATATACACCAAAATGGGATCTCTTGAAACTATATATAAATACCATGGATAAATACACTTGTGGGTACACACCATCTTTTCATGCACAATTACCATTTAGGTTTCAAGAAGGCATCTAGGAAGATACACCACTCTCATGAAACCAATATAGATGCAGATATTGATAAATTAATCAACAGAATTTTTTTGGGAAGTTAAATACTTGAGATGGCTTGCCAATATTTTCCCCACCATGAAAATTGATGGGAAGATTATGGTATGCATCGATTTCATAGACCATAATTAATAATTATTAAATGAATTCATACCATTCATAATCATAGAGTTCTTGATCGATGAAACTGATTTCTTCCAATCCCTTTTCTCCATGGATGGGTATTTAGGGTAAAATTAAATAAATATAGCCCCTAAAGATGTGGAAGTCACTACCTTCAGAGCACTTCTGGGGATATATTTCTATCAGTTCATACCATTTGGATTAATGAATGACGATGCCACTTAACAACACACCATGAATCATATCTTCAAGACATTCTATGGAAAGATATAATAATGTTATGTCAAGGATCTGGGGTCCAAATCCTGACAGTGGTGTGATCACTTCATTGATCATCAAACAATCTTCCACATTCATGGTGGCACATTTTGACGATTAATCCTCTAAAGTGAAATTTGTGGGTAATGATAGGGAATTTCATTATCTTTATGGTTTTCCACTGCATCATCAAAATTAACCCAAAGAGGTCTATTTCTATTTTAACAATGTCACAATGTATAATTATCAATAAACTAAGGATAATATATGGGATTTGCACCTACATTCGATGATTCTTAGAATGCTTGGCCAGAAAATCTCTCCCTATCACCATGATAATGAAGAAATGAATTTGCTACCAATGGGACTTGAACTTCCAAGAAGACTTAAAAAGTACAAAGAAGTATCTATTTCACCCACTATTTTTGATGTCTTAGGTGGATGTGATTCCACTCATCCTATATTTGGCCATGATTGAATGCTCACTAGGAACCCTCCTCATATAGAAGAATGATGTGGGGAGTGATAACATTATATATTATCTCAGAATAATAATGATAGGTTTTGAGATCTGATATTCAAATTTAGGGACGAACCTGATAACACTAATATTTTTAGTGAAGAATATATGAGGCATTACTTGAAGCACCAAA
Source organism: Viscum album (assembly GCA_963277665.1). Classification (NCBI taxonomy): domain Eukaryota; kingdom Viridiplantae; phylum Streptophyta; class Magnoliopsida; order Santalales; family Viscaceae; genus Viscum; species Viscum album. Next base: position 90,774,689 of record OY728140.1, on the reverse strand, counting down.
AATTCTATTTGGTGTCTTATGTTGATACACTCAACTACATTGTTGGACTCCCCATGCTAACTGGGCAACATATGGATGGACGAGCAGTCATTTTGATATAATATGACATCCATTTTGTGTTACAAAAGGTGATGAAAGAGGAATCCTAGAATAATTTTCTTGTAGAATATCCCTCCCCAAAAAGTACACCAATGGACACCGAAGTCTGAGGTGAGTAGGTTTTCTACACCCATGACACACCATGGACATGGGAGATGTATTTTGATGGTTCCTCTCAATGTAAAATAAACAAAAGGATGGAAAATACAATGTTCAATTGGATTGTCTTAAGGATTTTATTAGTTTCTCTGGATAAAGAAGTTATTCCCTACACTTTCTCACAATCTGAGGGATGAACGAATAAGGAGGCCAATTAAAAATCCCTTATCAATGTATGGGAGCTAGCCCCAAAATATTCGATAGTAAACATTAATATCAAAGGGAATTCATAAATAGTGTTAAATTATATCAATAGTGATTATTCCACAAAAAAGGATGAAATGACCCCGCTTGCTGGCTACATTAGGGGATTTATGGTAGAGTTCCCTTTTTATCCAACGTTTCACCATGTTACCCAATCACGGAATTCTCACACTGATGCAATGTATAATACATCCAAAATCCTGGTCAACCATGATTAGGCGGAATAAATCATTCATATCATGTACAAATAAATGTCTCATCGATTGTCATCTACAATATGGATGAAATAAATTAGTTCAACACCACCCCAGAATGTGATGAACTGATATCTTTCCCTGATGGATAAATCCCATATTCAATTATTTATTAAATGGTACTATCCCAGCAGACCGATCCAGAAGTGAATTGATTCAACACTATGTAGTGAATATTATTCTACAAGATGATAAAAATGAGTAAAATGACTTCTATAAGTGAGGTTTTGATGAAATTACACTCATATTCATACTAGAAAGATATTTTCACAACATTATGAAATAAAATAATGCAGGCTCATGTGATGCTCGCCAGTTTGGGACTAGGCTCTCCCGCCAAATCAGGATGCTGGGTTATTACTGGAAAACGATGAAATAAGAATTTTTGGAATTCACTAGGAAATGCCATGCATTCAAGATCCATGGAAACTTCATCAATCAAAACCTATAATTACAACATACAACTAAATATTCCAATACATTTTCTGTTAGGGGAATGGATGTTGTGGGGCTACATCCCTCAGCCATAACTAAGCAGTTCAAGTATATCCTTACTACTACAAACATATTTTCAAAATTGGATGAGTAAATAACCATCAAGGAATTATATATGAAGAATATAATTAGCTTCATAAATTTCCATATCATTACTAGGTTTGGAATCCCTCACAAAATATTTATGGACAACAACACAATATTATATTCTATAGAATTGAAGAAACAGTACTGGGAGTACAATATCAAGTCTAATAACTCATATCACAATCATAATGTGAAAAATGGAAAGATAGGGGCCTTCAATAATACTCTATAAAATTTGGTTAGACAAGATACTTCGTGATTTATGGGCCTACTATACCACCATGCATACTAATACATAAGAAATTCCATAATCATTAGCATACATGCCTGAGGTATTGTTACCCATATAAGTCTAGCTATCTTCACTCTAAATATCAATTTAAGGAAAACTCTTGGATGATGAGAAATTGACAAAATTGAGGAAAGATGAATTATAGAAATGTGGTGAGAATAGGATGCATACGTTTCACAACTTTTAAATATATTAGAATTGTATCACATTATCCTTTCATAAGATGGATATCCTCTGTTTATTCCACTGAGGAAAATTGGTGGTATCCTAGAGAACACCAAAGATACCAGAGAAGTGTCCTAAATATATGGAACCTAAATGGTAGGGCCCTTATATCATACATAAGATCTATAAAAAATATAGCTTACTCCTTGGACACAAGGGATGTGGAATGTGTCACAACCCCCCCCCCCCCAATGTGAGGTTTCTCAAGAAATACTTTTCAAAAATTCCATCTGGAAAATTTCATTGACATTAAACTGCACAACATCTCAAGTTCTTATGGCAAGACTTTAAACTACCCAATGTCTCATGTGCTAAACACATGATACTAAACTGTACAGAGCACTCCTTAACTGTATGATGTTAAACTAAAAATGAAACACCACCTCATTAGAGACTTAATAAACACGACGTAGATCTATGAAAATGTAGGATGAAATTCCCATATCCCTGCGAGAGATTCAGCTCCACATTGGGAGTCCCTATTTCTAATAACTATGCGTATCTTGATTCTTATCGTCAAAAGAGACATAGTGACACATGGAAGTCTATTTTTGGGCCCAAACAAAGTGTTGCATCCCTTTCACATAGGGTAACTCTTGTCTTGATAGTAATACATTAAATTTCACAAAATATTATGTCCTAAAATAATACTTTAAAATGAAAAATGTCACACAACAATACCACTTGATGTTAAAACAGTATGGAGTTGTCCTAGGCATCACAGTCGAATGATGTTAAACTGTGCATACAAGTTATGACAACATGATGCTAAAATGTATGGAGCATTTACTTACTACATGATGATAAGCTTCATGGATCCCCTAATGGTTCATGTTCATTCACATTAGGTGGCCTACGTCCTTACTACAATACATTAAACTGCATGGTTTATGTCCTTTTAGAAAGACATTTATCTGCACGAGTTTTCTTGAACTAAAAATGGCTTGAATCTCATTTTGAATGTAATAAATAGGGACAACTCAATCCCATATCTTGGTCTAGATACCACTAGATACAAAATTCCCATGTCATATCCTTAATATCATCTGCATTGTGATAGAAACCATTTTCATTCCTTGTTTCTCACACCGATCATAAATCATATGAGTTTAGGAATTTCAGTAAGGTATTTCCCATACAAACATGGAATAACTACTCATGACATGATCATCATGGTACTAAATTCATGACATTAAAAGGAATTCCATTAGTCCTTATCGTATGATGTTAAATTGTACGGTTGATGTTTCTTGCAAGAAATAATGCTACACATTTATGTGGACCTCACCCAAGAGGACCACTATTGTTAGTGATTTTTCTCCTACCATACTTTCATTCATGAAATAAATTTCACTTGAATGCTAATATCATATGATATGTAGTGACACCTAAATCTCTAACCCCTAGTCCAGTCATGAAAAATAAGCATAAAAATGGCTCATCCTAGCATGTAGGCTAGACTATCATAGAAAGATCCTTCCATAAGAACTATGTGGGGATTGATTCCTGTTATCATAGGATATGTAGTGACACTAATATTTCCATACTTGGGCCCATCTGTAATACCAATTTTTATGTTGGTAAGACTACATCTTTGCTACATGATGTTAAACTATACAATTCTATGAGAACTACATGTATCTTGATTCCAGTCATCACAGGGTACCTACTAACTCCTAGTTCTCCAATCCTGTGCCCAACTATAATAATCAATGGAATCAATTCCAACCTCTGTGTATGGTTCAGACCTACATAGAGATTTTCCCATTTAAGAACTATTTGTGGATTGATTCTTATCATCATAGGAAGTATGGTGACACCTAAATCACGAATCATAGGACCATATACAACAATCAATAAAATAAATTCACCCTACCTACATTGGCTATGAGTAATATCTACATACAACCTAGATGTTCATGTAATATATCTTTCTAAATCTTTTATATCGGTTCCCATGTCCTTATCATATTATGATTAAAATACAAAGAAAATTTCCTGGCTGCATGACATTAAAATTATACAACAAATTCATCCTTACCACATGATGTTAAAATATAAGGAGAATTTCCCTAACGCGTGATGTTAAACTGAACAGAAGCAAGTACATCCCTACTATATAATTTTATACTTTTAATACCATCATCCATTATTATCCTTTTTCAAAGGACCACAAGTCCCTTACACTAGTCATCCAGAGTATGGGGTGCTTCCTCTATCATTTCAAAATCACAATCCATAATTTACACATCATGTCTAATGCACATCAAGTCGTCAAAAATCATTCATGGACATTGGAAAAAGATACCTGACATCAAGGGACCCTTTATTTGAATATGAATGAATTTATATGGGTCATGAAAAGGTATATATGGTCATCAAACAAATGTGTTACTCTACAAAAATGTATTTCTGATACTTCTGATCCCTGACGTCACCGTAGTGGAACTCAACACCTCTGTATGTTCTAGGAAATTCCTAGTATGATTGTTCGGTATCATTACTCATGACCTGAGAAACTCTATCTATGATTTAAAATATTTGAATCTCCTGTATTGAAGGATGTTGGGGGTACTCTTTACCATAAGTATCCTATTTAAGAGTTTGTGTACCATCCACCATATTAGGTCCATGTGCATCAAGACCTTAAACATTATTCACTTTTTTCAATGTCGTACGACGTTAAACTAAAGCTTATAATGGTCCAAATCACAAGACCTTAAATTTACAGAGAAAGAGACAAAAAACATATCATTTTAAAAAACAATAAGGGAAGGCTAAGAAAAAGTTAATTCTTCACTTGCTAAAATCTTCATCACTTGAGTTTAGGGAAAAATTATAGCACAAATAAATAAGGCTCAAAGATCATATATAATACTCTGAATCCATATAAAAATCCATGTTATGCCCTGTAACGACCCGCCTTCACCAAAAGGAGGGAAGGGTCAGCAGGTTTCCAGGCCCTTCCTTCTTTAAGTTGAAGGAGAGATAATGACCCCCGAAACCCGCCTTCAATAGGTCCCGGAGTGGCGACTAGCACCAAGGGTATAGGAAATTCTCGCAAATGGAAGGCATTACCCTTTTTATTTTATAGGATCGGAAGATAAGGAGGAGAAAACCCAACAACACCAAGGTAGAAAGAAAAGTAAAGCCAAAAGTAAACCATTCCCACATGCATGTTTCAAAAGTGAAAGCCACAAAGTGCAAAAGGTGACTACAAGGTAAGTACCAAAAGAAAAGAGAAACAACTGCAACTTCTCCAAAAGTCCGAGCTAGTAAGGTCCTGCGTGATCCCGGAAGTCCTCCTGGAAACCTGAAAGTAGTTTTATATACGTAGGGTGAGCATACAAGTACACTCAGTAGGGAAAACCAAGACTCTCGTGCACAAGTGGGGGAACGTACTAAAGTCCCGTGAGAAAAGAGAAGAACCAGAAACTAACAAGGCAACTATCCATCCCAGGCCTCACCAAGGCTCGCTCCCCAAATAACGCAAGTCAAGTAATATATATATAAGAGAACATCGATGTTTGGGTACCCCGCGCCACTTTCCCACTTGTTATTGAGACATCCTACGCATCGGACCAATCCCGCCATTCTCACCGCAGTCCCACTGCCACACCCGCCCGCACCCACCTGGGCCACAACCACACGCAGTCTCACTGCCGAATCCCGCCCGCACACACCTGGGCCACAACCACACGCAGTCCCACTGCCGAATCCCGCCCGCACACACCTAGGCCCCAACTGTCACATGTAACCATGCCTGCAAACACCTAGGCCAGAACAACCACCGCTACGCCCGAAGACACCAGGGTTAAAGGATCCACTGCCACGCCCGAAGACACCTGGGCCTCATCCCGAAGACACTTGGGAAACCACCTGCCGCACACACCTGGCCAACCACCATAACACCCTGCCCGATGGTTCTTGGGCTAATAATGGACTTCAGGCCATCACAGCCTGCCCGAAGGTACTTGGGCTATCCGGGAAAGGGAGAAGAAAAGGAGCTAATAACCAGCCACTAAGTATAATGTTGGGAAAAACACCCTTCCCCCATAAATGGGGGTGTTTGGCACTAAGTGCTCAACTTGGGTGGGGCGCGAATAAGAAACACAAAGCTACAAGTATAGGTATAGGTAACAAACACTCACCCAAAACTTAGGTTTTCCTAGCCAACCTACAGAACACTACACCACTGAGTCCGAGTCACAATTCACAACCCTTGCCCACAAAACCATTTGTCCCATTCATGTTTCACGTTCAGTCAAAATGTTCAGTTAATTTTAATCACTACTGGGCAACTACCATAAGCATAACCAAGGAAATCGTCAAAAGCATAGATCAACCAAAACACTCACACCCGGTTCTGCCAACCGAGGATCTCTCCCCAATTTGTGATAAAAACTCACAACCACTGAAACCATACCAACAGGAGATCCCATCCCCCAAATTCACACAGCCACCGAGAGTATAAAGGAACCGGGGATCCCATCCCCTTCCACATTTACAGCAAACGGCCCGAAGGGAAAACAACCAACTACCACTACCAACACAAGTCAGGGATTTTCAGATTTAAAGGATTTAACACACTCCATGATTTCAAATTTCCGTGTGTTCTAACCGGGAGTTATCACAGAAGGGTTGATCCTGGTGCTTTCAACTTATTCAGCCGGATATACGTGATTAACCAATTTCACAACAGGAGTTCACAATTTCAGCAACCCATTTAAAACATCACGAGGGGATTCAAGTGCATGCACACGACCACCAACGACCTCAATTTTCAGAAAACATAAACCAGTACAACAAAAGGGATGATCACAAGATAAAGCATAAGAAACGATCACAACCCCTTCCCCTTATTTCTTTAGAACTTAGTTTATTATCTTCCTTAGGGTTCGGTTCAACCAATTCTGTAAGAACAAAAATAACGCCCGCCCCGCATGATACACAAAAGTGAGAGACGAAAGAAATTCCCTACTTGTTGATAGATGATCGACGTTTAGGCCGGGGGCGCGGAACTTTACGGATAACGATGCGGCGGTCCCGATGCACCAGAAGAGCCATGATCGAAGAAGGGGGGAAACCACGGCCTAACCCTTAATTTATAAGAGCCAGGAACGGTTGAGATAAAAACGCCGAACCGCGTAAGACGTGGAAGTCGTGGGTTGACCACGCGGCTTGACTCATCATTAAAGGTGCTGGGTGGTTTAAACTGACTCACGAATTTATGAAGCATTTAATTAAAACTTTTGTGCGTGTTACTGGAACAACTTGGCAAGGACGGGTGACGTCGGCCGGTTCTGCCGATCAGTCACACCGATCGGTCGCACCGATCGGTCTCACCGATCGGTCACACCGATAGGTCCCACCGATCGGTTGCACCGATCGGTCGCACCGATCCGTACCCCTTAAGGATCCGGATTTTGGCAAAGGAAGGGACCAAGGGGGGTCTGGGTCATCACAGGCCCTTTGGACCCCCAAGTTATAAAAAAGTTATAGTAATGATTTTTCATATCCCCTATCCATGAGAAAATTTTTGTTAGGCGGTGTTAAAAAATTTAGGGTTCTTGAATCCTTCATGGTTATTAAATTTTCCAAAAATCAAACTATAACAATATAAGGAATGTGTTAAAACACTATAAACTAAATTGATGGATGGTTTGGGAAATAAGACCCTAAAATACAATGATAGAAGGTATGATTTCGAATACCCCAAACGACAATGATAAAAGGTCCGAGCTAAGAGACCCTAAAATAAAACAATATATTGTATGAGATAAAAGGCCCTGAACTACAATGCCACACTGATTTAGTCTTCAAAAAATGGAAAATATTGTAGGGTCCACCATGTAGCCTTGAAAAAACTCATTCCACGCTCGCCAAGCCTATCAGCTTCAGTTAAATATAGAGAACTATCCCCCTAGAACATATATTCTACCCAATTATCATTATGTAAATCAGTTAATCTCAAGATAAATGGAGAAGATATATCAATAAAGAATCTCATGTATGTTGGAATTCATGGGAACATCTCAAGAATAATTATTTATGATTATAACATTCAAGTCCATGAATTCCAGTTTACATGATATTATGAAAATGATGGGTATTAGTAGAGATCATTATGATATTAGATTAGTGAAATTTCATGCACATCCCAAATGAATGAAATACTGGACATCAACCTAAAAGGTTCAAAAAACATATTAATTGATAACTATAAATATAAGGAAACTCCAACTTTTGGATTCTCTCTATGAATCTCATCAAAAATAGATTGGATATTAAAAATTGAACTAAAATAATATTTGATCAGCTGAGATGACCTAGTTGGTAAGATTATGGATAAAAAGTTAATTGAATGTTGAAGTGACACTCACCCCGCATCTAATGCTTCTACCACAATAAGTAAAGTATCAACAAAATTAGTTTGATCCTATACTCTTTTTTGAGCAGTTTCCAATGAGGATGATGATGCTGAGAGGTCATACCTCAGGTGATCTATGATTTTTTCATACCTCTATATATGAACAGCCCAAGAATTCATCTGGGATTGCATGTTAGACATAAAATGGAAACTCTACTCTAGTGCCTCTAAAACATCCTCCATCTATCTTGAATTGGGAGTCTCATCTTCAAGATCACTCAATCCCTTCTCATTGGTTTCCAATTATTACTAAGTCAAGATATTTTGTCTCGTGATTTCATACAGTGGTTTTTGAGAAAATCCATCTACCTCTAGGTCCTTAAATAGAGAATGGAGGTCTTCCCCTTGTCCATGAAATGTTTCCAAAGGATTATTAGTAATCACAGTGTAAATATGCTTCTAGATCAACCTACATCGTGTTTGAACTTTTCTGACTGATTGTATAGGTGCACCAAAAGGAGGGATATCTGGCCGATTTGGCATGGAAATAGGAGAGGAGACTCTATATATCATTCCGTTAATATATAAATCAATTTTTTTCCTATTCTATAGGTCATATATCCTTAAAAAATGCAGTCCCACTATCGAGATGGTCATCTCTAGGATGAAGGTGCTTCTTCAATGTGTTTCCCATGTCTTGAATCAACACTATCATTTCCACATACATATGGGTTGGTTAGATAAATGTATTGTCCATGTCATAAACCATTCATCTTTGCACACCATCGAGATAGGCAATGTAACACCCCAACCCCAGAAGCCAGGAACTTGTGCATTATTTTAATACATTGGCTTGATTATAAGGAATCAAGTCCCGAAGGACCGACCGGTTTAGTAGTATTGAAAAATTGATCACATAAATGAACGTTACATTACACATTCAAACATAAAACAAAACATAAATAATCCTTTGATAATTACATTATTCCACTACCTTAACCCTGCATATAAAACATAATAAACTTCTTGGAATCCTAGGGAAACAAAACATAAGAAATGGGTGAGATCATTTGCTCAGTAAGGGTAAATATTTTAGCAGAAGCTATAAACAGTTAAGGAAATATGTGTAATAAAAACAACAACCATTAAAACAAAAACATGAACATAATATGGACCAAATAAATCAAACATTACCATATAATCATGCACATGAATATTATACTCGTAGAACAATCACATGCAATAATTAATTTCATAATGAGGGAATGCCTAACGCCGAACATCATTATCACATAGTCAAGGCCTCGTGCCCAGAATAAAAATAAATTTTTTGTCAAGGCCTTATTCCAAGACACTAGTTCATCTCATGTAACCTACCAATGCATCGGGGGGATATAATGGGCCCCACCCATCACTTACTAAGTCCACTTCATTCCTCATAATAAAATTTTGAAACATAACATAAACATTCATATTAAAACTAGCACACGAAATTTCAATACATCAAACATAAACCAAGAAGGGTAGAAAAATAGTACATCCATAGTCAAAAATATCATAACTCATTCAATAAAATATGGAAAATTTTATTTTAATAAAGCAACCTTAATCAAGAATATTATCTAGTAAAGAATGTTAACATTGTTGAAAATGATCAGTAAATTTTTTTGAGAGAAATATCCCTTTTGGGGAATTCATTTAAAAAGAAACACATTTATAAATAAAGTCATTTAAAAGAGATTTTTGAATCAAATTGTTCCATACCACTTTGAAACTTTTTAAAGGAATTACAATTTTAAAACAATCATGTCTATATAAATAAATCCTTCAAACTATTTTGAAAACATGGACATTAATGAGAAAGATTTAGAAGAATAAATATTTAAAACATTTAAAATGATTATTTAGTTAAAGGGTACCTTAAAAGAATCATTTTGAAATTTATTTTAGGAATCATGGACATGGATAAAAAATATGTCCCAGAAAATACTTACACATAAACTATCTCAGATAATAATGAGATTGAGGAATTAACCCTTACCTTGCATTTTCCTTTGGTCGAGGGTATGTTTAACCTCATGTATAATGACCATATTTTGTTATTAATTTATAGCAGGAACCATATTCATATTTATTATATCATAAATGATTCATTCATGACTTTATACTACTCATTTAATAATTATTTCCATGTTAAATTCACATTTCGGGTAATAATTGATTTATTTATCATAAGTGTTTTAACTTGTTATTTTTTATCGTATCATTTATATCATTATTTAAATACTTCCATAATATATAAAAATATTTATATATAATATATATTTAGAATATAAAATTGTATAATATATAGATATATGAAATGGAAAACACCGTTTATGGAGATGGTTGGCCGTACGTACGCATAAACGCTATTTCCATTTTCATATCGTATTGAACATAAGTAAGTGAATAAGATATATGTAAGTAAATATATATATATCTCAAGTGTCATTATAATTTCATATATTACATACTTATTAATGATATATATTTTTATAATCATCATTGAATGGTGAACCTGGAAATGAATCTCATCGCGTTGTGGAGACGGTAAGCCGTACGTACACACGAGCGGCAATATAATTTTCTTAATGATTAAAAGGTGTGGAATTGGATGGTATATTATTTGTATAGAGAAATTATCATGTTATTTTAATTATTTATATACATATTACCCATCATAATATCCATCCAAATAACATAGTGTTGAATAACAAATTACACCATAACGTGGAGATGGTAAGCCGTACGTACGCACGCATGGTGACATTAGCATTCATAGGATGGATAAAATAATGAGTATGGTTGTACCATATTTATAATAACATAACAATATGTATATATTACTGGAGTTATTTTTTTTATGGAAATAACACAGAAAGAGAATGTGGAAGAAGAAAAAAACATTGAAAGAGGTTATAAAATAATTACCTCTTCTTTGGGTGTTTCCTTTTGATTTGAACAAAAGAGATACATAGGTAAACATTATGCTCAAGGTAAGGCCACTAAGTTGAATTTAGGGAAGTTGGGAGGAGATTTGGGAAGGGGTTGGCTGAGCTAAATGGATTTGGAGGTGTGATTTTGAGAGAAGGGGCAGTACCCTTTTATAAGAGAGGTGAGGGTCACTTCATGAAAAGTTTGAAATATTATTTTATTATAAAATTATTTCTGTTTTCTAATGGCCCAAATTCATTTATTTCGAAGATAATGTTCGTATAGATCAAAATACTCTCAACCAATAGGTTTTAGACATGTTGAGGTCACCACATTAACCCTGTCTTTTAGATTTAACTCTTAGTTAAATAGTTTTACTTTTACCGTGTCCTCTTGTATTATTATAACAAATGGTTAATAAAATTACTATAAAAATAAACGAAATCCCCAAGTAGTTAATTATTGATATATATGACCTTAAATAAGTAATTTTTTCTAAACCTTAGATTATTATATATATTATATCAGTTAATGATATAGTATTTGTTTTAAAAACACATTTATGTCAATTTTGACACTATTTGGTATTTTGTTTTTTTATGTCATAACAACATTATCACTTCAAAAAAATTATTTAATCAACCCTAAAATGTTATATTAACCTAGAAAATTCATGGATGGCATAAAAAGCCTCATTTTACAATTAGTTTTATATTTTTAATATAAATTATTTTAATCATTCATTGATAAAGTAATTACTACATCATCATTGTGTCATAAGTAAATTTAATTATTTAATCTCTAAAAATTATAAATATAGTAAAATTATATAGAAAATATTTTTGTCTTTCTAATGAATATTTATAGTCGAATTTATCTTATGTATAACCCAATATTAAAAATAGTTTAGTTATTACACTTTGAATTTAACGATTTTAACTCTTCTTTAAATAAAATAATAATAAATGACCTAATCTAATACAAGTAGAAAGAAGGATCCTATTTTATTTCTAATATAGGATTTGGTCGAAATAAAATTATCCAGTAGAATTAGGACATGTTTTAGGGTAATTATAATATCATTTTCCCTTTAATTACCCTATTTACTTTTAATCGTGGTAAATAAAAGTCAAAAGTTAGTATATGTCAAAAATTATTTTCATCTTGTTAAACCAAATTTTACTTGCTGATGTTAACCATGTCTCTCATATTTTTGAAATTCAATTCACAGAAGTGGAAAAATTACGTTTTATGCAAATTTGTAAATGTGCCTAGAAGGTGGGTAAAAGATGTTAAATAGTTCAATAAAATTTTATACATCTAATTTTATTATAAAATGACTATAATGAATTACATTGAACATATATAGGTATTATATATCTACTTTTACTTAAAATAAATTTAAATAAAATAAATATTTATTTAAATAAAAAGTCTGTTTTAAACAATAACGCAATGTTTTTCACTATTCATAAAAACTGAATGTTTTCAGAAAAATAAAAAATTAACCCTAACCTAATTTTGATATTCAGTTTTCAAAAATGAATTATATTTTAAAAAATTAAAAACATATAATTTTCATTAATTAATTTAAAATTAAATCCTATTATCAAAACCAAAAAGCGGTATTTTAAAAAAGTAAAAACTACTAAAAGATTAATAAGTGTTTATGTAAAATTTAAATGTGAAATTAATTATAATGACATAAATTGAATTAAATGATAAAAATATAATCTAATTTAACTTCCAATCCATTCAAATTCATAATTTAACAATATAAATTATTTTTATTAAAAAAGTTGTTTTCATTTAAAATTTAGTATTTTTCACTAATCATCAAAATGTAAAAGATATCAAAAAAGTACCAAAAAATTATTCAAACTAAGTTTTTATGTCCCTATTCTAAAGAATAATTTAATTTCATTAAATGGAACATAAAAAATTATCAAATATTTGTTTTAAAAAGGGTTCACCAATAAAAGGTGGTAAAATTATATTTTCTGAAAAATACCTCTTTCGTCTAAAAAAATGAATTTGTTCTAATATTATGTCTAAGAAATACATAATATTAATTATGAAATTATATTATGTATATAAAATTTAAAATTCAGTTAATACTATTCATAACTGGTTTTGAATGGCTAGTTTGGTAAGTCATAGTGCACTCGAACTCGGGGTTGCGTGAAACACAAGTTATTGAATTACTTTGAAGAGATAATGTACGATGAAATCTTGGGGTGTCACATTCCCCTCTCATTCAATAAATTACGTCCTCACAATTTGAAGCTATTCTTTTAAAATAAACGGTTAAAAATAGAAAAATACCTTTGTGGAAAACCCACATCAGAAATTGGGTTAATAAAATTTAGTCCTAATAAGAGGGAAAGGGAAATGAAAAATTCACCAGAAAATTATGATCTCAATTAAGATAAAATTAGTGGAAATTGGAGACACATAATTGGACAAAAAATTTAAATATTTATAGGGAGTGATTGAGGTCATCAATCACAAAGAAGTGCAAAATTGAGGGCCTCAAAGCCATCAATCTATAATGATTTAAAATATCATCAGTTCATCAATACATATGGTGTTAGGATAACACATTTTTTCTTTTAATAACCCTTACCTTTTATAATTAATTTATTCACCGAATAAAAGGAAAAAAAATACATGAGAAGTAGAGTTTCATCCTTCAACAAATTCCTACCACAAACTCATTTTTCACTCCAAAAGATAATAGAATTCAAAAATATTATATTTATCCTATTCGAATATGGTTCAAAAAATAAAGACTTTAAAAATAATTTTTTCTGAATATTTATAAAAACTACATTACAAAAACTAGGACATCATGTAGGCTAGTGGAAGATGATTCACCCTTGTCACCCTTCAGTTGTAGGTTCAAGTCTCGTAGCCTTGTGAGACATGACGGGTTGTCGCTTGACCTCTGGGTTTTCCTTTTTATAACAATCCAAAAGTAATCTTAAAAAATTATTTAACCTTAAGAATAGTATCCAATTTAAAACTTAATCCATTCCAACCTATAGACTTATCCAAAATAATTCTTTCCAAACTCACAGTCCAAAATTTATAAGGAAGGTAAACATAATGAAAATCTTTTTTACCACGTAATAACATATGAATACCATCATCATGTATTCTTTTAAAACACAGTAACACCCTAAATTTCCATTAAACCTTATTTATTACATTCATGATCCCTTATTTCTTATAGAATAATGGATATACTCTATATATCCAAAAATGTTGTAAACTCCATCAATAATGGAATAAAAAAACAATTAATTAGTTTTAAAGTAGTCAAGAATATCAAATATAACTTATCTAAATAAATCATGTCTTATTCCTAAATCACTAACTTAGTATCCGAACCATATTAGGGTTTATCTTTCCTTTGACCATGTATTCTCCAAAAATTTTAACTTGCAATTGAGTCACTTTTCCTAGAACCATATAACCTCAAATCCTCAATGAAATAGAACTGCAGTACAATCCTTATTTATTTACATAATTTATATAACCATTACTCATTGATACAACACTAAAATAAATAATTATTTCATAAAAACATAAGAACACTAGTCATTCCTCTTCATCTATTCTAGTATCATTACTTTATTGTTATCCAATAGAATCATTTGGGGCATACTATGATGATTTGGATATTGATTTGTGTAGTGTCCCAACTCCTTGCAGATGAAGCATTATACATTAGAAACCTTTTTCTTACCCTTGTAATCACGAACAAGGTGTCCTTTTTCTACTCACTTATAAAAAACTCACATTCCCTTCAAGAATTTACCACGGTTATTCTTTCCACTTTTATCACATATAGGAAAATCCTTCTTTCCCCTCTTCCATGTATCCATCATTCTCTCTACCATCCTTTTCCTCTCTTTCTTCCTTTCAAATCCATAGGACTTATAAATCCTTTACTTATCTTAGTAACACATGATACTATTTCTTTATATGATAAGAATACAAGGGAGACTGCTTTCCATCTAAATTTTGGCTTAATACCCTGAAAAATAGGATCCTTATTACTCTTTGGATCATGCGTATTGATGGAGTTCTCATTCCTTCTACTGGGTTCCATTTCTAAACAATGGAATACACTAGGTTAGTTTACGAATCACAATGCATAATTATAAACTTGTAAAATACCTATCATAAATTGAAAAGATTATTCATATAATCTATAATCATAAAAAATGTTTTTAAGGAAGTATTTACTCTTAAATCCTTTATAATGGATTATAATGAAAATGTGAATTATCCTAAGAATATCCCCTTGGAGTGTTATAACCAAGAGTTCATCAAGGCCCGTTTCCATGTACCAAGATACCCTGGGTCAAGCCCAAAACTCCTTATCGGGTTTTCCACTCCTAGATACATTTGTGCTAGAGCTACCTCTACGTGCTCGTATCCCGACATGGATGTATTGCTTTGAAAATACACAAAATCTCTACATTTCCAAAATTCTAGGATATTCCTATCTACTAATTCTCAAAGTATATCTTAGGGTAATGTTTTCTAATCAGAGTTTTTATAAATCTAGTTTACTAGGATTGTACTAAACTTTCTCTGATACCAATTGTAACGCCCCAACCCCAGAATCCTGATGTAGGTGCATTATTTTAATACATTGGAATGATTATAAGGAATCAAGTCCCGAAGGACCGATTAGTTTATTAGTCTTGGGAAATATATTAAATAAATGAATGTTACATTACACATTGAAACATAAAACAAAACATAAATAATATGTTGAGAACTTCATTATTTCCCCAGATTAACGCTACATATCTGTAATGCCCTGACCCCAATTTCCCAGAGTCGGTGTATTATGACATTCTATTGGAAAGATCACAAAAGATCAAGTCTTGAAAGACTGATTATTTCAGTATCCATGGAAACACTAGGTACATTCATAAATGTTACATTACATCATAAAGTCAAAAACTACAATAACAAAGTCTCCATAGTCCACACTCATATCCACTTAAGACTATCCCTGCAGGTCAGTCATAAAATATTTCTTCACATCCTGGGAAAAATAAAACATAGAAAGGGGTGAGCTGAGATGCTCAGTAAGGATAAAAAAATAGCGGAAACATTCATAAATAAACATAAACATTTAAAGGAATGTATAATTAAAACAAAATCCTTTTAAACTTGAACTTTATCATAATATGGAAAAAATAAAATGAAATAATTCCATTTACTTATTCACATGGATATTCTACTAGTCGAATAATCATATGCAATATCAATAACCACTTTCATAATGATGGAATGCATAATGAAAAACTATCATAACCATGTATCCAAGGACTCGTTCCAAGACTACAAATAAAATTTTTTCAAGGAATCGTGGAAAGACAGTAGTTTGTCTCATGAGACCTACCGATGCATCTAGGAGCTATAGTGGGCTCCAACCGTCACTTACTAAGTCCAGTGCATTCCTTATATGAAAAGGTTTAAACATATCATAAACCATAACATAATCGTATCACATAAAACATGCATAAAGGAAACATAAAATTTCCACATTTAAATCACAAGATATCAATACAAAACATTGATATAATAAAACCATTTTCAATACCAATAATAAAAGAAAAGTAAAACATGGTATTTATTTTTCATTTAAAAAAAAGTTATGTCTTGTAGAGGAAGCCGAAACTCAAATAATTTTCACGGCGGCAGAGAAGTTGTTGTTGCCACGTACGTAAGACCAAACATTTTTGTTGTCGTTTAGTAAAAACGCTGCGTATAAAAAATTACTTTTTGATTAAAAGTAAAATTCAAAGGTGTTTATACACCGTATAATAGAAAGTTGTGTATAAAACAAAATATCCCTCAATGAAAGGAGATTGAGATGAAGTCCCTTACCTTGTGTCCGACTAGACTTGATCATTATTTATTCTCATGAATAATAAACTATAGTTAATTTATATTTTCTTAAGAACTTTTTTCAAGATCATTATTCCTTTTACATCAATTATTACCATGTTATGAACATTATGTAATCATTTAATTTAATAACGGTCGTTTTGTCGATCCTTGGTACTTGAGTCAAAAATAAACATCTTATAATTACAAGTTGTTTATGTGGTAAAATATCCATTATCTCCAGAATTATATTCATGATTTAGATATAATATATATCAAATATATCCAGTATATACATGCATTTATAATATTACATAACATTTAGAGGTAAGAAATGAAATGCACATTTCATGGAGACGGTAAGTCGTACGTACGCATGAACCCTGCTTTCATTTCTATTTAATAATTAATGTAATGAAATAATAATGATATAAAGGTATATTATAATTCTATTATAATATAATATATAATATCATTAACTCCATCCTTTATACATCCCACATATGGCATTAACGATTCAAATCACTTTGAGGGGGTGGTAGTCTGCACTTCCTAAAATGAAATTATCATCTTTACCCATAATGGAAACCATAAAGGTACGGCATAAATGAAAAATAAAGAAGCATAAGGAAAACATAAAAATAATATATATCATATATAAATATATTTACATCTTAACGACCACCATGAAAGGTGTTAATAGAATATTGAACAATCAACGTTTCATGAGGCAGTAATTCACCACCCACAGAAACAGTATGTTCTTTAACCATTAGATGGAGGTGTGTGTAAGTGTAAATCAAATAATTCTCATAAAACCATCCTATTATATTTAATATACTGGTTTTGTTACAAAATAATGGAATATAAAGGGTTTATGGAGTTTGAGAAGAAAAATAAAACAAAATAACATAAGAGAAGACGTTACCTTAAAATCGGGTAACTCTTTTTGATTTGAGCCAAAGGATTCCTTGGGAAGAATTCTGACCAAAGTGAGGCTTATAGGAGTAATATATGGAATTTTAGAGAGTATTTGGGCAGAGGTTGTCCGATCCAAATGGATTTGAAGGTGTGAATAACGTGGTAGAGGTGGGGGGCTTTTATAAGAGGAGAGGTGGGGGGTTTTTATATGAGGAGAGGTGGGGATCTTTTGGAATGATTGAAATGTTACTTTATTATGAAATGATTTTCGGATTTTAAAGGCCTCACAATGATATATGTCGAGGATAAGGTGATAAGGGTTTGAAATACACCCATCAAATAGGCTTTAGAAAAGTGTACGTCTTAGATTTTACCTTATCTATTCATTTTATTTAAATCGTTCATTAACGATGTAACCACTGCATAATCATGGTGTCATAAATAAGTTTATTTATTTAATGTATAAAAATTATAAAAAAAATACCATTATGCAGGAAATATTTTTATCTTTATAATGAATATTTGTAGTCTAATAGATAATTTATGTAGACAACATTAAAATTGTTTTACATAGTTGTTACATACTTTTGTTATATTTTCCTCTCTTTAAAAATAAAATGATAAAATGTCACTATCACACAAAAGTGATTCCATGGGGTCCCTAAGTTGGAACAAGGCATCCCATGGTCGGACATGACACCAAAAATAGTATTAGGACACATTTTGGGGTCAATTTTAATTTTTATGATATTATTTTATTACCCTTAATAACCAAATTACTAATTAATCATGTTAATTAAAGATAATTGTCGTCGTTACTATTCATAATGTCAAAAAACAAAAGAGTCTTAATTACATAATTTGGACCTTCTGATTCCAAATATGGATTCTATTTTACCAAATTTCAAACACAGAAATTTCATTAATTAATTTAAAAACAATTCCCGTTGTCAAAACCGAAGACGAGTTTTTAAGAAGTAAAATCTATCAAAAGATTGACTTGTTTTTACGTCCAATTGAAATGTGAAATTACATCCAATGAAAAAATTAAAATTAATTGATAGTAACATAATTCAATTATAATTTAAAACCAATTAAAATTACAATCTAACTATATAAATAAATTGTATGAAAAGGTAGTTTTGAATTAAAATACAACATTTTTCACTATTCATTAAAAATGAACAATATCAGAAAAATACCAAAAATTCACCCTATGCTATATTTTATATCACAAATTCAAAAATGATTTCCATTTTACCAAATTAAAAACATATATGTTTCATTAATAAATTATATAGTTAATTCCTGCTGTCCAAACAAATAGCGTGTTTTTAAGACACAATATCTATCAAAAGATTGACAATTTTTTATGTCCAATTACAAAGTGAAATTAATTATAATGACCACAATTGGATAAAATGGTAAAAGTATATTCTAATTATACTTTAAAACCACTCAATTGTATAATTTATCACTATAAATTATTTTGATTTAAAAAGGTGTTTTTAAATATTTTTCACTATTCATCAAAAATTGAATATTCTCAGAAAGATACCAAAAATTCAAATTAGGATAATTCCGATAATCCAAATCCAAAAATGAATTCCATTTTGAAAGATAAAATTTAAAAAATTTCAAAATGTGGGTATTACAATTCATAATGGATACTTTGATTGGTCGCGGTGTGTTAGAATCTCAAACTTGTGTACAATGCAAGCTACTGCATTATTGAAAGAGAAGGGAATCATGGAATCTTGGGGAGTTACATTCTCCCCACCTTAAAAAAATTGCGTCCTCACAATTTGAAATTTTTCTTCAAAAATAAAACGTTTAAAATAGAAAATAAATTTTTGGAAAACCCACATTAGAAATAAGATTAATAAAAACTTAACTTTAAAAGAAAGAAAGAGAAGGACAAAGGTCACCTGAGATAGTCCATACTAGGATTCTATGAAAACATGGATATGGAGGAGAAACAAACCATCAAGGTCTGATGGAGAGTTGTAGATTACAAGAATAGGAGAATGTTAACTACAACAAAATCACAAACTTGTGATTTGTTAAACTGTCATTGATTCCCCAATAAGAAAAGTTAACCGACAACGTTTTTGTTTTAAGTTATCTTTCATAAGAGATTTACTAAGAACGTAAGGAAATATACTTACCTATCTTGTAGACTTTAATTCTTTAATAAATTTTTACCACAAACCCATCTTTCACTCCAAAAGGTAATAGAACTAAAAAATATTATATTTATCCTAATCGTACAAGGTTCCAAATATTAACACATACCATTTAGATTAGGAAAAATATTTTGTAATAACCAGGGACTTCCTGTGGGCTAGTGGTAGGTAATAAAGGCCAGTCGCACTATGGTTGTGGGTTCGATTCCTGCAGCTTTGTCCGATGCGAAGGGTTATCCCTCGACCTACAGGTTGTCCTTTTCCTAAAACTATAGTATTATAATATTCCAAAAACAATCTTCAGAAATGTTTTAACTTTAAAAAATACTATCCAAAGTTCAACTTAATCCATTCCAACCTTTATAGTTATCCAAAATACCTCTGTCTAGACTCTCTCTAAAAGGTCTCTAAATTCCAAAATCAACTGTAACATTAGATTCCACAAACAAAACAAAGTTCATCTTATTTTCACATACTAAAAATATGATTACCTTCATCATATTAAAAACTTAATGAAGAAAACAAGTACTGTAGTACAATCCTTATATATATCACATTATTCTAATGACCATAATATATTTCTTGAGTCCAAAAACACAAATAAAATAATTATTCAACTTCATCTGTAGTAACATCATAAACTTGGCCTTGCTTCCTTGGCCTTTTCTGAGGTAATTTTCCTTGGATCTTAGGGAATACATTTGTATAATGCCCCGTTTCTCTATAATTGTAGCATTCAACATTGACAGCCTCTTTCTTTCCCTTGCAGTCACGAGTCTAGTGGCCTTTTTCTCCATATTTGTAACAAACTCCCATTTCTTTTAGGCAAGTATCGGGGTGTTTCTTAACACAATTATCACATAATGGAAAATATTTCTTTCCCTTTTTTCCTTTATCTGTCTCTTGCTCAACCGTTCTCTTCTTCTCTTTCTTTACTTTGTTGTCATAAGACTTAGAGAATTCATTTTCTTTCTTGATAGCACACAAGACAATATATTCGCATGATGAGAAGGATTGTGATACTAAAGCTCGATGAAGAAATGGATTTAACCCATCAAAGAAATAATCAATCTTACATCTTGGGTTATGTGTATAATCTGTAGCATGCCTCACTAACCCTGTAAAGTTAGACTCATACTTTGCAACATTCTCATCCTCCTTTTTCCTCAGACTCGAAAATTTTCTTTCCATATCCGCTCGATAGTCATAAGGAAAGTATTTTTCTAAGAAAATCACTTTAAACTCTCTCTATTCCATACTTTATACTTCTTCATCTTTCTTTTTTTACTTTGAATCAATGACCACCATTGATCAGCATCTCCAATGAGGCGGTAAACTGCCATGACAAATTTTTCCCTTTCACTACTCCCTAATGCCTGAAATATTTTCTATAGGGAATTTATTCATTGATCAGATACTAATGGAATTGTACCCCCATTAAATGTTGGTGTTTTTTGCCTCATGAAGCGGTCTAACATTGAACCTCCACGTTGCGGATTAGGGTGCTCCATACAAGTAAGGTTTTTATTCATAACCTAAGTGAGTTGTCCCAGTATGGTGATAAGCTGATCAGCACCAGTTGTACCACAATTTCCACTATAATTATCTTGAGCGAGAGGGAAATCACTACATGGTGTGCGTGCATTGATACGGTTTCCATTCCTTCCACTAGGAGACATTTCTAAAAAATATCATAAACTAGATCAGTTTATGAATCGAAATACATAATAACAAACTTGAAAAACACTTAACATAAATTGAACAGTTTATGGATATAATCCATAATCATAAAAAAAACTTCTTTGAGGAAGTATATACTCATAAACCCTTCATAATGGTTGGTAAAGAAAATGATAATTATCCTAGGAATATCCCCCGGGAGTGTCGTAACCAAGAGTGAAGAAAGGCCCATTGTCGTGCACCAGTTCCCATTTGAGTCTAGATCAAAGAACTATTTTTGGTTTTTACCCCTAGGTACATCTGTGTTAGATCCGCCTCTATATGATCATATCCATACAGGGATGTATTTCTTGGAAAACTCACAAAATCTCTATAATACCAAAATTCTAGGAAGTTCTTCTATACTAATCCTCAAAGTCTATCTTAGGGGTATGTGCTCTAATCAGAGTTTATCCAAATCTAGCTTCCAAGGATAGTACTAAACTGCCTATGATAACAACTGTAATGCCCCGACCCCAGTTTCCCAGAGTTGGTGCATTATTAAATAACATTGGCATGATCACAAAAGATCAAGTCTCGAAAGAACGATTAGTTTAGTATCCTTGGAAACATTAGATACGTTCATAAATGTTACATATAACGACCCATACTTTACATACATTGTTAATACTTCAAAATTGAAGCACACTTATTACAACATATGACAAAACCACAAAGGACTGTATAGGTATAGTGTCTTTAGAAACTGGGAAACATAAACAACTGGTTCATAAATCTTCTACAGTGTCTCCCATTTATTTCATCATATCTAGGGTCCCTTTTAGAATATTATACTTAATATCCATCTTCCTGACCTGGGGAAAAGAAAACATAAAAGGGTGAGCTCAAATGCTCAGCAAGGGAAAATAAAGGAAATAAAAATCATATCATATCTTTTTGAAAATCATAACCTGCAAAAGAGACCATAATATCTTAACATGGAACAAATCATAGAAGTGAAAATGAGATCCCCACAATCATAACATGAAACTTGAAACTTTGTGTCATGCACACATAATCATGTAAAATCATTTCTTGTTAGTCATGACTCATTGCCAAGACTATCTTAGTGGACAAAGTCCCTTTCTGAACCGAGTCACCCTCGTTCCAGTCTTGTTTCACTGAACCGGTATAACCTACCGTTCCAGCCATGTCTATCTCATGAGATATAAAATCTTTACCCAATGCATTGGAGGGAGATATAGGTCCCACCCATCTTATAATGAATCCTTTCTTATTTGTGCCACATAATCATAAACCATACATCATAGTGTAACCCATGTAATAAAAATGGAATTCTTAAACAACATGACATCATAAAAAATTCATATAAGATAAAGGAATTCATAAAAATATAATTCCATCACAAAATAATCCAATCAATGTAATAATAGGGATAAAAATAGAACCCTTTATTATCTTAGATGGAAAATAATTTTGATAAAACACTTGAACTCCATTCTTGAGGAAAATATCCTTTCTTCTTCAAAAATATTTTTCCTTTCATAACATGTCATACGACTTTAAAACAAAAGAAGATGATTAAAAATAAACTTGAAAACTTGTAAAGGAAGCTTCTTGGAAATAATGTTTTAAAAATCCATTCATTCAGTATAAGTTAAAAAAAACATTCTTCTCGTACTTTTGTTGGAAAAGTCAAAAAAGTACCTCGTACGAAAAACGACAAAAGATTCCTTTCATATCCTTTACTAAAAATTTACCGAAGGGTAAAATTGAATATAATATATTGTATAAGGATATAAATATTACATATTGAGGAAACATGGATGTGGATGATAAAATACACCCCAGTAAATGCCAAAGTATAAACAATCTCAGATAAAAATGAGATTGTGATATTTCCCTTACCTTAGGTCCGATTTGCTTTGTATGTGTCTGAAGCTCCTATATAATGGCTTAAATAATGTTATTTACTTATTCCAGAATCATACATATTGATATGATATCATATATGGTCATATTCTTAGCTTCTTGTTAGTAATATTTCATTGTTACTTGTTACTCGGGTCTTTATTGCCTTTTGTTCTAATGCGTGTTTTGCCGAATAAATTCTTATTCTTCTTTTAAGGTTATAGATACCTTATATCCAGAATGGTATTAGTGTAACATATATAATATTTATTCATTCAATTCATTTATATAATTACTATGTAATGATGATCATGTAGAATGAGTCGCATCACATCGTGGAGACGGTATTCCGTACGTACACACGAGTGATGATATCGTTCCTATGATCGTGGAATTGTATTGGAGTATATGTATATTATTTCAGTATCAATATTAATTTATAATAATCATAAATAGTTACTCATTACACCATTATACCCATCCTTGTAAGGTGATGGTGGAAAATAGATTACACCACGGCGTGGAGACGGTATTCCGTACGTACGCACGCGCGGTGATTTCATTTTTCCGTAGGATGGATAGAAGGTGAATTAGGGTTGTTTCATATTTATAATAACATATCAGTATGTATTTAATACTGATGTTATTACTTTATCATGAAACAACTAAAGAAGAAGAAGTTGAAGAAGAAAGAAATTGAAAAGATCGGTAATGGATATTACCTCTTCTTTGGAACGCCTCTTTGAATCCTCCACTTAGGGAACTAATATTGGTCTTTAGAGAAAACCAGGACCTCTAGGATTATTCTAGGGAAGTGGAGAGGAGAAAATGGCAGGGGTTGGCCGAGATTGAGTGCTCAAATTGGTGTGAGGAGGAGGGGGAGGAGGTGCCCTTTTTATAAGGGAGGAGAGGGGCACCTTAGGAATATCTCAAAATATTATTTTATATTAAAGTCAAAATCGGTTTATAATGGTTCCAAAGGGTATTATTTCGAAGCTAAAGTGGGGATGGGTCTAAAGCCTATCAACCAATAGGATTTAGACAAGTTTAGGGTATTATTTTAACCTTATCAATTAGATTTATCTCTAAGTTAAATAATTTAACTTTTACCGTGTCTTTTTGTTTTCTTTCACTATATGGTTAATACACTTACTATAACATGCCAAAAGAACCCCAAATTGTTTATTATTAATATATATATATCCTTATCTAAGTCATTTGTCCGAACCTTAGATTTTTAGGAATAAAATAACAATTAGTAATATAATATTTGATTTAAAAACTATTTTGTGTCAATTTTGACACTATTTGATATATGATTTTTGTGAAAGTAATAACAGAATTATATGTTCGAACCAAGTTGATTAAATCAACACTAATATATCATAGTAATCTATAAAATTAGTGTAATTCATAAAAACTCTCAAATTACATTTATTTTGTTGTTTATAACATCAATTATGTCAATATTTCATTAATAAGATAATTACGGCATCATCATTGTGCCATAAATAAATTACATTATTTAATGTCTAAAAATTACAAATAAAATACCATTATATAGGAAATCTTTTTAGATTTCTAATTAATATTTATAGTCGAATTTATCTTATGTATAACCCCATATTAAAAATTATTTACTTATTAAACTTTGATTTTAACTATTTTAACCCTTCTTTAAATAAATTAATAATAAATGTCCTAATCTAACCCAAGTGGGCCTAAATGGTCTTATTTTATTCCTAAGTTTGTTTTTGGTCGAATTAAACTTATCCAATAGAATTAGGAAATGTGTTAGAGTAATAGTAATATCATTTTTACCCTTAGTTACCCTATTTACTATTAACCGCGGTAAAAAAAAGTAAAAAGCTACTATTCACCAAAAAATTATTTTTATCTCATTGAAGCACATTTTACTTACTGATATCAACCGTGTCTGTCGGATTTTCGAAATTCCATTCACAGAAGCGGTAAAATTAAGTTTTATGCAAAATTCAGTTTTTAACCTACCACTTAGTGGTTTCACTATTCATCCAAAATTGAAAGTTTTCAGAAAAATACCAAAATTTCACCCAAGGCTAATTTCGGTATTCCGAATCCAAAAATGAAGTCCATTTTGAAAAGTAAAATTTATAAAATTTCAAAAAGTGGTTATTACTATTCATAGCGGCTAGTTTTAATAATATTTTAATAGCATATCGTTGTTTAGTGAAACTCGGTATTGCGTATGACGCAAGCTATCGAGGAAGGTCGCGATTGCGTGTAAAGTAAGCCAAGCAAGTGTGTAGTGAAATATTCTTTTGATGATATAAAAAACAAAATATTACTCATAAAAATATCGGGTGTTACATTCTACCCCCCTTAAAAAGAATTTTGCCCTCGAAATTCGTCACTTTGTAACAAACAGATGAGGATACTTCTCCCTCATCATATCCTCAAGATCCCATGTAGCTTCTTCAAGTTGGTGGTTCCTCCATAAAACTTTCACCAATCGAGTGGTCTTGTTTCGTAGGACTTTTTCTCTACGATCCAGAATCTCTATCGGTTGTTCTTCATAAGAAAGATCTTGCTCCAGCGGTACAACTTTTGAACTGAGTACATGTGAAGGATAAGGTATGTACTTTCTCAGGAGAGATACATGGAACACATCGTGAACTTGACAGAGATTCGGTGGAAGCGCCAATCGGTAAGCTACCTTTCCAACACGATCCAGTATTTCGAAAGGACCGATATATCTAGGGCTCAACTTCCCCTTCTTTCCAAATCTCATAACCCTCTTCCAGGGAGATATTCGTAAGAACACTTTATCACCCACTTCAAACTCTAGGTCTTTTCTTCGGTTGTCGGCATAACTTTTTTGTCGACTCTGAGATGCTCTTATGTGTTGTTGAATAGATCTGACCTTTTCTACCATTTCATCAACGAGATCAGGTCCTAATAGCTTTCATTCCCCAACTTCATCCCAGCAAGTTGGAGTCCTGCATTTCGTTCCATAGAGAGCTTTATAAGGAGCCATCTGAATACTGGAGTG
Source organism: Viscum album (assembly GCA_963277665.1). Classification (NCBI taxonomy): domain Eukaryota; kingdom Viridiplantae; phylum Streptophyta; class Magnoliopsida; order Santalales; family Viscaceae; genus Viscum; species Viscum album. The sequence continues at coordinate 90,747,883 of OY728140.1, read as the reverse complement.
AAAGCTATTATTATAAGAAAATTCCACCAAAGGTAGGTGTTGATCCCAACCTCCTTTGAAATCCATAAAGCAATCTCTCAACATATCATCTAGGGTTTGAATTGTTCTTTCAGACTGACCGTCTGTCTGGGGATGATAAGTAGTGCTGAAACTCAACTCTGTATCCAGAGTATGCTGAAGACTTCGCAAGAAATTCGAGGTTAATCTCGGATCCCGATCAGATATAATAGAAAGTGGTACTCCATGCAATCTTACCACTTCCTTTACATATATCCTAGCAAGATGATCTAGAGAGAAATCCTCTCTAATAGCAATGATGTGTGCAGACATTGTAAGACGATCAACTATGAATGAAATAGCATTATTGCCTTTGGATGTTTTAGGAAGTCCTGTGACAATTTCCATAGTTATGTTTTCCCATTTCCATTCGGGTATGGGTAATGGTTGTAACATCCCCTTAGACTTCTGTCTCTCAGATTTAACTTGTTGACAAACCAAGCATCGAGAGACATATTCAGCAACATCTCTTTTCATGCCATGCCACCAGAAGTACTCCTTCAAGTCCCTATACATCTTCGTGCTTCCAGGATGAATAGATAATGATGAACTATGAGCCTCATCCAGCAGCTCCTTCTTTAATTCGGGGATGGGAGGAACACAAACCCGATTCCTGAACTTTATTATCCCATCACAATCAAGGTTGAATTCAGGAACATTTCTCACCTTCTTTTGTAACTCGACATCTTCTTTCTGTGCCTCTTTAATCTTCACATGTATAGATGGTTGAAAATTCATTTGAGAAAGAAAAGATTTTTCCCCTTCCATTATAATTCCAAGATCTATCCTTTGTAAATCCATAAATATTGGATCTTCTGTGATCCTCATCATGGATAAACTAGAATGGTCTTGTCGACTTAATGCATCTGCCACCTTTTTTGCTTTCCCAGGGTGGTAATGGATTGAGCAGTCATAATCCTTAAACAGCTCCAACCATCTTCTTTGACGCATATTCAACTCCTTTTGTGTGAAAATATACTTTAAACTTTTATGATCAGTATAAATATCACACCTTTCACCATAAAGGTAATGCCTCCAAATCTTTAATGCAAAGATTACCACAGCCAACTCCAAATCATGTGTTGGGTAATTTTGCTCATGGATTTTCAACTGTCGTGAGGCATAAGCTATCACCATATCATTTTGCATAAGAACACACCCCAATCCCTTCTTGGATGCATCACTGTAGATCAAAAACCTTTCTCCACTACAAGGCAGTGTGAGCACAGGTGCACTGGATAACCTTCTTTTCAACTCCTTGAAATTCTCTTCACATTCCTCTGTCCAAACAAACTTAACTCCTTTCCGAGTCAACTTGGTGAGTGGATTAGATAATCGTGAAAAATCTTTTACAAAACATCGATAATATCCAACCAAACCAAGAAAACTTCGGATCTCAGTTACTGTTGTTGGTCTTGACCATCTTTCGATAACCTCTGTTTTTGCTGAATCCATAGATATCCCCTCTTTTGAGATTATGTGACCCAAAAATGAAACTTTTTGAAGCCAAAATTCACACTTGGTAAATTTGGAATAAAGCTTCTCCTTTCTCAGGGTCTTCAATATAATTCTCAAGTGATATTCATGCTCTTCCTTTCACTTTGAATAGACAAGAATATCGTCTATAAAGACTACCACAAATTGATCAAGATAGTCTCTAAAGACTCTATTCATTAGATCCATGATGATAGCAGGGGCATTAGTAGGACCAAATGGCATCACTATAAATTCATAGTGTCCATACCTTGTACGGAAAGCCGTCTTTGGTATATCCTCCCTTTTGACCCTTAATTGATGATACCCTGAACGAAGATCAATCTTGGAAAAGTATTGAGCTCTGCATAGTTGGTCAAATAAGTCATCAATGCGTGGGAGAGGATATTTGTTCTTGATAGTGATCTTGTTAAGTTCTCGATAATCAATGCAGAGTCTCATTGATCCATCTTTCTTCTTAACAAATAGAACAGGTGCTCCCCAAGGTGACGCACTAGGGCGTATGAATCCCTTATCAAGATTCTCTTGGAGTTTCTTCTTCAATTCCTGCAACTCAATTGGGGCCATTCTATAAGGTGTCTTTGAAATTGGCAAAGCGCCCGGTACGAGTTCTATTGAAAACTCAACTTCACGATTTGGTAGAAGACCCGGTAATTCCTCCTGAAAGACATCATCAAACTCCCGTACAATGGGAATATTCTTAATCATGAGTTTCTCACCAACCATTTGAGATAAATAACCTTCATTTAGTGGAATCAACACCCATAAGATGGAAGAAATTTCCACTGGAAGGTTATGTTCGTCCTTGCATTGATAGACGATCGTAGATTGATCTGGAATATGAAATGTGACTTCCCTTCTTTGGAAATTGATATGAGCTCCATGTAGAGAAAGCCAATCCATGCCAAGAATCACATCAAATTCCACTAAAGGAAGGATCACAAGATTTTCGGGAAGCACTTTCCCACAAACTTCGATCGGAGAAGAATTATAAACTTTTGATGCGACTGTTGTGCCATTAGGTGTTGTCACAACTAACTAAAGATCTAATTGTTGAGGTAATACGGTGATACCCTTAGAAAATTTTTCAGAAATAAAAGAGTGGGTGGATCCAGAATCAAATAAAACATTTGATACTTTAGAGTGGACGGTAAGTGTACCTTTCACCACTTCGTTATCGTACTCCACATCGCTGATAGAAATTGCATGTGACTTTCCTTTGTCTTTAGCCTTAAGATTTTGTTGACGTCGACCATCATCATCAACCCTTGGATTTGGGCATTTATTGGCATAATGCCCCATCTCCTTGCACTTGAAACATTGAAGTGTAGTAGGTTCATTATGTGTATCCCTTCCTTTGTTTGCATCATTAGACATCTTCTTCCCATTATCGTGGAATTCAAATGCCTGATGACCTTCCTTTCCATATTTAAAACATTTACTTGTCCCTTTAAGACAACTCCCTCCATGTTTCTTTCCACACTTTGAGCATAAGGGAAAGCTCATCTTCTTTTCAGTGTGCTCTTTAGATTTTCCTTTGAATTCCATCTTCCTCTTCTTATCAAACCCATGTGACTGATGGGCTACTCCAATCTCCATCTCGACTTTGAGAGCACATCGAACGATTTCCTCGTAGCTATTGAAGTCCCTTATGGCTAACGCCCTTCGAAGACATGGTTTTAAGCCACTAATGAATCGATCGATCTTACTCTTAGGTTGGATAATAATACCAGAAGAATACCTTGCAAGTCTTGTAAAATTTGCTTCATAGGTACCAACAGATTCATCATCCCTTTGTTTCAGTTCAAGAAACTCTTTCTCCATCTTTGTTCGGAGAATACGAGGGAAATACTTATTGAAAAATATGTTCTTCAACTCGTCCCATTCCATAGACTCAATTTCATCCCTTTGCCTCGTATTCTTAATAAGATTCCACCATTGATCAGCATCTCCTTCCAAACGATACACTACTAGGATGACTTTATCATGTTCAGAACATTGAAGAACTGAAAATATCTTTTCAGTAGTACTAATCCATTGTTCAGCAACTAATGGATCAATAGACCCGCTAAAAGAAGGTGGACGCTGCCTCATGAAGGATTCAACAGAATGTTGCTCCTTCCTTTGCTCGTTTGGAAGTCCTGCATGATTCATAGCTTGAGAAAGTTGTGTGAGCATTGCTACAAGATTTTGCATTCCAGCTCCCATATCGTTTGGTTGCTCAGGGGGACAATCATTGCATTGCCCATCGCATTCCGCATTAACACGATTCCTTTGGGTTCCAGCCATTGACTAAAACCAAGAAGAATAGTGTGAGCAACACTAATTATAATATGAAAACCACATAATTCAAGAACAAAATTTTCATGCTTAAGGTCTTATCCTAGGTTATTCATGGCCATTTCTAAAACACTAAGATTGTGTTCTATGCTTAGACTTATCCTTAGGGTTCTTACTAAGGCTTTCACATCCTAGTTTCCAAAGGTTGACTATAACTTTCCTCTGATACCAACTATAACGACCCATACTTTACATAAATTGTTAATACTTCAAAATTGAAGCACACTTATTACAACATATGACAAAACCACAAAGGACTGTATAGGTATAGTGTCTTTTGAAACTGGGAAACATAAACAACTGGTTCATAAATCTTCTACAGTTTCTCCCATTTATTTCATCATATCTAGGGTCCCTTTTAGCATATTCTACTTAATATCCATCTTCCTGACCTGGGGAAAATAAAACATAAAAGGGTGAGCTCAAATGCTCAGCAAGGGCAAATAAAGGAAATAAAAATCATATCATATCTTTTTGAAAATCATAACCTGCAAAAGAGATCATAATATCTTAACATGGAACAAATAATAGAAGTGAAAATGAGATCCCCACAATCATAACATGAAACTTGAAACTTTGTGGCATGCACACATAATCATGGAAAATCATTTCTTGTTAGTCATGACTCATTTCCAAGACTATCTTAGTGGACAAAGTCCCTTTCTGAACCGAGTCACCCTCGTTCCAGTCCTGTTTCACTGAACCGGTATAACCTACCGTTCCAGCCATGTCTATCTCATGAGATATAAAATATTTACCCAATTCATTGGAGGGAGATATAGGTCCCACCCATCTTATAATGAATCCTTTCTAATGTGTGCCACATAATCATAAACCATACATCATAGCGTAACCCATTTAATAAAAATGGAATTCTTAAACAACATGACATCATAAAACAATTCATATAAGATAAAGGAATTCATAAAAATATAATTCCATCACAAAATAATCCAATAAATGTAATAATAGGTATAAAAACAGAACCCTTTATTATCTTAGATGGAAAATAATTTTGATAAAACACTTGAACTCCATTCTTGAGGAAAATATCCTTTCTTCTTCAAAAACATTTTTCCTTTCATAACATGTCATACGACTTTAAAATAAAAGAAGATGATTAAAAATAAACTTGAAAACTTGTAAAGGAAGCTTCTTGGAAATAATGTTTTAAAAATCCATTCATGCCGTATAAGTTAAAAAAACATTCCTCTCGTACTTTTGTCGGAAAAGTCAAAAAAGTACCTCGTACGAAAAACGAAAAAAGATTACATTCATATCCTTTAATAAAAATTTACTGAAGGGTTAAATTGAATATAAACTATTGTATGAGGATATAAATATTACATATTGAGGAAATATGGATGTGGATGATAAAATACACCCCAGTAAATGCCAAATTATAAACAATCTCGGATAAAAATGAGATTGTGATATTTCCCTTACCTTAGGTCCGATTTGCTTTATATGTGTCCAAAGCTCCTGTATAATGGTTTAAATAATGTTATTGACTTATTCCAGAATCATAAATAATGATATGATATCATATATGGTCATATTCTTAGCTTCTTGTTAGTAATATTTCATTGTTACTTGTTACTCGGGTCTTTATTGCCTTTTGTTCTTATGCGTGTTTTGCCGAATAAATTCTTATTCTTCTTTTAAGGTTATAGATACCTTATATCCAGAATGGTATTAGTGTAACATATATCATATTTATTCATTCAATTAATTTATATAATTATTATGTAATGATGATCATGTAGAACGAGTCGCATCACATCGTGGAGACGGTATTCCGTACGTACACACGAGTGATGATATCGTTCCTATGATTGTGGAATTGTATTGGAGTATATGTTTATTATTTCAATATCAATATTAATTTATAATAATAATAAATAGTTACTCATTACACCATTATACCCATCCTTGTAAGGTGATGATGGAAAATAGATTACACCACGGCGTGGAGACGGTATTCCGTACGTACGCACGCGCGGTGATTTCATTTTTCCGTTGGATGGATAGAAGGTGAATTAGGGTTGTTTCATATTTATAATAACATATCAGTATGTAATTAATACTGATGTTATTACTTTATCATGAAACAACTAAAGAAGAAGAAGTTGAAGAAGAAAGAAATTGAAAAGATCGGTAATGGATATTACCTCTTCTTTGGAACTCCTCTTTGAATCCTCCAATTAGGGAACTAAGATTGGTCTTTGAAGAAAACCAGGACCTCTAGGATTATTCTAGGAAATTGGAGAGGAGAAAATGGCAGGGGTTGGCCGAGCTTGAGTGCTCAAATTGGTGTGAGGAGGAGGGGGAGGAGGTGCCCTTTTTATAAGGGAGGAGAGGGGCACCTTAGGAATATCTCAAACTATTATTTTATATTAAAGTCAAAATCGGTTTATAATGGTTCCAAAGGGTATTATTTCGAAGCTAAAGTGGGGATGGGTCGAAATCCTATCAACCAATAGGATTTAGACAAGTTTAGGGTATTATTGTAACCTTATCAATTAGATTTAACTCTAAGTTAAATAATTTAACTTTTACCGTGTCTTTTTGTTTTCTTTCACTATATGGTTAATACACTTACTATAACATGCCAAAAGAACCCCAAATTGTTTATTATTAATATATATATCCTTATCTAAGTCATTTGGCCGAACCATAGATTTTTAGGAATAAAATAACAATTAGTAATATAATATTTTATTTAAAAACTATTTTGTGTCAATTTTGACACTATTTGATATATGATTTTTGTGAAAGTCATAACAGAATTATATGTTCGAACCAAGTTGATTAAATCAACAATAATATATCATAGTAACCTATAAAATTAGTGTAATTCATAAAAAGTCTCAAATTACATTTATTTTAGTGTTTATAACATCAATTATGTCAATATTTCATTAATAAGATAGTTACTGCATCATCATTGTGCCATAAATATATTAAATTATTTAATGTCTAAAAATTAAAAATAAAATACCATTATATAGGAAGTCTTTTTATATTTCTAATGAATATTTATAGTCTAATTTATCTTATGTATAACCCCATATTAAAAATGATTTACTTATTAAACTTTGATTTTAACTATTTTAACCCTTCTTTAAATAAATTAATAATAAATGTCCTAATCTAACCCAAGTGGGCCTAAATGGTCATATTTTATTCCTAAGTTTGTTTTTGGTCGAATTAAACTTATCCAATAGAATTAATACATGTGTTAGCGTAATAGTAATATCATTTTTACCCTTAGTTACCCTATTTACTATTAACCGCGGTAAAAAAAAAGTAAAAAGTTACTATTCACCAAAAAATTATTTTTATCTCATTGAACCACATTTTACTTACTGATATCAACCGTGTCTGTCGGATTTTCGAAATTCCATTCACAGAAGCGGTAAAATTAAGTTTTATGCAAAATTCAGTTTTTAACCTACCACTTAGTGGTTTCACTATTCATAAAAAATTGAATGTTTTCAGAAAAATACCAAAATTTCACCCTAGGCTAATTTCGGTATTCCGAATCCAAAAATGAAGTCCATTTTGAAAAATAAAATTTATAAAATTTCAAAAAGTTGTTATTACTATTCATAACGGCTAGTTTTAATAATATTTTAATAGCATATCGTTGTTTAGTGAAACTCGGTATTGCGTACGACGCAAGCTATCGAGGAAGGTCACGATTGCGTGTAAAGTAAGCCAAGCAAGTGTGTAGTGAAAGATTATTTTGATGATATAAAAAACAAAATATTACTCATAAAAATCTCGGGTGTAACATTACATTACATCATAAAGTAAAAAATACAATAACATAGTCTCCATAGTCCACAATCATATCCCCTTCAGACTATCCCTGCAGTTCACTCATAAAATATTTCTTCACATCCTGGGAAAAATAAAACATATAAAGGGGTGATCTCAGATGCTCAGTAATGATAACAAAATAGCGGAAAATTTCATAAATAAACATAAACATTTAAGGCAATGTGTAACTAAAAAAAAGCCTTTCAAACTTGAACATCATCATAATATTGAAAAGATAAAATGAAATAATTCCATTTACTAATTCACATGGATATTCTACTAGTAAAATAATCACATACAACATCAATAACCACATTCATAATGACGGAATGCATAATGCCAGACTATCATAACCACGTAGCCAAGGCGTTGTGCCAAGAATAAAAATAAGATTTTGTCAAGGCCTCGTGCCAAGACACTAGTTTGTCTCATGATACCTACTGATGAATCTAGGAGGTATAGTGGGCTCCACCCTTCACTTACTAAGTCCAATGCATTCCTTATATGAAAAGGTTTAAACATATCATAAACTATAACATAACGGTATCACCTAAAACACACATAAATGAAACATAACATATCCACATTTCAATCACAAGATATCAATACAACACATTGATATAATAAAACTATTTTCAATACCAAAATAAAATAAAAGTAAAATAGGGTATTTATTTTCATTTAAAAAATTTATGGCTTGTAGAGGAAGCCGAAACGCAAATAATGGTCACGGCGGTGGAGAAGTCATTGTCGCCGCGTACGTAAGACAAAAAATTCCTTTTGTTTTTTAGTAAAAATGCTTCGTATAAAAAGATTATTTTTTGAATAAAAGTAAAAGTCAAAGGGGATTATACACTGTATAAAAGAAAGTGGTGTATAAAACAAAATATGGCTCAATGAAAGGAGATTGAGATGAAGTCCCTTACCTCGTGTCCGACTTGACTCGATCGTTCTTTAATCTCATGAATAATAAACTATAGTTAATTTATATTTTCTAAAGAACCTTTTTAAAGTTCATTATTCTTTTTACATCACTTATTACCCTGTTATGAACATTATGTAATCATTTAATTTAATAACGATCGTTTTGTCGATCCTTGGTACTTGAGTCAATAATAAACTTCGTCTAATTACCAGTGGTTTATGTGGTAAAATATCGATTATCTCCAGAATTATATTCAATATGTAGATATCATATATATAATATATATCCAGTATATACATGCATTTATTATATTACATAACATTTAGAGGTATGAAATGCAATGCACCATTCATGGAGACGGTAAGCCGTACGTATGCATGAACGCTGCTTTCATTTCTATTTTATATTTAATGGAATGAAATCATAATGATATAAAGGTATATTATAATTATAGTATAATATCATATATAATATCATTAAATTCATCCTTTATATGTCCCACATATGGAATTAACGATTGAAATCAGTTTGAGGGGGCCGTAGTTCGCACTTCCTAAAATGAAATTCTCGTGTTTACCCATAATGGAAACCATAAAGGTACACCATAAATGAAAAATACAGAATCATAAGGAAAAAATAAACCTAGTATATATCCTATATAAATATAGTGACATCTTAATGGCCACCATGAATGGTGTTAAAAGAAGATTGAACAATCATCGTTTCGTGAGGCAGTAATTCTCCACCCAAAGAAACAGTATGTTCTTTAACCATTAGACGGATGTGTGTGTAAGTGTAAATCAAATAATTCTCATAAAAACATACTAGTATATTGATTATACTGGTTTTGTAACAAAATAGTGGAATAAAAATGGTTTAAGGAGTTGTAGAAGCAAAATAAAACAAAATAAAATAAGAGAAGACATTACCTTTAAATCGGGTAACTCTTTTTGATTTGAGCCAAAGGCTTCCTTGGGTATACTTCTACCCAAAGTGAGGCTTCTAGGAGTAAGAGACGGAAGTTGAGAGAGTATTTGGATAGAGTTTGGCCAATCCAAATGGCTTTGAAGGTGTGAATAAGGTGGTAGAGATGGGGGCCTTTTATAAGAGGAGAGAAGGGGATCTTTTGAAAAGATTGAAATGTTACTTTATTATGAAATGTTTTTTGGATTTTAAAGGTCCCACAATGATATATTTCTAGGATAAGGTGATAAGGGTTCGAAATACACCCATCCAATATGCTTTAGATAAGTGTAAGTCTTAGAGTATACCTTATCTTTTCATTTTATTTAAATCGTTCATTAATGAGGTAATCACTACATCATCATGGTGTCATAAATAAAATTATTTATATAATGTCTAAAAATTATAAAAAAACTACCATGATGTAGGAAATATTTTAATATTTACAATTACTATTTATAGTTTAAGAGATAATTTATTTATAAAAAATTGAATTTTTTTTACATAGGCGTTACATACTCTTGTTATATTTTCCTCCCTTTAAAAATAAAATGATAACATGTCACTATCACAAAAAAGTGATTCCATGGGTCCCCTAAGTTGGCACAAGGCATCCCATGGTCGGCCATGACACCACCAATATCATTAAGAAACATTTTGGGGTCATTTTGTATTTTTAATGATATTATTTTATTACCCTTAACTACCATATTACTAATTAATCATGTTAATTAAAGATAATTTTCGTCATTACTATTCATAATGTCAAAAAACAGAAGAGTATTAATTACATAATTTGGACCTAATGATTCCAAATATGGAATCTATTTTACCAAATTCCAATCACATAAATTGCAGTAATTAATTTATAAATAATTCTTGTTGTCAAAACCAAAGATGAGTTTTTAAGAAGTAAAATCTATCAAAAGATTGACTTGTTCTTACGTCCAATTGAAATGTGAAATTACTTACAACGAAAAAATTTTAATTAAGTGATAAAAACAGAATTTAATTATACTTTAAAAACAATTTTAATGAAAATCTAACTATATAAATAAATTGGATGAAAATGCAGTTTTGAATTAAAATACAACATTTTTCACTATTCATTAAAAATGAACATTATCATAAAGATACCAAAAATTCACCCTATGCTATATTTGATATCCCAAATTCAAAAATGATGTCCATTTTACCAAATTCAAAACATAGAAGTTTTATTAATAAATTATATAGTTTATTCCTGCTGTCCAGACAAATAGCGTGTTTTTAAGACACAATATCTATCAAAAGATTGACAATTGTTTATGTCCAATTACAAAGTGAAATTAATTATAATGACCACCATTTGATAAAATGGTAAAATTATATTATATTATACTTTAAAACCACTCAATAGTATAATTTATCACTATATATAATTTTGATTAAAAAAGCTGTTTTTAAGTATTTTTCACTATTCATCGAAAATTGGATGTTCTTAGAAGAATATGAAAAATTCAACTTAGGCTAATTCTGATAATCCTAATCCAAAAATGAAGTCCATTTTGAATGATAAAATTTATAAAATTTCAAAACATGGGTATTACTATTCATAATGGCTACTTTGATTGGTCGCGGTGTGTTAGAATCTCAAACTTGCGTATAATGCAAGCTACTGCATTATTGAAAGAGAAGCGTATCTTCAATGCTTGGGGTGTTACAATATAAAACATAATATACATCTTGGAATACTGGGAAAACAAAAAATAATAATGGTGGGAGCTCATATACTCAGTAATGGTAAATAATTTAGTGGAAGCTATAAACTTTTAAGGCAAGATGTGTAATAAAAACAACAACCTTTTAAACATAAATTTGAACATAATATGGAGAAAATAAATCAAAAATTACCGTATAAATATTCCCATGGATATTATATGAGTATAATAATCATGTGTAATAATTAATTTCATAATGAGGGAATGTCTAACACCGGACATCATTACCACATAGTCAAGGCCACATGCCAAGTCTACAAATAAAAGTTTTGTTAAGGCCTTGTTCCAAGACACTAGTTTGTCTCATGAGACCTACCGATGGATCAAGGTGATATAATATGAACCACCTATAACTTAATATGTCCACTGCATTTCTCGTATACATTTTTTGAAACAAAACATACACATTTGTATTTAAACTAGCATATGAAATGTCAATACTTCAACCATAAACCATGAAAGTTATAAAAATAACACATCCACAGTCCAACATATCATAACTCATTCGATACAATACGGAATATTGTATTATAAAAAATCAACCTTAATCAATAATAATATCCAGTAATGAATATTGACATAATTGAAAATGATCAGCAAAACATTTTGAGAGAAATATCCCTTCTTGTGAAATCATAAAAAAGTCACACATTTATAAAGAAAATAATTTTAAATATATTTTTAAATCAAATTTTCCCATACCATTTTGAAACTTTTGAAATGAATTATCATTTTAAAAAAATCGTGTCTACATAAATAAATCCTTAAAACCATTTTGAAAACATGGATATTAATGAGAAAGATATAGAAGAATAAATATTTAAAACATTAAAAATGATGTTTTAGTTAAAGAGTACCTTAAAACAATCATTTCAAAATTTCCTTTATGAAACATGGACATTAATAATAAATATTTCCTAGAAAATAATTATACATAATCAATATTGGATAATAATGAGATTGAGGAATTAACTCTTACCTTGCACATTCCATTGGTCGTAGGTATGTTTAACCTCCTATATAATGAGAATAGTATGTTATTAAATTATAATAGAACCATATTCATATTTATTATATCATACATGATTCATTTATGACTTTATACTACACATTTAATAATGATTTCCTTGTTAAATAAACATTTCGGGTAATAATCGCTTTCTTTGTCGTACATGTTTTAACTTGTTATTCTTGATCATATCATTTAGATCCTCATTTAAATACTTATAGAATATAAAACATGATTTATATATAATAAATATTTATAATATAAATATGTATTATATATAGATATATGAAATGGAAAACATTATTTATGGAGATAGTAGGTCGTACGTAAGCGTAAACACTGTTTCCGTTTTCATATCGTATTGAACGGAAGTAAGTGAATAAGACATATGTAAGTAAATACATACATACATATATATATATATATCCAGTAGAATTATAATGTCATATATTACATATTTATTAATAATATTTATTTTTATAATCATCATTTAATGGTGAATCTGGAAATGAATCTCACCGCGTCGTGGAGATGGTACACCATACGCACACACGAGCAACGATACCATTTCCTTAATGATTAAAAGGTGTGTAATTGGATGGTATATTAATTTTATAGAGAAATTATCATGTTATTTTAATTATTTACATACATATTACTCATCTTTATATCCATCAAAATAACATTGTGTTGAATAAGAAATTACACAATGATATGGAGACGGTAAGCCGTATGTACACACGCATGGTGACATTGTCATTCATAGGATGAATAGAATAATGAGTTTGGTTGTAACATATTTATAATAACATCAAAATATGTAGAAATTACTGGATTTATTATTTTTTATGGAAATAACAAAGAAAGAGAATGTGGAAGAAGAAAAAAACATTGAAAGATGTTATATAATAATTACCAATTCTTTGGGTGTTTCCTTTTGATTTGAAAAAAAGGGCTCCATAGGATGGCTTTATTCTCAAGGGAAATACTCTAGGTTGAAATGAGAGAAGATGGTAGAATATTTTTTTAGGGTTTGGTCATGCCAAATGGCTTTAGAGGTGCGAATTTGAGAGAAGGGGAAGTACCCTTTTATAATAGAGGTGAGGGTCACTTTAAGAAATGTTTCAAATATTATTTTATTATAAAATCATTTTTTGTTTATAATGGCTCCAAATTGATTTATTTGGAAGCTAAGGTGGGGATGGGTAGAAATCCTTTCAAACAATAGGTTTTAGACAAGTTTAGGTCACCATATTAACAGAATATTTTAGATTTATATCTTAGTTAAATAGTTTAACTTTTACCATGTCCTCTTGTATTATTATAATAAATGGTTGATAAACTTAATATAAAAAGCCAAGAGAACCCAAAGTGGTTAATTATTGATATATATAACCTTATCTATGTACTTTGGCCGAGCCTTAGATTTTTAGAAATATTATATCAATTAATAATATACTATTTGTTTTAAAAACTCATTTATGTCAATTTTTAAACTATTTGGTATTTTGTTTTTGTTAAAGTCATAACAACATTATCAATTCAAAATAAAATTACACCCTATAATTTCATAGTAACCTATAAAATTAGTGGATGGCATAAAAAGCCTCAGTTTACATTTATTTTTATATTTATAATATCAATTATTTTAAAATTTCATTGACAAAGTAATTACTACATCATCATTGTGTCATACAAAATTTAATAATTTTATCTCTAAAAATTATAAATAAATACCATTATGTAGAAAATATTTTTATCTTTATAATGATTATTTATAGTCTAATTTATCTTATGTATAACCCTATAGTAAAATTGGTTTAGTTATTGAACTTTAATTTAAAACTTTTAACTATTCTTTAAATAAAATAATAATAAATATCCTAATATAATCCAAGTGGACCAAAAGAATAATATTTTATTTCTATGATTGGGTTTTTTCGAAATACACTTATCCAATATAATTAGGACATGTTTTATGGTAACTATAGTATAATTTTTTACCTTTAATTACCCTATTTAGTTTTAACCGTGGAAAATAAAAGTCAAAAGTTACTATTCACAAAATTATTTTCATCTTATTGAACCACATTTTACTTAATGATGTCAACTGTGACTCTTGGATTTTTAAATTAAATTCATAGAATAGGTAAAATCATGTTTTATGCAAATTTGCAAATGTGCCTAGAAGTTGGGTAAAAGACGTTAAAAAGTTCAATAAAATTTTATAAATCTAATTTTATTATAAAATGACTAAAATGAATCACATTTAACATATATAGGTATTATATATGTATATACTTAATAAAATTTAAATAAAATAAATAATTATTTATATAAAAAGTCGATTCTAACTAATAAAGTAGTGTTTTTCACTATTCATCAAAAATTGAATGTTTTCAGAAAAAATACCAAAAATTCACCCTAAGAGAATTTGGATATTATGAATTCAAAAATGAATTATATTTTACTAAATTAAAAGCATAGAAGTTTCATTAATTAATTTTAAATTAATTCTCATTGTTAGGACCAAAAGGCGAGTTTTAAAAAAGTAAAAACAATCAAAATATTAACATGTGTTTATGTCAAATTTAAATGTGAAATTACTTATAATGATAAAATTGTATTAAATGATAAAAATATAATCTAATTTTCATTCCAAACCCATTAAAATTCATAATTTAACACTGTTATTTCGATTAAAAAAGTTGTTTTCAATTAAAATGTAGTATTTTTCAATATTCCTAAAAATGTGAAAGTTATCAGAAAATACCAAAAATTTATACAAACTAAATTTTTATGTCCCTATTCTAAATAAGAATTTAAATTCATTAAATTGAATATATAATATTGTTAAATATTGGTTTTAAAAGGGTTCACCATTAAATGGCGGAAAATTGCATTTTTAAAAAAATACTACTTTTATCTGAAAAAAATGATTTTGTTCTTATATTATGTCTAAGAATCACATAATATAGATTCTAAAATTATATGGAGTGTATAAAATTCAAAATTCAGTAAATAATATTCATAACTTCTTTTTGAACGGCTAGTTTGGTAAGTAGTGGTGCGCTCGAACTCAATGTTCTGTGTAGCGCATGCTATTGGATTACTCTGAAGAGATAACGTAATATGAAATGTTGGGGTGTTACAATCTACTAACCCAGCCTGTGAATAATCCAGAGTAAGAAATTAATGATGGTTATAAGATAAATTAATGATCTTAGCATCACTGTTTTCATGATCCGAAATAATGTAAAAATGATGGATGATGTTGAGGTTTCACTTTGCTGACATTCCAGTCAATGGGAAAGGGAAGATCCTTTTGGTGTAGCTAAACATACGACCAACCCGATATGATGTATATGGATCAAGAATGATCAGATCATCCATCTTTTGTATGAGAACCCCGTCTTGAGGGGAGATCTTGTACGACCTTTCTTGAGAGATCTGATTCCAATATCAATGATCGAACTAGCTGGTGTGTGATGAGGGGTGAAATCCAAGCTATCATGTTAACTCATAAAATTAGTAACCTAATTAGAGTCTTTTAAAATATCCCCAAACCCTGATATGTTCAGAAACATCAGATGAGATAAGGCATCGAGTATCGTAGGGGCATTATAGTATTCGTAGAAATAGAAATTCTACCATATCTAGTAAAATTTAAACTATAAAGGAACAATAATCCTATAGGGGATTATACCTTATTGAATGTAGACCATGATTTAGTAAAGGCGTGAAAGGGTTGGCATCACCCGATTAAAGAACTGTCTCTCATCTAGATGCATTGACATCCCCAAAGTACTAACCCAGATTCCTGAACACAAATCCCCAATTGGGGAAAGCCACCCATTTAGGAACATGGCCATGAATCCTACCAGCCAAAGGATTAGGGAGATCTCTGGAATCACTCAATTTCCCCATGATCTACAATCATTGATTTCTAAAAGGGCCCAATTCAAGCTAGAACAATCATGAAATTTCTAGGAAGGGAACCAATGGTGGTGTTAGTAGTCATCCTGGCACAACTGTGAAAGAGGAAAATGTTGATCCAATGATTGAAAATAAAAACTTCAGCACATATTCAACCCCTTTATTAAATTATCCTTCAAAATCATGATAATTTCCATCCATAATATTGGAGTATGAAAAGGTTCATCCAGGATAGCTACTGTAGGAAGGAACTCATTGTACATTTTTATGGGAGGGGGGGGATCCCACCTAGTTGGTAGATATGCAAATGATGATTTCCACATCTCTAGGGGATATATGAAATTAGTTGGTTCCAGGACACTAGTGGCTAACTAGTTCTCCGAGATGATTGGTATAGTTATAAAAAACATTGCAAAATCCATTATGCTTCATAAAGATGGGCATCATATAACTGGTCATCTAACTCTATGAAACTTTTCCTAAACCAGAATGGCCTTTCATTCATAAAAAAGTTACCTCTAGGACAAAGACACAATTTAATACTCTATCTGCCACTTAGGATGTATAGATGATAGATGAATATACTCATGTAGCTCTGAGCGATGGGATGATGAGTGAGATCATAACCATATGGACCTAAGGGATATTTTTCCAACATGTAAGAAAATCTCGGGGATTGAGCTACGACTAGTCATCCATCCTCAATAATTTCCTTCTGAATATAGTCAAGAGAATTTAACACCTAAAAAGAAGGAAAGCTGAATTTTAAAGGAGAAATATAAACATATTTTAGTAATCTGAACCATTAAAGAGGATTTCGGTGAGATAAATGATAATTTTTAATCATTAGTGGAAGAATCCAATTCAGAATCTCATTATGAGATATCACAAGATATTGTGGGTTATCATTGTAGTTTCTGGAAATCAGGGCCTTTTGATTAGCCGCTTAAAAAGAACTTTGATGAGAACCTAAATACATCTGAAAAACATTAAGTGGCATGTGTTAGATAGATAAAATAAAATCCTGATGATGGAAATGGATAAAACCTACAACATCATGCACAAAACATAAATCATTAAAGGGATCACAAATTTCCTGACTTCTTAAGATCTCACAGATCCCATAAACCCACAAGGCATCACGAAACCACATGACACCTTAAAGACTCGTAATCTTGTGACCTAGACATGGTAAGGCGGTCCACATAATAGTCAAAGGATCATGTGATCATGCCAGTAGACCCTATCAAATCCTTAATATGATCTTGCATCCCCCCTTCCAAAGTTCAAAAAATTACTAAAGATACGTATATGGATTAATTTTAGTGGGATCTTGGGAAAATGGTATCTTGCGAATTATTACTCACAAAGTGGGCTTATGCTGAGGACAAATAATGGGTTCAGGCCATAAGATCTTGCGGCGAGGTTATGTGATGGGACTGGGGTGTAAGAGATTTGGATATTCGAATAGCTAGTGAATGAATTGGTCTCTTCAACCGTATTTTTAGGTCATTCCAAATATTACTAAATTTCTCATAGAAGTCCAAAGAACACCCAAGGCACTGATTGGAGATAGCACCAAAGCCTATGTTGGGCATTTAATTTCCATATAATTGAGCCCTTATCCCTACTGACATCACTCTTGGGGGGGGATTTTTTGAGGCATTCCAAATGAAAATATAAAAATTCAAAAAGTAATAAATACCTGAATATGATTATTATTTTCCCCATAGAGTAAAGTAAGGGAAAGGTAGAAAATACCATGAAAATTGCATGGACCTCTATGATAAATGTGATCACATGACCTGTAGAGGGTCATGAAAACAATTTCCCAAATATCATATCATGCCGAAGATCTCTCGAAGCCCCTTAAACAAGTCCTTTTGATCTTGTGATTGTGCCCCAAACAGTCAGTGATCATGTAAAACCTACCTAAAGATGACCCCCAGGTCTTGTGAATTGTCAGGCGACAATGAAATCAGAATACATCCAAAAGTCCTTTTAAAATAGGATTGAAATATCCGAAAGGCATTACCTCTTGATTTCCTAAATGACGTGAAACAAATCACCAATAGGTTGAGTGAATGTCTTTGAAAACACTCATACAACCTCAAGATATTCCAAAATATTGTAAAATAAGAAAAGGAAATAAAAAGAGAAAAGACAGGAGCATCTGGTATCCATCAATCTCACGCGACACACCCAAGCATATGATGAGACTCCGTGGAAGCCCATGTGACATGTCCGCCTAGTCACACAACAACCTACTAACATTTCACCCCCGCCACACAAAAGGCTTTAGACATGTCTAAGCTCTCTCATCCCTCTCCCCCTTTGGCTCCAAAAATAAAAATAAGTGTTTATCCATGAAGTTATCATGAATCCCCACAAGTCCTTTTGTTTGTCACACAACACATCAAAAATGGGGGAAGTGATTGTCTTCTAAAACACTCAAGAAAGATTATAATATACCTAAGTCTTTAAAAAATAGAAGAAGGAAATAAATGAGAAATGTTGGGTGCCTCTTGTGATTATAAAACTCATGCGACACACCAGCACGGTCTAAAACGACCCCTTGAAAAGCTGGGTTGATCTCGTAAATCCCCCTAGAAATCCATCCCTATATCATGGAATAACCTAGATAAGGCATAAAATACCACGAGAAATCATTTCAAGAGGAATCCTAATCTTGTAAAAGTCCTCTAAAAAGCTAGTTTGGAAGTATGGAAGACCCACATCATGTCAACATTATTTGAAAAGACTTATTTAGTTGTCCATAATCTACTAAAATGGGGAATTGAAGGAATGATATCATGGTCACAAATAATATTGTGATGCCCCTATAATGACCATTGGAAAAACCTCCCAAAAAACTGGATATCAAAAACGTCCACAAACTCTAACCTTAGTTTTCATGATAAGAAATGCATAGATCTGGGAATAACCATGATGGTGAGGCCTATAAAGTCTCCACCCCTTCCTATAAAATGTTACATTTCCTTAGAACCTCACACTGACACACCTAATAACTGGAGTTGGTTTATCAGAGTGACTGATCTCAAGAACCAGAAAGTGTCCTCTTAGGTAAGATCCAAAAAAAATCTAGAATGACCAGGTCACTTGCATAGGCACTTAGCCTGATTACCTATAGATCATGTGAAGTAATTCTGGTAGGTCACACGAAGATCATCCAAAAAACCTTCTAGATCATGTGATACTTGAAACTATATAACATGTAACAAATATATGGAATCTACTAAATATACTAATTCTGGCATTTCTAGCATCCACATGTCCCTTCAGTATGCATCCACATCTCTAATTAATTACATGTCAACCCACCGCAAATCCACGTACCGCATCCCCGCGGTTTCTATTTTTTCCTCCTGCTCACGGTTCATCTCGTGTCGAGCTAGGGTTCCCGCACCCCCGAATCTCATACCCCAATTCCCATCTCCACATCATATCTCAAGCTCCGCCTCTTCTCCATCCTCCCTCTCCCCTCTCTTCCTCCCCCAACTCTAATCCCCCTCCAACTAAGACCTTCCCTTCCTTGGTCTACTCCTTCTCATCGGCATCTAATTTCCTATTTATGGTAGGGATTCATTGATTTCAGATCTGTCCCTCGAGCACTAATATTTCTCCTAACATTTGATGCTCGTCGTCTCCACCTCCTGAGGCAGCAGGTTCCAGAGATGGCACGACTCATCAGTCTCCGTCAAGGAGAGCGGTGTCGTCAGGGGCTCAAGGAATTGTGGAACCTATGTAAATATTTCTGTACTCATATTAACTTTGGTCAGGATATGTATTCATTTATAAATCTTCTCCCCCATGGGGGTTTTGTTCTCAGGAGGTGACTCATGTTGAATTTCATTTGGTTTCATTATTTTTCCCACATGGGGGGTTTTCTTTCGTTTCAGAACCTTCTTCCCCACGGGGGTTTTTTTCATGAGGTTCGTCATATCAATTAAGTGCAACTCGCAACCTATACATAATCCCTCAATGAGAGTAACTGAGGTGATGGGAGAGGACCTAAAGGTGTGGTGTTGTAGCTATGTGTATTATAATCCCACTGTTATGATAGAATTAGTGTGGAACATATCATTCATTATCTCTACCACTACCAGCATCTATTAGAATGAACGAGTTGATGTGTGCATTGTTTAGGTTGTTTGGACTTTCAGACACAGTTTTTAGTGCTTTCTACCCATGTTGTGAATGACAGCGAAGTTCTATATGGTTTGGATGGTAAATGTTTGTTGTCCAGTTCCAGTTTTGGAGCATGGGAAGACTCAGGTCCAATCTTCAAACACTAGGTAAATATTATTATGAGCATTTTTATGAATTATATTTTCCTTGCAGATTTATTTTCTTCTTTCTATGATTTTGTTATTGTGTTAACTGAAATTGAGCGTTTAGATGATTCTCTATGAAGTGGAAACAATTTTGTGATTATGCTTGGGCAATCATATCGCTTGGTCTAAATAATATTATATTTCATGAGGCATTGAAATACATGTAGATTTTATCTAACTATATTTATAAGAGTTTGATAAAAACTATTTACAGCAACATGCATCCCAATGGGATAACTCAACCGCACTTATGAGAGTAAATCACACCATGAGGGAGCCCGTCCATGTTTATGGCCCAAGGAAACTGGCCAATCCATGTTGATTGAAAATCTATAATGCTATATTACTGTTGAGATTCACTCTTATTGATCTCAAATAATCTGTGCGGTTAATGAAGAATGATGGAAGTATTGAATGATTTCCATCAAACTGCACTGATAAGAGCTATGATTGAGGTAAATCCTACACATTTTGTGCATGACGGCATAGTTCTATATGGTTTGGATGGTAAACTTTTGTTGTCCCGTTACAGTTTGGGAGCATGGGAAGACTCAGAGATAATCTTCAAACACTAGGTAAATCTTATTATGAGTAGTTTTATGAATTTTATTTGCCTTGCAGATTTATTTTCATCTTTCTATGATTTGGTTATGGTGTAAACTGAAATTGATATTTTATATTTTTCTCTATGAAGTGGAAACAATTTCATGATTATGCTTGGGAAATCATATTGCTTGGGCTGAATAATATTATATTTCATGAGGCATTGAAATACATGTAGATTTTATCTAACTATATTTATAAGAGTTTGATAAAAACTATGGCCAGCAACATGCAACCCAATTGGCTAACTCAACCGCACTTATGAGAGTAAATCACACCATGAGGGAGCCCGTCCATGTTTCTTGCCCAAGGAAACTGGCCCATCCATGTTGATTGAAAATCTAAAATTCTATATTACCATTTAGATTCACTGTTATTGATCTCAAATAATATGTGCGGTTAATGGAGAATGATGGAAGTATTGAATGATTTCAATCAAACTGTCCTGATTAGAGCTGTGATTGAGGTAAATCCTGTAGTAATCAGATCCCCAAATGATGAGGTAAACCCTACACTGTTCAGAGCCCAGAATATTTATCTAAGTTGTTATTATGATGTTCTATATGCCACTATTGGCTGTAGGTGTCTCCATTATTAGGGAGGACATAGTACGCTTTCCTGCTAAGTTGCAGTAACCAGGCTGTTGCTGACTGTAGAACATATGTCGAGGTATGTAATGTTGTTCAAGATGATTTTTTTTCTAACTATGTGTTTTGTGCTACACAGATTTAAGATGATGGTGTGGCCTCACGGTTCTCCAATGCTTTAGATCAGGCTTGGAGTAGATTGCATTGAACATGCTTTATAAAATGCCTCAGTGAACTGAGGTTCTGAACCCAGTTTTTGTCATTGTATATATGTTTCCATTCACTATTTTCATGTTGTGAAATTTTAATATTTTTAATATACTATATATGTGTTTCCGGTTAGTATGTTATGTTCACTATTTGTTCATGGTTGGAATGTTTTATTCACTCTTAGTATGTAGTGCACATTTTCATGTATTTTTACCAACTCTAGAATGGTATTCTCTACTATAAATTAATGTACAAATTTAAATATATTACATATCATTATGTTCTGATTCCATAAGTTTAATATTTGTTTTCAATATGTCTTCGTCATAGTATGCTATAAGTTTCCTTTTTGGGTAACATTTCAATATATGTACATATACATAGAATGCCTAACCATGAAATTTCATTTGGTTTCCAATTTGACTCTAGGAGGTGATACTTTATTGATTGATCCATGCCGAGTTCATTTGATAGATGCAAACTATAGATTCACAAAAATACCAAGAATGAATACATGTCCCACCTTGAAGATTGAAGAATTCACCTTTGTGGATAACAACCCCTCAATTTCATCATTATCTATTATTTTTCTGGGTTGTTTGTATAGTGCTGCCATCATTGAACTAAATATGAAAACATGAATATACACATGAAATTCTATTTCCTCTAGAGGTAAACCTTTCATTATTTACCTAAATTCATGCAGGACCATTGCATGATTCTCACTTTCTGTTGTAATTGCTAAGATTATTCTCTACTCATTCATATTGAAATTTTATCTAAGCTAACAGTTGGAGGTCAACAGAGGTTATGGCATCCTACCATCTGGTATGCCAATGCCAATTTTTTAAGCATTGAAGAAAAATTTGTTCTATATTTACGCATAGTTTGACAGTACAGCCAAGTGGGGGACAAAACCATTTTTTTGTTATTACAGTGATCATGCCAATGATGGTTGTTCCAGTTTGGTGACCATAAAATGGTCCTTTTATATGTACAATGATCCTCTGTGATGGGTTTTTTAGTTTAATTTTGTTAAATTTTATGAATGTTTTCACTCTGGTATTCAGATAATTATTAATTTTTTATGTTAAGTTTGGAATGACTGAAATAGAGTTAAATAAAACTGATTAATTATCCTTACCATGGAACATTATTTGAAATTGATATCACTCAACCACACGATTTATTGCAAGAACACATTCTGATTGTCTATAACTACATGATCAAATTTTTAATTGATATCATTACTATATATTCATCTATTGAAATTGATATCATTCAAAATTTTAATAGATTTCATAACTATATATTCATTTTTGGGTAATAATTTTCTGAATTTTTAAGGCGTTAAATATATACTACTACAGTGACTGAATCATTGTATTCTCAACTTTAATGACATAGTTCAGGATATCCTACTTGAATGTCACAAAGACATGTAGACCATTATGTTTTTGAATGCAATATCACAAAATATTTAATATTAACAGTCATATTTTTATGTAGCATGACTTATCCCCTTCCATGGATTCACCTGCTTAGATATTGAATAACCTTTGAAGCTTAAATCAAATAATATTATCATCTTCTAGTATTATACACCAATAGAGGAAATTTTGCATATATTATGAGTTACAAAAAAATTTAATCAGTTTCCCTTTTTATAGATTGTTATGTGCCTCATATTTATTCATGAAAAACCAAATGTGCAAGAAATGGTGGAAGATTCAATGGATAATCAAGGTATCTTGAGTTACTATATGATGATATTTTCTACAAACCATGTATTCATGATTTTTCTTGGTGTTTTAGTGCTCCTACAGATGGGTCTAGCGGAGGAAAAGATAAATTTGGTTGTTGAATTGGAGTCAAATGCTCCATTTTGATTGGGTTGATTCACCAGAGGTAATTTTAGGACATTAAAAATGGTTCAAATCATTTCCCTTTTAAGTTTTAGACTTGTAATGATTATACAAATGAAATAATTTTTAAATTTGAGATTAGGCTACTACATTGATCATGTTTGTTATGAGAGAGGGGAAATAATATTTTATTGTTTTTTTCATTTTATTCATAACATTTAATATTTATTATTCATATTATGCTAAGTTACTCATAAATTTTTGTTGGGAGATAGTGGTATCTTGGTTGATGTTACCTGTTGGTTCACACTGCTTTAATCATAAACGAAAAACGAGGTGTAGGTGGTAATGAGGATTCGAAGAAAACCAAGAGTGAGAAGATGATTCACAAGGTGAATATATATGTTATGTTAGGGATAAAACCTACCTCAGGTGTCAGCATGGATGGAATAAGGAGAAAAAAAATGCGAGTTTTTCCCTGGTTTCTTTATTTACCCTTTGAGGCAACATCATTAATGAATTTTGTACTGCTAGTTCAGATTTTATTTTTCATCTCCAAGTCGGCCATTTTCAGAATTTTGAATATTTGGGGAGGAAGGGATCAAGGATCTATGATCTCAGCTACAAATCAAGGCTCCTAGCAGTTCATGATCCCTAGCGCAGGATCTAGGATATCAAAACCAGACAATGTTGCCGTCATGGAAGC
The DNA here is from genome assembly GCA_963277665.1 of Viscum album. Taxonomy (NCBI): domain Eukaryota; kingdom Viridiplantae; phylum Streptophyta; class Magnoliopsida; order Santalales; family Viscaceae; genus Viscum; species Viscum album. Next base: position 90,723,248 of record OY728140.1, on the reverse strand, counting down.
TAATGCATGAGTCTCATAGGAAGAAGTAGAGGTTGATGAGAACCAGGAAGAGGTGAAGGGCACTTATTTGGTAATGTAGCAGGTAGGAATACGATGGAGTAAGTTCTTGGAGGCACTGAATACAAATAACAGAGACATTGTAATTTTCATAATGTTAACACTTCAAAGTTGTGTCATAGGGGTAGTAAAAAATTGCTACTGCTTTTGATTTCAATTTTAATGAAGCGTATCTATTTATATATCATAATAACTCCATCAGTTTTATACATCGATATTTACTGAATTATTAATCCTATCATTAAGCATCAAATTTTTAGTACATATTGTTCAAAAATTTCGACAAAATCCCATTAAACAGTAATACTGATACAATTGGTTTTCTCTTATTTTTATTTACAACACAAAAAAGATGCACAACCTAATGGTAAGGCACCTGTATCCATAGCAATGGTTTTACATAAATAGGCATGAACAATGACCATTAGTTGTGGCCCTAAACATAAACCGTTTATCCAATGGTCCTATAGAATGTTTCATATCATTTCAGGTCTATAGAAAGTTTCAAATCATTTCCCTTTTTTGTAGTAGACTTGTAATTGTTACACAACTGATATCATTTCTAAATTTGAGATTAGGATTCAGAATTGATCATGATTAATTCATATTTTATACGTTAATCATTTTTTGTATGAGATATATGTAAAATAATATTTTTGCGTTTCTTTCTACATTTTATCCATCACATTTACAATTAATTATTTTAACATCACATCAGTGTTGTATAGTTGGACACTATCCATATTTGGGTAGACAAGCATTGTTTTTTCAACAATCATGCAACTAATAGAAAATGAGCATTGGACTGATTTGAAAAAATGATTATAAAAAAACAACGACTACTATAATTTTTTTTGAGGTGTTCTAAAACTTTTTTTACATTGAATGATGTTTTCCAGAAAGAAAATTATAGAACGACATTATTTTCAGTTACATGACTTTAATTCGATCATTAATTATTATAATAATTATAATTTGAATTATCCAATTGCATCATTTTTTTCATTCATGTATTTTATTTCTCTATCATGAATGCACAATATAAATTTTTATTCCTTATTAATTAAATTAAATATTTTCAACTATTTTTATGATTTCATAAAAATTTCTCTAATATATATAATTATATAGATTGATTTCATCTACATGTGTTGAAAACTATAGTGATTCATATATATTTAATTTTCTATTATTTTGATCCAAACCGATGGATCCAAGAGTGCTATAATAAATTCATGGGATGGAAATATACATTGCTGTAGTGAGATGAACCAGAGGGGCTGAATTTGTTTTTTTAGGAACAACATAACTTCTTGAGGTCCTGTTTTTTAGATGATAGGTGGGAAACAAATGTGAGGACACTTTGCAATGCTATAGAGATACTGAAGATAATATAATTTCCATGACCAAATTGTCTGCCATTGCCTCTCTCTCCATCTAAAAGTGATTATTGTTTGTGCTTCTAGAAGAATCAATAGAAAGTCCTTAACCTATTTGACATTGATTATTTATGTAAATAAATTATTTCATATTTAAATATTATTATCCAATTTCTTGCCTCAAGTAGTTTGTATATTGTAGGCATTCATTTTATAAATTCCTGCAATTATACTTTGAAATGCACTTCAGTGGCCACATATACAACTGTATTTATATTTTATTAGTTGCATGATTACATTTTAGGTAATGAATTTATATCTAATATAGAATGAATCTTTCTTATTAATTACTTTATGCATAAGACTTCACTTTAGAGTATGTAATATGTAGGTGTTTCAATATTCATTAATTTAAATATTTTTATAGTATACAACAATATTTGTTATGAAAAAATATTATGCTAAGTGGATTTATGTACAGAATGGTGTGTTTATTCATATCATATGATAAAAAGTTTAATGTATACAATAACATTGTTTCATTAATTTGTGATGACCTGTATATATACATTATTTACTATTTGGTTACTAAATATAGATATACAACCCATGACTGTTGAAATATAGTGAAGAAACAACCAGATTCAATTTTTCATTTTCTATTTTTTATTCAATTTAATATTGTCAATTATTATGAAGTGTCTATCGACTCTCTATCTTCATCTATTTATTTTATTTAATTTCGTATTTTGATTCATCATTGTCTATGATCTCTACATCCCTCATTCCATATTGTTCAATATACATGATGTATAGTTTCACTCCATTTTCTTTTTTCCTGAACAGCCCACTCATTTAATATATTATTATTTCATTTACTGTCAGATTTCTCATTTGTATTATTTGAACCACTATCTTATCATTGAATTATCTTTCTCTATTTATTTCAGTGCCCACATTATAGTTATTGTGATCGGAATTGAAAATTAATTCTAATATTCTTCCTCAAAATTTAAAAATTCATATACATTTACTCTATCCTTTTTTTGTCAACTATTTGAATGGCGTCTTAATATTATATACCCTCCTATACCATTATCATACACCATTACATTATAATTAAAATTTATTCAACATTACTGTTTCTTCTCATGTTTTATAAATATTAATCTCTTATTAAATGATAACCCATTAATCGAATACGTCGTACAATAGAACGGGTGAGTACTAGTATTATATAAAAGGCTAGAACGATGACCAAAAATATAAGAGGCTTATTCAAATAACATATATGATGATCCATGTATGCTTCACATGAACCACCCATGTCCTGAGGCAGCACCAGGTCATGTTACCCAGATCAAATGATGGTCCATTTGTATACTAGTTGGATCATGTGAAGTCCTATTGACATGTCCGATTAAGTCACAGGGTTCCACCAATGCATGCCACCCAAGCCTCATGAAACCCTCTAGGATTTCCATCCATACCTCATGATGGAATCTAGATATGTAATACAAATCAGATGAAGGAACTAGTGTATGTAATATAACTCCCACAAAAGAATCAGGACATGTCAACCAGATCTCATGATGTCCTCTAGAAAAGCCATCTAGATCTCATGAAAACCTCTAGACATATCATCTGACACTTTCTACCTACCCCAGACTTGTTTGATGGATTTTGTGGTTACCTCCATATATTTCATCCTAGATCATGAATCACTCTCCAGACATGTCACATTGATTCTCGTAACACCCTCCATGTGTGTCAGCCAACTTTTTCGATGACACCAAGGAAAGATAGCTAGATAATGTGGTGCCCTCTAAGCATGTTAGCTGAGATCATGCGATGGTTTCTAGGATCAGATAGCTTGGCCTTGTGATTTTATCCACACAAGTCATCCTTGGTCATAAAAAAACCACAATACATTCCATCCAGATTATCTGACGTCCCTTCAACATGTCAACTGGTTTATGCAGTTTTATTTAGAAATCTGAGGAACACATCCTTTGATATGAAAAGAAAATAATAATTTCATGTTTGGAAGACAATACAAACATGTGAGGAAGAAAAGTAGGCTAGGTCAATTGTATACCCATAACTTGATCACCTTATTCAGCCTCTATATAGGGAAACATTTGTGTGTAAGCCCCAATCAACAGCATAATTTGTTATGTCTCGCATATGAGGGAAAGTCAGTTTGTAAGACCTGACCAATTGAATTACAATGACTATAATTCTTGGTATAACCAAGATATGTAGGATACCTTCCTAATACCCAAGTTCCATATTATAACATCATTAGGGAAATCCCAACACATAGGTCCTACATCCATAAACATAGAAACTGGTTATTTTACATCCATTTCTTCTCAATCCGAGCAAAGATCACATGTGATTAGGGTGTCACAATGAACATATCATTTGTGTCACAAGGATATATCAGGAATATGTAATCCGTAGTGAGTACTCCCATATAAAAGGTAATATATTATATGGTCATCATACAAAGGAAAACTCATTGTGTTATAACTAATCAAAAACATAATATGATAGGTTCTGCATACAAGGGAAACCCCAGTGTGTATGCCCCAATCAGTGGTATAATATAACATATTTCATATACAAGGGAAAAATCAATGTGTAAGTCATGACCAGGGACATAATATGATATGTTCCAAATACACGGGAAGCCTCAGTGTGTAATCCCCAACTCATTGAAAAAGGATTAATATGATTCCTACCCAAATCGGGATACATATGATGCCTTCATAAGGAATGATCCGAAACTAAAATGGGAATCAACGTAAGTGTAATCCCCACCATGTCTCTGAAATTTCAACCATTAGAAGCCAATCCCTCTTATTATAGGATCATATTTCCCCATCATCCAATGGATTGAGAACTTATTAAAATATGATGACTCTGATTCCTGCTATAACTAGGATACAAAAGACACTTTCTAAAATTCAAATCTATAGATTAAGCATCTGATGGGATATCCTATCATGTAATCCCCACTTCTATATACAATTAGGATGATCAATTTCTATCCCTTATTTCTCACATTAATCATAGCTCTCATGGGAATAGGGAATTGAAATGAGAACATAACTAGAATCACAAATCTCCACTAGCTAAGGACACCTGAGTGTGTAATCCCCATTTAATGGAACTATCTAATTACCCAACATATAAGGGTATCTACCTTAGTGAATGTCTCAAGGCAAGGATCAAATTCTGATAACTCTTATTCCTACTATAATAAGGATATGTAGGACTCTTCCTCAAGGTTCATGTTTAAATACTAAGTTTCCATGTTCCCACATATATTCCCCTTTCCTATGATGTTAAACTGCGAGGTTTTAGAAATCTATTCGAGTTTTTATTCTTGTTATAAAATAGGATATGTAGGAAACCTTATATTGGCTTAATCCCATACATGATATATTAACTACCTCCCTTAATAACAATAAACTCTAGAGAGCCAGTTTATACAGCTTGAACATATAAGAAGCTACACACCAATGTGAAATGGATGAAGAAACGCAGATACATATATATGGATTCACAAATGATATCCCATTCTTATGTTCATAAAAGGAGAGAACTTTTTATCATTCTGTTAGGGTAAATATTCCCATATCATGATTTGGAAGAGATTCAAAAACATAACATAAATCCACAAGAGAGTCAAATAGTAGAAAACAATTCCCCCCCAAAAGGGTGCAATGAGAACGACCTCCCATTCTCCCAACAAATGTGAGTTCTTAAGCATCATTTGGTTTCAAACACCAAATGATGAACTGCCTTTGGAAAGAAGGTCTATACCTTGTTATGGAATTTGCAACTATTGGGTGGTTCCAATAAAAACACTGGTTTTTTTGATGAACCAACGTCAATGATTTTTCAAGAATTTGAACCCCTCACAACCAAACATCAAGCCAAATCTAGATGACTTTTCCATCGATGAAAAAAATGGTGAACTATCATTAATATCTATATATCCTTTTCAACATAAAAATGATACATTATCCAGTTCTTCTCAAACAAATTTTCACCCAATAATGTTGCATGTTTTCCTCTTTTCCATCAAAGAAATACCCTAACTTAATCATTTCCATGTCATCTATGGAAATTACACATCCAAGCCTCCAAATCTCCACAATATCTCACCCACCTACAATGATAAACCGGTTGGACTATGGTTACAACTCATTATATTAGCTGACAAGAACATTAGGAAAAGAAAACATCATCCTCAAACCACTATGGATACAACCCTTAGCATAGTAGTGACCTATTATACCACAATATAATGTGAAAATTCTTTACATATTTTGATGACCCTATATTATCAGCTTCATATCATAGGATATCATCTCCTGAAACCTGATAAATAAAAAATATCAACCAATAGAGTAAAAAAATTCACCACATTGCTAGATTATCCATATGATGAATACCTTTTAATGGTTACACCAATAACATTATGGTGAAGTACCCTATATTATTTCATTGTTTAAAACCAACCATCATAACTCCTAAGATGGACCTGATGGAATAATTTCATTCAATCTTAATGTATGATGATTTACTCTCCACATTTTGGAGAATCTTTCAGGAGGACTATTGAAAATTAACTTCTCACACATCATCCCATAATTTATTCTCCTATAAAATACATCCCACATTGTAGGTGTCTCATGGATCATTAGATACCCTATGAGGGGTGCGGGGGGGGGGGGGGGGTGAATTCTGGCATGATAATTATTTTATATTAAAATCATTTCTATAACTGTCTTACATCCCTTGGTGATATTGACCTTATATATATAAGCATCACCATTTTTCACTTCTTTTAGATATTTTGGTTATCACTATTTCTATTGACTAGACCTTATCAAATATAATGAATTGTTTACTTAATCACTTTATCAGATTATGTTATACTGAACATAAAGATGAAATTACAAGGGAAACACATATTTGTACTTGTTTCACCACTACATGCTACTAAAAGGATCATGAAATCAACAAGGCGTTGATTCAAAAAGTCATTAAATGTCACTTCATGTCAGTTTTAGGGTAGGTGACTGTTACCTAGGGTAACTATAGTTAAAAGATCATTCAGTTTTATAACTACCACCACAAGTTCGCTTCCCATAAAAATACAATCAAATTTATCACAACTTCCATAAAGGATAATAAGTTGGTTAACTTGACAATAACAATATTAGTTATTGTTTGTACATGCAGCATAATGTAGAAATGCGTTCCTTTAATCTCCTTTTTTATCCATTGCATACTATTATATAAATCACAATGAGAATCATTTTAATTCAATGAGATATCATGTAACCACCTTTACTCACTTTTTAGAATTAACCTAGATTTTTTATTCATCACTCAATTATAGTTATCACTTATTCGTTTACTTTGTATAGTACTTCAATGAGTTCCAAACTCTCTCTTTATTTAAAAAAAATGAAAACACCCTTTCCTATTCTTTTTCCATATTTTCAATATTATTTGGTTCTCTCTTCTTATATTATCTATTATTTCATGTACTTCTATAGTCACTTTTTATAATCCTAAAGCCATTAATCCAATGGTTCAAATTAATACTCCTTTTTCTTTTCCTTTTGAGATTTAACCATGTGTACAAAACATTTATTGTATCTATTTAATGGCCATAAAATCAAGATAATTATCCTAACAAACCAAGTTTCATCTTCAATTTAACCGCATGAATGTGGTGTATTCCCCACTTCCATGACGTAATAATCATATTCCATACCTTCACTATGATGTATCTTCTTCTGTTATAATGTCAAAATAGAGTTCAATAAAATATTTTGGTGTGGAATACTTATTTTTGTTGTGGAAGACTTATTTTTGGTGTTTCATCTTATTTATCATATGTATAATTATTTCTCCATATAACTATCTCATTACAATCCCATAATGATAATGTGATCTCATATAAATGATTCGGATATCGTACTGCCTGTAGTGTATTCCATATTTTTTGATGTGAACACATGTTGATATGGAAATCATCAAATCAACTATGATTTATAAATCAACTCCTATATATTAAAAATTAGTTTTGTATGCATTGAATTCTTATCTTCATCAATAATTTATAATATGGGCTATGTTAACCCTTACTCAAACTCCACCATGGACTAACCCTTATGAAAAATCCGCAACATTAGCTTTACCCACAAACCATTTTAAACTAATCTAGAGGACTGAAATTTCATTATAGTGTAATATAGTATAAATTTAGTAGTAATACATTTTCCTTGATGGAAAGTATGAATTACGCTTACACATCCTCAATATTACCATTACACTCCACGTGTAATTTCAAAAAAAACCATTATACAACATAAAAATATTCCATTTTACCCACAAATTTCTACTATGTCCTGGGGTAATACATTACAATAAAAAGAGTGACACATATACATTATATGGTTTGGTATCTTATATTATGACATAATAGGAACCTATCATTATATCATAATAGGAATGACTCCAAAATTCCACTATTATATAAAAAATTATACTTCATCTACCAAAAAACTAGCTCACATGGTACTAACTGATACCTTTCCCACTTCACCATGGTGCCTCCCTAAACTATGGTTCTCATTCTAGAACGTGTGTTGATACCAACCCAAGATGAGGATCACTCGCTGATAGCACCATGATTCAATATTTTATTTCACCCTTACATCACTTTTTTAAACTGGTTTTGTATTGAAAATTAAAAATATAATAAAAAATTGAAAATTTTATTTGATTAAATAATTCAATGTATATAACTGTTAAAAAGGGAAATTATACTTTTTTTGGTTATTTCATTTTAGGATGAAGTGATTTTTGAGGGTCGAAGAGGATGTAGATAAAAAATGGTACATACTGCATGGAATCCAAAGGACATATGTTCACTATTTTATATGTCCAGTGAAATCCATGTATCCGAAATGGATATGATTTTTTTGTCAATACATAATGAAGGTCTATACAAATTATATGAATAAATTCCATACCAATTCATCCATCTGGTGTTCCAACCAAATTGAACTATCTAGAGAACCAAATATGCCTGGAGTCAAAAGTTAGGTTCGTTGTTTTGAAAATATCTCCAATTAAAGATGTCCATTGGCCACTAAATTTGACCATTTGGTAGTCAAGATGGATTTTTTCCCATGTTGAGATATTTCCATTTACCATCCTAAAACCAAGAAATAAGCAGCATCTCAAATTCTAGGAGACCAAAACCAAATCCCAGATTTTCTATAAAAGGACACCAAGGGATCATCTTTTGGGAGTTTGACCAAGGAGTAAAGTTCTTCCATTTTGGAGTTCGAGAGGAATCATCTTAACACCATGGATTTTTTGGAGCTCCCTATACTCATATGGAGAAATCCTTAAGTAATCATCCCTTCATCAAAGCCTTTCACTCCGTATCATGTTATAATTTTTTTGGTTGTGTAATAAACATATTATTTCATCTTTAATTTAGTCTATTTTCCTATATTTTATTTACTTTTATTATTATTTAATATTACTCTTTGGTATGGAAATCAAGAGGAGAAACATGATTTAGTTATACACTTTCCACCACCTTTGTGAATGAAAAATGTCTCTTTGATAACTACACTACCCATAGAAGAGTAATTATTCTTAGTAATCGACCTACCTCTAACCTTCTTCAGTTAATTATTTTGAGTCAATGAGTTACTGTAATTAAAATATTATGATTTATTATTTTTTTAAAATTAAAATAAAATAATCAAGAAATTGAACAATTCATGAAAAAAACATGAGGTCTAGTATTGTGTGAATTATGAATACGGACCTCTAATTAGTGAAACAAAACAACACAGGATATTTTTTAGAGTTACAATATAATCCCAAAACTCCATTTATCCTCACTTACATTGTAGATATGAGAAATAATTCCCCATAGACAATAAGATATCCTTGTAACTGCAATCAATTATGGTTTCTACGATTTCATGTTCTGAAGCTATCTTAGGGTAACATTCATTCCATCTTTTTGGTTGAGGTAAATTCTCACAGGGTTCAAGGATTAAAAAATTAGGGGATCATAATCAAGTGGATGTTAATATAAATTATAATTATTAATAAGTATGTTAATAGGTATAGTTATATATATTATACCTTTAAAAAAATATTTTCTAATAATAAAAAATATCTTCCTGTTTCATTTTCTCAATCACATTTTTAAATAAAAACAAAAAAAAATACAATATTCTTCCTACATTCTTATTCTAGAATTATAAACAGAAACCCCCAATTTTTTAATGTTATGTTTTTGAGTTATTTTATTTTATTTTCAAAATAAATTTAATATGTTGTTTTAAATTACTTCCTCTTTTGAGAGACGACCTTGGTCAGCCACACCGATGCACCCAAATAACCAAAAATAAACATCGTTTGAGAGCGCCCATGAATGAACCATACAAATTGGTGATGTTTATTTGGAGGAAAGTAGTTATTTAAACCATTTAGAGGTATTTTTTTAAATTTTTATTGTATTTGATTCTTTTCTTATTGCTTCTTTGTTTACCCAATCTGAATTTTTAATCTTCTTTTTTGGACCATCTCCTCAATCTTATTATCTTTTAATTATGTCCCACCTTCATTATTTTGTTTTATTTCTGACCAGAAATAATCTCGAGGGTCTCTTAAATATTGACCTTGAGATTGAACAAAACATTAGGGATCAAATCAGATAGCCTCATTATATGAGATGATTCAAAATTCAACATATTAGAGAATTTATACAAATGGGAACACTGAAATTAGAAAAAATTCCTAATAAAACCTAAAATAATAATCAATGGATGAAAACAACGATATTGAACTTAATAAAACCCTTTGAGAATTAGTTTCATGAGATATTAATTATCAACCAAATATTATTTAATATCCAAAACTTGAATGAGAGTTTGAATTAAAATCTTGATTGATACACCTTCTTCCAAAATTTTATGGATTACCTTGTGATGATAAAAAAACATTTAAAACAATTTAAGGTGGTTTTCTCAACCCTAAAACCATGAAACTTATCTGAAGATAAAATCAAACCCGGCTCATTCCCATTTTCACTTGATGTAACTATGAAGGATTGGATGTATTATTTAAAACATGAATATAAAACATGTTGGAATGATTTGAAATGACTTTTCTTTCAGAGATTTTTTCCTCCATCAAGGACCACTTCCATTCAAATGGATATCTTAGGGATCAACAAAACACAAGGGGAGTCAATATATGAGTACTAAAAGAGATTTAATATTTTTTTTTCAATCTTTACACATCACCAAATTAGTGATCAACTATTAATCTAGCACTTCTATGAAGGACTCACACCTATAGGGGGGAGGATGGTGGATTCCACTGCTGGAGGGGATTTAGCTGACAAATCACAAACAACATCACATGCATTGGTCGAGAAGATGAAAAAAAACTCCCAATAATTTGGTGATCAATGTACACCACATGTTAGAAGATTAAATCAGGTAAGTTTATCTTCTCTTGAATATAATTTATTTTTAGCCAAGATGGATTAATTGAACACTTTGGTGAGGAATACTTCTTTGTATCAAAATGCATTCAAAACCTCATAACAAGGCCTTGTGGAATTTGCACTAAAACAGAAAACCTAATTGATTTTTTCCTCCTATTTTAAGAGAGAGAGGATTGCGAAACAATATTACCCAGGAGGCCAAACTAGTAGTAGTAAACAGAACACTAGGATAAGTATGATTCCATTTCACCCATATTAAAATAATTATGGTATGATTAATCTGACATGAGTTATTTCTTGGGACAAAAGGCCACCTTTTCAATAAAATATCTAGCACCCTTCGCTTTACCAATAGTGTTTCCAACAACCCCAAAGGAGATTTAAATCCCAATAATCCACAAGCCAACAAATAGGTAATTATCAACCAAAAGTAGATTCTAATTTTGACGATGTTTTGAAATATATTTTTTGCTGTTAATAGAATGAGGTAAAGAGTCATGGTTTGGAGTTGAGAGAGTTGAAGACACAAATGATCTTGATTAACACCTCCCTCCATAAACTGTTAAGTAAGAACTCCAGTAATCTTCTTTCCCAACCTACTACAAATCCTAAGGGGAATGTTAGTTCCATAACAAACATACGTGGGAAGAAAATTACTGATAAATCTATAACTTTCATTCCACCCAGATTCACCTCAATTCTAAAGAATCCCCATTCAAGAACAGCTAATGAGTAGCCCAAGGAGAAATAAAAAAGGTAAGAAAAATATTTATGATGTTCCTCCTAAATCCCATTCATTTTCAAATAGATATGTACAGACCAAGAACATGGATGAATAGGCAATGTGAAAAGAGGTTTTGTATAAATTCAAGTGTGTTGAGATTAACATATCTCAACTACAAGACATTAAACAAAAAAATGGTATTCTAAATTATTAAAAGAAATTTTTACCAATCGAAGAGGGATCATGGGAAATTAGAGGATAAATCATGGGAGTAATGTGCCACACTCATTACAATAATTCAAGAAATCTCGTGCACCATAAGGGGTTACTAATGTTTAGATGCATTTTGTGAATTTGGAACATCTATAAATGTGATCCCTCACTCTATATTATCTTATTTATAGGTTGGTGAGTTGAAGATGATGAGGGTAGTGGTTCAGTTGGAAAATAGAGCTACAACATATCCAAGGGGAGTCCTTAAGGATGTAATTGTTTATGTAATAGACATGACCTTTCCAAAATATTTATATATTCTCAACATGGAGGTTGATCAGGTAAATTCTCATGATCCCTATATAATAGGTAGGTCCACCATAAAAAATAGAAAAATGATTATAGATTTCCATGAGGGTAAACTTTCCATGGATTTTGTAGATGATGTTTTGATATTTAATGTCTTGGAATCCATTAAGTAACACTCAGAGAAGCATTTTTCTTTTTTCTATCTCCCAATTTGAACTACCAATTAAAAAAATGAAATTTTATTGCCCTATGCTTAGAAAGATTATGATAATTGTTTATAGTTTCAGGTGTAAGAGTACATCCACACCTATTTCTAATGAAAAACCCTCTCTTATATTTGATTTTAAAATAGATTCACATTCAGATTTTAATCATGTTCATTTGACTATGACTTGGCTATTGAGTATGCTGATGGATTTGATGCATTATTCTCTGATTTTGATGATGTATATTTCGGTTCTAATGTTCATTATGAACATATTTCTATTTATTCAATTTCTCAATCTATATTTCAACCCACTTCACTATAACTCAATAAATTTCAACCAAATTTTGAATACACATAGTTGGTAAGTTGTGAGATATTACATTGTTTCATTGATAATAATATTCCTTTTGAACATGTAGAAATTTTGTTGAATCTTTTGAGGGAGAACATCCAGCCAATGGGGTGGACCTTGGATGAAATATCAGGTATTAAAACCACCATTTTCATACATACGATTCTTCTGGAGTATAGGGATAAACCTGTTTGGTATATGTAAGGGACACCGAATCCAAATCTTATTGATGTTTTTAAAAAAGAAGTTGAAAATTTTCTCAAGGAAGGTATAATTTATCATATTTCAGATTCTTAGTGGCTGAGTCCTATTCAGGTTGTTCCTAAAAAAGTGTTGTTAATATTTTGAGAAATTAGGGATTGAAATTAATTCCAATGATGGTGAAAAATAGTTGGTGTGTGACTATTGATTATAGGAAACTAAATCAATCCACTCACAAGAACCATTTCCCCTCTCATTTATTGATAAAATTCTTGAGATACTAACATGAAAGACACACTATTGTTTCTTTGATGGATTTTATTGATATTTTTAGGTTCTTATATATCCTTAGGATCAAGACAAAAAAATATTCACTTATCCATTCATTACTTTTTCCTACCAAAGGATGCCAGTTGGACGTTGCAATTCCCCAGGTACCTTCTACAGATGCATGGTGATTATTTTTTTAATATTTCATTGAGACACGAATTGAGTTATTTATGGATGGTTTTTCTATGTATAGATTTCCATTTGATGAATGTATCTTTAGTTTGGGAAAAATTTTGAATCATTGTATTGAGAAGAATAATGTTTTGTACTTTGAAAAGTATTATGTTATGGTAGAGCATGGAATTTTCCTAGGGAATGTAGTAAAGAAAACTGAATAGAGGTTGATAGATATAAGGTAGATATTATTTCATCCATTCCATATCATTCATAAATGTGTGATGTTTGATAATTCCAAGGGAATACAGGCTATTATTGATGATTTATTAGAGATTTTAGTAAGATCTTTCTACCCTTGTTTCAATTGATTAAACAAGATATTTAATTTATTTTTGATGATTTGTGTAGGGTATCATTTGATCATCTAAAAAATCATATGACCACTGCACTAATCATACAACGTCTAATCTGGGACCCTCCATTTGAGTGCATGTGTGACATATCTAACTTCTTGGTTGGATCATTCTTATCTCATAAGGTGGAAGGAATTTCACATGTGATTGAATATGCTTCGAGAAAATTGAATTCAGCCCAATAAGACTACACATAAATTGAAAATGAGTTTCATTACATAATAATTTATTTAGATAAGTTTCGTTCATATTTATTGGCCTTTAAAGTATTCATTTTTTACGACCATGTAGCATTGAGGTACCTCTTGATGAAGACAAATGAAAATCCTAGACTTATACGATGGATTATCCTTCTTCAATAATTTTATATTGAGATAATGGAAAAGAAGGGTTCATAAAAGTAGGTGGTGGACCACATTAGTAGGATTAATCACCCACTAGAGGCTGACAATATGAAACAGGTACCACATCAGGATACTTTTCCTGATGGGAATATTTATGAAATCTCAGGTACCCATCCTTGGTATTATGATTTAGTTAAATAAATTATTTCCTTTACAATTCATATAAATTTAAAGAAACATCATTCCAAAAAATTAAAATGTGAGTCAAGGGTTTATGTGTGGAATGATCCCTACCTATGGTTCATTAAGAGGTGTGTGCTCAGTCATGATTTTTAGTCTATTATTTTCATACACATGCTTATGGTGGACACATTGGACCCCAACTAATATCTAGGAAAGTCTTATACTCAAGATTATTTTAGCATAGATTATTCAATGATGATAATGTGTTTATTACGTGGTAATCTCATTTCCAACACACTAGAAATATTTATACGATACATGAGATTCCCCAATAACCCTTATTATTTTTAGAGATTCTTGATGTATGGGGAATTGATTTTATGAGTCATTTTTTTGGTTCATTTGGTTTTTTATATTTTGGTTTCTCTTGATTATGTTAGGAAAGTGGTGGAGGACAAGGCCATCAGGACTAATGATTCTCATATTATAGTCCATTTTTTCATGGATTTTTTTTTTGTTGGTTTGGAGTACCAAAAGACATTGTTAGGGACCAAGGGACATTCCTTTTCAATAAAAATTTGGATTCCCTCCTTTAAAATTATAGGTTGACACACACAAAGTCATACCCATGAATCACCCAAAGAAATGGCCATGCTGAGGTTTTAAATCGAGAGTTGAAACAAATTTTGGAGAAAACTATGCAACCTAATTGGAAGGATTGAAGTAAGAGAATGGATGATGCACTTTGTACTTATAGGAAAATATACAATACCCCCATTAGTATGTTCCCATTTTTGAATTGTTTTTAGAAAATAATTTCATATCCCCATGGAGGTTGAGCATTGGGAATATTGGGCTATAAAAAATGCAACAAGGATATGGACCAAGGTGGAATTAAAATAAATATGCATATTCAAGAGGATGAGGATATTCAGATTCCATAATATGAGAACTCAAGGATATAATAAAAAATATCAAAATTTTCTCAATATATAATGTTCCAAAAATGGGAAGTTTTATGTTAGAGAGAAAGTCCTACTCAACATTTCACAACTGAAGCTGATGGCCGGTAAGTTTCATTTCATATGATTATTGTCTTGTGTTCTATCTAATGTATTTCTTTATGGTGCATTATATATCAAACTAGAGTACATTGGATAGAGCTTTAAAGTCAATGTGCAATGTTTTATGAAATACATTGAAGGACTTACCACCATTGCAGTTGATTTTCTCACACTACATAACCCCATCATCACCTAAGAATAATAGGATTTTCCTAACCCTGTAACTTTTATATTATTTTTCCAATTTAAAATTCTATATTTCATGTGAAAATATTATCTCATATGTTCACATTGAGGAAAATTAATATTTTATGCATGGGGTAGTTGAAATTTTTTGGGTTAGATATTTAGGATTTTCATTTGTGTGTTTTTTGGGTGTTTTCTATTAAGTGTTTGGTTAAATGTTTAAAAAAAAAACAAATCCAAGGAAAAAAACATATCATTTAACCTATTCTTTTAAAAATTAAATATATAGAAAATGAATCTTTTCAAAATTAACTAGAGACAATATAAGAATGATAAATATTTCATTATTACAAGTTGATTCTTATAAAAAAAGGATGTCTTTGATGATATGATTGGTGGTATCATTATAAATCCGGTCAAACATGGAAACCATTCTTTGTGATATGTGTTTATGGTAAATTGTGTCATTTATTAGTCAACACAACATTACATATAACCATGAATTGTGAAAATTTTATTACTAAATTGAAGGTATTGTCAAGTTAAGTAACAAAATTCATCTTATATCAATAGTTGATCTATACATTCATTTCTCTTCCGATTCTATTCATTACTATACCAAATAAAACTATGTGTGTACCTAATATCTGACAGTTGTGCACACTCAAAAAAATAAAAAAAAAACAAAGGAAAAAACAAACTAAAATATATATATTATCTTTATAAATAAGTGAGTAATGAAATGTAAAGAATATGGGGATATCTAGTTAAGGAGATTATGTTTTGACTTTTGGTAAAGCTTAATTGAGTGGGTATTGAAATTTGAATTCAATGGAATGTTGAATAGGTTCAGTGAATTAAAACAGGTGGGAAAAATTACTATACTTGACCTGAATATACTAAATAAAGGGTTGAGATATGAGTTAGAAATGGATGGAACACACACACATAGGGAATTAATGGCATGCTATATAAATAACTTGTTTCTCTATGATTAGTGTAATTAATCTCACTAGATTTTATTTTGACGCAATTTATGAGACAATGAATTTGAAATTAATGGATATTGACTCTTGATGGGATTCTTACTTTTCATATATTTAAACTTTTGATTGAGTTATATGAATACCCATATTTTTCACCATTTTTTGGAATACATTAAATGAGATTTTCCCTAGAGAGAAAAAAGGTAAGTGTGAGGATGTGATTGCACCATGATTCACTGATTTATTTAACCCTTACATAACTATTTTAAATTGGTTTTGTTTTGAAAATTACAAATATAATAAAAATATTTCTACCCATTTTATTAAATTATTCAATTTTTATCACTTTTAAAAGGGTAAATTATACTCATTTTTGTGATTTCATTATCGAAGGAGGTGATTTGGATTGTTGAAGATGATCTTGATGGAAAATGTGTCAAACTACATGGAAGCCCAAGGACATATGTCCACTATTTTATATATCCTGAGCAATTCGTGCATTCAAATTGGCTAACTATTTGTGATATGATCCATCATAGTGTTCTACATATAATATCATGGAACCCAATACCAAATCATTCATATAGTTTACAAACTGAACTGATAAATCTAGAGAATATTATCTTCATGGAGTAAAAGGATATGATCGGTATTTTGTCAATATTTACCATTCTAGATGTAAAATGCATTCAAAATTTTCAAATGTGGTATTAAATATGATTTCAAAATCTTTTTAAATTTACCATGTTGGGATAAATCCATTTACTAACCCTATTCTAAGAAAAAATTAGCATCTCTAATTTGGGGGGACCAAAACCACTTCCCATTTCGCTATAAAATGACACAATGGGCACCACATTTGGGTGTTCGACCAAAGAGTGAAGTGCTACCATTTTGGAGTTCCAAATGATTCTTCTCATCACCTTGGAGGCTCTATAACACCCTGTAATCATAGGTAGATATCATTAAGTAAGGATCCATTTACTGAAGTCTTTTTCTCCTTGTCATACTGTAAGGTTTTTGTTTGTGTAATAAAATTCTTAGTTCCTGTTCTATTTGTTCTATTTTATTCTATATAATTAATTTTTATTATTTTTTAATATTCCACTTTTTTATGGAAATAAATACTATACACAATATTGTGTTATACCCTTTCCACGACCTTTCAAATGGCAAATGTTTCAATAATGACTACATCGCCCATGGAAGAGCAATTATTCATAGTAATCAATCTAAATATAACCTTCTTCACATAATTATTTTTATTCAATGTGATACTGTAATTAAAATTTTATGATTTATTAATTGAGTTTTTAAATTGAAATAAACTAATAAATCACTTAAAAAATTTGTGAAAAAACACACGAGGTTGAGTAATGTGTGAATTATGAGAGTGTGGCCTTAATTGGTGAAATGAAACCACACAAGATAAATGTTTAGCGTTAAAATATAATCCCTAAAATCAATTAATACTCAATTTAAAAGTGGATATTAGACCTTATTCACCACTGAACATATGGTATCCTTGGAATGTCAATTAATGTTGGGTGATATTATTGCATGTTCCGAAGCTAGCCTAGGGTTAAATTTATTTCATCATTTTGGTTGAGGTAAATTATCATAGATTTTGGGGATAAAAAAATTAGGGGATCATAATTAAGTGGATGTGAATCTATATTATAATTATTAATAAGTAATTGAACTTGTATAGTTAGATTTATTACACCTTTTAAAATTATGTTCTAAAAAACAACATCTTCTCACTGGGTTTTCTCAATCACATTTCAAAATAAAAAATACAATCTTCATCCATTGTACTTCATCAAGATTTAAAAATATAAATCCACTTAATTTTATGTATTATTTTCATTGTTATTTTATTTTATTTTCAAAATAAATTTAATATGGTTTTTTGAAATTAATTCATCCTTTTAGAGAAAACCTTAGTTATCCACTCTAATGCACCTAAATAACCAAAACTGAACATTATTTGAGAGTGACCATAAAAACACCTTTCACAAGGAATTTCACCTTTATTTGGTGCTATCATTAAGTTATTTACCAATGGGTATCTATTTTATCATATGTTAATATACTTTATTAGGGAACATTTTATTTTTCTTCATTCTCCTTTATAGTGAAACAAACATCACTATGACTTAAAGTATAATTTTATTATATTTTATTATATATTTTAATTCCTCAAAATCTTTTTGTGATGGAATATCCTAATGTGTTATATAATAAAAAACATAAATCTTATAGATACAACTCATACTAACCAAATTGAATGATTCGGCTTCACGAATTATATATTAGAGTCTATCTCCAATAAATATGTATTCTCTATTAACATCTTGAATTATTAAAAAATTATTATTTAATGAATCTATAACAGTCCTCCATACATAACTATATTCTTCAATTCATTGTTAATATTTTTAGCAAACACATATTCTCAACAAATCTGATCAACATGTATTTTTAGTAAAAAAACCCTAAGGGGTTCAATAATTTCCCCATTGGGATTTTCCTGATCGCATCCCTTCCAATCCAACTTCATAAAATATATGAAAAATTAGATGAATCATCTAAAAAAAATTTGGATGGATTAAACGTTACTTCTCTATCAACCTTATTGAAAATTTAACAAAAATGTTCATTGAAAATTCATCTTCTTCTTTAGAAAATAAATATTCAAAATTTATTCCTTTTTATTAACATAAATATAGTTATTAAAAAATTTAACCTTTTTTTAAATTAAAAATATAAGGGTAATATTTCTTCTTTCCCCTCATTTTTTGACTTAATAAAAATGGATTTCACATTATCTTGGACTCCATTATTTGAAATAATTTCATTTCATCTTATTTTTCTACAATACTTTAAAACATTTTTGGATTTTTACATTTATACCTTCCTAAAAACACTTCTTTATTTGGCTTGAACCACCCATTGATAGATGGAATTCTCTATGAACCAATGAATACTAATTGTAAATAATTTTTTTGGACATCCCAATTACATAACTTATCATTGTAAATAACAATACATTCATTCATAAAAATATCTACACCAATCCCTTGGAATTTAGTGTGTGAAACTACCAGTTAGAATTTGGGTTTTCAATAACTACTCTAATCCTATTATGCTTGAGCTATTTGTAGGAATCAAGAGTCTAAGTTATCCACCGATAATCTATCCATGTTAGTCATTAACAATAATAAAACTATAGAAGCATGATCTTTTCAATTTCCCAACAAAATAAAAACCTATGATATCAACACATATTCGTGCATGAAATTAATATATAAGAAAGAATTCAAAACATGTGGGAAACAAAACACTTGAAGAAATAATTAGAGTAAATTTAAATTTCACATTTTAAATTCCACCTGCCTTCTAAGAAATAATAAATGTTATAGGTTCTTTCATTCAATTATGATGTTGTAACACCCTTAAAAATCCATTACAAACACCCCTTGAGTTGCTATATCATCTATTGAAACCAATTGTAGGGATATTTTCTATTAGAGGGAAATCAATTATTAAGAATAAATTCACCAGAATAATGTTATTTATTATCATGAAAAATATTAAACTAGTAAAAATTGTTAGAGAATATATTAAAATAGAACCCATGTTCATCCATGTAGATTATTTTTTCCAAATTTATCGATATTCTTATACATTTGTTGATACCACTAAATTTTTTTCCTAATACAAACTATTACCTTTCAAAAATAACCATTAGACCAAAAACGGTTTCATGTATTATTTGGAAAGCATTTTTTTTTCAATAGCCAGGACAAAATCCATGTGGATTTCATATTTGGTTTATATTCAAAATTATCTTCGATTCTCTTCTACAATACAAATCCCAATTGGGGCTATGTAAAAATATAACACCAAAACATTTATATATGTTTTTTCTTACAAAACTTTATATTTCATCTCAATTATCATGTGATTTTAGCACATTTATTCCTCATATTATATCTCCCCCTTAATATAATTCCACTATAAGAAGCATATGAGAACATTTAACTTACATGGGAATATTGGTACCATCCATATTTATCGAGCTAAGGAATGGGGTTGGTTATATTGGGAAAACCTTTTATATTCAACCTTTTATTTCCCCTTTTCATAATTAGGGAAATGAATTTCATAACAACATTAAGAACATATTAATATATAAAAATGTTTTACTCATTTTAATCAACCATTTTCAAAGGGATCTTCTCTGTGTGGAACCACTTACACACATTTCTCTCATAATGAGATAACTCTTGTCCTTCTCTGGCATGAGATTTTTTATAATTGCTGAATATGTTATAATTGTGAAAGTCACCAGTTGTGTTGTGAATTTAGTGTATTTTATAATGGATTAATTAAATATTAGAGGACACTTATAATTGTCAAAACTTATTTTATTATAGTAGTTTTATTGATTACACTATTGAATTATTCAATCTTAATGTCGATGATTGAAATTTCATATATCTATTTTCATGGAGAATTATTTTTTACTCGATCTTACATTTTATATAATCTTGGAACAACTTGATTCCTCTTCATCACTTTTTTTCTATATTTATAGGAGAGATTATATGATTAGAATAATTTTGTTTAATGGTGAACGATTATTTTACATCCACTATCTTCCTCAAAAATATTGAACCAATTTTATAACATAACATGCTTCTTTCATTGATAAACTCTATCCTTGTATGTCGGAGGAGTGGGTGATTTCCTAGTTTACTTCCTTTGTTTCTTCATTTTTCTATTCCTTTAAAAATTCTTAGGTTAAGAAAAAATTATTAATTTTCCATAAAAATAATATTTTTCATGGTATCCTTATCAGTATGGTGATAACATAGTACATTAAATCAAATTTGGGCCTTTTAACATAAAACAATGTTGTCATGATGTTCCCAAACCATCCACAATAGTATGTCCTTTAGCTACCTTCCTTAATGGGTATTTTCATAAAAATATTATAGAAATATTCTACTTATATTTATATTTTAAATATGGATTTATTATTACATATTCATGATTAATTTTATTTTTAGAATTCAAATTTTCCTCTATGAAAAATTTGCAGTAAATGTAAAGGGAATATTCTTCCTTTCTTGATTTTTTTATTTATACCATTTAAATTCTCTGAATTTTTAATCTTCTCCTTTCAACTTCATATCCAACTCTTTTATTTGTGGGGCTGCTTCCATATTGTCTTAGGCAATGCTTGATGTTATTTCCATTTCTGTGGACATTTTCTTTATAATGTTTTTTGATATTTCATTAAGAAAATCAATTTTTATTTCATTATTATGTCCATATTCTTTGTGTTAAAATTCTTGTCCACTTTTTCCCTTTTTATATTTTTTCCATAGCCAAATATTCAATAATGGCATATTTTACTTAATGAATGATTTTTGATTTCTCCACCTTCCATTATATGTATTAGATAACATCTTTATGCATGTGTGGACATCTTATTGATTGTATTATTGATGTTTTTTACATTACCTTATCTGAATAAAATATTTTTTACTCTATAAGATATTTTAAAGTTTTTGGTTCAAATGATTCTCTCAAACCAAGGATAATATCAATAGAATTAATATTATTTTACCTTGGTTATAATAATAATATATAGGGTAGACTTATTTTTACATATCTTATTTTTTACTTATATACATATAGGAAGATCATTTGTAATGTCTATAGGATTCATTTTATGTCCAGATTTATGGAAATATTTCATTATGGATTCTTTTACAACTGAATATTCAACAAATCATCACTTATATAATGATTAATTGAAGAGATAAATATTCTTCAAAACATCATATTTTATAGAATCCATTAATTGAATCTTTTTATGGGAATCAACTTATAAATTCATTTAATCATTTTCAAAAAGAATTCCATGTCTAGTTAAGAGGACATCTCTATCTAAAAAAACATTATGAGTAATTAAAACATGTTCATCCAAGTATGAAATCAAATAATTATTCCAAATTTTGAAATGATTTACATCAAACAATGATGTTTTCACTGTGGATTCCATTCCACCCAAAAACACCATATCCATTAAAAAAAAAGACAAAATCTATTATTTGATAAAATTGGTAGGTCCTTGAAGGGGATTATTTGTGAGATACTCAAGGGTGAATCAGTGTTTGATAATTATTTTTTACTAAACTCTTTTACTTAAACCTATTATAGAATTTTGTGCCAATAACATCTTAAATATAAGTCCCACCCCTTTTCCTTATTTTAAATTTTGATCGAATTATTATAACTCTTGAAAATAACTTATATTGTATAATTAATGGTTTCCATTTAAACATTATTAAATGGTGTTGTGCATAATATAAATAACAAATAATATGGAACACAATAATTTTTAATTGGTTCATCACTATGGACCAATACAAGGTGTATGTCATAAAAAATGTGTTGTTGCACCAATTAACTAATGAACATGGCCTCTAGAGTTTAAGAATGGTCACTCCTAACTAGGGAAACATTGATTACAAAATATTGAGGTTCAATCACTTTAACCTCATGATCACTTCTTTCATACTAACTGTCTATTTTCCCACAACCCCATGGTGAACAAGATAATAACAATATTTTTTATTTTTCTTTGAGAAAAAATAATTTACATATGAGAGAATTTGATATCGGTTTTCTCCTACAAAAATTATTTTTGAATGTCACCATGTACTACATCTATTTTAGATGATAGGTCATGGGAGATAATTTCTTCACCATTTTGAATAAACATTAATTTTATCTTTTTCACTGTCTGGTAGTGGTATATTATTATTTTTCATTGGAATGTTCTTCAATGAGTGAAAATATTTTTTTCCTTTATTGTACAACATCAATTCACTTTCCTCTTTTAGATTAAGATATTATATATACTCTTAGTTCTCTATTATTTTGTTCTTTATTTTGTATAACTGATATAGGATGTTTTCATATGATCGTATCCCTTAACAGATGATTCAATTTAATTCACCTTCATCTTTTATTTTTGAGATTTATCTAGGCATAAAAAACATTTAGTTTTACCATTTAGTGACTCTAAATCTAATTTAAGGCGATAATATCTTTTTCATGAACTTCCCTAGACAAATTTTCATCTCCACTATAACTTCGTAGCTATTGCATGGAATACTTCTTCAATTATGATGAGGAAATAATGCTCAATTAAATATTAAGGTAGGTAATACTTCTCTGTGGTGTAATAACCAATTGAAAATGTCCACAAATCCTTCTCAAATTAAATCTCTCATTATACTCCAGTGATCATGTAATGAAGTCCTAAAACATTTTTAAACACCATAATTACTACAAAATAATCCATTTTTTGTACTGGAACCTATTGACATGGAAAAAATTAATTCATCCATGCTACTTGAGTCCCCACCCCCACATCATGAGAATTTTATACGACATACAATTATTCTCATCAGTAATTCATTATGTGAGTCGGTCATTTTACACTTACAAAAATTCCAGCACTTTCGAAAAATTATTCTAACTTTACATATTAATGTTTTCCCCTACATGTGTTTCAAATAACCCTGATATAACACATTTCTCTAAAGAGTAATATATTATCCAGGAAATAGGAATCCATTTATATTTACGATGATTCTATACAACTCTAACACATCCTTAGGTTTACCTTTATCTTTCTACTTGAATTTCCAAATTACACCAACTCTACATAAACATATTCTGTATTACACATAGACAGATGCTATAGATCAGTGTAATACCTTACATGATGGAAATTGAAACAACAACATTATATGATATGAAATCCAATATCAGAATATATCATGAACTTAGTTTTGTGACACATTGGACTAGCCTTGGTAATACCACTATTATATCAACATGTACGGACTATCCAACCTCCAAATTACTCTTATGTTACCAAACCATACCCCCAACAACAACCCCATATTTTCAACATGATTTATTGTACTCTCTAACACACACACCAATATAGATCCATTTTGGTTCTCTCCAACCCTATCTCCTTTTAAAAGAGTTATTTTTTGGCCTATTTGGATACCCCTAGGTGGATAGTTTCTCAAATGTACCTTGCCTTTAATTGAACACATTTTCTTTTTATTCAATATCCAATATGAAAAAATGAGAATAACTATCGTGTGATGTGTAATTTCAAAAGAATTTATAGGGTATTTGTACACCTTATGAACCCTTTATCAAGAAATAACCTAATGTGATATGGTCTATAAAGATTCAATCCACTAGTGAAAAATATAACCAAACTCATAATATTTTGAATCGTCATGTTTTATAGTGTAGAGTTTGAATTCAAAAAAAAATTATTTACCAACATCTTCTCTCCTACATAAAAAATTAATGATTTAATGAATTGAAAACAATCAACTAATAATAAATACTTAATTTAATTAATTTTTAATAAATCTAAAAAATATTTTTTGTAAAAAAAATCAACCAGCACATATTATTAGAAAATACACTCCATAACCATATGTATTCAACACTCACTTGTTCAACTAAGGGAGCCACTACACCAATTTGATCGCAAAATATATCAAAACATCGATCCTCTCATAGGATAAAGAATACTATACTATCTAAAATATCACCCCAATTGGATATATATTTCATATCCAAATATAATAGATATAGTGTTCACCATACAATTGGTTCTCTTATACAAGATAGACAAAACATCAAATACTCATCTTAAACAAATTATGTTAGGATGTCATCGATTAATGCCAATACAATCAATCCATAGTTCTCATGAATGTAATAGGGATATTCATTATACCCAAAAACACCACTGGGAATTAAAAATATATTTAATGATTCTTAATTGATGGTCACGAAACAACCTTATCACAATACCAATGATATTTATAATCTAAAACTAATTTGACATTAAAAACATTCACATTCCCACTAGTCATATAGGTTATACTAGGCCTAACAAAAAATTAACCAAAAGTACTACCAACCCCACATGTTCCCTAGGAAAGACAAATATATGTGATAAAATTCAGAAGATATTGGTATATACTCTAAAGGATGCTAATATGAAATCCAGACACTCAGTGAGGAAAACCCTAAATATCCTCTAGTGAAATGTTCATGAGTTTCTATTATTTTTTAAGAAAATAAATCACTACCATAAACTAATATCTCTAAAATAGACCCACCAACTGGTATGTGATCAAGAGAAATATCTTTTTGGTCAACCTAGTAATGAAATCCAATTTTCTAACACATAACTATAGGTGGAAATAAACCATTTGGTTTGACTTAAAAATACTCTTCATTCACATGGTCTCTGTATTCTATACAAAGGATAATGATATGAGATCTTATATTGACACGATGGAATACTATAAATTCCCTCTACCAACACCTGAAATGTTTCACTTATAACCAATGTGGGAAAATGGATTATCATCTATAGTATGTTTATTCTTATGAAGATGTCTAGTTATGAGGTCGTCCAAAATGTCCAACTTTCAAAAAATGTAATTGAAATAATTGAATAGATCAATTCAGTATTAATGTGTTTGAGTATCTAAAGGAGACATACATTATGCAACATATATTAGTATTTGTGACATAGAACATCAATACTCTATGTCATATGTTGTCCATCACGATGTAGTGAATGAGATGGTTCAAGTATCACCCACATTTAAGTACACCCAT
Source organism: Viscum album (assembly GCA_963277665.1). Classification (NCBI taxonomy): domain Eukaryota; kingdom Viridiplantae; phylum Streptophyta; class Magnoliopsida; order Santalales; family Viscaceae; genus Viscum; species Viscum album. Next base: position 90,696,849 of record OY728140.1, on the reverse strand, counting down.
ACCATCAAATCCAATGTCAATAAAATCAACTCGTGGGAAATGAGATTATATTAGTATGGAATAAACCTCAATGATACCTTCAATATGAAGGTTTTTTCAAGAAATCACTCTGGATATCTATATGAAAGAACATAACTACTCCAAAACGAGAGTACATCACTTATAAGAAATTTTCATCTTCCAAAATTATATCAAGGACCATGGATTATGTGGTAAATGTAGTAAGACCAAACCCCATATCAAATACATATAAAGGCCTCTTTAAAGATTCAAATCTTAATACAAAATTATTTACAAAGATTAATTCATCCAGAATACTCAATATATTCTCATTCATAAGTATAACTACCTAAAGAAGGTTCAGTATCATCTAGACACAAAGCATAATTAGCATCCTTTGCTAAATATCCACCTCAAAAATAATTTAAACTTAAATAATATTGAAATAGTCCCATCATAGTGTTGATTAGACAACATCAACTAACCGATCACCATACCATAATGAAATCCCAAATGAAGAACTACGATATAGTTGATGGTTGTTTAAACCCGACAAGAAATGTTAGTCTAGGGCTCTATAAAATAGTATATTCATCACAAATTAGGCTCACATTGAACCCTAAAAATCCTATATAATTGGATATCATGATGTGAAGTTATATTATGGGTAGCCTTATCAGTGGGAGATATTATCCCCTCAATATGTAGGCCTTCTTAAAGAATGCATAGCGGGAAATCATACCTCCAAAAGTGTGATAAATATATTTATCTGTAGGATCCTTTAAATTACACCCCATCCCTCTATTAATTAGTAGTTTGATTCTTAGGAACTAATGTAGGTTCATCAAAACCCCACCTCAATATCTAGGATGACTTTATATGAGTAATATCATTATTAACATGATACAGCCATAGATAATCAATCATATCATGGTGTAATAAAATATAAAGGACTTGAAAAATACAATTGACAACTCTTTAATGCACCTACCATCCTTACTGTACAAGATAATTGGTTCTTATAAGTTTCCATTGAATAGTAGATTATTATATTCTGGGAGAATGTATAAATTTGAAGCTACACCAAAACTAGGTTCTCTAGTCTAAAGATAGATTGATAAATTCATAACACTATTTCTTTATATTCAAAAATAATTCCTCAATCGAAAAAAAATTCATTAACTAAGCCTAGGGCTCTAAATGATTTAATTCCATTCTTATATGACCCGAAACATTGGTGCCCCACCTGGGCTAGCAGTATGATGACTGTCCCACCCAAATACCACCTCTAATAGTCTAGGGTCTAAAGATGATAACCAAGAAAGAATAACACTCCTGAGAGGGATTAACTGATATCAATCTATAAAAAAATCTAACACCAAGAGAAAATATGTATAATAATCCACCATGATAACATACTTATAAAACCAACTTTTTGAATATATATATATATAAGAAAACAATAAACTATAAAAATTTAAAGGGTGATTGCAATAAAGTGATACACATATGCATAATAAAATGTCACTAGGTAAAACTCACACCTGGTATTAGAAGAAACCTCCTCATTATGAGGATGCATAGATCAAAATCATGTATAGAGTTACTCCTCTATATTCCACCGTCTATTATTATACATCAGCATCACCATATCTACTAGTTCTATACACATAAAGGTCTCCTCCAAGATATGTATCATTTTAATTAACCCAAAATATATGTGTAAATGTCCCATGATTGTGTGAATATACTCATAGTCAATTGGATTCCAAAAAAACTAAAAGAAATTTCAAAATCGAAAAAATAAGCTCATAACCAATACCGAGGGAAGAAAGATGAAACCTAAAGGTATCATTTATGAATTAAGGGTAATAAAGGCATGTATAAGGGAATAACTAAAATCTTCATCACCTAGATCCATAAAATATCACATATCACAAGAAAGTACAGAATTTTATAATATTAAATTACCCATAATGTTTAAAGTCAATATCCCATATGAAAGTTATATATCGAATGGAATCTAGAATTATAGTTGTTTTATATGTCCCATAAAATGTTAATCACAAAATATCTCATCTACCAAAACCCCATAAAAACCATGAAACCCCTATATAATAATAGTGGGGAACCCATTCCTTAATGATGAGTGCACATCAGTCAAGTGGGTACCAGACCCAATGGTGGACCCACACCTCATTTTGTGTAATTTTTATCAATCATGGTTTTTACCTACTCTATAATTAGATAAAATTGAAACACCAAAAATCATTGTAAACACTAAGATCTATAAATTTTGGGGAACTATTCATCATCATGTTGGGTGGGGGTTATTGAATTCACCTATAATATTTGTTAATAGCTCATTGTATGTACTGTGGGGGTATCTACCCTATGGCCCAATAGAGGATCTACTCCAAAAGGATGTAATTTCTCTTCCCTATTAACAAGGTGGGGGTAAGGTACCTAAAATCATAATATATACGAGGGAACCAAATTATGTTCCCAAAATATCTCTACAGTGAATTACAACCCCATGTTTCAACTGTACCTCTCACCCTTACTCTAACATAATCCCCCAAAACTAACTACTACCATATACCAGAAATTCCCTAGAAACAACACCTAATGATGATGTGATAATAACCATCTTATTATTATATGAAAATATATTAGAATAGACAACACATGTTTCCAATTCCGGAAATCAAGTTATAAGATATGAATAACACTATATATTATTTATTATAGAATATATATGTATTATGCACTTGGAATGTGGTCCTTGGGTGGTGGTAAGGTGAGCAAATCTATTAAAGTGTTTATGTCGATTCAACCAACATAGTGCACCAATTATGGTACATGGTGTGTGGGACTCACTAATCCATCCAAAAACATACTTCAATACTAGTCAAGTCACATTACATAGATACATGAAATATACTATTCTATACTACATATGGTACGTGATTGTTAGCTAGGAATATAATCTAGAAAAAGCTAGATACTAAAATTTTAATATACAAAATGTGAAAAAAATTCACACCTCATCTGATATTTATCCTACCATTAAATCCCTGGAGCCATAGAATTTGATAAACCTAGCATGTTACCTAGGGGATTATATTCAATGTAGTCGATAAATTTAAATGAGTGTTAGATTCCTCACAAGACATATTACCACCTACCTTTTCTTCCAATATATATTATCTTCTTACCAACATTTATTCCACCACTAACACACTCAAGTAATTCCCCATTGGTCATTGTCTTCTCCATCTACATTGTACCATACCATATATATATGAAACCACTCTAGTTATTCCATTTTAATAAAAAAATCAAATTCACCACAATTTTACAGGTTGATCCCCCCATCCAACCTCCTACCATTAAACTACCTTTCCATATAGATATCCCATCCTACCATACCTTACCACTAACCATATTATCTATTATATTCAATTTTTAAACCACCGGCCATTACATGGGATGATGGTGAAAATTAATCTGTTGATGAATAGAAAGGTGGAAATAAGGGGTAAAATGAATGAATATTATTCCCAATGTATTTTGGTTATCAGAGAGAAATTTTGACATGTTATAGAGAATCATTACCTCCCAAGGTAATTGGTGAAAGTTTATAATTTATCTAAATGTAAAATAATCACTAAAACTATAAATGGGTAGTATAATAATGGAATGTACCATGGTCCATCCATTAAGAATTGTAAATTTAAATCCTAACCTAAAAAACATTACATATTATTATTTCTAGGCATTTTGAGTGTCCAATTTTCAAATAGATTTGTTAAAAAAATATTTGGAATAAAGATCATATAAAATTAATTTCAGGGAAACTCTGACCTTTTATCAAAATAAATATGAGTGGATCAATTTTATAGGATGTTTTTACCTAGAATTATGACTTCATTATCTTATATAATATCGAGATTTTTTATCTGTAAGACTCATTAATGATAATAAATCCCACGTGTTAAGTGATGATTAATATCTTCTATGTTCATTAAACTCTTATTGTTTAATAAATCTAATATAACTAAGGTTTATTGTGGTCTATCTCAAAAGGAAATGATGTATAAGAGTATGTCTTATAATCCAATCATTCGTTACCATTTTATTTTCATACACTTAGTTTCTTCCCTCATGGTATCCAACTAAGGAATGTATTGTGTATTTTTTTTATTGTGATACCTACTCACACATGATATACACAATAAAATTCAACCATGAATACAACACAACATCCTTTATCCCTCAATCCACCATCCCCTTAGAGACTACTCATTCATGATTTAATGGTCATCAATCATGAGGGACCATGTATAATTTATGGATGAGAGGAATGGAAACAATAATTGGGATATTTAAATAATCATGGATGAATATAAAAGGAATATAAACACCATTAAAATGTCAATCCACACATCTATGTTTTTTAGAAAAAAAACCTCACCACAAGAAGGTCTTTACATAACTATATTTTATATTTATCTCTATTTGATCACATGTTTTATATCTCATCTTTTAATAAAATTCATAAACATATTCTATTTATAATCCATGTAAGTGTATTGATGAAACCATATACTTTTTTTGTAACCATTAAAAATCACACGTTTTCTTCCATTATGTTGACCAACATCCCAAAATATCTATAAATTACAATATGATATCAAAATACCTTTGTTCAAAATCCGGTATATCCAAGAGACTGTGATATATTCTACGGGTTCCTTATTCATGTTTTGATTACCATTTATTCTTCATTCATGATGGTTTTCAAACAACACCCCAGTTATGAAAGGGTTGAAAATTGATTGAAAACCTGTGGTTTAACCTATTAAAGACTCATTGAAATTTTATGGTCCCACAATTATATATATTATTAACTTCACCAGAGTTACTCATATGCTTCTTCATTTTGTTATTCTCTAAGGATATGGTGAAATTTCGCTTTATCTTCACGTACTTTACTCTATTATATACTCCTTCCATCATGGTCCCTCTAGTTACGGTTCGATCACTAACATTTCTATTTATTTTATATATACCCATCAAAGCTTCACAATATGGTTAATGGAAATGTGGAACTACACTTCTAAACTTCAAAAAAGTTCTAATTTTTTAGACTTGTTATGACGCAATAGATATCATCCTCTTATAATATAATCATTAGATTCACCATGTTATTCTTATGAAACCCCAAGTTTATACTTTCATATCCACATGGAGATATAGTTCTTCTGTTTTGATAGTAGGAAATTATTATTCCCATATTCCACGTTACTCTTTTGTATGAACACTAAAATATGGATACCTTTATCATCACATTTCCCTCTTCTTCAACTCTTTCATGTTATTTAGTCTTAGGTATGTAATTATGTGATGAAATGGGTTGTGTCGTAGTTTATTCATGGTCTCTATCTTTATATTCTTCTCAAATGAAACTTTCCACAATTAAGTGGATTTTTTGGGTCATTTTTATCATTTTTCATTAAAATATTCCAAACAACTCTAAACTCATCATCAAGTATCAATTGACCATAAATTGTCGAAAACCATGTAAATTATGTAATATTTTTTCCCAATAATCACTAAAATTAATGAAAAAATATAAATTCTAATTATATTTTAAAACTACCCCACCCTTAATTTTTTAGTTTCCCAGAGAAAAACTTTAATATGAAATAAAAATGAATCCATACTCTAACAATGAATTTTTTTTATTTCTTATAATGTTGATCATAAAGTCATAACCAATAATTTTAAATATACACTACTCATTTAATAATGTGTTCCAAACATGGGTAATGTATCACCCCAAAAGAAAAATACCTCTTTTATTCTACTAAAATTATTCATCCATTCATCAATATCCATGCCACAAACTATTTACCTTTCCTAAAATTCAATTCACTGAAAAATCAAGATCATTTAATTTGATTTATGTTCAATCTAATGTATTTATACTCTATCCACATGCTTTAAATTTATTTAAATCTCCCCTTAAAAATAAAACCATAAAAATATGGAGGGTTTTTATTAATGATCTAATGTATCTAAGGTTAAATTTAGGTAGGTATTGCGTGAAAATTATAAAATTAATAGTATGAAGAATAAATTTGAATTATAATGTATAATGGTTGATATTTAATTAAGATCAATTTTTTTTATTTATTCTAATTATAATTTAAAATAAATTAACTACCATTATACTTTATTTATCTTTCTCATTATATAATAACTTTAATATTCCAAATAATGAATAAATTTAGTCTTTTTTGCTAAATTTTTAAAATTTATTTAAGTGAGTTTTTGGATGAATCAAGTATAACACCCCTATAAGTTAATCCCAATTATCATCTTAATCTCCAACTACAATATTTTGATGAAACTAATTGTAATAGTTATCATAATAAGGTAATGGTGGTTAGTTAATGGTATACCAATTAATCCCCTTTTCGTTTCATAAAATTCATCAGTGATGTATATTTCTCGATCAAAATAGGATGAAGGGAAATATTTTCACCTTCTATAGATTCCTCCTGAGATATCATTTCGTTGTCTAGGTCTCCCTCAAAGATTTGAATCATGTTTGGGAAAATCATTCTCAGCACCATATCGAGGTGAATGTATGCTAATTAAGATACTTCTTTCTTGACATGGAAGCAACCTTATATCAAGTGAGGTAGTAAAATTTGGAACATTGGGCATGTCTAAAATTTTGGTCCATGGGGAACCAAGGAAGTATTACACATTCAGAGAGAATATCATTTATGTAGAATCATAGGAATAGAACCAAAGACATCTTACGTCAATCATGACATAATTGAAATGAGGGAAGTAAGTCCTCCTAATATTTTTACCTCCGGTATACTATTTTTATTGCATGGGGTAGGTATTTTTTCAGGGCATGAGTTTTATGTACTTTGTAGATAGGAAAAAGTTTAATTTTTTCTTTGGGACAAACTATGTCACATTTAAAATGTTTTGTGTGTAAAGATGGTGGAGTTTTTTTCCCATGTGGATGATTTCACAATATGATGACGGACTGTGTCTCCCTAAGGGGGATAATACAAAACATGGATTTTGTGGAGTTTGTTCCCCCAAGTAGAATAATCTTACACATGGATTTTGGAGTGAGTCCCCATAAGGGGGATAATTTCACACATGGATTTGGTGGAGTGTATTCCCCCCAGGAAGATAATTTCACAATTGGATGATGGAGTGTGTCCCCCCAAGGGGGCTAATTTCACACTTGGATTTGTTGGAGTGTGTCCACCAATGGGATAGTATCACACATGGATGATGTAGTGTGTCCCCACAAGGTGGATAAATTCTCAAATGGATAGGATGGAGTGTGTCCCCCAATGTGGGATAATTTCACACTCGAATGATGTCAGGATTGAACTTAAGGTAGGAACTGTACATTGCATGTTTAATAGGTATTGATCAAAACCCATTTAGTTTGATTATAAGATTTAAGGTAGTGTGATAGGCTTGGTTAATGTAGTTTAACATAATTTGGTAAGGATTGTCATGTCATGCAAGGATAATATATGAGGGATGGTGTGGGGATTTATGCATGAAATCTACCCACAATAGGAGGATCATCCCTTGGGCTGATTGTTTGGGGCTTACACATTGATGTTTTTGGATGGAGGAGGATCATCCCTTAGTGAGATGGTCAAAAGTTTTAATCTCATGATTATTTTTCATGGGGTATCCTATGATTTTTACACATGGTAATTCTATGGTTTAACATGATGTATTGATGATGTTTTTATATAGTTTAATGTCGTATAAATAGGATTTCATGCTAGGATGTTTTACATCATGCATCTTAGACATGGATGGGGCTCACACCTTGTGGGGGACCATGTCAAGGTGGGTAAAAGATTCATCATAAGGAATATCCACTAAGATAGGTGAAAAATGTCCATCACGAATGCCTCATCTACAGATTATGTGTCCACCAGTCAATCCCCTCTAGGCAGGATAGGGCGCTAGAACAACCATGGAGAAGTGGAAATAAGGAGGCCCAATATTAGGGTACCTATTTTTAGTAGAAATTAGAATTAGGGTACCTATTATTAGGTGTATTATGATGGATGTATGCCCAATATACACTCATAGAAAATTGGTAGGAGACATGGGTAGGTGGTATTGGTCTCAAAAGAATGTGTAGTGCGGTTGAACATGTTTTGGATGATCAATGGGGACCTAAGAAATAAACATTCCTGAAAGTAGATTGTATGAAAGGAGGAACTACGGAGAGTCCTAGAGGAAGGGTTACATAATTGTTCGTGCTTCAAAAAATCTTGGAGCATTGCATAGGCCTTAAACATCATGGAGTTCAAGGGTACTATTAAGGGTTATGTTTCATGAAACAAGGTGACATTGCCTCAAGGTAAGGGTTTAGTTCCCATTGGTTTGGTTTTTATAAGTATAATTATCTCACCAAACCCTAATATCCACAAAGGGATTTGATCTTACATAAAGTAAATGGACCTTATTGAAAGGAATCTACCCCACAGTTTGAGGCTCTTAGAAACCCATGGTATGTAGTTTAAAAAGAGATGGATACCTTGTAAAATCAAACTTCTCAATCACTCATGTTGATTTAGAGTTTCGAGAACTACGATCATTTCTAAGGAATATGAAATGTCACATCCCCTTGAATGATTGAAATTGGGGGGGGGGGGTATTTATAGGCCAAAAGAAGGAAATGGTGTTGGTTTCACAAAAGATAAAGGCTCCCATGAATCTGTATGAGCACCGTGGACCAATGGAGATCTTCGAACTGAAGTTACACGATGTGAAGGTTACCATCAAAACTTTTCATGTCTGGGGAAATTCATGAAATAATTCCCAATGAATCCTAATTACACTACAGGATGGTTACTGTCAACCCACCATGTGACATGAACTTTTTTGAGAAACTATCATTTGTGAAGGTGTGGTACTTCACAAACCATGTCCTCTATTTGGGGTTTTGGATCATTTTGGTCGGCATTCACTTTGAATTAGTGGTTCCTTTCTCACCCTATCCCATTAAATTTTTAGATAATCATCAAAAAATGGCCCACCACTTCGAATTGGATTCAATGAGAAAAAAGAAGGTTAGACTCTACGGGAAAACCACCAGGAATTGGTGATTGGAAATCCACACTTGAGAAACATAGTTTTACTATATGACTATATATAGTATTAAGGGTCCCTTATGGGACAATGACATTTTCAATAAATATTGTAAAATGCTATCATTTTTCGAAACTCAATACCTTCAAAAGATTTTGTGATCTCAATCATCGCCACTCAGGAAACTCAACTCCTCCGCAAACTATCCATATGTCAATAGTATTCCATGAATAGTCTTCTAAAAACCTAACATTCATGAGAAGTCCTTTTAAATCCAACTGTTGTGGACCATCCTTTAAAAAAATTATATGTATTGAAAAAAATGGCTGTTGAAGGTGTGAATTATTCCACTACTCATTCAGAGTAGATGGCCTGAAATCTTATGATTAGATAGAGTGTTTGGAGAAATTCAGATTTTGATATTCTCACCACACAACCGATAGAGTGTCATCCGAAGTTCCTTCTATTCAAGAGACTTCAGCTATATATATTCAAACTATGGGATGATGTGTCCATCCTTAATTCTAATCAATATTAGCTTAAATACTAGTTTGGGAGATCACATGGACTGTACTAGTGGAACATCACCACTAGAGGATACATCATAAAGGATCATGGGCCTCCAGAAGTGAACACCCTCTAGGACCGTTAGAACAATGTTAATAGGGAAGAATTAATGGTATGGTTATCCCCCCCTCAGTATTAGACAATTATAAAGGTAGGATAGGGGAACCCTCTCAAGGGATGGATATACTATTGGGACTTCTTCCATGAATAAATTTCATTGATGAGTGATATTTTGAGTTCTAGTCATGCTTGTACTCCCATGAGTTTGATGTAGAGATGAAGAGATTCGGGATTTACATGGTTTCATGGTCCTTATAGTTTTATATCTACTTCTTCCAAGACAGAATTCATAGGATACTAAGAAGGTGTTCACCCATGACCAACATCTTTCATCTACCCCATTGGGAGATGAACATCATATTGTGGGTCATCGTTCAAAATTTTAGGATCCTAATCTAAAGGGTTTTGTATGACGGATTCATCCCTACATAGAAATTCCAAGATAATCCAGAGTTGTTGGAAGCCATATAAAGGGTGTTGCTGCACTTGGTGTAAGGGATGAGAGAACACAAGATAGGTATGACATACATCCATTTCAATAATAGGTTTTTGTAATTTTTTACTGAACAAGAAAACACTATACTCAGAAATATTTGTCAATTCCCCATGGAATTATAGCGAGTCAAGGTGCACACATATTAAGGAATATTTGAGGAAAGACAGTCGAAAATACGGTGCTATAGTGTAAACCCTGAGAATCCTATGGCCATACATGTAGGTTTTTTTGTTCTACTAAACTGTGGATGGATTCTCCCGGTTTAGGATGCTTACTTGAGGGTACAAGTGAGATCGATCATTATTTAAGTGGTGGTAGTTATGGGGAAAAGAGTTAACCTTGTGGTTTCGGTGCTAATAAAGATGTAAAATGTTATCTTCCACATTATTTACTTGAAGACCTCCTCCATGTGTGTGGGCCCCTCAATTTCCTATATAGATGGGTTGATTAACACATGGGGGTATACTAGTATCCAAGCACTACCTATCCTCCAAGAATAAACATTTTTCCTTCAATCCTAAAATTTTTAGGAGTCTCCCACTGAACATGGGCTTAGTGGACATGCTTGCAAGGATTGGGTTGGAATACCACTTCATTTTACACCCATTCCCCCATATAATTAGGAAGCTAACTGAAGATAGTAAATGTACCATTGAATACTAGTCATACCTACTGGTATTTTTATGTAGGGTACTGATAGTGAGTGTAGAGAAAAATGTAATATATGAGTCGTACAACATGAACTTGCTAGTGAGGAAGATTTTATGCCTCTAAATGTTGACCTTGAGGGTTTACACAAATAAGAATTATGAGATATACAACCCTTATTACTTATACAAATATCTCTCATGTATACACATGAATATGTGAGGGTCAAACTGAACTACCACCCCCTGCTACTTATGGGACTACCCATGATTATGTGTATAGATATGAGAGCATGTACCCAGGAGAGATGATGAGGTTGTGATCCACTCATGATAATGAAGGAGATGTCCTCCTATCTTAGTAGTGAGGGAGAGAGGTTGGTGAGGATCATAGTGATGGAAGAGTTAGAGATATGGGTTGAGTTATAACAGATACAATGTCAAGAGTTATAGGGCCCAAACATGTGGGAGCCATATGAAAGAGAGTAGAAATCAGACTGACTCTCCCAAGAAAGAAACATCAAGAGGATGGTGGATCTTCTAGGGTAGTCCCAATAGTGCATGTGAAAGGTCCAAAGAAACAACTACATTAGATGGATTTCTCTAGAGACACTATATTTATTGATGCATGGGTGAGCTAAGGGGTTTACAAGAAAATAACTACTCTCCATGGGATATGGTTGAATCTCAATAGAGATTGGATATTCCTCACTATGTTGTTTCATGATAGTTCATGATTCCAAATTCCCTAAGCTGATGCGGTGCATTATATAGTGGAGTTGGAGGAGCTAATCCACATTATTAGCACAAAATTCCCCCTAAAGAGTTGGGAGAAGGTTTCATTGGGCATGAACACTCTTATAGATATCTTGGAAAGAGAGTTAGATATGCATTAAACTATACTAGATATGTATGATTAGGAGTCCTGGGGATGTGGTTCCTATTAGGACTCTCCAATTAAAGGGGTCCTATGATTGACCATGTAAATATCCTAATCATGTCTGTCTTAAAAATAACCCATCCTTTAGAATTTCTACATGAATTCCTTTTAAATTGTGAAGGAATAAATGAGCATAAATTATGGTGAGGTTTTTCATAAACATCAGGTATGGGATAAGGGAGCCTCAACCCTTAAAGGGGTGAGCATGAGGCCTCTCCCTAATGATTCAGACACAGGTGGACAATCGATGACTGAGGTGGAGCGTGTAACTAAGGTGACAACTTCTACAGAGATGCTGATGCCAAAGGGGATTCCCTCACTAGGGGGACAACCCATAAACCTTATTGGTTTGCGGGCTATTATATACTATTCCATTAATCATTTTCCCATTTCAAATTTCAATTTCCTATATTATTTTTTTGTGTCAGACTCACTCCTGATAAAATGGAATTTCAAACCATTTTGGGGTTTATCCACCAGCACCAACATCTGAGTTATCCATGCCTAAAGTTGAGGAAGTGATAGCTGGTGCTGCTCCCAAGATAGAGATGGATGGGGAGGCCATTAATGTTGAACCAAGTGTGACAGTTCCACATTAAGGGGATAAAGAGATATATCCCTTAATGGATATGGTTAATATTTTTCCCACAATATGAATAATTGAGGGGGATATGGTGGTACAACTATTAAAGGGTTTCCTTAGGAGGTGGATTTTGGAGCCGAAGCCTCAACGTAGGTGGTAGAAATTATGTGGATAATTTTTGGAATTAGGGATGCTACTGTGGAGGCACCTACCGTGGATGTTTCATCAATGAAAACTATTAGAGGCAAGGCCTCAACAAAGATGTCTATGATCATGCTACCAACAAAGGTAGTAGAGGAGGATGAGATGGTTGAGATTGCCTTATAGGTTCCACATGTGGAATCTGTGGATCTTGTTAGGGACGAGGGTATTGGTGGGGATATGTTTCCCTTGGAACTTGACTTCAATACAACAGAGTTCATATATGTGATAATCCGACCACTATGGTCATACCAATGTTTCCTCCATATATGATTTTTCTTCGAAAGGAATTTGAGGATTTTGGATCATACACTGCGAGGAGAACTGAGTCGTTCGATGAAATGAAAGGAGTTATGTGTGGAACATTATCACCCATACCCAATTGTAGACCTAAAAAACCAATAGGGTTCTCTATTATAATTACTAGTCCACCTAGGGAAAATTGGGGGGGGGGGAATCTAGTGGCATCTACACACTGGATTTGGAATTTATCATCAATAGAGCACATCTCTAGTCATATGTGTTTAATCTTTCTTGTCACAAACATAATCCTAAGGGAACCAAGAATATTTAGGAAGCTATGAAGGATATTTATCATTTATAAGGGAAGGATCTGGATCATGTAGCCATCATTTTTTCTAAAGATGAGATCATTGACCAACTAAGGGACCATTTTTCTGCTTCTGAGGTTAGTTTAGTGGAGGCAACATATCTGGAGGCAGAGTGTTAGGCCAAGAAAGGCTATATGTGGATCTGATTGATGAAGAATATCCTAATTCTAATGAATAGGTGGATGATATAGTGTGGAGGGGAAACAATGTAGAGGCTACTCAATAGTGGTTGGAGGATATCGAGCAATAGATCACTAGGGATAACCTTAAGGGAATATAATTTTCTCATATAATAAAGGAGGGGATATAATATGTGGATTAACCTCCTAAAAACTGGATAATTTGTTTTAATATCTTGGTTTTCTTGAAAATATTTTATTTTTACTCTATATCCAATGACATTTATAGGACAACCGACCATCAATCCCAAATCCAATGTGAGTCATGCTACGTGTGAGAAACATTGGATGACCATGTACTTGCACATTCATATGAAAATTTCATGCAATGGATAATTACTCAGGGCCTAAATTTTTTAATTGACCACTAGGGGTGTCCTGAACGAGAGAGGCAAAGGATGGAGAATAGTGTTCGTTGAACATATGGATTTGTTTTAAATTTCACATTATTGAAAAAATAAGGTAACACCAAGGGTGTTTAATTCTATACAAATAAAGGGTAACTGAGATCATGATTTGAGATTCCTAGGATTTGGAAGACAAAGGGGTGGGGGGGGGGGGGTTGGCGTGATGATGGAGGATAACTACAGACCATGTTTAAAACATAGAATCCATTATAATATTTTTTGAGTATGGGGAAAAACAAAAGAGGTTAGACCATTGATCATGTTTTAAACAAATTACCGATATCAAATTTCATCATAAATATTTTAGGGCATGTTCCCTAGATGGTATGTGATCCATTATGGAATATTACCATGTTGTGAAGGGGGGACATTTGGACATGGGGGATGATGGTGATCCAATCCAATGGAGATTTTAATCATTGTGAAAAAGTGATAAAATGTTCATATAGAGTTTAAATCTCTTTTAATTCCACCACTATGGCTTTGAGATCATTGAGTAGGCTTATTAGTGTGAAAAATGGTCATCTTCATCTTCCAAAGGGAGAATCATATCAGATTACAAGCATCGGTCAAGGAAGTTGAATGATGTGGTAGGTGATTGGAATTATAGGGGGAAAAGAGAATCTCATGTGAGAACCTAAGAAGCCCTAATATTTATAATATTAAAAATAGGATGATGTAATCGTAGCTCAGTAAGGATAAAATATCAAAAAATTTAACGTCATGTGATTATAATCGTAGGTCATATACTATATCATCTTATGGATAAGATATTTGATATATATGAATAATTCCTTCCAAAACAAGGTGTAGGGTGTTTATGAAGGGGGGAACTCCCTAGAGGGGATGTTGAGGCAAAGGGATATTAGGATTTTTCCTCTAACATTTTCTTAAATCAAGGGGTTCAAAGAGTGTTGCTAGGTTTTTTTCCTAGGTCCATAGTGGTTTCTCAGTTTGACTTGTACAAGATTATTTGGTATTTTCTGTTCTTACCTTTTGGACAATGAAGTTTCAAATAGTGCCAGGTCATAATACTCATACCATGACTCATTTTTTAAATTTATTGTGCATGTCACATGGTGTTGTAATAGTTTATGTTCTAAATTTTTGGACCTAAGGGGGGATCACTCCAAAAAAGATTCTTGTAATGATGGAGGTTTCAGAACCGATGGAAATGGTGTGCCCAAGGGGTTAGACACCATGAAAAAGAGTTTGGGTTGAGTCGTACTCAGATTAATGTTATTATTCTTAGATAAAAATGTTTTGGGTATTACAGGGGATGTGTGTGGAATGGGGGAGAGCTAACCCAATGTAAAATTGGGGCCTCAGAGGCCACTCAATACCACATAAGACATCTCAAAGACAAATTGAATATAGTTTATAGTCTCTATGCTTGGAAAAATTGGGTTAGAATACTATTTGGACATCTGTAGTGAAGAAGAATGAAAAACTAATATCAATTGGGGGAAAGGAGGAATGACACCACAAAAGACATTCATAGTATAAATTCCATACATTTTGAAGTCATGATGCTTGTATTTTGTCTCATAGTTTAATATTTTATAGATTTAATAGATTATTAAAAGTTTATGATCATAATTCTTAGAAGGTGGTATGTGTGTCCCCAAAAAATTCACGATATGAAAGGAAGGTTAACCGACTAGATGTAGGGTCCTAAGATAAACTCGATAGTATAAAAACATCTCCAAGACATCTTGATCATAGTTTATGTTCATGATTCTTGAACCTAGGGTCCTAGTATATGGTCACAATGTTCAGAACAATGGATCATTTTCACATATCCACCTTGATGGAGGAAAAAACCCCCCAACACCTAATCCCTCAAGAGCTATGATCAACCCTCGAAATAAAGAGAGGTATAGAGTTCAAATTGTATTTAGGTGATAGAATAATTAAGGGTGAATGTGACCAAATAATACCATGATGGAGATTGTCAATTCCATGAACAAGATAGTAAAAAAGGGAATTATGATAAATGGGGAACAACTATTGACTATGATAGAAACATAGTTTCTATAAAAACATGATTTTTTATGTGAAAAAAAAATATTGACTATATTGTTAACTGATTTTGAAAAATGGGAGCCCATATTCGCTACCAAAGATCCTTTGAAGAGTGATCCTAAGATAGTAGATGATCTAGTGTGGCATGTGACCATTGCTTTTAGCTCACCTATTCAGATTAAGAGTATGTTGATAATCCCAACTGGAGAAAGTTTGAAGCATGGAAGTAGAAATGGGGAATATCCCAAAGGGAATATTGAGTGCCTTAGGAGATATTCTTCCATACGCTCAAATACACTGGATTAATATGTTGGTAAGTGATAATAAATCCTATCAAAGAGGGGAGAGGCCCTAAAATGAGTTAATTGTAGGGTTTCATCAATGATGAAATATTAGGGCATCACTACATATCCCATGATAATGGGAATCATGATATACATAATTCTAGAAGACAACATGGTAAGAGACTATCATTGTTGGGGTGACATCATATATTGGGGGGTATATCAAATCATCTCATATTAGAAGGAATCTTGGTTTTATGTGGGGTAATTGTTTTTGATAATACCATACATATCATATGAGGTGTCCTAGTTTTATATAGGGTATTGTTTTTTGATCATCCATACATATCATGCGAGACATCCCAATTTCATATGGAATAATATTTTTTTATCATCCTATACATATCTTATGACCAATACCTATTTCATATGGGGTATGATCGTAGTTAAACATCATTCAATGGAGGAATTAGGATTTTCAGTTTAAATTAATAGAAATTGAATTATAGTTACATATAGTTTAATGTCATAGAGATCAAACTGTAGGGGTATTTTCTATTTTAATGTCCCAAATCATTGACCGTAGCGGGGAATGAGTGTCCTAAGGAGGAGTGTGTTGAATGAAATAGTGATAAAATTATGTGAATGGAGGGACAAATGGACCCTTTACCAAACAAGACCTGAAAACCCATATCCTGGGTCAACATCATGTTTTTTGGGGAATGAGAGACCCCATAATGAGTAGACAAAGGGGGATATGACTAGGATGAGATGTTTGGGAATCCATACATATCTCATTAAGATGGGAATCAAGATGAATGTAGTTTTGTAAAGATGGTATGGTATGAGATTGATGCCTGTAGGGGTGAAAACCTCTCTAGGGATTATAAAACATCATCTCATGTTAGGAAGCATCCTAAATTTATACAGGTTAATGCTACCATTTAACATTTTTTTGTGGAAGTTGTTAGGACTTATGTATTGAGTTACCTATTCCATTATTCCTCACATCGTGTCATGAGCGTATCTAGATCCACTTCTGGGTTGAGGAATGTAAATTGTCCATATACATGAATAGGTGTTCTATAAAGACATTTTGGGGTTATATCACATTGGTTAACGGATGGGTTTTTAGGTGAATCAGTGGTTGGGACCGAAGATCAGAGGTCCAAGAATTACATTGTATCCCATGGAAATGAGAATCAATCCAGATATAGTTTTGTAAATTGGTGGGGGAATAAGATTGCAAAAAATAGGGGATGAAGTGATACATGTGAATGAGACCTGAATGCACATTGTTTATGGTCATAATACATGGACCAATGATATTATTTTAAGGTCATAAATCTATGACCATTGGGAGGGTGCATTGATAATGTTCAAGTGCTGAAAAAGAGATAAAACCCAATGTGAAAGGAGCCAAGGAGGCTCTATTTCACAAAAAGCAATCCTGAATCCATTTTTTACATAGTTTAGGGTTATAAATCCTTGAACCTTGAAAATAGTTTAATGTCATGATGATTGGAATATGGGGGGAGTTCTTGTTTTAAAGGGTATTTTTGTTGAATGAAAGAGGTAGAACCTGATGTGAAGGGAATGTCGGACCACATACTAAATAAGTACCTAGAAAAAAAAACAAGACATAGGTAATGGTCATAATGATTTAACAATAAGTGGGTCCAAATAGAAAACTATTGGGAAATTTTCAGCAAGGTTTGAAGAGAATATATCCAGGTGTCACTATGTATCCCAAGAGAATGGTAATCAGACAACATGTAGTTTTAGAACATAACATGGTAGGAGATGAATGATATTAAATTGGTAAATCCTATCTAGTGTGGTAATCCTGTATTTATAACATAGGGTAAGGATATAGTTTATCATTATGTGCTGAGGACATTATTTTTTTGGGTCCATCCCATATTTTTCGTATGAGGTATCACAGTTTTATACAGGTTAAGAATTTAGTTTATCATAATGAACTAAGGATGTTGGTATTTCCAGTTTAATGTCATAAAACGTGGACTATTTTTGCTACTAGTTTAAAGTCATAGAGCTCAGACTGTGGAGGATGAAAGTAGTTTAAGGTCATAATATTTGGACCATGAATCATAGTTTATGGATTTAGAATATGGAATAATTAAAAATAGTTTATGGTCATACTGTGGAGATCGTGGGGAAGTTGTTAGTTTAATTTTATAGAGATTAGTCACATTGAAAATTGTTTAAGGTCATATTTTTGGAATATGGTGCATCCTCACATGAATTACTTCTTGAGAAACTTATCCTTGGTGGTAGGTGTGATATGTTATTTATAAATGGATATAAAAGAGTATGCTCCATTATAAAATAACTTCTGGATAATTTATGGTCCTTCCCATTTGGGCTCCGACTTCATCAGCCTTTTTTAGGGTATCATTGGTGTTCTGACGGACAATACCATGTCACACTGGAGAAAGAAGAGGAGTAAAAGATTCTTTTTTTACACTCTTATTGTCCTATTTTGATACCTTTCTATTTTTTGAAAGACCTAAATCATTTTTTCATAGAGGGATTACAACTCATCTAGGAAGAATTTTTCCATTATTCATTATGTATTTTGGTCATAAAAACCCATTTGGAGGAGAAACAAATACACGATGAGGGGAATGACTATATTTGTTCCATATACTAGGGAGCATGGGGTTACCTTGGTGGAATTATGAGTTGTTATCTGATAGGACCAGAGGATATTAGGTAGCTTTTTGGGACAAATATTTTTTTTTCTTTGTATTTTCTTCAAGATGTTAGATAGTGTCTTGTTGAACATCTCAATCTGGCCATTTTACAACACATGGTATCAAGAGGTATGGTTGGACCAGATGTCATACTTGGTGTATAATTTCATCATCTCAGCAACACATAAGTTGGATCCATTTTCTATGAGAATATCTTGAGAAACAATAAATTTATGGATGATATGGGAGCTCATGAACTTGATCATGGGAAGTGTTTTGACTTCCCATAGTGGAAAAACATCATCACATTTTGTAAACAAGTCAGTTTCAGTTAAAATGAACCTGAACTGTTGAGTTGTCGCTGGATGGTATGGTCCCACAATTTGGGTCCCCATACTACAAAGGAACAAGAATATTTGGTGGTCTGGAGAAGATATGGTGATAAATGAACAATGTTTATAATAATATAACACATGTTACACCTCTTGGTGAACTCGGTGTTGATATAGACCACGGACGGACAGAAGTAGCATAATCTCCGTATTTGGTGGAAGAGATTCAGTCATTATTGATGGACTCCATAGGATATGGCATGAAAATATTTCATGACCTATGGTATATCATCCCCTTATATGAAATAGAGGATAAATCCATTGAAACCACATCTGTAGAGGGTTTTCACATGGTTAGTCCCACTCTAGAGGTTAAACTGCTCTACAGGTTGGTGGATTCACTCACTCTTGGATTATCTTGTTAAGAGAATTCCATGTTAGTTATAGTCAAAAAATGAAGCTACCTAATTGAGTGTTTCCTAAAATATGGGAGGCCTTGAAGTTCCGGACAAAAAAATCACCAGTATCCTTTTCAATTACACGTTTCATTCCATCACCAGAAGTGGAGGGGTAAATGACCATCTGATGTGCCACATGAATTACTATTTCATAATATTTGGGTCCTGTGTGGGACGTGGATAATCATTCCAAGGTTTCTCCTTGACCATTCTGCAATCATGGAACATGAGTCACCTTGAACCAGGAAGGGAACATGGCCATCAGCGGATTAGTATGTTCCTGTTGGGGGACTATCTATTACGTTTTGATGATATAGTCCCCCTAGATCTTCTTTGTGGATTTTTTTAGAGTATGCCTACACATGTAAACATGGGACATCAATCTTGATGTCCAAATCAAGACCATTGATGAGTTCCTGATACTCTGCCTCATTTTTGGTGAATCCTTTAAACAACAAGAACTAATAGAGTTAAACAACCTATAATAGTGAGATGAAGATGATCCCCATGTCTACTCTGTAATGCATGGTGTCGTTGAGCCTTCTACTAGATATTGTCTAGGAGGCACCATTGAAATAAATCTTCTAAAATGGTATAGCCTGATCCACCAAGAGAGTAGTTTCATCTTGGAAATTAACATCCAATGGATATTCTTCAAGGGTTAGATGGGATGCCAGGAAATATTCCAATTCCTGAACATTTACTGTCTTATATGGGAAAAACCTGATGATGAAATGTTATAGGATAACTAAAAAATGTGCCAATCATCCTGTCATCATGGTATAATAGAGTATATACTTTAGTGGGTCCATCGGGACACCAACAACATCCTATGATGGTGAAGCTAATGTCACAACTTCCACACTACAAAAACCAGTGTGAGGTAAATCTTCTCAATGGGGTAGTATCTATTCTCAAAGTCATGGAGCATGATTTTGATATATTACAAGTTATTTTCTCTATCATCATTATTTTTTCAAGCTATAAGGGTGATGAGGGACCATTATTCTGTAGTTATGTAGTAAAATGATGGCTTACCTCAGATAGATGGAATCAGAACCAAAGGTTGTAGATGGAATTTATTGATATCAGTAATCATGGTCTCAATATTTTTATAACACTGGTAAATAGTTCCCTTCTAATTGAGAATGAGTAAGGGCATACACTTTCTTTCTGTATTTGTAATAAATTAGTGTATATAGTATAGTTTTCCATAGATTTGATGAAATCCCCATAGATTTCTAAGGGGAATTTTATTTATGTCCATGATATTTTTTAGGATAATCTCAATTCCTATGTATATTATATAGAAGACAAGAGATATCCAAGAGGTAACCTTGATTGTGGATTTCAAAAGGTTTAACTTCAAAATCCCATAGTGGAGGAATCCAAACACCTTATCAAGAACCTTGAGCTTTTCATGACACATGTGAGATTTGAAAACATAATAATTCAAATAAAATTTCACTGATTTCCTGAAAATTGGTTTAAATATGTGTTTCATAGCCCGTTAAAATGTTTCTCCAAGATTATTCAAGAAAAATGGAATTACATGTTTGGAGGATATAACCTGTGGCACCTTGAAGGTGGTGGAATAATCATTGATAGGGTCCATCCTGATCTGATTTTACCTAGATTATCCATCCATGAAGGATATGGATGGAACCCATCAATTGCATCAATCAACATCTCTATCACTGGAAGGGGAAAATCATATTTTTGACAATGGAAATTGAGGTATAAGAATTCAATACATACTCGGACCATCCCAATCCTCTTACTGACTAGGATATAGTTGGATTGACATATAGGGAACTAGACATACATAATGATGGTGTCTTTGATAATCCTTTTCAACATCATCCTCAACTATAACCTTGTGGGAGGGGTGAATCTTTATGGGTGGTTGTTAAATCCATTGATGACCCGCTGGTAGGGAAACATGGTGAACAATGACTTGAGGGTGCATCCCCAAAATCCCATTAAAGATACAAGTGAATACATCACGGTACTATTTCAATAAGGCCACATACTATGACTATCCATTTGGGGAGACGGACAAACTAATCACCATCAAACTCAGATATTCCTGGGTACTAAGGTTCACTTAGGTCATCTCGTCAACGATGGGGGAGACACCCTCCTCAAATGTAGGATGGGTGTCTTTAAAATCCTCTTAATCATATTAGAAAGGATAATTTGAGGTAGTAGGTGAATCATCTAGGATATTCAACTTAGGGGAAGCACTAGTGTATGTACTAGAAGATATGAAATACTAGATAAGGTGTTCCAATTATTTGGAGACTGTGGTGATAATAGATATTGATCCAATTCTATCTGGTTTATAGCTATGAGGTGCACCCATGATATAAAAAAATGGGAAATTTGGATCTCTATGGATTACAAATTCATTGTAGAATAGGGACGAATTTTGTGGATTAGTGGACATGAGGACAATTTCTAATAGCATCACAGGTTTATGGTCTACCTGTATGAGCTAGGCCTGTATAGTGTAGGAGTATGAGGTAATATGTGGGCATTCCTTTTTCTTGGCCACAACAAAACCATTTTTATGGAGAAAACAAAATAACAACTTCGGTTCGGTGTTGTAAGATCTAACAAATAAATTGGGGGGATGAAGCTATACTTAATTTATAACCATGAATCAGTTGTAGTGTTTGATAGATCATTGGGATAATTAATTAACTCAACCCCATTAGTTTGAACCTAACTTACCTCCCTTTTGTAGTAGTTGAAATCTTGATTGTGGACCTCACAAGAGTAAAATGGGGACACATCTCCCTATATTACCCCTAATCGACCATTGAGGGAGTATTTGAGGATCTAATGCTATGAATAGGGGACCACATAATGAAATTGAAACCATGGTCTTCTCATCAATGCATTGTTGGCAGTACCCTGGGAGACTACCTTGAATTCTAAACTCAATACCAAACCACTAAACTAATTCTTTAGGTGAATATTTCCTTTCAGATTCTTCTCACACTTATCATAACCCTAAATCATTAGGTTGTAGTGGGTTAGAAATTCTTCTATCTGTCCCAATTTATAGGTCATCTGTACTAGGATTAGTTTCATCCTTGAGCTAGTATCGGCTTGGAATCCACAAATTTCAACACCATTGAATTGGCCTATGATATAAATTTTTTTTATGTTCCTTATATGATGATACCCTTTTCATTCTTAGAAAACGAGATGGTAGATAAAAAAGCATCTTTCTCATACCATTTTATATAGTAGGCATCGACGATATCTACCTTATCTACGAAATTATGGTGGAATTTGAAGACTTTACCATGGTCTTAACACATTTACTTTGAAAAGAAGAGATCCTTAGGATCAAAAGTCATGTGTTATTTCAATTAGGTACTTCAGCATGCCATTTTTCTATGATTGGGGAATATTTTTTCCTATGGAAGGTTTCCCTTTGGTAGAGGGTTCAACTAATATCATTGGATGAACTTCTCTGGTCTAATTATTAATCGAAACATTATGTGTCTAACTATATGGTATTCTCTATGTAATTTTAGATTGACTATTGGTTAGTTGAGGTCATGATCTGGATGTACATGGATGATCATGGAATAGTCATAACTAAGCTACATGGTCAATTGACACTTTCTGTTGTAGAGGTGTACCTAACATCATGGACCAGGAAGACTATGCTTGATAATCTCTACAGAAAGATTTATATACAGTCTTATTAGAATAAATGGCCTAGCATGGAGGACTATCCTGAGAACTATAACTACTAGTGTGTCCTCTACTACTCCTTTGATGATGTTGGTTAGATGAACCTGATGGGTATTCATGGAATTCTTCATTTTTTGGCACTGTGAACTACCCCCCACCTTAATAAAATGGATGGATATGTACTTTGACTATTAATCAGTTGAGTAGTCTGGAGTTGGACTAACCCAAGGCCCATCTACCAATTCGAGAGGTATGAAATCACCAAGGGTGTGAGCTATTTTTTACACCAAAATTGGAAATTTATTTCCCTTTCACAGTTGAATTATTTTCTTCCAAGACTTGTAAGTATGTGATGTGGATGTAGAGGAAGTATTTGGGGGAGGTGTGATTATGACAAGATGCTTAATATTTCTCAAGAGGGAATGAATAATACCATGAGCACAAGAGACTACCTTGGGAGCCAAAAAAATCATTGTAATTATATTTACCACATCTAAGAACCTATTTATACTCACCAGAGACATCAATAACACTGTTAGGGTTCATCAAGACATGTTTCACCTACGTCAAAACATCTCCTAACTTTACTTGGGCATGATCTACTTTGTCATGCATCCAATCAATGAATACAAATAATTATTTTATGGCATCTCTAAGGATCCAAGGATATGGGTAGTGATCATCCCAGTGATGGAGTTCAGCCTCCAAGTGTCTCTTTTATCCCTTCTCTAGGGTTTTTATAAAGTATTTGAGGAACCTCAAATCTATTAAGGAATAGTTTCTATTTATTATATCTGGAAAAGTTTCCCTAGGAGACTTTCCACGATAAAGGTCTAGAGATATATTTTATCATCTAGGTGGTTGTGCTTTGTGTTGCTATTCTTGATGGGGATGTGTAGGGTGAGGATGAACCTAGTAGGGTTAAACATGGTGAGTCTCATTTGGAAAATGGGAAAATTGGTTTACCAGCTAAAGAAACTTTGTATGCATAGTGGAAATTAGCTTTACTTTTGAAGTAATTATCACTAGATCTATATGGGGAAATGAGAATGACTATTTTAAGTCAACTACAAGGATTATTCTAGATAATTATCCGTTTTAGTAAACTCATAAATTCCACCTTGTTAGTTCTGAGATATGAGGGTAGGAACCAGATCATTCCTGATGTTCTCCATGCACATCGTGAGAAGCTATTCTTGAGATAGTGGCATGCTGAGTGACTACTTCAGTCCCTTCCATTGGATAAAAAAAATTGTTAATCGCTCCTCAAGCATATACTTTAATTTGATGATTTTGGTGATGACTATATCTCATATGGTGGAGCGGAACTGGTATAATAAATTTCTTCTAGGATCCTTGCAATATGAAATAGACCCTATGAGTAGCTAATTGTATTAGGAAAACACATTCCCTTTTAGGATTAGATTAAGAATTATATCTCGATGTCATCATACAATTTTGTAGATTCTAACATTGTACGTCACCATGAGGATATGTGGAAAAAATTATATAGTTGGTCTATAAGGCCCCAGCCTTAAACCTTACTTAATCTTGAGTTATTACAAGATTACTCATTGAGGATCTTTTCAGGTTTAGAGTTTTAGAGAATTAGATCATGAAACTTGCATTACATTCCACATTTAATCAAAGTGGTAACATAAAAGACAATATTCATTCTTCCCATCAACAGAAACCTATTTAAAATAAAACAAAGATTCTTTCTTGACACATCCTTGACACTATCATCACATCATGTACCTTTCCCTTGACCTGTGAAAAACATTTCAAAAAACTTGGGATGAGCATAAAAAGCTCAGTAAGGGTTATAAAAATATGGAAAGGAAACATGAGTTCATATATACATAAGAATGAAATCATACTTTACCCATAAAACATAGGCATATCAAATCATGAATAAATCATAGAAAACATAAGACATAAAGGTAACTTGAGGAATTCATAACATTCTTATGTAGGGAGTAACCCTCTTGGTTACGTTTGGAATACCCATCACAGTATATTCCCTAAATCTCTTCGGAGAAACCTTAACGTTTTACTCCTTCGCGTTACCCAATGCATTGGAGAGCTATATCGGGATCACCCGCCCTTAGTTTATCACGGAACCACCCGTTTTCATAACAATGCCCAAGAACCATAACATAAATGTATCACATAAAACATGCATAAAGGAAACATAACATTTCCACATTTCAATCACAATATAACATCTTAGTATATTTAAATAATGAATCCATTCAAAAAGAAACCACTTCCAAAACCATTTAAAACATTTAATAACGAGATTTTTGAATCAAAGTGTCCCATACCACC
This sequence comes from Viscum album, assembly GCA_963277665.1. Taxonomy (NCBI): domain Eukaryota; kingdom Viridiplantae; phylum Streptophyta; class Magnoliopsida; order Santalales; family Viscaceae; genus Viscum; species Viscum album. The sequence continues at coordinate 90,671,132 of OY728140.1, read as the reverse complement.
TTGAAGCTTTTAACATTTTAAACCATTAATATCCATATAAATAAATCCTTAAAACCATTTTTAAAACATGGATATGAACAAACCATTAAAACATTTAAAGCGATATTTTGGTTAAAGGGGTTTTACCAAAATTAGAGACACCTGAATACAATAATTGTGGAATAACATTTAGTCAGAACTTTATAATATCATGAGAATAAATGGATTCATGATATAATACTCCAAAGGACAGTATATACACCATATAAGAGTGAATTGGTGCATAACAACAACGAACTCTCAATAGAAATGTCAAATGTGATCAAATCCCTTATAAAGAATGTATCCTTAAATCATGGACAAATCAATCTCAAAAATATGTGGGAAAAATATAAATACACCCAATATAAGTGGATATTAAGTGTAAAACAATAAAATGTCTTTCACACATAATCAATGGATGACATATTCAATGACTACATGTTGAACCCAAAGAAATCGAAATTGGGTTAAAAAGTTCCCTTGACAGCCTAACGGCATCACATCAAAATGAGTTGATGAGAGATAAAAAGTGTATCTCACCACTTGGACTTAAAATTTACATAAATAAGGATTTATGAGAACATATACCAACATAAAAATATGTAAATTAAAAGACCCAATAAAATAAGTCTTTTAAAAAAGAGGAGGGTGAAAGGTTCCCTTACCGACTTGGGTATCTTTCAAAACATACACCCCATGAAAGAAAGACAATAGGTCATTGATGTAAATACTCATAAACGAAAGTATATTACACAAAGAGTAGAATAATGGTCAGTACATACACCACTTAATGGAATTTGTGGCGAATGTAGCATAAATCTCACGGGAATAAAAGTGAGATGAAAAATCCCTTACGAAAACTGGGCAGCCTAACGGCGCCACATAAAACTTCCGAATATGGATTGATGAGATCAAATAGAGTATCCCATAATATTACAATAGAATTTACAGAAAGTGGAATATAAAAGAAAATCCCCCAACATTGCAAGGAGGAGTTTAAAAGAAGTGACATAAAGGAGAGTACTTAAAAAGAAAGAGAGAGGTTAGATCTCTTACGAAAGTTCGGCAGCCTAACGCTGCCACTCAAAACATCCAAAATGGATTGATGAGAGAGAATAGGGTCTCTCATCACATGAACATAAAAATTATAGTAGGAGTAATATAAAAGAACATCCCAATCCTAAGAAATATGAGCTTAAATGAAATGACATAAAAGTGTGTACTTAAAAAGAAAGAGAGGTGTAGGATCCCTTACCTCGGGTCCGACTTGACTCGATCGTTCTTTAATCTCCTGAATAGTAAACTTGAGTTAATTTATACTTACTTAAGAACATTTTTCAAGTTCATTATTACTTTTATACCACTTATTACCATGTCATAATCATTATGTAATCATTTAAGTTAATAATATTTGTTTTGCAGATATTTGGTTCTTAAGTCGAAAGTGGACTTCTTACAATTACATGTTGTTCGTGTGGCCAAATGTTTATTATATCCAGAATTGTATTCATTATTTAGATATCATATATTTCATATATATCCAGTACATGCATGCATTTATAACATTACATAATTATTTAGAGGTAAGAAATGAAATGCACCGTTCATGGAGACGGTAAGCCGTACGTACGCATGAACGCTACTTTCATTTCTATTTCGTATTTTATAGAATGGAATAATAATTATATAAAGGTATATTATAATTCCAGTATAATATCATATATAATATCATATTTCCATCCTTTATACATCCCACATATGGTATTTTAACAAATCAAATCACATTGAGGGGGCGGTAGTCCGCACTTCCTTAAATGAAGATATCGCGTATACCCATAATGGAAGCCATAAAGGTAAGACAAAAATGAAAAATACAGAAGCATAAGTAAAACATAAAAATATTATATATCATATATAAAAATAGTGACATCATAATGGCCCCCTTTGAAGGTGTTAAATGAGTATTGAACAATCATCGTTTCGGGAGGCAGAATTTCGCCATCCACGGAAACCGAATGTTCTTTAACCATTTGATGTAGTTGTGTGAGAGTGTAGCTCGAATAAATATTATAACAACATCCTAGTATATTTAATATACTGGTGTTGTTACAAGAGAAGTAAATAAAAAGAGTTTAGGGGGTTGGAGAAGCAAAATAAAACAAATGAACATGAGAGAATGAATTACCTTAAAAAATGTAACTCCTTTTGATTTGAGCCTAAAGGCTTCCTTTAAAAGGATTCTGCCCAAAGGGAATCCTCTAGGATGAGGAGAGGGATGTGGAGAGAGTAAATGGGCAGGGTTTGGCTGAGCCAAAGGCTTGAGGAGTGTGTGAAATGAAGTAGAGGGGGGGGCCTTTTATAAGAGGAGAGGAGGGGCACTTTTGGAAAGTAAGAAATATTACTTTATTTGAAAATGCGTTTCGGTTTCAAAAGGTCCCACATTGATATAATTCGTGGATAAGGTGATAAGGATTCGAAATCCACTCATCCAATTGGTTTTTGACATGTGTAGTTCATATATTTTACATTATCTTTCCATTTTATTTAAATCGTCAAATAATGATGTCATCGCTACATCATTATTATGTCATAAATAATTTAATTTATTTAATGTCTAAAAATTATAAAAAAAATACTATGATGTAGGAAATCTTTTTAGTTTTCCAATGACTATTTATAATCAAAATTTGGACTTGTTTAACCTTATGTAAGAATTGTTTTTAGTAAAACAACTCATGTTTGGATCAATTTAATTTTAACATTAAATAAAAATATATTATTGTCATTTTCCAAATAAAGTGGCTCCATGGGGTCCCCAAGTTGGCCCATGGCTTTTCTTGGCAGGCCATGACTCACCCAATAGGTGTAGGACAAGTGTTATGGTGTTTTCACATTCTTATAATATCATTTTTACCTTAAATTACACTAATTACCTCTAATCGCGATTAAGAACTTAATAAGTTACTATTCACCAAAAAATTATTATAATCTCATTGAACCACATTTTACTTCTTAATGACAACCATGTATGTCGGATTTTTGAAATTCAAAACACAATGATGACAAAATTTCATTTAAACGGAAAAATCAGTTTTTATAAGTACCACTTAGTGGTTTCACTATTCATCAAAAATTGAAGTTTTTCAGAAAAATCCCAAAAATTCACCCTAAGCTATAATTGATATTCCAAATTCAAAAATGAAGTCTGTTTTACAAAATTCAAAACATATTAGTCACATTAATTAATTTAATAATTAATTCCCGCTGTCAGAGCAAATAGCGTGTTTTTATAAAACAATAAGTATCAAAAGATTGACAGTAGTTTAAGTCTGATTTCAAAGTGAAATTGATTCCAACGATCACTATTGGATTTAATGGTAAAAATATTTTCTAATTTAACTTTAAAAACAATTAAAAATATAATCTAATCATATAAATAAATTAGATTAAAAAGTGGTTTTGAATTAAAACACAACATTCTACACTATTCATTAAAAAATGAACTTTATCGGAAAAATACCAAAAAAAATTACACAAAGTAAAATTTGATATCCCGATTCTTAATAAGAGTTTTATTTGGTCCAAAAGAATGTATAAGAGTGATCAAAACTATATTTAATGACAGTTCTCCATTAAAAGGCGATAAGTGAACCTTTAGTGAAAACTAGGGCATATACACCTAAAATTTAATTCTTTCCGTATTTTAAGCCTTTAGCTTTTATTGGATAAATGTAAAAACATTAAAAAACATATATAATCATATTTTAGTTATTTCTATCCATTCCCTCCAATACAATGGCTACATGTTAACTACCATTTAAAATAATATTATTTTATTATTAGAGTGCAACGTAAGATTCCCAAGAAACCCGTTGTTGCGTGTTGGGTACGCCATTGAGCATAGCGTCCCCTTAAAATTCATATTAATATTTTATTCAAAAATATGGATAAATATGAAAATGTCATATTCTTTATTTACCTGGGGTGTTACATCCTTCTCCCCTTTTGGGAATTGCGTCCTCGCAATTTTAAAATTGAGTTTGGAAACATCCTTGAAAGTCCCACATCGGAACAAGAGTCGGTAAAACAATCACTTTAAAATAAAGAAATATAAGCACAGAGGTCACCCGAGTTAACCCATACTAGGATTCCAAGTATGAAAATATGGACATGGAGGAAAAAACAACGGGTCATGTTCTGATAGAGAGTGATAGAAAACATGTTTAGGAGAAAGTTAACCACGAGAAAATCACAAACTTGTGATGGGTTAAACGGTATTTGATTCCCCAATAGGAAAAGTTAATAGACAACATTTTTGTTTTAAGTTAAATTTTATTGAGGAATTTATTCATAAGGAAGCATAATCACTTATCATGTTGACTTTCAACTTTTACTAGATTCATTAGTCAAACTCATATTTTTTCCAAAAGACGAGTATTTAGGGAGACTTGTTCACATTAAGAGTACTATAATCAACTTTTAGAGAAGCGCCTAATCCACAAAAGATAACTATATACTTCCCATGTCTTTATACTTTAAGCAAAACCAAAACCAAAAAGGCTAGTACAAGATCAGATAATCCAGAAAAGGATAACCCTTTATAAAAAGAAAATCTATTCTTAATCTTCAAAATTTGTCCAACAAAACCCAAAGTTAAATGAGGACCATTAGATAAACAATTTGTCCATAAAATTCTTCAAAGTAAACCAATCTAAGATTGAAACCAAAATATTTGAAGGATTTAGTCACATAGTCTTCCAAGTTAAATCGTAACATTTATCTCCAAACAAAATCAGTTGCTCTTAAAGTCTCGCATTGAAAAGTAATTATCCTAATCAAATATCCTCCAGGATAGGTTAATAATTTTCATAAATAACCCAAAATCAACTTACTCTTAAAAAAAGAATCAGTCAAACTAACCAGGGACTTCACGTAGTCCAGTGGTAGGCGATAAATACCAGTCACACTTTGGTTGTGGGTTCGATTCCCGCGGCTTTGTCCGACGCGACGGGATGTCACACGGTCTGCATGTTGTCCTTTTTCCAAAACTATATAATTCTTAAAGCATTCCCAAAAATGAGATAAAATATTTATATTTTAACCTCAAGTTTATCTCATGCCTTTCATTTCCCAGCATATCATATAATAACCCATAATTACCTCAAAAGTAAGGATCATATAAACTCTAATGGTTACCTTTATAATTATTACATGAACTTCCACATCGACTGGCCATCTCGTACATGATGCATTAAAGATCATACCAAGGTTTAAGTGGTTGATCATGACTCCTTGATAGTTGGTTTAGAACAACCACGAGTTTCCTCATTGAATCCCCCATTTTATCTTGTATCTTAATCATAGAACCACCACAGTTTCCTTCAACCCTCTTGTCTCTTTGGTGCTTGCTAGATCCATCCATTCACTAAGAACAGAAATGTCAGTGTGAGTATATCAACAAAACCATCATGTACTAATGAGTAAGGTAAACACTAAGATACACTTACTAATTCACTTTATCTAAAACTAGGACTCTTTCTGAAATCCAAACCATTATGGTAATGCCACTTGTGCTTAAAGAATAACCTAACCTCTAAAGTTATCTAAACCGACCTTTGATACCATCTATAAGGCCACAGCCTTAAACCTTACCTAATCTTGAGTTATTACAAGATTACAAATTGAGGATCTTTTCAGGTTTAGAGTTTTAGAGAATTAGATCATGAAACTTGCATTACATTCCACATTTAATCAAAGTGGTTACATAAAAGACAATATTCATTCTTCCCATCAAAGGAAACCTATTTAAAATAAAACAAAGATTCTTTCTTGACACATCCTTGAAACTATCATCACATCATGTACCTTTACCTTGACCTGTGAAAAACATTTCAAAAAACTTGGGATGAGCATAAAAAGCTCAGTAAGGGTTATAAAAATATGGAAAGGAAACATGAGTTCATATATACATAAGAATGAAATCATACTTTACCCATAAAACATAGGAATATCAAATCATGAATAAATCATATAAAACATAAGACATAAAGGTATCTTGAGGCATTCATAACATTCTTATGTAGGGAGTAACCCTCTTGGTTACGTTTGGAATACCCATCACAGTATATTCCCTAAATCTCTTCGGAGAAACCTTAACGTTTCACTCCTTCGCGTTACCCAATGCATTGGAGAGCTATATCGGGCTCACCCGCCCTTAGTTTATCACGAAACCACCCGTTTTCATAACAATGCCCAAGAACCATAACATAAATGTATCACATAAAACATGCATAAAGGAAACATAACATTTCCACATTTCAATCACAATATAACATCTTAGTATATTTAAATAATGAATCCATTCAAAAAGAAACCACTTCCAAAACCATTTAAAACATTTAATAAAGAGATTTTTGAATCAAAGTGTACCATACCACCTTGAAGCTTTTAACATTTTAAACCATTAATATCCATATTAATAAATCCTTAAAACCATTTTTAAAACATGGATATGAACAAATCATTAAAACATTTAAAGCGATATTTTGGTTAAAGGGGTTTTACCAAAATTAGAGACACCTGAATACAATAATTGTGGAATAACATTTAGTCAGAACTTTATAATATCATGAGAATAAATGGATTCATGATATAATACTCCAAAGGACAGTATATACACCATATAAGAGTGAATTGGTGCATAACAACAATGAACCCTCAATAGAAATGTCAAATGTGATGAAATCCCTTATAAAGAAGGTATCCTTAAATTAAGGACAAATCAATCTCAAAAATATGTGGGACAAATATAAATACACCCAATATAAGTGGATATTAAGTGTAAAACAATAAAATGTCATTCACACATAATCAATGGATGACATATTCAATGACTACATGTTGAACCCAAAGAAATCGAAATTGGGTTAAAAAGTTCCCTTGACAGCCTAACGGCATCACATCAAAATGAGTTGATGAGAGATAAATAGTGTATCTCATCACTTGGACTTAAAATTTACATCAATAAGGATGTATGAGAACATATCCCAACATAAAAATATCTAAATTAAAAGACCCAATAAAAGAAGTCTTTTAAAAAAGAGGAGGGTGAAAGGTTCCCTTACCGACTTGGGTATCTTTCAAAACATACACCCCATGAAAGAAAGACAATAGGTCATTGATGTAAATACTAATAAACAAAATTATATTAAAAAAAGAGTATAATAATGGGCAGTACATACACCACTTAATGGAATTTGTGGCGAATGTAGCATAAATCTCACGGGAATAGAAGTGAGATGAAAAATCCCTTACGAAAACTCGGCAGCCTAACGACGCCACATAAAACTTCCGAATATGGATTGATGAGATCAAATAGAGTATCCCATCATATTAAAATAGAATTTACAGCAAGTGGAATATAAAATAAAACCCCCAACATTGCAAGGAGGAGTTTAAAAGAAGTGACATAAAGGAGAGTACTTAAAAAGAAAGAGAGAGGTTAGATCTCTTACGAAAGTTCGGCCGCCTAACGGCGCCACTCAAAACATCCAAAATAGATTGATGAGAGAGAATAGGGTCTCTCATCACATGAACATAAAAATTACAGTAGGTGTAATATAAAAGAACATCCCAATCCTAAGAAATATGAGCTTAAAAGAAATGACATAAAAGAGTGTACTTAAAAAGAAAGAGAGGTGTAGGATCCCTTACCTCGGGTCCGACTTGACTCGATCATTCTTTAATCTCTTGAATAGTAAAATTGAGTTAATTTATACTTCCTTAATAACCTTTTTCAAGTTCATTATTACTTTTATACCACTTATTACCATGTCATAAACATTTTGTAATCATTTAAGTTAATAATATTTGTTTTGCCGATATTTGGTTCTTAAGTCGAAAGTGGACTTCTTACAATTACATGTTGTTCGTGTGGCCAAATGTTTATTATATCCAGAATTGTATTCATTATTTAGATATCATATATGTCATATATATCCAGTACATTCATGCATTGATAACATTACATAATTATTTAGAGGTAAGAAATGAAATGCACCGTTCATGGAGACGGTAAGTCGTACGTACGCATGAACGCTACTTTCATTTCTATTTCGTATTTTATAGAATGGAATAATAATTATACAAAGGTATATTATAATTACAGTATAATATCATATATAATATCATATTTCCATCCTTTATACATCCCACATATGGTATTTTAACGAATCAAATCACTTTGAGGGGGCGGTAGTCCGCACTTCCTTAAATGAAGATATCGTGTATACCCATAATGGAAGCCATAAAGGTAAGACAAAAATGAAAAATACAGAAGCATAAGTAAAACATAAAAATATTATATATCATATATAAAAATAGTGACATCATAATGGCCACCTTTGAAGGTGTTAAATGAGTATTGAACAATCATCGTTTCGGGAGGCAGAATTTCGCCATCCACGGAAACCGTATGTTCTTTAACCATTTGATGTAGTTGTGTGAGAGTGTAGCTCGAATAAATCTTATAACAACATCCTAGTATATTGAAGATACTGGTGTTGTTACAAAAGAAGTAAATAAAAAGAGTTTAGGGGGTTGGAGAAGCAAAATAAAACAAATGAACATGAGAGAATGAATTACCTTTAAAAATGTAACTCCTTTTGATTTGAGCCTAAAGGCTTCCTTTGAAAGGATTCTGCCCAAATGGAATCCTCTAGGATGAGGAGAGGGATGTGAAGAGATTAAATGGGCAGGGTTTGGCCAAGCCAAAGGCTTGAGGAGTGTGTGAAATGAAGTAGAGGTGGGGGCATTTTATAAGAGGAGAGGAGGGACACTTTTGGAAAGTAAGAAATATTACTTTATTTGAAAATGTTTTTCGGTTTCAAAAGGTCCCACATTGATATAATTAGTGGATAAGGTGATAAGGGTTCGCAATCCACTCATCCAATTGGTTTTGGACATGTGTAGTTCATAGATTTTACATTATCTTTCCATTTTATTTAAATCGTCAAATAATGATGTCATCACTGCATCATTATTATGTCATATATAATTTAATTTATTTAATGTCTAAAAAATTATAAAAAAACTACTATGATGTAGGATATCTTTTTAGATTTCCAATTACTATTTATAATCAAAATTTGGACTTGTGTAACCCTACTTAAGAATTGTTTTAGTAAAACAACTCATGTTTGGGTCAATTTAATTATAACATTAAATAAAAATATATTATTGTCATTTTCCAACTAAAGTGGCTCCATGGGGTCCCCAAGTTGGCCCATGGCTTGTCTTGGTCGGCCATGACTCACCCAATAGGTGTAGGACAAGTGTCATGGTGTTTTCACATTCTTATAATATCATTTTTACCTTAAATTACACTAATTACCTCTAATCGCGATTAAGAACTTAATAAGTTACTATTCACCAAAAAATTATTATAATCTCATTGAACCAAATTTTACTTCTTAATGACAACCATGTATGTCGGATTTTTGAAATTCAAAACACAATGATGGCAAAATTTCATTTAAACGGAAAAATCAGTTTTTATAAGTACCACTTAGTGGTTTCACTATTCATCAAAAATTGAAGTTTTTCAGAAAAATCCCAAAAATTCACCCTAAGCTATATTTGATATTCCGAATTCAAAAATGAAGTCTGTTTTAAAAAATTCAAAACATATTAGTCACATAAATTAATTTAATAATTAATTCCCGCTGTCAGAGCAAATAGCGTGTTTTTATAAAACAATAAGTATCAAAAGATTGACATTAGTTTAAGTCTGATTTCAAAGTGAAATTGATTCCAACGACCACTATTGGATTTAATGGTAAAAATATTTTCTAATTTCACTTTAAAACCAATTAAAAATATAATCTAATCATATAAATAAATTAGATTAAAAAGTGGTTTTGAATTAAAACACAACATTCTACACTATTCATTAAAAAATTAAATTTATCAGAAAAATACCAAAAAAATTACACAAAGTAAAATTTGATATCCCGATTCTTAATAAGAGTTTTATTTGTTCCAAAAGAATGTATAAGAGTGATCAAAACTATATTTAATGACAGTTCTCCATTAAAAGGCGATAAGTGAACCTTTAGTGAAAACTAGGGCATATACACCTAAAATTTAATTCTTTCCGTATTTTAAGCCTTTAGCTTTTATTGGATAAATGTAAAAACATTAAAAAACATATATAATCATATTTTAGTTATTTCTATCCATTCCCTCCAATACAACGACTACATGTTAACTACCATTTAAAATAATATTATTTTATTATTAGACTACAACGTAAGATTCCCAAGAAACTCGTTGTTGCATGTTGGGTACGCCATCGAGCATAGCGTCCCATTTAAAGTCATATTAATATTTTATTCACAAATATGGATAAATATGAAAATGTCATATTCTTTATTTACCTGGGGTGTTACATGGTCACCCATTCAATTGAATGAGGTGAATCTGGGAGTACAAAACTATAGGGGTGCTCAGACATGGTCCTCCCATGTTGGGTATGCCTTTCTATAAGGTTGGATCACCAGATGATGCATTTATAGAGCCTCAAGTCATTTGACTAGAGAATCTATCACATATTCCTGGTTAGTATTTTATATCAAAAAATCATTGAAAAGATCATACACTGAATGCGCAACATAACTTTGACCCCAAGATGGATAATCACTCCTATAACGCTGCTTAGGCAGTGTGGGTGACTCATTTCATGGTCACATTCCATATCCCCCAAATTATACACTATACATGGGTTAAGAATATAATTTATTTGTAACATTAGATGCATTGTATGGGTAGAGTTGTCCCATTTATTTTTCTACGTACAGACGATTAGGCTAAAATGTATCATTGGGGGGACTGCTAAGGGCCAATGCATGTCTTTGTTGATGAGTGAGGAAACCTACCAAGGGTTTTTCTGGGTACTAAGACACCCATTGAGGTGGGACTTTCATTCAATGTCGGGTGTCATAAACCTATTAACTTAATTATTTAGAGGATAGGTGATGACCATATTTACCATAGTGGTAGTTAGAGGGGAAATTTCATCACCAATAGATGGGATGGACTAAAGTTCATGTTGATGTCACAAGATAAGGATGAAATAGAGGGGAATATACTAACCCAACATATGGTCATCATGTATGGACAAGACTCCTTCATGAACCTCTAAAGAATAGTAAGACCCTTATAATAGGTTTTCTAGAGACTTTGGTGGCATCCATATGACTCAAGGAACTATGTTATTGGGATAGTTGAGATCAAAAGCTTCTTGCACATCTGGTTGATGGTCTCGAAGTATTTTTGGCTACCTGGGTAGGTCAGTTTCTAATCACAGAGGTGGTGTAACATCACCCTGATAATATGGTGGAAACACCTTACATGGTCCATAGTAAGGGACTATAAGACAACAAAATTTAGTTCTTCAGGTGGACTGAAACCCCCTAATATATTTTAGTCGCTATGACCTCCCACATGCCCTCTATGAAGGGTCCCTCTCTTGGTTGGAACAAGCCCTGATTTTTTATGGAAGAGATAGTGGTGGAAGACCTGATGTAAACCTAATTTGTTGCTACCCTTCAAGAGTAGGGGGTGTACCAAGGGTTATGTAACTGCTACATGGTGGGATATATCCTAGAGCTAGATCCAACTTCATGATCATGTCCATGTTAGATTACGTGTTCACCATTTCATCATGTGTAAGAGTAGATATATCCATTCTCATGTCAATGTAGTGATCTACATCATTAAAGGTTGTCAAACCGGACCCTAACATCTCTCTATATTCTTCTGTAAAGGTTGATAGAAGAGAAACTAGAGGTGATAGGGATGATTTCACTGTGATGACCCTAATGGAGGATAGAAAATCCTCCACATAGAGGTATCTATGGTGGGATATAAGAATCTTGGGCACCTCTATTTTCGCATTCATAAGATTTAATTTCTGGGATTCTTCCCAGACTTTGGAAGTTGGGGTGAAGGTTCCCTTATTGCGTTTCATCTTGATTCTGAGTGACAATGGTTGTTGATGACAAGAATCTTCCCAATGTCCCACCTCTGAGTGAATGGAAATTCACCAAGAGAGGATGTCTATCCATCACTTGGGTTTTCAATATGTGGCTTGAGTCCTACGATGTGGTTATGAATCTCATGAAAGGTGTTCACCCTCTATTCTCGAGATAGCTATTTAGTGTAGGGAAAGTATTCAGAATGGATAGGAACTCCATGTATATTAGTGTTGGTTTGTGGAGGAACTTAGCATTGGTTAGAGGTGGGATGTGGAGGAAAATCCTATTGTTTGGTGGCAGCATGGGGAGTACTTCCATGTTGACTGATGGTATAATAGGGATGACCTCTGTTCTAGTAGATAGTTGTGTGGGGAGGAACTCCATGTTGATTTTATTTATCATGGGATGTCCCATAATGGATTTAGGTGGTTCCCACGATTGTGAGAGTCAACCCGACAAGCCTAATAAGCGGTTAGGGTATCAATCCTAGGTGAGAAAATATGGAATAAAATTGTTATATTTTAGGGATATGGTACGATACACTGGTGTTTGCAGTGGTCACTGGAGCTACAAATAAATCTACTTGCCTAGAAATTTCATAGGTCAACCCCTAGGGTCGGTTCTTAGTGTTATAGACCATGGAAAACAGAGTGGTTATAAAATAAACCAATTTATCATCCTATAAAACCTATCAATGTTGACACTGACATTTCCTGGTAGGATCCATCGTAGGAGACTCCTCAATTAGGGCTGCTATAAGGGAATCTTGAACATCCCCTACATAATCTATGTAGGGGAGTGATATTTCAGATGTCTATGGGGAGATGATCTCAAATTGGTTCATCATTGGAATGGGGTGGATTCCCCATGCGTGACCCTTAAGGGAAGTGGTGTCTTTGAGGCACCAATTCCTCGAGGACTTAGCATGTCGTATCCCTAGTGGGAATGACCCATTCCATCTTGTAATGACGAACTAGGGTGTCGATCACCCTCATATGGAAGATCTCAGAGGGTGAGATGTGGCATGGTTTACCACTGGATGATTGAGTAGTGGATTTCATTTTATGGGTGTAATCGTGTAGGAATTGTGCATTAATGTTCCCTTTCCCTGGAACATATTGGTTATATGTCATCCTTTTTATATAATGAAATTCTTCCATGCCATGAGTATTCATCTATCAGTATAGGTACGTCAAAGGAAATTCTTAATTCACCAACATTGTCCATTCTACCAAAAACAGAAGAGGGATCTACACTGATGATGTCGTAGGCCTAGGACTACCAATGTTAACTACCCTAATTCATAGATGATTTTCATGTTGGGCCTGCCATTTTCATTATGGGACTCAACACCAAATATCTATACTTGAAGACATGAAAATATAATTTTTCTCCAAACTCAACTAGTCCCCATGTTTTAGGAGAAGACATTCCCATTGGGTTCATCATTTATGTTTCCAATGATTTCATCAGGGCACATCGTCACCCCTCCACCAATCAGTGTCGCACGTCTTTTTTCATCCTCTAATTCCCACTTCCAAATGTGGGATTCTTTCATAACCTTAATTTGTGATGTATGATTCTTGATCAAAATGGAATGATGGGATGTCAGTTCATCCATCAACTAATTCCTCATTAAATCATGTTACCTAGTATGGGTGTCCTCTATATATGTAATTCATGTTATTGAATCTCGTTCTTGGAGACATCTCAAGGTGGATGCCCGTTAATTATGAAACATCATTATTGATAAGAAGAAACCTCTTATTAGAATAGGTAGTAGATTATGGCACGTTCTGCATGTATGGACCTTGGGTAGATTGGAAACCTATAAACTATTCCTATTTTGGAGGGAATATCTTTTGTGATGCGTCTTAGGGCTATAACCCAAGGAATCCTATGTCTACCATGAGGTAATTGACAAAAAAATGTGGGTAAGTCTTCTAAGGATTTTTACCATGGGAGCCCCATTTTTATTTCATGGTGTAGGGATTCTGGATTAGGTAATGATTTTAACATCTTATTGATATAGGAACAGGTTTAACGTCTTGTTGAGAAACATTAGGTCATGGGTTTAATGTACTATTGGGATAGATGGTCTAATATTCCCCCATGGGGGAATATTTAACATTATGATGACATAGTGTGTCCCCCCCATGGGTTCATATATCACACATGGATTAGGTTGAGTGTATCCCCCCAAGGGGTATAATTTCACAATTGGATTATGGAGTGTGTTACCAAGAGGGGGATAATTTCACAGATCGATTTTGTGGAGTGTATCCCCTAAGGGGGAAAATTTCACACCTGGATAATGGAGTTTGTCACATAAGGGAGATAATTTCATAAACAGATTTGACTGAGTGTGTACCCCCAAGAGTGATAATTTCACACTTAGATGATGGAGTGTGTCCCCCAAGGGGGATAATTTCACACTTTAATTTTGTGGAGTGTCTCCCCCAAGGGGGAAAATTTCACACTTGAATGATGTTGAGATTAAACCTTGGGAAGTTGTCCTATGTAACTAGTCTAAGAGAAAGGGATAAAAACCCTTGTAGTATGATGATACAATTGAAGTCCATGTGATTGGATTGGTCATTTTAGTTTAACATCATGCAGTAAGGATTCCCAGGTCTTGAAAAGAGAATATATGAGGTATGGTGTATGAAATATGAGTGAAACATTACAACTGTAGGAGGATCATGCCTTGAGGAGATGGTGTGGGTATTACACATTAAAGCTTCTCGATGTAGGGGGATCATACCTTGGGGAGATGGTGGAGAAGGTGTCATCCCATAATAATCGTATATGAGAAATTGTTTATTGTAAAACATAAGGTTATAGTTTTACTTCATGTGCCAAGGATGTGGTCAAATAATTTAACAACATACACCTAGGATATAGAGCTATGATGTTTTATGTCTTTAATATTTGATATATATGGGTATTACACCTAAAAGGGGACTATTTTATGGCTGGAGGAAAATTCATCTTAAGGAATCCACACTGATATAGGTTAATATTTTCTATCAAATATGCCACCTTTAGTGTTTTCTTTTCCACTGATCATGCGCCTTAGGGAGGGACAATGCGTTGGAAATGCTGTAGTGGAGCGTCAATCAGGAGGACCAACATTAGAGTACATATTATTAGGATGAATAAGAATAAAGGAACCTGTTATTATGAAATGCAGGTGGGATGAAGTCCAAGACCACACTTTGATAATATTCTTAAGACACAAGAGTTTGTGGTACTGATTAAATAGGTATGTGGAATGCAGATGAACTTGTTTTTAGGGTAAAAGTGGTCCTAGAAACTCAACATTTGTGAAAGATAATTGAATTAAAAGAGGAAATATTAATATTCATGTATGATGAGTCTCATGAAGTTTTTGAATTTGAGAAGGTTTGGAACTTAGAGAAGGCCAGTGGGATCGTGGTGGTTATGGGTTTTGCAAAGGGTTATGTTTTGCGTTACAGGTTGGCCTAACTTGGGGTAATGTATTGGTTCTCATGTGGATGGGTTCATGAAAGATAATATTTTCAAAAAACCCTAGATCTAAAATGATTATTATTCTTAAATGTATTCCCAATTTATATTTACCGGAATCTCTTACATGGTTTGAGGTTCTCAAAAACCCATGGGATGCAGATCATGATAGATGGATACCTGGGAGAATCCATTATCTCTCTTGCTAGAGAAGCTTTGGATTATCATAAAATCAAAGAAGTTATCAGAATCATAAAGGTCGGATCCCCATGAATATTAGAAATAGTAGGAGATTTATAGGCACAACATATGAAAGTTAGTTTATTTTGTAAAATATGTAGGCTCTTACAAGACCCGATGGGGATTAGTGAACTAAAGTTATTCCTTTTGAAAGTTTCCATAAAATATCCACTCATCCATGGACTTCTGTTAAATAGTGATATGAAAATCCAAGTTATTATGAATGATTTTTTCCATCCAAACAAAACATGGTTGGGGATTTAATGAGTTGTGGTAGTTATCAAAGGTGTGTACCCTTAGGAACCCTTTCTTTTAAGAGGAATTTTATCCCGTTTTATTTATTCAAATAAAATCAGACATACTTTCCTCATCCACTCCCATGAAACACATATTTCAGTGTCAAAAATAATGATGATATTTCATGAACAAAAAAATATTTTAATAAATATAAATTTTTATTCATTCCTTTACAAGGTGAGAATTTTTGTTAATTAGAATTTTTTGTAAGTCATGTGAAAGAGAATAATGAATTTTTAGTTTATTAAGAGTCATGTTAAGATGAATAGTAGTGATTCTAGAAGTTTTTTTAAAATTATATATCATGTCATGATATCTTGAATCATGTCATGAATGAAGCATAGAATGAAATATGGGAATTTTTAGATGTTTTGGGTATCCTATACAATTGTATAAGGCCTACTCAAAACCATTTATAAGATTCATTATTTACAAAAGAGTTATGGAATCATTATTAATTAAGTTGAAATTACAAAAATTATAATTTATCCCCATGTAAAATTTATTTATTTATAATTGCTAATATTTATTCCCTAAATTCTTATGTTTTTATCCTTTTTCTTTCTATGAAAAATTTCCTATCACACATTGGGGTTATGTCCAAGAATAAAAATTAATGTAGTGAAATAAAGCTATGATTTGTAGAATGTTGGAATTTATAAGATTAAAAGAGAAATTTATTTAGTGTTGTCAAAGATAAAAAAGAAATTTTTTTACATTATTGATTTTGAAGTGTTGGGTTACATGCTCAGATATAGACATTTCACTTAGAATATGACAAAAGGTATTTTAGTGGTTTTAGATATCCAGTGATTCTCACACCATAGAGGATATGATGAACAATAATAGGAAAAATTGTAAAACACAATTTAAGAGGTGTTTTAATGATTACATACTATAAAAAATGTATAGGGATATTATTTTAGTGCTTTAGTATATTCAACACTAGAACATGAGTACTCATCATGATTCACTCTTCCATACAATGAAAAGGGTAAGGATCATGTGAAATTATGAAAATCAAACAACATTTATCTAAGAGTTTTAAATATATGTTTTTATAACGAATGTGGATCTAGTGGTTTAATGAATATCATGTCATGATGAAGTAAATCATGTCATGAAATGTGAGTGTTTAATTGGTTTCAAACTAAAATTGAGGATGATGCAATGTGAATAAGGTATTATAGGTGATTTAATTTATTTTGGATTATTTATAAAGTTAGGAGACTTCATCAATTTTATATGATGTTAATGGTTGGTTTTAAGACCATTAAATGGGTTACAAGTGGAAAATCTATGACACACATTTTAGAAAAACAAATATCTTCTTTAAGGGATAATTGATAGGAGGATAAAAATAAAAAAGACACTAAAATTTGAAAATATGAAAGATATTGAGAAATTAAAATCTCTATTGAATATCAAAACCTAAAAAAGGATTTGAATCACAACAATAATACCCCTTATAGGTATAGTGGAAAACATGGTTAAAAAATATTGTAAGTGATATTTGTGTTGCATTATTTTATATTTCATATCTTAAAGTAGTGTTAAAATTTATAATAATAGGGAGTAAAACTAGTATTAGTTATGTTTTTTTCCAAAAACAATTATAACATCTATAGTGAGTAGTGTTTAAATCATGCACCTTGACACACCGTCAGTGTATTACCCTTGGAATAGTAATTAGTGGTGATCCAAGTAAAGAATAATTGTGTCTATGATTCTAATATTTAGATTAGGATGTTATTTTTGATTAAAAAATCACAAATTTGGGTTGTTCTTATAATCTTGAGAAACATATTTAGCCAATTAAAGAATAATTAAACAACATAATTCCCCACACCTCTTCGAGGGTATTGGAAGTTTATGTGTAATAAGTGGTATTATATCCACTATGTTATTTAAAGTGACCCATGATAAACATAACATAAATAAAACATCAATTTTTTGATTTAAATAATACATCTAAAAAATTGTTGGAAAACAAAAGGACCAAATGATTTAGTGTCTCTGGTATTAACTATATAAAAATATCATTTTATAAACCTTGTGACCAATGATCATTAATTTTGATCATATATAACCTTTTCTAGACATATCCCATGATATAATCTTCTTCATAACGTAGGGAATGGACACTTAAAGGGGTGATCTCAAGCACTTAGTACTGGAAATAAATCATAATTCACCAAATTATAAGAATAAAGGATAACATGATGAGAGGATAAATATATTACTAAAATTTCATAGGCCCATAAATCATAATCATAAAAATTGTAATAGGAACAAAAAATCATAAAAATATTGTTATTGAAGCATAATAGTAATGAAATTGCTCAAAATAAATCTCAATATTCATAAAACCTTTCAGCATGATATAAGAGTTTAAGATATTTTAAAAATAATAAAGAACATGAAAAAATGGAATACATTGAAAATTAACATGTTATTAGAAATGTATTGTAACATGATAAAAAATGTTGAAATGGGGTACAACCATAATCATAAGAAAACATTTATGAGAAAAATCTTTATTCACGTGCCTTTGTAAAGAAACTCATTATTCCCACACATGAAAATGTAAGGATACTAATTATTCCCACACCTATGTGAAAAATATCATTATGTTAATTCTAGGATAAATAAACATATATTAACATTAAAAAATGAAATATAGGTTGGTATAGGACCACATTGATCATCATCCTTACATGTGGGTTCCAATTAAAAGTAATCATCTTTATACAATAGACAACCTGTGGAAAAATAATGGGTTTGTAAAACTTTTCAATAAATTAACATAATGTGGACATGAGAGATCATGATATATCACATATCTCATTTTACCAAAGGATTAATATCAAAATAAAATATAGAGGGTGAGAAATAAAATAATTTGTGATATATATTCTTGGAGGAAAAATATAATTGAAAATAAAAATGTTTTTAGAAAGCCTCCTAAACATTATTATAAGTGTTGTAGAGAAAAACAAATTTAAAACCTCTTTTGAGAAAGGAAAGAGAATAATTTTCCAAAAAAATATAATGATTTCCAAAAATTATTTCTTTGAAAAGAGAACAAATAATTTAATCTAATAAATATAGAGTGTAAATAATTAATATAAATGACATTATTCTGATTTTTTGGTTGTTCTAAGGAAAAAACAATTGAGAAATGTTTAAATACATTCACTTCAGAAAATTGGAAAAGGATAATATGAGGAATATAAAAGGGAAAAATATTTTTAATTCATTATATAAAATAGTATTAATAGGAAAAACATAGACACACAAGGAAAAATATTCATTGGTAATAATGTTAGTTATTCATACCAATGCTTTATTTTATTTTAGAACTCATTTTTCCAATGAAGTGGTTATTAATTATAATGAGTAATTTCCACAGATAACTAGATGAAATAACACATAAAATATTTTAATTTTGGGATAAAAGAATCTCATAAAATTATATCCAACTAATAAATACTATGATTCATTAAAACATATATTTATTTGAGGAAACCCTTACCTTTAATTACCTCGTAGTTGATCACACTCTTTACACATGTATAAAAACATGAAAATATTAATTTTTTTGCCATATTTTTTTAATCTAATTTTATGATGTTGTTATGATGACTTTTGATTAAATTTTTTATAATTTTTTCCTTTTAAATTATTTAGATTTTATGTGATTATATGTTTCTCTTCAATCTTTCAGCATCGACCCTATTTCTAATACCACCGTTTGAGATCAAGGAAACTAAACGTTGATTTAAATCGAAATTTTATAAGATAATTTCTTTTTTAATATATTAATATAAATAAAAGTTATTTTATTATAACTTGTTTATTTTTTGTTATGTAATAAAAAACCATTAAAACACACCAAGAGATATAGTCTCACAATTTATACCCTTACAAATTTTTATGTGGAGGGTTTCCATCATTATTGAAACAAATAATTTCTAAACAAATAAATAAAGATTGAAGTCAAGTAGTGGCTCTGTATTGGTTTCTCTTTTACACTCATATCCTCACACTCATAATGAAAAATGTAAAAGCGTAATAAATTAAAAAGGGAAACTATATTATAAATCCAATAGAGGATGTGAATGATAGTATTTTAAGTAATTAATTTTTAGTTTTCATCAATATTACTTCTTAGTAAATTTATTTTTCTAATATTACATTTGTAAATAATATTTCCGGATTCCCATGAAGAGAAATGGACACTGAGTACCATTATAAATGAGGGTATGAGGGATATTCCGACCACTAGATTAGGAAATCCAAGACACCCTGGCTATGCTAGAGTGTATAACGAGGGTTTCATAATAATTTTTTTCACCACAACCCTTGTGATATATCCATGGGGGAAGAATTTAGAGAATAAATATATTCATTGAAGGATTAAAAGTGATAATGGAATGTGTCTATATAGGATAAGATTAAATCATACTTATCTACTATGATTTCAAAAGCGATGAGTCAAATATCTCTAAAAAATAGCTTATCCTGTAAATCTAGAATAGTTATCATAGCAAACATAGCTTCCATACACAGATCTTCCACCTCCTCATCCAGACCAAACAATGTACTATTAGTTTCTTTATATTGATCCCAATTTATGAAACGTAGAATATGGAATTTTATATATTCTTGGAGAATATGTACATCATCATCTTATGCAGTTAGGGAAGGTAATATTAGCACTTCACATTATTATTGATCAAACTACTCAAGTGCCTCTACAAAATGAGGAGGTGTCTATTGTTGGACATAGTTTTGGCTATTTTTTAATTGGTCTAGAAAATCATTTATATTAGTTGATATATGAGGTATGAGTTGGATTTTATTTTTATTTATTGTTAAATTCAAAACTACTTATTACATTTTATTTACTTACTATATAAAAGATTATTTGATTTCGAAGGAATCAATTCAAAGGAAAGAAAAATGTAATATTCCACTACCTTCAAATGTTACTTAAGAAGATGATTGCATTACAATGTTATCACATTTTTTCCTTTTTTGATAATTATTTTACCTTTTGATGAGTAATGATAAATGTGTAAGATAATATGCAATTCATGTTTTTCAAATTAAAATTAAGAATTTTTAAAGGGTGATATGCTCACTATACCCTAGTGAAACTTGTTTTCAATTTATGTAAATTTCAATTATTAATTAATTTTTATCAATTAGACATATTTTATATTATCATAATTTATTTCATTTATAATGATCTATCTCAATAGTCCTTCCACCCAATATAATTTCACTTATTTTTAAGGATTTATTGATCCAAAATAAATTTCAAAAGAAGTGTGATATTAGAAACATGAAAACAAAAATGAATATATATATGAAAGGTTAGAAAAATGGACAACCCATGTTGGTTGTTTCTATTACTTTCCCAGTAACAATAAATATATTATTATGAACTAATATTCATTATAATATAATTATTTCATAAAATTATTTTTATTAGAAATTGGATTATATGTAATTTTTTCTAAAGAATATAAAGAATAATGGTTATGATATTTATTTAGTGGTTTTCAAAGAAAATTTAGGAATTTTTTGAAGAAGTAAGTTTTATTATATGGTTTTTTATTTAATCTTAATTTTTCTAAATTTTCACTAATATTGGTTAATAATATTTAAAATTATAATAGTTCATGGAATCAGTTCAACAATGAATTCAATGAAACAATAGTTCCAGAAAAATTGAATATATGGATTTTGAGGTAGTTAAATTTTATAATAGTGAATAAATGAATTTTTTAATTATTTGAAGTTTATATTTTTCAAATATAGTTTCATAAACACATTTTAATAAAAAAAACTATAATGATGGATGGGGAAATTATATTTTATGATTCATTTATGACAAAATAATGACTAGAACAACAATATATTTTTAATGGGTTATTTTCATTACAATACATGTAATTGAAACAAATACTTTATTTTTAGGTTTTTGAAGGAGTTTATTCTTATATATTCAGTGAGTTAAGAAACAAAAAAAATATTTTCAAAATAGTTTTTATGTGTAACTAATATTTATATTTATATTAATTTAATTTTATATTTTAAAAAATTAATGTAAAAGTTCTCAATGTGTTTTTTAGTTTTGTGGTATATCGTCTATATTTTTCTTTTATTTTACTTATATATTATATCTTCTATATTTCAGTTTTGGGACTATTTAATTTAAAAAAAATAAAAATAATCATTTGGCAACAATGGTTTTTTAAACAATTAACTTTGAAAGAACCATTGAAGGCTTTTGACCTCATTTTTTGCAAAATAAAGACATATGAAACATGATAGTGAGACTTTTTTCATTGATTTTTTATAAATATGATGTCAAAGCCCCTATGAATGTCACTATGATTTAAACAAAGGTTTTATAAAAATAAACCTTAAATGAACTATATAATTACTATATATAAGGGTTATCAATGTCGGTTTATGAAAACTAGTGTGGAAATTACCACATTCAACATTGATTGTATTAACTTCTGTTATAAACCGACATTAAGAGCTTGAAAAAAATTAACATTGATGTTTCTTTGTACAATAATGTATTATCATGTTATGATTCCCTTATTCTCATGTTATGCTTATGTGATCATTGATATCTCCCTTGTTTACACCTACTGCTAATTTGAGATCATCCTTTCTTATTTTTTGTTTCTACTGGTTATGAAAAAAGGTGATATGTATAATATGACTAAGAATGATGTTAGTTATTATGAAATTATTGTGAGATGATTTAGTCCACTTTTAAATATGTCTTGTATGTGTCCATTTTTAAAATGGAAAAAGAACTAAATGACTATGGTGTGTATTTTTATGTTATATAATGAATATTCATCTATTAAGATGTGATATATATGTATAATAATTTTCGATTTTTATAGTTTATATCGGTGTGTGTTTTAGTTATCCTTTAAAAATTTGGATGCTAAAACATTTGTAAGATCCATAAGGATAAGTCCATGTATAATTAAATATCCAAGAATATGGCTGAATGAAATATAGAGTGTTTTCTATGAAATTATCTACTTTTATGGATACTATAATATTAAGTGTCTCTAGAAATGTTTTACACAGTGATAATAACTCTGAAAAGGGAACAGTTGTATTTGAATCGATCATCACCTCATGCATGAAAATAGGCCTTGTAGCACACCTGGTTTGATATTCCTAAGGGAAATATTTTGGAAATTCACAAACACTTTATAAATAATAATGACAGATTTTAATATATTATAACCACATATATAATAGGTTAAACATAATGTGTCATAGGATAAAAAGAAGGTGTCATGATACAAACACTCTATATATTATTATGTGGATTACCACTATGATTGTTGTTTCTTAGACTATAATTTTATGTTTCAATCAATGTATTGAATCAGGAGGAAACATGATAGCATTGAAAATGATGAAAAATTCAGTGATGATGATAAACAATATTGGATGATGGATAGATAGAAGGATATTATGATTACACCAAGTAAATTACCATGATATATGATTAAAAACATGCATCATAACAGCCTCTCAAAGTCCCCAAATAAGATAATGATTGAGTTTGTTTATAGATACAATAGTGGAGATTGTAGAGGAATGGAGATTCAGTTTCCCATATGTCAAAAATGTGTGAAATATAACTCAATGGAATTTATCAATGGAATGAAAATATATTTTCTTTTTAGAGAAAAAGGGAATATAATAAGTAAATGTTGAGGAAGGATGAAATAAATAATACGATTAAAAATAATAGTTAATGGTTTGATAATGAAGTGGAATGATTATAATTTTTGATATATTAGAAATCAGGAAATATTTTATCTGAATCATGAAATATATAAGTATTTTTATGTATAAATGTTTCATTAAGGGTTTTCACAAATATATTAAAGTGTAATGATGAACTAGAAATTTTATTTCATGAAAATGTGATGTTGTATGGTAAACACATGTTTTATGGAAGGATAACCCTTAATATGTTCCTAATGTTGATAAAATGGTGTTTAGTTGTTATGAAGAGATAAATGATATGGATAATGTAAATTAGATCATATTGATGAGCTTTGAACAGATTAGTAATCTAATGAAAAAATGGTTTATCTTATCATTAATATAGATCAAAAGGTTTTTAGATTTATGAAATATTATCAATAATATGTGGTTTTATTTAATAAATGAGGGTGAATATATGTTTTCATTGATTTTTATGGTAAATTTGGTTATTTCCATTTTTATACAGAATATATAACCAAGGTATTCACATATTTGGTATATAGGATTAACTTTAATATATTTAGGTGATTAATTATAAATTGATTTAAGAAATTTAGTGTCTTTATTTATAAATGTATCTATCTTGGACATGTATTAAGGACAACTATTTATGGAATTCTCCAAGTTGATCTTTGAATGAGATTTTATAGATTAATGTATTAATTTATCCTATGGAGATTTATCAATATTGGATAACTTACGATAACCATTTTGGTTTTGATGATAAAAAGATATAGAAGTAATGAATTATCGTTTATATATATATATTGGGATCTATTAGAGCATCAGGAAAGTAAAATCAATCTCTATTTCATGGAGTATGATATTAAGTGAAAATTGATAGTATAACAACTAAAGGATAAGAATGTGCCAATGAAATAAAAATAAATTGAGTAGGTATATTTTATCATGTTCTATATAATGATATTAAAATATACCACAAATTTATGAAAATGATAATGAAACCAAAATTTTGGACTATTACTTTATTTCCTCGTGAATCTATGTTATTTTAAATCATCAAACATTTATGGGTTTTTTGGTGGGTAGCTTTCTAATGACCACATTATCTATCAGTCTCAACTAATAGTTATATGTAATTATTATTTCCCATGTCCATATTTTCACATCCTAATAATTTTATCCTATTTTAAAACAAAATTTTCGTTAATTAATATTAACATCATATTTACCTATCTCCAATTTCAAGAGTATGTTTTATTAACACTTTTTATATTGTGGTTTTTTCACAAAGGGATTTTCATATATTAAACCCAATATTCGCCAAAAATAGTTCAAATTGATAGGACATAATTTTTTTTGGGGGGGGGGGGATGTAGCACCCTGTGATTTTATGAAGATTTCTATTGAAATAATTTAAATTTCCTCGATATATTGAGTTACACAAAAAAATGATTTTAAACGAACTGTGATATATAAATAAAATATTTTTATTTATTGTGATAGACATAACCCAACCTCTAAATTGGCTATTCTGAATAAGAATATATAAATTATGAAAAATAATTTTTGACACATGAATAAAATAAATATATTTTAAATAAAGAGGTAAAAAATGGAAATAATAAACATTTGAAAGTAAAAGAATTTTTTTTTCTGAAGAAATATTTTTATGTATACATTGTGTATTTTTATTTAATAAATTAAAGTAATAAATATTGGGGAATTATTTAAATTTTATTTATATATTATATATTAAAAAAAATAATCAATAATAAAATATTTTTTCTTTGCACAATATAATAATAAATACATTTTTATGCAAAAATGAATTTTTTAAAAAAGTTGATTAGTCACATTTCAGACACATATTATAAAATTATTTATAACCAGTTTCATAAAAAATTAAAATATAAACCGAATTATTTAAAACATCATGTAAATATTATCTTACAATGAATTTTTGAGAATTTTTATAAAAGATTAATGTTTTGGTTAGTAGTGAAAATACATATTATTAATGAAAACTTGTTTCTCATATAAAGAATTTTAAAAATAATGTTGTGTTTTAAAATTATAAAGTAAAATTAATTATATTTTATTATTATTATCCCAATTTATATCATTTAAATAAATTTGATATGGAATTTCCAAATATAATCTTTTTATACATACGTCAACTTTTCATTGGAAAACCACTTTTCTATCGAGTCCATGGGTTTAATTTTAAATTTAATTCTACCATTTATGTGAATTGAATTTGGTAAATTTGATTCAAAATTAAAAATAAAAATAATTATTATTATTTAATATGTTTAAAATAATTTATGTTTATAATAAATACTAAAAACAGTAGAAATTAATTATTGTGGTTAAGGTTAAAATAGGGTTTTGCGTATTACATGTGCCTGTGTTAAAAATAATTTTCCAGACATATGGTAATTTTATTTGATAATATTGAATTAATATTTATAATAATTGGTTCAAAATTATCTAATAAGAATTATATTTCTTCATAATTAATGGATAAATTTCCTAGGAAAATACATATATTAAAAAACTAGTCACTCTGGTTAAACTAAAATGGAAAAAATAAAAAATATAGAAGTTAAGGAAAAAATGTTTAAAAAATGTTTTTTTGTGTTCTATTATTTTATTTTATATATATTCCATTAACATAATTATTTATCAGTTTTTAAGGAACATGGGTTGAGATTGACATCCCATTATTGAATAGTTTTGGTTGTTCAAAAAATTCCACTCATGATTTATAAAATGATTCTTCCTCCCCTCACCTCTTTACACCTCATAAGAAATTTTTCGTGACCAAAACATGAAAAAACATATCAAAAACATCCTTATCCATGTTATTTGGATTGTGGTCTTCCGAAAACACAAACCCTAAAGTCCTTAACACGAGATCCAATAAATGTATTTCTAAGCGAAGGTAATTGTCTTCACTAGGAACATTCTTTTACTTCTTCTAATACAACCATAATTCATTTTTTAAAAATTAAGATAAAATAAAAAACTATATACCATATACTAATAATATATTATGTTTATTTAATAACCTATATCCATCTCAACTTCTATAAATTAGGAAATGAAATCATCGGTCGTGTTTTTGACATACTATCGCCTCACGAAAAAATGTAATTCATTATCCATATCTATATCTCAAGGAATAAAATGATATATGTAACAATAATAAAATTATTTTTTAAATATTTATACTAAAGTAATTATAATATCACACCGACCATTTTACCTTCCAATCTATTGGAAAATGATAACATTTCTCATGCATACATGTGGGCTACCACTTCCAAAATGAAATGGTATTAACTTTTCATTTTAGTTTGAATGGATGGTAATAAAGATATATTTCATGAATATATATGATATATATGATATTAAAAATATTTTATAAAATAGGAATATTATCTTACATTATTTCATTCCATCCATTGATAAAATGGAAACAATGTTCACACATATGTACTACCTATAGTCTACATGAAAAATGTAATTAATTTTATATCTCTATAATTTATTGATTAATATAAATACATATATAATGAATTTATATCAAATCTATATCATGGTAAACTTTTTGGTTAAAGGGAACTATGATCAAAGTAATATGAATGGAAACACCTAACCAAAACCGTCATGGAAAACACAGTTGTTATTACCTGAATCAGGATTTAAATATGGAATTGTTAATACACAAGTGATAAATGGTTATAATTAATTGATATAGAGTATGAAATGTATAGTTATTATTCTGAAATAGGTTTATAAAAATTATTTATTTACTATAATGTATTTTAAAATGCGTACTAAGGGATTCGATACACGAGGCAACATATTTCTAGTCACTCATTTTTCTAGGAGACAAATGTGATATTCACCATTACTATTTGTTTTGGTATATATAATTTCACATGAAAGTCTTATGTTATGAATAATAATATTTTAATGATATTTAACATTTATTTTTATTTTATTATTTAATGGGTCTTATGAATCAAAAGTTCCCAAAGTGGAAAGAGATTTTTGTTTTAAATTTATTACTTTATGAAACATGCCATATAAATAACTTGTTTCTTTTGTGTGGTTTAAATATTGACCATGAATTCATTTTATTATTCTTATAATAAAATTGTTTCATATAAATAATCATATAAGTATCATTCTTGAATGGGTCTTAATATTTAAAAGTTAAGAAAGTGGTAAAGGTCTTATGTAATAATCCCATTGTTTATCATGATTTTTTTATGATTATGTTTCTGATGATGAAATATAATGATCTACATATCAAGAAACTTATGAAATTTCTTTTCCTTTATAATTTTTTTCAGAATACATGTTTTCTATTCATTTTATTCTTTATACGAACTAAAGAAACTAAAATATGTTTTTTAAGGAAAAGCATTTATTTTTCTCTTTGGTTGAAATTACTTTATCATCAATGTATATGTTTTTTAAAAACATTATAAATTATTTTTTAAATATTCTAAAATGATTTTTAAATAACTTTATAAGCCATTTTTGATCTTTTATAAAAACCTTTACAAGGAATCATATTGATGTATTCTAAATGAGGTATTTTTGACAATTTATTGAAAATGTGGATTGAATCATTATTTTAACATACAAAAAATGAATGAAATTTTCCACCATTATGGAAACAAAATTATTTAAATATTCATTTACATGATTTCATTGTTCATTTTAAGGAAAATAATTTGCTTCATATTTAGAAAATATATTAATTTTAATGATGTTATTTGTAAATAAAATGAATATTTTACAGAAAGAATGTTTTAATGATATTGTTATGGAATTTTTATTCATCAATGGAAACAATATTTGGTGTTGGTTATTTTATAAAATGGAATGATACAAAGGTACCCTCATTTTTCTTTCTCTATATAGTTTATGTTTATGATTATGATGAAAATATGTTTATGAAATCTGTGTCCAAGCCATCAGTTATACTATGATGAAATGTTTTTTAAAAAGTATTTCATTTTTAATTGTTATGATATGATAAATTTTTATGATAATTTGGAACAAAAATGAATGGATTATTTTATTGGTGGAACATATACCTCCCTACAATTAATTGGGTAGATTTTAATAAAAAATTAGCTCAAAGGTTACATAAAGGGTTATACAAATAAAAAAAGTGGTTAGAATAGGAGGTTATCTAAACCCTAGAAAAGAGGGTACACAAGAGTATATCCTAAGACCAAAAATAGTGAAAATGGGAGGCTATTAAAATCTTAAAAAGTGGGTAGATGATAATTCTATCTAATCCTAAAGTAGGCACATATGTGTTTATCTCATTCCTAACATGTTATGAATGTCTCAGTGGGTAGCCATGATATAATATTTCTATGCACATGTGTTTGTAAAAAATCTACATCTTATGAGAAAAATTATAATTTCAGGGATCATATTATTTGATTCCATTATGATTAATAACTTTTTAATTGACCAATATTTATTCTATTTCTTAGGTTTACAAACCATTATTGGAAGAATATTGTATTAAAATGTTATTCTCATGTTATCATACCATTATGATCTTGTTATGCTTATGTGATCACTGATATCTCCCATGTTTACCCTTAATGAGAATTTGAGATCACACATTTTTGGTTTCCTTTCCTCAGGTTATGAAGAATGGAATTATATATGATTTGTGTAATAAGGATTTGAGAAATGAATAACTTAGTGGTAGGAGATGCAGTTAACTTATGAACAAGTTGTTTATGTGACCATGTTTCAAATGGAACTAGACCAAAATTATTATAGTGTGGATTTTTATTTTATGTATTTAATATTATCCTATTCATATTTGATATCAATGTATGAATATTTTGGGTCAAAATATACATGATCTATAAGTAACAGGTGGATCTAGAATTATATAGCCTTACAATGAATTGGGTAATGTTTTTTATCTCATGAGATATAACGTATGGTGCATGTGAGGTTATCCTAAGAAAAATATGTTATGATCTATTAATGGTTATACATAAAATATTTTTGGGATTTCATGTTTTATGTTTGATCCAAATTCATATTTTTATTGAATTTTATAATATTATATCATTATTTAGTATTTATGTTTATGATTCTCACCACTTTTATGTCACCTTGATATTCCTCTTAACCAACATGTATTACTTTCATCGTGTTATAATTTGATTATTAATTTACTTGAATTTATATCTCACATCTTTCTTACGTATGTCCAAAGGTTATTTCATGTTTTATGGGAAGATCGATAGAATAAATTGACATGTTTTTTAGTTTTCAATTAATGTTGTTACACCCATGTTTCATGTTATTTTTATATGTATATAATTAACCAATTAATCTTGTACTCATGTTCTTATGGTATTGTTTTATGTTTATATTTTTATAATTAATTAGTAATTAAGGTGTATTAAAATTTTGGGTTGTTAATATTTTAATTTTATGGAATAAAGATCGCACATTTTTCCTGGGGCTACATGTTATCTTGAAAGGGAGTTAATTTCTTTTTCTCAGGGTAAATATATTAAAGATCTTCTTTTTGAGACCCCAATTCCATACATGTTTTACATATATATGTTGGTCCCTAAAATGGTTTTAATCTAAAATCATTCTATAAATAACATAATTTTGAATATTTCATATTTTTTATGAAACCATTATTCTTAGAATGTGTTGATAATTTTCTTCATGTTTGGTTCTTAGTTCATAAATAATTGGATCATTAATATTCAAATATTTTTTGACATATATTTTTTCCATTTATGTTGATAATCATTTTAATATAATTTCTATGTAATTTTAATGATTATAGGATTATAGATTTAATATTTGTATGTTCCATGATTTTTTTAAATATAATTTTTTGAAAAAATTGCTTTAATCTGGTGATGTTATTAATTTATTGTGGATATATTGAAAATTATTTTTCTTAGTTTTCAATGTCTTTCAATTTACATATCTATTTTGATTTCCATTAGTCTTTTGATCTTCATAAGTCTTTCATTTCCATTTTACATACACAATCATATAACTTTTCCTTGTTTCACCATATTATTTCTAATAATTATATAAAACTTAGGTTTTGCCATTGTGTATCTTATGGAATTATTGTATGATATTCTTGATCACATAACTTTTCCAAACATATGAATTTATCTTATTATAATACTATAAATTCATATGATTTGTGATTTAAAAGAGATAAATAATGTAACGGTCATACATAATCTGATTTAATGTAAAAGATGGTTATTAAGTTATGGTTTTGAACATTGTGGCACAATTTTCCAAGCATCATCAGAAAATAATAAGGTATAAAGAATATGATTAATTATTCCAAATCCCTAACTTCTAAAGTTAAAATTCAAAAAAATGAAATTTCGTACCAAAATAATGTATAAGTTACTAATACGATCCAAATTATTGGCGAGGAAGGAACACGATAAATTAAGTACCCCTTTTTGGTTCCAAAATTGATGGGGGAACTTATTGTAGAGTAAATACAATGAAGATGATAAATAGTAATTTTTGTCCATGTGTAGACTATTCATTTGATATATGAAGATAAATGTGAGATATGATGATAGGGATTGCAATGTAACTATATTTTGAAAGTGGAGATGTCCAACACTTTGGAGGGAGATATTTCTCTCATAGAAACTTTGACAAGTGCATGAGGTATAAATCAAGATATCATAACAACAGAGAGAGAATTATTCTAAAAAATATATATACCCAATAAAAAATATTCACCTATTCATTTTTTTTAGTTTCATGTAATGAATTCATGAATAAAATATTTTGTTGTAATAAATATAATTGATGGATAAACTTCTAAAAGATAAATAATTTTGTTAGTTTTTAATATTTTTTAAATCTTTCTTAAAATTTACCTTCCTATTTTTTTTATTTTTCATGATGAAATAAAATAATTTATTGAAAAAATTTAATCATTCCATGGATTAGTTAAATTATTGTTTAATGAAATGATAAATTCATCCAGTTCAGCACTAAGATCATTTATTAGAGAAATAAATAAAGCCTTTAAATATTTTTACACGGTTTTTAATTTTATAAAATGAAAGGAAAATCATCTTGAAATAATAATTTTAAATTTCCTCAACATCTATCACCTATTTTTATGTTGGACATGTTTCTTAAAAATAACCTTTAAATTAACATATTAAATAATTTTATATCACTATAATTTCATCACATCTTACACATCACACTATGAAAAATTTCTTATTAAATTTCATGCATTTTTTCTTATTATTTACACACACCTTCTTTATGGGCTCATAAATTCAAACTTCGGTTTTAATTTTATATTAGTGAAAAAAATATAATTTTGATGGAAGCATATAAAATTGATGTGTTGTGGATAAGGAAGGTAAGTACAACCATGAAAATATTAAAAAGTCAAAAAAACTAATTAAAATATTTTCAAAAGAATGTTTTTTAAAAATCTAAAATATTTTATGCAATGATTTAATATTTTTTTTCATGTAGTCATGAGTAAAAACTAAGAAATTATATCCCATTTTCCTTGAAATTTAATGACACATTAGCACTCAAAGTAAAATGATATCAAAAAAATATAGTGATGAAACAGAAAGAGAAAGGGAGAGTCTATATAGAGAATGAACAAAATATACCACATGAAATTATTCAAAAAAATCCTAAAAGGACAAGGTTGAGGGATTTTAACATTTTTATGTACTAAAAAATCCACGATTAATGAGGATAACACTTAGAGCCTGAAACTATATACTTAAAAAGTGTTATTCATCATTTCTACCAACTTTTATTGGATTTCCTATAGTGGAACTATTAGCCTTTATTATGGATTTATAAAATATAGTGAAATAATTACCAATTGAAGCACTTTATAAATATGTGATTAAAAAAATATTATTATATTTTTGTTTAAAGGGAATACATAGAACTAATTAATATCTCATAACAACAAAGTATTTGATAATTAGGAACAAAACTATTAATCATTTTGTAAAAAATTATACTCGATGTGTCTTGAGGGATAACATAGGAACAAAATAAACATCCTTTTCCATGATGAATGAGAGGCATTCTATAATAATTGAGACAAATTTAGGGGCCTTTTCTAGAAGTTTCCCAAATATTAATTCAATATAATATCCTCATGGAAGTATTTTTTAAATTGATGTAACCTTCAAGGTATAAATTGGATGACTAGTATATGTGAGGTAATTTTGGAGACAAAATAGATTAAAAAATTAGGTAAATATATAATTTTTTTTCTTTAATTTCCTAAATCAATATTCGATGAGAAGAAGTACTAATTGGGGAGATAAAATCTCTAGTTCAGGTTTGGAAAAATAGTATCAACTAAACAAAATAAAGGATAAAAATAAGTCCATAATAAATCCAAATTTCAAATAATGTGTAAGACAAACTGTATTTCAAAAACTAATCAATTAGAGATAAATTTCATCAGAAAGTTGTGTTCTATCACACTAGAATCTACTATCCAGAAACCAGAAATTTAGAATAAATTTTAAAATATAATAATTTTACCCTATATGGTCCTAGGACAGATTCTACGAAAGACCTAATTTCAATAAACTAAAATTAAGTATATGAGAATAGCCCTATCCTATCATAGAGAGATCATGGATTGTTTATATAAAATGTTTCCCTAGAATTACCATTAAAACAAAAACCTCAAAATAAAAACCAATATAAGGATGAGAACTATAATTCACAAGTAGTTGTAAGGGGTATTTTAAAACAGTTGATCGGGATTTTTGACTCATAAAAAATGAATTTGACTCACAAAAAGTTCAACATGATTCAGATAAAGCAGAAATATATGCTAAGATGCATTATATTAAGTCGAATATGGGGTGTTTGGATATGGACACAAACAAAATAATTAAAGTGTAACCTTCCAACACATCAAAGATGAACCCTAGGGAGAATTAGATGCCTTTCTCCATTAGGAGTTGTTAAAAAACCCATCATAAAGATAAAGATTATAATTGGGAAATTGAAAATGAAATTTAGAATGAGTCCATAAACCAAAACATAGATAACATTGAGTCTATAATTTTAGATGGGCTTAATAAAACTAAATTAAACCATGTCAGACCATTATAAGAAAGTAGAGAAATGTTTTGAAGGTTATAAAAAATTTCAGTAATTAAATGTCTAAAGAATAACATGGTTATATAGTGATTGTTTTGATAAATTTACCCCCAGCTATCCATTTACTTCAAAGAGTGAAAAAATAATAATTAAAAAACCTAAACTACTCAAATTAAATGAGTTGTTTAAGAAGATACAAATTAATACTACATTTTTTTAATATTTTGGTTATATGTCATAATATTTTATGTCATTAAAAATTATTATTTCAAATAAGAAAATTGTATATTTATTTTCCACGTAAAACATAGAAAATGAAAATAGTGATGTTGTTCAGAATAGAATACAACATAAGCTCAACGATCATGGTAGTTTTGCCATCCCACACCCTCTAAAAAATGATTACTATTTTAAATTATTTTGTGAATAAGGTTCTAACTTCAGATTAATCATTTAATACATATTTTATAGTTGAGACTATAATATATTAATCACACAATAGTGTCTTTTAGAGTTGACCGAATGATGTATTGGTCAAACCATTGGGAGATTAGATGACTTAATAGTAAGAGTTGGGTTATTTTTTTCATGCTAAATTCATTATTTGGGATACTGAGTGAGAAAGGGAATTCCATATCATCCTTTATAGGACATCCCTTTACATAGGAAGAGTAGATGATAATGTTTATAATTAGAAGTTCATATTCAATTTATCTTCTCAAATGGTATAATTTAATGCAATTAAAAATTCCAAGGAAACAACGCATGGAAAGAAACAATAAAGGGGAAAACGTTTTTAATTTTAATAATCTTTTTATGGAGAATAATGATACTTATTAAAAAAAATATTTAAGTGATTAATAAAATACCCACACAAGGTAAAACATGTATGGGAATCAATTTATTTAAGGAAAACATATTTATGAAACTTTTGAGGGTGATTTTTTGGAATATCATGATAAATATTTTTGTAAAAAAAATATAAAAACTATCTCAGGAATCATTAATTGATGAGATTTCCAATGTCAACCATGGTGAATAAGTGGATTTATTTATCTCCCTTTCATTATTTAAAAAGAAAGTAGAACACCTTTGGCCACTTAAACACTAGTGTATACCTTGCATAAAATAATCACTTAAAATAAGAGGTTGAACCACTTACCACTAACATGAAATATTCATTTCTAAATGATAGATATTAATTTCCATTTATTATATCAATCTAGTTAGGTAAAATCAAAATAAATGGTTTTTGTACGTTTTTAAAAGGTTTGAATCAACTATTAGGCGGTTCATAGCGAGAATCAATGCGATTAACCCTTATTTCGGCATACATAGGATCCCAATTGAGCTTGATCATAAGGAAAGTCTTAAGGGTCAATTTATGATCAATATAACCATGAAATATATTTTAATAGAACAATTAAAAAAAATTATTGATGATGAAATCATATATCCCATCTCTAACATCCCTTGGGTGGGCCCAATCCATGATGTACCAAAGAAAAAGGTGTCACTATTATAACTAATTAAAAGTGCCATAAAATTTTGTTTAGTTATTTGACCATTTAGATATTTTGTATTGAAATTAAAGAACTAAATATGGATACTAGAATTGACAATTAACATATACCATTCTTAAACCAAATTATTGAGTGGCTAGGTGGAAATAAATTTTATATTTCATGTAATGTTATTTTGGATACAAAAAAAATCTTATATCCCGATTGGATTTGGGAAAAACCAATTCTCACACCCCTGTAATAAATTTTCTAATCAGTAAATTTCCTTTGTATTGTGTTTTGGCATCACTAATTTAAAAAAAATATTATGCCTATTTTTTTAATACATGGATGAGAGGATTATTAAGGTGTTTATAAAATATATGAGGATCATATTTGGGATATATCTTCTATTGATGGAACTAGTTTTAGAAATATTTCAAGAGACCAAATTTTTCTATTAATGGAAAAAATTACAATTCATGTTTTATGGGGAAATTATTCTTAGTCATAATGTTTTAAAAGGGGGAATTACTATTGAAAATACAAAAAATAAATGGGTAATAACTATTAAAATAATATTAATAATAATTAAATAAAATTAATTATTAAATTAGAATAATTAATAACAAATAAAATAAAATTATAAATAATTATTAATAACTATAAATTAATTTACTTAATAATTAAATAATTATGAAAGTTTAATATTTTTATTAATTTTTTAAGATTCAATCATTTTTGTTTCTTTGTTGTACATAACCCACCTAAAATCAAGTTCATATTGTCGACAACCAACTACTACAAATTTGTTACAAGGTTTTTTCTAAAATCCCACAGACTGGAGGAAACAACAACACATGTTTGGTGAAAGAGGGAATATGAACTATGTCTATGTGTGCAGTGGGTGACCAATAAGAGATGAAAAAATAATTTCAAATTTAATGGCAGAAAACATAAAAAGGGAGATCCATTACATCTCCAACATTGGTTCTTTCAACACTTTCTTGGAGAACGATTTGGGAGACCCAGAAGGATGACAAAGACTCAGGAGACCAGAGAGTTGGAGAAACATCACTAATGTTCGTAGGGGAGACCTCTTATATCCAGATTATCTAACTTTTAGTTAAGTTAGTGTTTGTAGTATCATTTTCTTGAATTGAATATCATATCTGAAAAAACTATTATTCTTGGGGAAAATAATTTCTACTTGTTATTAATTTTATTTTCTTCATGATCTATTTTACTGTAACATTGAATCGATCGTCGAGATCGATTAAATGTTTCCAAGAAAAAAAATTCACACCTCTCCCTTTTAATTCAAAATATCTAAATCATTCGGTGAGATTGATTTAGTTGAAATTTCCTTTAAATTTATTTTCTTTTGATTATGTTTAAGAAGCGGAGAGAATTAAGAATCCACCGTGTGCATGATTTTTCTCTTGGTGAGAGAGTTAAATCAAATCTTTTTTGAGGATGTGAACTCAATTAAATTTTTAAGAATGTTTTAACCATTCAATTAGTAGTATTATTACTCCTCGTTCTTTTTTTTGATCATTTAATTTCAAATCACTATTGTGTTTTCATACAGTATTATTTTTTCTACTCCTTCATAACTCAAATTTCAAACATAGTTTATTAGAAAAATTATTTTTCATAATTACAACTTTTATATATATAAAAAATTTAAAAAAATGTTAAAATGAAATCCCAACTACTGTTAACAAAGGTGGGATTTATTTTGAAATTTGGTCACTCTAACTCAACATTAGTCTTCTATACAGGTTAACCATGCTTAGCATTTTAAATTTGTTTGTAGGAAAATATAAATTATTAAATATTCACATGGTTTAATGATGTTTATGTCATGTTTTTGGCTCTGTTTCTGGGGAAGGCTTCGATCAGCCGCATTTCACTTCTAAAAGAATTAAAAAAAATCACATATATAAAAATTAATTTAAAAAATCTTTATTTTTCTTCTTTTTTTAATAATGTTTTTTATGTGTCATTAATTCTATATTTTTTGTTTTTACTGCTTTCAACATGCTTCAACCATTTCAATTGTACTTCTTTGAACTATTTGAACTATTTTGTAATGAAATTATATTATTACCTTCTAAATTAGAAAAAGATAATTTTAGTATATATTAGATCCCCTAAACCAATAATATTTTAAAAAATATTATTGCCTTGAAAAATAAAAATAAATTTGAAATAGAAAATTTTAATGAGAGAGTTCCTGCTGTTAAAAATGAACAAACATTTCAACCAGAATTAAATAGTGAGAAAAATAGGTGTATGATGAGGGAGTTTAAACTCCCACAAATGTAAAATAACTCATAATCAATTAAATTATTCCACATTTTTAGGATCTATGATTCAAAATAATCTAACCGGTCATTATTACCATCATCTAATGGGCTCTCTAATGAGGAATCTCTTGCCTTCATTGGAGACTTCTACAACACGTGTAACAACATCCACATATAAGACTCACAAAAAATTATATATTAATGGGAGTATTTCCCTTTTTCCTTAAAGGAAATTCTAGAAATTGGTTTATGTGTCTAGATGAAAATATCAATTAAAACTGGGACCAAGTCTATAGTTTCTTCATCATGATTATTTATCACCAAAGACATAAATGATAACATAGAATAAAAATAATATTTTTTACCAAGAATATGGAGTATCGTTTCTTGAGTCTCGGGTAAGAATTAGGGACCTACATAGAGAGTGTCCCCATCATGAACATCCATCCCATGTTTCTATTGACACATTATATGAAGGGGTATCCTCCTTTGGTCATAACCATATTGAACAATCAGCTAGGGAAAACTATAATGATAAAACTAATGAATACATGAGAAAATGTTTTAACAAAATCTCCATGAACTCCCATCATAATAATTAAAGAAGGAAAATAGTGAATTGAAATTCTATCACTAGTTCTAGAATAGAAATGAATTCTATTCTAGATGAAATCACAAACCAACATCAAACAATAACGAAAAGAAATTCAAAAAAACTGTTAATATTGTAGGATTTCAAAACTCTAACCAATATGTTAAATAATAGTTTTCCAGTATTGAATGTTTGGGGATATGAATAATTTTTATCCTAACTTGCACATACCATACCAATAATAAGAAAATGATAACTTCGCAAACAATGGCCCTAGAATGCCTAAAAATATAACTCATTTTCAAATAAGTATAGCCAAGTCAATAAGAACCATCCTAACATGTCATGGAAATAAAAAGGCAAGATAATGTAACCCACTACCCATGGTTACCAAAACCAACCATGAAAATAGTTCAGAAATCAACCAATTTGTGATCTTCTAATTCACCAGGAAATTTTAAGGAACAAATGTTTTCAAAACTGGATGTAATCTTAAATATAATGGACTCTAAAAATGAGAAACTAAATACTCAAATGAATAAAATAATCCATATACGATTTAAATAAAATTCAAACTGATTCTAGAATGAATAATATGGAAAATAAATTGGGCCAACTAGATAGTGACATGACATCTAGGGATAGGGTAGTCTACCTAACATAACTAAATTAAACAATTGGGAGAATTTTATGGCTGTCGTTACTAGAATTGGTCTTAACAAT
This sequence comes from Viscum album, assembly GCA_963277665.1. NCBI lineage: Eukaryota > Viridiplantae > Streptophyta > Magnoliopsida > Santalales > Viscaceae > Viscum > Viscum album. Next base: position 90,631,945 of record OY728140.1, on the reverse strand, counting down.
CAAAATGAAGGTGAAAAATACATTAAAAATTCCAAAACGGAAAAATTGAATGATTCTAAATATAAAAATATACTACACTCAGAATCTCGAAATCAACAGGATAGTACTGAAAATCAAGGAATTCTGAAATTGTTTGATGGTATTCAAGTTGAAAATTTTTCTAAAAAAACAAGGGTAAGGATAAAACTATTGAAGTTTTAGTGGAGATTATATATTTTCCTAATAACTTTTACCCACTCATCATTATCCCTAAAAAACTAAAACCCAAGTGTAACAAAAAGGCTGAACTTCTTTAGTTGTTTAGGATTTGACCCTGCTCTATGTAAATATCCCTTTTATCCATGCCAGGATTAAAATTACATCTTTCCTAAAATCTCATTAAAAAAATTCCATCAAAAAAACACATGAAACATTTTCCACATACATCCTCACTAAATACTGTATTGTTTTACTCGAAAAGAAAATACCTAACAATATTAAGACCCGTGTAGTTTTCTTATACCCTGCACCTTAGGGAATTATAGTCAACCCAACCACCTGTGGGAATTAAATTCTAGTACCACCCTTATCCCATAATAATTGTTGCAATAGTTGATAATGGGTGATCTTCAACCCAACATTTTCATTCCACGATTGGAAAACCACTCATTCAACATCATGTTGGAAGGGTAGACGACTTACTGGTAGGCATAAGAAAAAGGTTTCTGCCTATTGACATTCTAGTGCTTGATGTGTTGTGTGACCAAGAGGTTACCATAATTATTGGTAGCCCCTTATTAGTCACTGGAGGAGAAGTCATAGATGTGTCTAAGGGTCAACTAATTTTTAAATTTATAGAACAGAAAGGGGAATTCAATGTATTTAAAAATGTCAAAGGACACAAATATATTAAAAATTATTCTAAAATAGAGTCCTTAGAAGATAAAAAATCATTTGAACATTTTGATGAATCTAAAAATAAAAAATTTCATGAATAAATAAACAAATAATTTGAAAATAAATTTTCAAAAACTCTAGGATATACTTTTACTTATAATTTTTAAATGTTTCTAGAACTAGATAGTAATCTAGTTTCTGCTTCTATATGAGATGTATCTTCTTCTTCTGAACATAAATAATTTATGAGTGAACTTGGTGGTGATTCTACTATCACCATAAGTTCTAAAAAATTTATAAATTATAGGGAGAGATGATAAAACAAATGGATAAATTTTCTTTGATAAATATTTTATATTCAGATCTGGAGAGTTATGAGAGTGAGTTTTCCACTTTGGAAAGTAGTGATGGAAACCAGCAATTTGTTCATTAAATTGAAAATAATTCAACTTTTAAAAGTCCCTATAAATTAAATGTAAAGAAAAATAGACCTCCCAGGCCCAAGAGTCTCCCTTTAAGGGAAAAAGGACCCAATCTGGAGCTAAAACCGCTCCCAGCACACCTGAAATACACATTTTTTTGTTACAATTCTACTCTACCAGTGATTATTTCTACTAAATTATAATAAACACTATAGTAAATATTGTTGGGTATTTTGAAAAAATATAAATTTACCATATCATGGTCTATATATGACATCAAATTGATTATACTTTCTTTATACATGCAAAAGATCCTTAAGGAAGCAGACCATAAACCTAGAGTAGAGTGTCAAAGAGGATCAAATCCTAATTTGATTGAAGTTTTTAGAGAGGAAATTCTCAAATAGCTGGGGACTAGGATTTTCAATCATATCCATGATGATACTTTGGTCAGTACAGTATAATTTTTTCCAATGAAAGGTGGTTTAATTATTTTCAACAATGAAAAAATGAAGAAATTCATATTTGGAATGAAACCAAATGGAGAGTCTATATAGGTTATACGAAGCTAAATTCATCCACTATGATGGACCATTTTTCAATTCCCTTCCTTGATCAAATTCTTTTGAGGCTTACTATGAATGAATTATTCTATTTTCTTGATGGCTATTCTGGTTACAACCAGATTCCAGTAGCTCTAGAGGATCAAGAGAAAACTATCTTCACATGACCCTTTGGGATATTTTTCTATTTGTAGATTCCCATTGGTTTCTATGGTTGTAGGGTCTTGAAAATATTTATAAGGGAATTTAAATATTCCCTAATTTTTAAAAAGTAAAGAAAAAAATTGTATGAAGGATTTATAATTTTTTTTGAAGAATCCGTATTTTGAAAAGGACCCAAAATGGTCAACGTACTGTATCCCATGACGATTTTACAGAAGGCCTCACCTAAGAAACGAGTATTACATAGAATGAAGACCAAGAAATTGAAAATCACAGTGAATGATGTCATTGGTTAAATGGAGATGAATAATTTTTCCTCTATATAACCATGTTGTTTGAAAAATGGAGACGGAGAAGTCCACCCTCGCATACCGTTGCCATGAACCTTGTAATTGGAAGAATTGAGGTGGATAATATTACCCCCACATACTGTACATTTGAACTCAATGGTTCATGAATGAGTCAAAGAAAACTACACATTGAAAACAAGATAAAGTCATTAAGGGGATTGAGGTGGTGATCTTCACTATTATGAACCACAACCCCATGAGGTTCTGTTGACCAAGTCATATGTGGGCCAAATGATCTCCCAATGCGATTCTATAAAAGGTTTTGAGAGATCCATAGATCCAAATTCACCAACATTCTATAAAACAAACTCGAGGGGAGCCAAAAAGAGACCAGACTTCAGCGGATTGGATAGACTTTTGAGATGGATTTCTAAAGAGATCGATCAAAGAGGTGCAAACCTCTTCTGATGAATTCCCAATGGTATAAATCTACCGAATATCACAAAAGAGGAAAAATGATATCAATTGGTGGAGCATGAATATAATTGGTGAACCACAAACCATATCCTGGTGGAGGATGAGTTTCCATGAACTGAAGGATCAATGCCCCTTCTTCACTTCGACACCCCACGTAGCACCTCACTATACGAACAGAACTCAGTGCCACGTAGCAAAGCACTACATGGTTGGAACCTATCCATATGTAGTGAATTGATATGTGGATAGTCTCTCACCCACATAGTATCATTCTACAAGGGGAGGCCCCATCCTACATGAAGGAACTGTACACAGAATGGGGTACCCTCAGATGTTCCACCCTCTGGATTCGATCATCTCCATCCATTTATACTACCTCATCCATAGTGCCTCTATAAACCAGTACAACAACATTAGGATATTTCCTCTAACAAAGCCACCATATCTATATGATAAAACCAATGGGTGCATTTGCGTACCCTTTTGAGTTTACATACCCATGGTATCCGGAGTCATGTGGGTAATCCGCGCAATGATGTGGACAACAAGAATGTCCATAATTTTACATTCCCATGGTAATAAGGGGACAGACCTTAGGATACACACATGTACCTTCCCATTATAGGGATTAAGGGTAAACACATTATTTTCCATTCAATGTGGGATAGTGAGGAGTCAAAGGGATCATGCCTTATTTTCCCTTTGACGAGGAGCGATGTTTCTCCCATTACCCAGAACTCCATTTAGGGCACTCCTCTTGAGGAAAGTCTCTAACCTTTCCATAGGTGTTGAAACTCTTTCTCCTATTAGACTCATTTTGAGACATGTCCAGATATTATGTCGATATCTAAGATATCTACACGAGTAGAGAAATTGGAACATTCAATTCCCCCCACGCTCTCTCCCTTTGGAATCCAGTACCATTTATCAGAATATGATGTGTGACGTGCGATCTTCAGATCCATTAAATCCACTTATTTCTCATAGAGAGCATGAATCACATAGACATAGAAGCTGGTGGTGATCCTGACTCCTACCTAACCCCAAGGCATGGGCCTCTGAGATAGTGTAATCCCCAGATGCAATAAACTATGAGAATCATGATTCATGCTCTAATCAGGATACATAGGGTGCATTCCTAAGGCCTGAGCTCAAGGGACATTCTCAATACATAACACTCCCAATAAAATTCCCACAAACTCTTTAGGGGGTCCTCTTTAGAAGAAATCCATAACTTGTTTCTCTCAAATAGGTAGCTCCCATATGTAAGCCACAACCATGCCCCCACAAAGTATGGGCCTCCTAGAAGGTGTAATCCATAGATGAAATGAACAATTTGAAATCTGATTCCTACTCATATCCAAAAACATATTATTCCTTCATATGGACTAAGCTCAAGGGAAATTATCTGTACAAGTTAGTCCTAATAAAATCCCCCCAAAAATCGTTAGGGGTTCCTCTTCAAGAGTAAACCCAGACATTTTTCTCTCAAATAGGAAGATCCCATATGTAATCCCCAATAATGACCCAAAATGTATGGTAATACTCTTTGGTATAATCCCCAAGAAAAATCAAACTATGAGGAATTTGATTCCTACTACAATCAGGATAACATAGGAAGCCTCCTAGGGGTCCAAACCCAACACCCAAATCACACTAATATTCTTCAGGCCATATCCATGGTAGGGTCATATCCACCCAAGAGACCAAATATATTTTGGGCATCTTGGGTTTCTTCAGCATATTTCCTTCAATAAATATTGACTATTCATCTTCCACTTATACATCCATACCACATGGAGTTTAACTACATGGATAGGTCCTCGTCACATGACCTTAAAAGGCTATGTGTTTAGTAAAGGGACACTAGAATACGTAGAATCTGATTCCTATCATGAGGATACATAGAAATCCCATCTTGTGAGTTTGATACCATTATCAAAATGATCTTTGTCCCCCCTGGATGATGATAAAAACTATAGTGCCTCATCACATGGTTTAAATCATCATTGTCTCTATAAAAGTCTAGAGAATCATTAATGTGTCTATGAGAGGGTAACATTGATGAAGAAACTCGGACACATGCAGATGATTCCAAACCCATGCATATTTATTATTGATCTTATGAACTAGGGGTAATCTATAAAAACATGATTTGTATTTAAAAAAGTATTAAAAAACATATGAACATTTATTAAATCAAAAATAGAGTCCCATAATAGGCATCAATTCACACCAAAAGGGTGTGATAAGCTCGAAGTCTCATCCTATTGACCAATGGAGTCCTTAAGTGTCATTGACAAAATCATCCAACGATCACCATACATTGGAAACAAGGTCCATGAATCATGGAAAAAAGGGTCATTGGGTGTTTATGGATCCACAAATACACCCATTGGAGACCATCTGAGGACATCGCACCTAGAGTTGGCTGATTGTACAAACACTGAACCCACAGAAGCCACCCACTAGGACCACTAAATTGGGGATCCTCCTTCATTGTACAAGAAGGATATATTGCATAGTCTTGGTGAACCCATCTCTCCCACCAATAAGGTTTATGATTCACCTCCAGCTAAAAAAATAGCTAACACAATGTGAATCCGTACCCAAGGTGGCTGGTCACCCCAGCTCAAGCCCCTTTCACATTCAAACGGATGAGGACCAAGAAAGATCATAAATTATTGAGTTGATCATGATATGCTACTTTTACAGGGTTTTTTTCTCTATATGTCAAATATATTATATGCGTCACGCAGAGCTACCTTAAACCCAATGGTATCCCAATGGTTTTCATAGAAATGTGTGTCAACGACAACAGAAGTGGCTGGGTCCCCAATAAAAAATAGGAACCCCTCACCAATACATCATTACCAATGCTAGTTTTTAAATTCACTAATCAAAGTGTACCACTAAAGTGGTATTCTCCCCATGGGGGAGGCTGCAAATCAGACCCTCCAATCGGTGAAAGGTCGCCAACCACCTCTTCCTCTGTGGTCGACAATACAATAAAGGAAGAACCCACTAACTGTCTCAAATTGATTCTGGAGCCTATCCCTAGAACACGACAAATTAGTACATCTTTTATCCCATTGAGGTCGATGAATTCTACAACAATGACTTCATATCAACTACAAAAAATCCCCATTCGAGGGATCCTACTAGAGGAGATCTTCACCAGTAGTGTGCATCCCGACATCCTCTCTCTAAAGAAGTGGTCATAACAAGGGATCCTACTTAAGTCCAATAGACACAAGCCCCCCAGGCTTCCCACTGAGGGTGAAAAATGAATAATCAGAAGCATTTCATTACCCTAATTCTAAAAGAGGAGATATTCCATACAAACACGAAGTCATACCATAGGTAGATATACAATTCTTCCTCCTCCTCTAAAGCTCGCCATGGATATACAGTGGAAAAAATGAGCCAGTGAAAATTCACAGAAATGATCACTGATGACACTGTGACGATAGGGTTGAAAATCCCCACTGATGCACAAGAAACCTGCCATCCAAATATGATGGAAACTAGCTACAATATGGTAAAAATCCCTACTGACACACAAGAGGCCTTCCATCGAAATAGGTATGAATGTTAAGGGTAGTTATACAACAAATATAAGGAATTTGAAGTCCACTAGTCAAATATAGTGGAAATCAACAAGAAGAATCAAATTGATACCTACAAATATTAAGACCAATAGTCAAATACAGTGGAAAAAATATAAGAAGATTCAAATTCATGTTAATTCGCATCATGAACCTGGGACAAATACCTTAGAAAATGAGAACACTCAAATTACTTCTCATAAATATAAAGACCACAAGTAAAATATGTTGGCATCTGGAGAATGAAGTTGGATTATTCCAACTATAATTTAGGGGGAAGACTCATTCCTCTACCTCGACATATGAGAAAAATGACTACCCACTAGAAACAGGTGGAGGAATAGAGAATGCACAAAATCTTGCTCTAACATCGGAATGTGCATTTATACCCATTCTATCAAATAGTGTTTATTATCACATACTAGTAATTATGGAGGACCAAATTTAGATTTTAAACCATATCCTAAAATGTTTTCAATATGTTATAATTTATATGGAAAAAGTGAGGAGTCAGGCCCATGACCTAGACTCCTCAAGCAGAGTAATTCATCCACAAAATAATATGGTTAATCCTAAGAAAAAGTGAATCCCTAAACTACTCCAGGAGGGTTGATGACTATATTCTATGATACAAGGACATTCAGATCAGGAACAAAAAGTTGTTAAAAATGGGGGATCCCGATCCAATGTGGAGGCCCGTTTATGGTAGGAATATATCCATGAAAAAACTCAAGATGCTCAATATCATATCTTGGCAGCATCCCAAGAATTGAAAAAACAGGGACCCATATATGAAGGTCGTTACCAACAGCAGAAAATACCAACTACCAGTAAGAGAGTACCCAAAAATTAAAGTCTCTATAGATAGCTAGAAAATGAAGACCATATTCATGATTCTACTCTATTGGAAGCTAGAGTTCATGATTCAATAAGGAATATATCAATAGAGGCTCAAGAAACTGTCAATCAACTACTAAATTATTGAAGCAGCAGTATAAGTTGCAATGGTCCTCCCCGTAATGTTTTCACCAGCTGCTCTGAAGGTTCTTCTCAGGGAACCCACAGGGGCTTACTCTATGGTGCAAAAATGATCTATCATGACAGCCTATATCTGGATATGTGTCAAGGTATCCCTCCCCTTGACTAGAATATCTAACAACGAGAAGGTCCTCCCGTTTCTTTTTTCTACCCAGGTGGTCCTCGCTAGGGTATACACAACAGATATTATTCTCCCTACAGCCATACATCAATCTATGATGGTAGTCCTCACCATGATGGTTGTCACTATGAAGTCCCTCCCTGCAGTGACATGAATCAATGAGAAGGTCTTCCCATTGTTTTAGTACATTCTGAAGGTCCTCCCCAAGATGCATAATACATATATTATCCCTGCCTCAAGCTATCAATTCATAATGGTAGTTCTCACCATGTTGGTAGTCACAATGAAAGTCCACCCAACAATGAAACTAAGTATCAAGAAGGTCCCCCCCGCTACAGTTATATTTGAAGGTCCTCCATAGGTTACTCACCATGTAAAATATCTGCATGTGTAGATGCTAAACTGAAATGGTAGTCTTCTCCACCACATCCTTAGCTACGAAGGTCCTCCACACAGCCTAAATTCAAATGGGCGAGAAGGTCCTTCCCTGCCTTACCAAAATCAAGAAAAACCTCATATTCTGACGCACTTGGTAGGATAAGGTCAGATATGGTAGAATATTTATTAAGGAAAAGTGACATCCTTTCTCATCTAGAAGATTTACTGAGACCAAGCTCATCATTAGATACACCCCCATACCATTCATATTTGAATTCATTCCCTACCAACCCTGCTAAGCAGGATGATATCATCATAAAACATCAATTGTGGGCACACCAGGTAGAGAAATACCTGGAAGAAGAAAAAAATAATGTGTTCCTTGTGAGAAGAAAACTTGTCGGAGATGACATACCAGTTATGTTCTGGACCATAACCACATCTCAGTTTAGCATTCCAAAAATTGTTTTCAGAAGAATGTATAGACAACATTTTCCATAATGTCTACACAACTCTCTACCGATTGAAAATGAAATTTCAACCTTATAATGGGTATGCATACCATGTCAGTATATTGGGGGAACTGCATCAACAAATTGACCTAGAAGCCCTTCTGTCTATATGAAAACCGTGATCATAAATGAAAAGAAAAACCTTGAGTCATCTTGCCTCCACAAGATACTAAAATTGTTTTGCCTTATAAGTGATACCTCGTCTGGTGTTCACATATGAGGTTGGGGAGAACATGGATCTCTACAATTTTCCCCATGTTAGATGCAACAAAATGCATTAGAATTGTTATCTTGAAATGTCATCATCCTAAGACAACAACCAAATGAAGTACCTATTTAGGAAAAGTGGAACACTCAACAAGAACTGGCCCTATGTAAGTATCAAAATTTACAGGTTTGATGAGAGAAAGACATAGAGAATATTCGGAACTTGGTTAGTGAGAAAATTCTATAGGATTATTTTCTAAGGGATTCCAACCAAAGAGAGCTGATCATGTCCTCAAAAGAAAATAATAAACGTGTAGATCTGACAACATATCCAGCTCATGACAACATTGGAATGAGCGAGATCAAGAAGTTAAGAATAACAACAGCAAATGCCGTAGTACAAGGGAACCCCATCTCATAGTGCTGGGAGAATTTCAAACACAACATTTCCATGTAAGACTAATAAATCTGGGCTGGGGGAATTTTTAGCACTACCACCCACTCAGCCGATGTAAATCTTTTCCCACCTTGGGTGGACAAAAATAGCGAGGTTACTAATTCCAACCAATCTCACGAATCATGTCCCCTGGAGAAAAGGCATACTTCTAGGCTAGTGCAAGGATCCCTTCAAGTCACTCTTTTCCATGATACTTATAAAGGGTCCCATGATGGGAGAATAATATCCAAAAAGGGATGCAAGACACATCCTACCATTTGGTACCCAGTATGCCACATGTAGTGCGGTATCTATCAGTGAACATCATAAATGTTAATCCTATGGAACTTACTGAAGTTAATCCCAATGAAGAGGTTGAATGAAAAGATTGTTCCCTTCCATAGGTGGTTCACACTGAGCATGATGGTATGCATACCCAGAACCAATGGTCCACATTAAAATTGGTTGCTACCTCAGATAATCAATCATTTACACCTTTTTGAATCCCCATTAAGGACAAATATAATAATATGTTTTCATACAACCCACATCCTCTTCCAAATGCGAACACACCCCTCATGCTTGAGGAGAGATTCACCAAACATGAGGAAGAAATGAAATATCTAAGGGGAATCAATGACATGATACTTCAAGTAATCCTTTCTACCAGATATGTTCCTTATGAAGAGTGTTAGTACACACTTGCAATAGAGGTGCATCTACGACTAGGGTTCATACTGAAAGATGAAATCAAGGTTGGAAAGCTCATTAAAGGACATTTGGATCCTCAGTCTATATGAACCCAATCCCTAGAGGATACTAATATTTCCCCCAATTGAGGAAACAACCATAATAGATTTTTGGAAATCCAAAATGGATGCCCTGGGCTAGGTATCCGTCTTAAGTTCCAATGTATCTTGCACATCCAATCATGCCCCCTGCTGCACCCGATCATGATCAGGTTAAACTAAACATGAATAAAGGGATCATGATTACCATAAACTCATTGATGACTCGATTAGAAGCCATGGAAGGGTGGAATACTCTGATATAGGCAGAACAAAACCTTACCATGATTGGGTAATCAACATTCCACTGTCACTAAATTTTGGGAACCCCATATTCCTAGTGATCAATGGATCAGGTGACCCGGAGAAACATCTAATGCCCTATGCATCTTAATATGATTCTATAATGGTAACTCCATAGAAATAAGATTATGTGAATCTCATATGCCTTGTGATAACTCTGTATGGTTCATCCTTTATGTGGTACACCAATTGTCCAGCTAACTCAATAACATGCTGGGAGGATCTCTGACGCCAGTCCTATTCCAGTTCTTCTCGACATTACAAAAAAAATAGTTAGTGACCTTATGAACTGCAAATAGTGAGAGAATGACCGAGTTTTATAATTCATTTCCTGATGAAAGGGTCTGTCTTACTCCTTGAACTTGCCGCCTTCCCAAGATGAGATGCTGACCTTGTGCCTTGATGACCTCTATGATGAGATGTGAACAAAGAATATTCTAGTGACATATACAAGTCGGTCCTAGGACTTCAATAACATCTCACAAAAAATAGATGATTCCTTCCAATTGAAAAATCTAAAGTCCCGGGCATCCCCATGAACCTCAAGAAAAAGGTCTAGAAGAGTAGAAGCGGCTTCTGTTAGTCTTAATCCACCCCTACGCTAGATCTGGCTCCTAGGTCCACACAAAAGCATGTAGGGCAACCTGTAAATCAACATCCACCCTCTCCTCATCAATATGAGTGAATATGAACCATGATAAATCAATATGAGGAAAATAATAATAATATTTACTTGTTCTGGGATGACCAAGCTGGGGGATACTTCAAGCCACCATGAAATAAAACTTGGCCTGGCTTTTGAAGTCGAAAAGGGAAGATGAAGTAGGTATTGATGACCAGCCAAATTATTATCCCATCCACCAGATATTATAGAACAAAATACATGTGTTCTTAGTATTCAAGGACCTACTAAAAATGATGATATATTATTGACAAGTCAAGCCATATTCACTTCCAGTGCAAGTGTCATATGATTCCCCCACTAACCTGAACAAAGGTGGGTAGTGTAAAAACATTGTTATAAAAAGAAAAAAAATTAGATATTTGGATGACTTAGAAAACAAAGAACCAAGCCCATGGTATCCTCCACGCATAGTTAAAGCAAACAAATGTGCCTCCAATAGATCCTGATGCAACACAACCAACATCCTTGTCCCTATAATCCTTCAAGGGTCGAGACAATAAAGTTCAAGAAGAAGAATCTACACCAAAGACAATGTTAGATTTGACACTCTCATATTTCATGACAACATATCTAAAGATATTGGAACTTCCCTACTAAATGGAAAAATAGGGGAAATCCTACCAAATGGTACAACATGAATCACCCTACCAAATGGCACCATTAGAGGCAGATGATGAGGCAAACTCATCATCAGAATATGAGCTTATTTTTGGCTAGGTCAATGTCATCCACATAACGGATCCCTACTCTGATGATGAATATGATTATCAAATAGAATTACCCACACCTAATTGGGGGGAGGAGCCTAATAATCCAATGATATCAAGAGAGGCACAACCATGGAAAAATCATTCTTATGGTTGCACCCCCACTCTTACAGTCAATGTTGTAGAAAACTGTGGAAGGACCCTCCAGAAAATCCAATAGGGATAGGAAAATTATCATGCCTCCAAAAGATGTCACACCAAACCAATCTTTCTGGAATATCCATCAGATGATGAACAAGTGGCTAATTCCCCTCTGAAGGTGACAACACCTTCTCATCCCAATCCACAACGAACGAAAGCACCTTCAACTCCAATCCCATAGGCCAACCCATAATCATAAAATGATCAAGACCATAAAGTGATTGTTAAATAGAATCCCCAATTTGGGTAGTGACTACCTTTATATCATATATATGTTATTTTGAAATACTTATCTATTCTACTAGAAAATCTGTCAATCTTAGATGCATTGAATCTATTAGTAGATCTCAGGGATGCACTCATCTAATCTTTTTTTAGTCCTTCGGAGATTGAAGCTGAGGTAGTAGATAATGAAGTATACCGAACAGAGACTAATTCTATAAATTGATACACAATTATCTCCTCTATGGATCAAGATGGTGATTCCAAGAGGCAAGGACACATTAAACCCTTATATGTGTCAGTCATGATAAATGGTGTTGATATACAAAAAGTCATCATTGGTAATTGGTATGGAGTTAATCTCCTCCCACTATGGACACATCGTCGGCTGGGCTATAATGAGGATGATATTGCTCCCTAAACCATATATCTGTTAGGCTATGACAAATGTGAGAATATATCATTAGGCCAAATTAAGATCCAAACCCAATTTGGTGACATCATAGCTCACCCTGAATTACTATTAGTTTGAAATAATACGACCTTTAATACCCTACTAGGAAGTCCCTGGCTTCATCAACAAACAAATATCCCCTCCTCTTACCATCAGTGCCTCAAATATATCATTAATTGACAAAATGGGACAACATATGCTGATATTTCCCCATTTAACCTCTAAGAATCACAAAATATCGATGCAAGGTTCTATGATCCCTGGGGGTAGCAATATCTAGTTGATGGTGTTGATTGGATTGTCATACCAAATGTTTTGGAAATGGTTCCCCCGATCCATTTAAGTAGATAGAGGAAGAATAAATTTTTTCCATCAATTATATTGAGTGCACACACCGATATTCGGATGCATATTCAGTAGTCCTCCAGATTTTAATCATAACCTCCAAGACTAAAAATGTTGAATAGATCATTGACTCATAAGATAATGGTGGGGATTTGAATAAAAATGTCCCAAAAACATCATCCAAACTCAAAAAAATCCCTACATCACCAACAGAGATAGGAGGAAGTGTATTTTCACTCAATGAAGACGAGGAAACTCATTTACACCTCACTGCATCTTCTCTAGAGAATCCCCCACTGATGCCTGAGGGAAAAGAGGTGACCTCAGCTCCCATAATCCAAAATTTCTACTCTTCCCTCAATTATTGAACCATAATATAATGAATTTATTCCCCATAAAAAGATGAGGAGGAAGATGGTGAGGATATAGAGGATGAAGAATAATACCTAAGGGATGCCCCTCTAGCGTTTGAGGAATGCATCTCTACCGCCATTGATGAACTCATGGAAATAAACATGGTTACAAAAGGAGACCCTCATACCAATATGATTATTGAAACCATGAATTTTGAAGAAAAATATGTTTACACTTATTTCCTGAAGAAAAATCATGATTTTTTCACCTATAACTATACATAAATGCTAGGCCTAGATCCCAAGGTGGCCACTCACCACTTGGGTCTGCTGGAAGACCACTGTGGTTATAAGAAACCCGCCAAAAGGACGTACCCGACATAAGCTGCCAAAATAGAGGATCAAGTTAAAAATATCATCATAGATATATTAATTCAATAATTCTGATACCCCATATTTCTAGAAAATATTTTCCCAGTAAAAAAATTGGTAGATCAGAGTCTGCATCGACATTAGGGACCTCAATCGGCAATGTCGAAAGATGATTTCCCAGTCCTGATCCCAGAATTTATGATTGAGGCAACTACCATATATGAGGTATCTCTTTCTCATATGGTTATTCAGGTGATAATCAAATATTAATGACTCAAGAAGATTATGAAAACACATCCTTCAGGGCTTGCATAGTGTTTTTTCTATAAAGTAATGACTTTTGGTTTGAAAAATGTCGTAACTGCCTATTAGCATTCCATGCATAATATTTTAAAACCCTTCTTGGGAAAGTACACTAAAGGTTATGTTTATGACTTGGTGGTTAAGTAACAACAACACTCATATCACCTATCAGATCTTGAAATAATTGTAAATAAACTATGAAATCATAGTCTAAAAATGGTACCCCTAAATTATTCTTTTAGTGTTACCTCATGAAAATTCATCAGCTTCATCGTATAACACCATGGCATCGAATTCAACCCGGAGAAGACAATGTCAATCCTTGTAATGTCACATCTTAACAACCCCACTGAGTTGAGAAGACTTCAAGGAAATGTGGAATATATTCGGCGCTTCATGTCTAACCTCATAGGAAAATGTTTTCCCTTCACCAGGTTTATTAAGAATGAAGTAGAATATGGATGGACTAATGATTTTCAGGAAACATTAAACAATATCAAGATATATCTCTTATTACCACCAGTTCTAATGTTTCTTATTGAAGAAATACCACTCATTCTACAAGTGACCACCTTGGAGTGATTGGTATGTGCCTTCCTCACAAAGAATAATGACACTGGAATGGATAATAGTCTATATTGTCTCAACCAAACCACGATCTATGCTAAGAATCATTATTAAAATATAAATAAGTAATTCCTTACATTAATATTTTTGGTCCATAATATGGGGAATTACATGCAACACCATGAGGTCCATTTGGCCTCATGTAGAAACCCACTAATTTATATTCATATTTTTAAAATGTTAACCGGATACCTATCATGGTGGATGCTCATCTGGAAATAGTTTGACATATGGTTCATACCACAGAAATCAGTATAAGACCATGTGTTAGAAGATTTCCTAGAAGATCATCCCGAAATTGAGGTAACCCCATTATATACTAACAAACCTAACAAAGAAGTGTTCTCTATTCATGATAACTACCAAATGTGTGAAATTATCTTTGTATTGCCTCTAGAAACCTAAAATAAAAAATAATGGAAGAATTTAGACTCAACGAGGTGGGGATGGGATTCATACTATATCCCTGTAAATAGCAGCTCTAGCATATTCCTTCCAACTTATAGAGGCGTGAAAAAACAATGATTCAGAATACTAATCCTTTATCCCAAGCTGGGAGCTATCACTCCAAGTGAAAACAGAACACTTGAAGATAAAAGGCTATTCAGAAATGATCATCAAAGAAGTAAATATAGACTATTCTATTAAGAAAGTGGAGATGATCACTTTAAGTAACCATGTTTTAGAACTGATGAAAAAATTCTTGTCTGACCCAACATTGAATTATGTCCCCCAGTCAAAAAATACAAAGTCAGTGCATTTTTAAATGCTACCAAAACGTTGTTTGATCATGATCGGGAAAAATAGTTATCACCATCTCCCATCATCAGATGGTCCAACCGTTAATTCAGAACAAGATGGAGGAAATAAATGAGATTAGCCTCGTTATTGAACCATATGGTCATAAAGATGGCTGGATGAATCTAATTGAAAATTACCTATAAAATGGAGAACTCCCACTAGATTGGGCGGGAAGGTAACAAATCTTTGAATGGTCAACTAACTTCATGATTTATGGTGGTACAAACCGACCAAAGATCCGTTATAAGTGAGGTGTTGATGATATCCTTTTTAGGTGCATCAATGGGGAAGAGACCACTTCCATTATGAAATAAGTATATTCTAAAACATATTGAGCACATCAGTGGGAATCCAATATCTCTCATAAAATTTGGAGGCTTGGATACTATTGGCCCAATATAACATAGGATTTCACGAAATTCACTAAGACAATCTATCCATTCCACGTTCATGACAATTTCATCCATCGAACCCTGAAGTTACTTCGCATAGCCAAGTACTCTTGGCAATTTCCATATGAGGAATGGATTCCATGGGACCATATCCTCCTACTATGGACAAACAGTACAAATTCATTCTCAGAGAAACTGAATTTGTTTCAAAATGGGCATAGATTGTACCCCTCAAAGATGTTAGGGAATGAATCACTATCATATTTGTGAAAGACAACATCATCACCCGATTTGGTGTCCCTCATATAATACTGATGGAAAATGGAACCAATTTCTGATTTGTTGAGTTATAAAAGCTCTCTCATGAGTAGGGCATCAAGTCTAACCATTCATCCAATTCAATAAAACAAACAATGGGCGAATATAGGACTATACCATTACCCTAACAACTATAATCCAAAAAATGGTAAGACAAGGATAAGAAATCTTGCCCAGATAAGCTCCTCATGCTCTGTGGGCTTACTGGACCACGACCCTCACCAGTACTCAATCATTCATATACTCATTAGTATATGGGAAAAAGTCAGTTCAACTCATTGAAGTTCAACTACCATCACTCTGCATTGTTGGTTGTGATCAATTACCCAAAGTTGGACAGTCCCATACACTATTTGAGGAGTTGGAGCGATTAGATGAGAATAGATTGCACAATCTTCACCATTTAGAAGTCTTCTAGAATCGGATCACCTGAGCATTCAATAAAAAGGACCACATTTGGTGTTTAATTGAAGTAGAGATGGTATTGGTCCTCATAATCCCAATTATACTTGGAAAGAAACTACCAAAATTGGATCCAAAATGGGAAGGAACATATGTCATATAGAAAGTCTAATCCAATGGAGTATATTCCTTAATATCAATGGATAGACAGCTCACCACATCACCCACCAATGTGAGGTTCTCGAAGAAATAATTTGTGTAATAATACAAATATCATCTTAGATATAGTACATTAAACTTTATAGATCCACCTACATCTATGATACATGATGATAAACTATACTAAAATCATCATAACCTCATGATGCTAAACAACATCACCAAATTTTCCTAACCACATGGAATTAAATTGTATGGTACCTCAAGAACTACGCATGCCTTAATTCCTTCTCTTAGTGTATTTGTAGATACACCTTCACCCTAATTCTATGTACATCCACCACATGATATAAATTCCCCCTCTCTTTGAAAAGTTCAGACTAGCATGGAGAGTTTTCAAGAACTACGTGTGGTCTGATTCCAACCCTCACATCATACATATTGATGCCCAGACCATTTATCTTGTTCTATCTTCCATTCAAAAAAAACATTTCCTTTTCTATGTGTGGGTTAGACCAGCAGAGGTAACATGTTTTTAGAACTATGTGGACATTGATTCCCAGCTAATTGGGATACATAGGCAACCTCAATGAGTTTTAAGCCCTAAACATCACCAACCTCATCATTTTCATGTCGGTTCAATCTCATTCTTAACAAATGAGATTAAAAGACATAGGATACCAGAACTATTCATGTCTTTATTTATTTCATCATAGGATACATAGTGACACCTGAATTCTATATCTTGGACCATCCACCATATGAAAATAAATTGTTCCCCCTGTACATGGTTTATACTAGTACTAGGAACATGTTTTTTGAACTATGTGTGGATTTATTCCAACCTTTGTAGGATACATAGTCATACCTAGATCCCATATCCTAGTCCTACCACCATGGAAATGTGTTCCCCCTACATATAGGTCAGACTTGCATAGGTAAATTCCTGAGTCCTAACTGCACAACGTTAAACTGCATGGCCAAAGAAGTCCTAACCACAAGATGTTAAACTCTAAGGTATCTCAAGAAATACGTGTGTCTTGAATCTCGATATGATGAGATACATAGAGACACTTGGGACTTCCAGAGTCTTTCCATGTGGAAAAAAATGGCTCCATTTTCTGCATGAGAAGGTATATATGTGCGAAATAATTCAAACCCTGATCCCCCGCAATAATGATTAGTCAAAATATAATTCCCCATACATAAAAATATGATCTATGTAGGGGATATCATGCCTCATAACTAATTATGGTCTAGATACTTTTCGTTTCCCCATTTATCTATTTTCCATCCATCAAACTCCATTCCTTGGGAAATCTTGAATCACTATAATCACTAAAGGATATCAGAAGTGGACGGTCAGTGTCCTATGGAATCCTTTTTCTGAGTATGCACACGATTCCCACGTGGCTCCACAAATGTTTCCCACAAAAATGTCCCATCAACTAAAGGAAATTTATTTCTCAAGAGAGGCTTTTCCTTATTATTCATTCCCATTGGCCCCTAATCCTTGTATCATCCCTCTTGATTTGAGGGATCTCAGAATCGTGGTTTACACTTTCTCCCCCAGCACACCTCTAAGGCGTACCAGGGATATCTCAACCTAGTTAGCCAATATTTACACATGATTCCATTGATATTTTGTCTTTGTAACATGATATAATAGTGTGTTTTCAACATCCTTTCTGTAAGACATAAATTTTCATGGACCCACAATAACTATCTCATTCACGAAAAGTCACCCATGTCCTCACCACATAATGTTAAACTACATGGCCCATCAATGGTCCCTTTTTTATCCTACCATCCCTATTTGGGGTATTGAAACACTTTCCTCCCCTTGTTTCTCATATCATGCATAGCTCACATGGGCTTAGTAATTTTCATAAGGAATTCCCCGTAGGGCTAAGGAAAATCAAGCCAAAAAGACTGATCATTCTGGAATGACATTGAAAGGAATATTAGAGTTTTCCCCTCCATATTTGGATGTATAATGTCCTAACCATATGAAATTAAACACTATTGTACCCCAAATACATATGAAGTTCCCAAATTCCAACACCAAGGACAAACCTATGTAGGGAGCCTAATGTCAGGACACCCGTATCTTCAAAATCAGATCCCTCTCCAGTAAGGGAATAAAAATGAAACAAGTTATGTGGCAGATATATCTATGTAAGAGAGATCCCATCTCTATGGGTGATCATGAACTAAAAATTTATATCTCATATATACACATCTTTTCAACCTAACAATCTCTATGCTTTGACCAATTTTGGATCCCTATAAAACATCTTGGCTGTCGAAAATGGGATGGAAGTTTCTTGGGGATACCTTTGTTTGAAAATTAACAAAATTCCTGGGTGGATCTACATATGTAGCCCCAAAAATGGACTATCAACAAAATGAATAATATCCCTCAAGATATTCTTTTCCTATTCCTATATGGTCATCAACTTCCAAGCCTTGTATCATCCCTGTTGATCTGAAATCCCTTGAAACTGTGGCTTACAATTTCCTTCTTATCCACATCTTGAATGTGTTGGGACACCTTGAACCTACCATCCTCCAGTTAGTCTGGGTCTCTATTTCAATTTCCTAATCATACTACATTTAAACGGAATGATATTTGATTCCCAATGTACACCCTCAGGCCTAAACATGTTAAATAATAATGTCCCCAATGTTACTATGAATGAAGTGAATACGTGGAAGGAAATCCAATGTGGGTCCCACATTATTGGTGAGATCTTACACCGGAAAAAAATTCCCCACCCATATGTGTGAATCAGATCCACAAATGAGATTACTTTATAATAACTATTATTGGCTTGATTTCTATTATCATAAGGATACATAGTGACACCTGAGTCCTATATCTCAGCCCTAAACATGAAATTAAATCATCCCATACAATCCTACATAAGGTTAAAACCATTATAAGGATCCCCCACTCACCTGTTTGAAGAGAACATATCCACATATTGATAGCAGATTTCATCTTGAAATACACCCTTTCATGTTTAGGAACCCCTTTTTCACAACCCATATATTATGTCCATAAGGGTCTGAATCCCTCTTCTATGGCTATCAGAAATGGATATCTAGTGTCTTATGGACAACTTTTTTGGACTATTCACACAATTAACCAGAGGCATTACATATGTTTCCCAAAAAAATGGTCTGTCAAATAAAGGAAAATTTTTCCTTGGGAGAGGCCTTTCCTACCCTCGCACACCCTTATGACATTTACATCTATCCTCATTCCCCATTTTCAAAAACCCCCTAGATTACTGTTTACTTACGCTCTCCCCTATCATGACTTAAGGTGATAGAAAATTCATTTGTAGACCACCATGATAAATTTAGATAATTTATCCCCTGGTCGGAGTAAAGTTAATTGAAATTATAAGTCTCAAATGTCCCATTTGTATGATGTTATACTACCTCATGCTCCATCCCTCCATACACAGGTAAAATTTGTGTGGGAGTAGATACTCAACCAAATATGATATAAATTCCCATATTACAATTAGATATCATTCCCCCAACATGAATCTTACTATGGCATTACAAAAAATTAACATATCTAAATATACCTAAAACATCATGGAAATTGAAAATGGGAAGCCAATGTCCTGTAGAAACCATTGTTTGACAAATGGACACAATGCATTGACAAATCTACATTTGTTACCCTCAAAATAAATTTTCATCAAATGTAAAATTCATCATTAGGATAAGACTTTCCTATCTCTATATTAACAATGAATTTAATTCTTTATATCATACCCCATTCACCAAAAACATAAGTGAGGTTCAAGAAAATCCCTTATCCTTGTTTGAATGCTCTTGGGACAATCTTAGTTATTGAGTCCTAAGTTGGGGCCCTCACCTTTCAAATCACAGTCCAAAATGTTGAAACAAAAAATTATTCCTATTCAATGTTATTCTACCTAAAACATTAGTAATGACAGTCTAGTTTGTAAGACATTCAACAGCCCATTAATGAGATAACACTTGTGAGGATGAAAAAACGCAAAGGGTACCCTGGATAAGAGTTAAGGGCCATCTCACTAAACCGACACATTTTATGGTTTAGGAAAAAATGTTGAGCATCAAAAAATCAAGACACACAATTCTTGTTAGTTCAAAAAACTACAATGGGAAACCTAAAAAAAGAAAAGTTATACCCTCTAATCCCGTTCCATAACGGGATTCGGAAAAAATTATGGTTGTGAGCGAAAAGATGTAAAGTTTGGCGATTTTCCATGAAACCATAGAAGTAGTCGAACATTGCTCGATGAGGACATAAACATAAGAATAAATTAGATATTGATTTTATTATTTCAGTCCTCTTAGATTGAGATTCAAATTGATATCTAGTTGAGATTATTATTTAAGTGTAGTTGATCATGACTGATTGACATTGTAGAAAAAGGTAAAGGAAAAACATGGGGGTGAAAAATGTTTTCATTTTATTAAATGTAGATAAGAAGGAACTACACAACCTAGAGCCTCTTCCTCATTTAAAATAAAAAAATTGGTACAAGAAAATATAAAAATATTATAATGAATCATGCCTAGATCATTCTAATAGGTCAATGATTGTTAGACATGGAATATCAAGAGACTGAACAAAAACAGACATCTATGTAGCTTCTGCTTCTACTGAGGGATAAATACATGTATTCCAGATTCCTCCCTTATCATCATCAACCATATTTGATGAAGGATTTTTGTGTGGGATTCCCTATTAACCAGGATAACTAGGAGGAGTGCGACCCACTGCAGACATCTAATCTACCTTGAAAATCAGTAGGGTGAATATGGTTTAGAGATGGTCATCCTGTCTATATGAGTGGTTAAAATTCTGTCCTGAAGTTCCATATTCTATGATCATGCTTCCAAAGAACCCTTACCATCATATGGTATTATTACATAATGCATGTGGTAAGGTGAAAAAAGAAACTGTGAAATATCACTTAGCAGTTTGACCACTCCATCAACATTCAAAAATCTTGGGAAAACATCAACAATACTGAGAAAAGATTGTTGGAATCTAGAAAGAGTTAACATTGTGGTGTGGTGATAAACATATAGGAGGAAATTATCTTCCATCCATCCATAAAAAATTAAAAAATACATCTAAGGTGATGTAGAGTCCTTCCTTCCTATATTTTCCCCAGTAGATCATAAATTCAGGCAAGGTTGGGGAAGGAAAAACTGATTGGTTACCTCTCTACTAGCGTGGTTTCCATAATATTGGTGAAATACCAGATGCTAGTATAAATCTCATGGATGGAAGGAGCCACCCACTTAAGAACATGGAAAAGAAACATGCCAGTATGACCTCACGAGATACATCTATTCAAACCTCATAACCCCAAGTAGTGCAGAGACCCCCCTCAATGGTGGTATATTATTGGCCCAAAATTTTACGATACTATTGAGTTGGATGATTTTGGCTGTAGAGGAATTTCAAAATTGGCCCACTCACTCATAAAAATAATCCTATCCAGTTTTAAAATGACACATGTGCGTGGGAATGAAGAGGGTGAAAAAGCAATCCATCTACCAAGCCCAGTTAATTTCTCAGAAATAATGATACTAGTTCATTAATATCCTAAGTATTTGCCACAAGAAGAAACGCATCATATATGTTTTAAAGGATTGGAAGCCCCCCCTATCTGGTAGAAATCCCATAAACTGATCCCCACTGCACCATAATACAAGTGAAATGTGTTGGTGTTCGAACACCAATGGATTAGAAGCTCATGTAGTATTTCGCTTGGTGAATAGATAGAAAATTGGGAGACCCACACCAATTGGTATAGTTTGATGGATTCCATCGGTGTAGAGGCTTTAAAGTAGTTATGATGAACTGATAATTCCTCGTTTCATTCATCAAAAAATAACTCTATAGATCAAAAATCCAATTTAGAACTCCATGCTCCATTGGGATTGATTAATGAAATGTTAACAATAGTGGGGTAGTCCTGAATGACTAATTCATATGTTTAAGTATATAAGCATTTATTTCTATAGATCCACATGGATCCATTCAAGATAAATATTTCATTTGGGATCAATTTAGTCATGATTTCACCCATGGAAATAATATTCATCCGGTAATACTCTAGGTACATCTCAAGAAGAATGGTGAAGCCACTCCAGTCAACCGGTGGAAAATAAATTTAATCTTGGTGGATAAATTTGTAAATCCATGATTAGATAGATAGTGGATAAACCATAAGCTCTTGAGAGAGTAGATATATTAGGATAACCTATTAAGTAATGATGTTGGAATAAAGGTGGTCTTCAGTGTTCTTGTCCATCTCCACCCTCCACTTGGTCTCTTCTATTGAGATAAGTGGAAAGTCTATCTCTTTTCTGCACAAAACAGATGAATACGAAAGTCTAGTCCAAAAACATATTAGGGAAAAATGACAAAAAATTTGGAAAAGGGCTAAAAGAAGTTTTCATAACAAATTAGTACATGTACTGAACCATGGAAATGTTTTAAATAAGAAATTATCTCCAAAATGACAGTTCACAGAATGTTCTATGAGGTACTATCTCGTGATGCCCTGGACATCGAACTAAACTGTTCATGGATTGTGCAAGCCGCACCATGATCCTTGCTACATGGTTATCCAAAGCTTAATGTGTGAATACTTAATGTTAAGTTTAAAAATAAAAGACCATATCCTGGATTAAAAAAAATTAGTTCATGGATTTGGATGACTGTGAATAGATTTATGTTCGCGAAATATAGATCACGGTTCACGGATAAAGGATTTCAAGAAGTATCTTCAAGACATAGAAGAATGGAATGCTAAGAGTAGTTTGAAGATACCTTCTTTCTAAGAAGTACTGTAAAATGAAAATTTCCCATCCCCATATATATATATATATATAGGTATGGTCCCCCTATGGTTCTACCTTTCGACTACAAACAAGTTCAGTCCAGGACCAATTTCTACATCAGAAAAACCTCCTATTCATCCTGATCGGAATCCATTCTGATGGGGGGAAGTTGTAGGGTCCTGAAAACATTAAAATTGTAATTTAAATACGGCCATGATTTTGTAAAAGTAATGAAAACAAATTAGATGAAGGATTTAAAGAAAATTGTTGAAGAATCCAAATTTGTAAAATACCCAAAGTGGTCAGCATACTGAACCTCGAGAATGGTTTGGTGATGACATTTCCCTCGAACTGAGTAGTATGCGGAATGAAGACAATGGCACCAAAAGTTTCCAAGAACTGCATCATTGGAGAATCATAGGTGGTGATTTTCTCATTCATGTACGAATTATGATGAAAACCACATCATTGTAGAAATAGAGGCAACGAACTACACCACCATATAACCTATCTGTGAACCATGTCATTGGTGGAATATTGGGGGAGATACTGACCCCCACATATTTCCCCCATGAACACAATGATTCACCGATGAGGAAAATCCATCAGTTACACAAAAACAAGAAAAATTCATTCACTTGATTGAGGTTGTGATTTTTGCGAACTCAAAATGTAACTCCATGGGTCTTGTTGATAGATTTTTCTTTGGTCCAGATGATCTCCCCAAGGGATTCAGTAAAAGGTGATGAGAGATCCATATATCCATCTTCCCCAAAAATCTATAAAATGAACCCGAGGGGTGCCAAAAAAACATTGGATGTTAGTGGATTGGATGGACTTATGAGATGGATTTCTAAAGAGATCTATTGATGAGGCACAAACCACTTCTGAAAAATTCCCATAGGTATAAAACTACCGCATAACATAAAAAGACAGAAACAAAATACTAATTGGTAAACTAAAAACATAATTGGAAAACTAAAAACTATGTCCTAGTTGTATATGAATTTCCCATGAACTGAAGGATCAATACCCCTTCTACACTCTGACATTCCACGTAGCACCAGGCTGTATAGGTGGAACCCTGTACCACGTAACACCTCGTTACACAGATGGTACTCGGCGCCATGTAGCATCATACTATGCGGCCAGAACCTAGCCCCACATAACAATGTTCTACCTAGACCACATATAGGTCTGCATACCATCATGGTATGAAAACGGTCTATCCACCCGCGTAGCATCAGGTTATGATAGGAGGACCCCCATCCCTCATGAAGGAACAATGCATGGAATTATGTACCCAGAGATGTTCCACTATTCGTATTCGATTGGCACCATCCGTTACTGATTCCACATCTGCAATCCCCCCCACAAACCAATCATACCAGATTAGGCTAATGCCTCTTCTGAAGCCACTAGACCTGTGCGATAAAACCACCAGTTGAATCCACATGTCCTTTTGAGTCTACATACCCATGGTAATCGGATTCACATGGGTAATACCTAAAATTGTGCGGACCCCTTGAATTTCCATAAGTTTACATTCCCATGATAACATGGGTACCGACATTGGGATACTCACATGTACCTATACATTCTAGGGATCAATGTTAATCCGTATAATTTCCATTCAATGAGGGACAATGATGATTCAAAGGGACCATTCTTGCTTTTTTCCTTTGACGGGGAGCGATGTTTCTCCTCATTCTCAGAACACATTTTAGGGAACTACCCATGAGGTTAGTCCATAACCATTCTATGTCAGGAGGCACTCTTTCCCCTCTTAGTTCCAGCACAAGACATGTCCAGATAGTTCATTATATGTGTCTATCATGGATATCAACACAGGTGGGAAAATAGGTACATTCAAAGCCCCTATCTCTCTCTCCCTATGTGATCAAGTACCATTATTATCATATGATGTGGGAAGTGGAATCTCTAGATCCACTTAATCCTCTTATTTATCACACATAAAAAGAGTCACGTGGGATTAGACGCTGGTGGTTATCATGAATCCAACATAAACCCAAATCATGGGCCTCTTGTAGGGGTGTGAGCACAATATGTGTAGAACTACGAGAACTCTGATTCCTACTCTGATCAAGATATGTGGGATTCTTACTGGAGACCCAAGTTCAAGGGACATTCTTTTTACATGTCAGTCCCATTAAAATTCCCTCCAAACTCATTTGGAAATCATCCTCAAATGTATTCCCCTACTTGTTTCTCACAAATAGGTAGATCCCCTTTGTAACCCCAATCATGCCCCACAAACTATGGGCCTCCAAGAAGGTGTATTCCCCATATGCAATGAACTATGAGAACTCTGATTCCTTCTATGACCAAGATATGTAGGACACCTTCCTAAGGCCCGATCTCAAGGGATATTCTCCTTAAAAGTCAGTCCCACTAAGATTCCCCCCAAACACATTAGGGTATCCTCTTCAAGAGTAAGCCCCAAATTTTTTATCTTAAATAGTTATCTCAAATATGAAATCCCCAATCATTCTACCAAAAAAGAAAGGACCTCCTATTATGTATAATCCCCAAATATAATCAAACTAACAGGACTTTGATTCCTTCTCCAATTAAGAAAACATAGGAAGCCTCACTAAGGTCCAAACCAACACCCATATTAACCTAATATTCTTCAAACCGTATCCCCGGTATTGTCATTTCCACCTAGGAGACCATATCTCCTTTTCAAATCATGGGGCGCTTTGGTGTAAGTCTTTCACAAAATCTGGACTAGGAATTTTTTTCCTAGACATCCTCACTGTATGACATTAAACTACATGGATGGGTCCTCATCACACAAACTTAAAAGGGGATGTGTCCAATAAAGTAGCATCAAACTACATGGAATCCAAATCCTATTAAAAGGATATGTAGGAAACCCGTAGTGTGGAATTGATCCTGATATCAAAATGATATATTTCCCCCCAGATGATGATAAACAACAGTGCGCTTCATCACATTTATTAAATAATTGTTGTCTCGGTATGATACATAATAATAATTAAAGTTTCAGTAAGATGATAACATTGATGAAGAACCCCAGATACGTATATATGATTCTGAACCTAGACATATTTTTTATTGATCTTGCGACTTAGGGGTAATCTGCATACACATTCTTGGAAATGAACCAAGGATTCCCGAACATATAAACATTGCATAATTCTATAAGAGAGTCCCACAATATGAAATAATTCCCCCCAAAATGGGTGTGATGTGCCCAACCTCCAATCCTATCAAATAATAGAGTC
Source organism: Viscum album (assembly GCA_963277665.1). NCBI lineage: Eukaryota > Viridiplantae > Streptophyta > Magnoliopsida > Santalales > Viscaceae > Viscum > Viscum album. Next base: position 90,605,278 of record OY728140.1, on the reverse strand, counting down.
CTTAAGTGTCATTATCCAAATCATCGAACAAGCACCTGCCTTTGAAAATATGGTCCATGAATCACGGATAAATGGGAAAATGGGTTTTTTGTCTTTATGAATAAACTTGTTGGAGACCATTTGATGACATTATACCTATCATGGGTTGGATTAAAAAACAATTAATCCCCTATAACCACCCATTGGGACAACTAAATTGAGTCACCTCCTTCATAGTAGAAGAATGATATAATACCCAATCCTGGTGCAACCCATCCCACACAACAAAAAGGGTCATGACTCACCTTGGGCCCAAAATAGTGGTGCTATAGAAAACATTCAATGGTGTATGATGGATTTATTTTCTAACATGATTGAGAGTATTTTACAGGTTTTCAAGGATGATTTCTCCATTATTGGTAGAACATTGGATACTTGTTTTAGGAGTATGTAATTGGATTTAAAGTGATGTTTAGAGACCGTCCTAGTTTTTAACTAGTAAAAATGCTAGTTTATGGCCATTGAAGGGATTTCTTTGGGACATAATGTGTACAAGAGGGGTTTAGAGGTTGACAATACCAAAGTATAAGTAATTAAAAAACAATCACCACCTGAAAATTTTATGGGAGTCTAAAGTTTCTTAGGAAAAGATTGTTTTTATTATATATTTATAAATAACATTTCAGAAATAACAAATCCCTTGTGTGCATTTTGGGTTAAATATGTACCCTTAAATTTTGATCAAAAATGTCTAGAAACCTTTAATTTACATAAATAAAAGCTCACTTAATCAACTATCATAACTACACCTGATTGGAAATTACCCTTTGAATTAAGGTATGATGCAAGTGATATGGCTACTGGAGCTGTATTATGTTAGAGAAGAGAAATGAAGTTGTGTGTGGTATATTATGGTATCATACTGCTAGATGAGGCACAAAAAAACTATAACACTACTGAAAAGATGTTATTAGCAATTGTGTTTGCTCTATAGAAATTTAGGCAGTATCTTCTAGGTTCTAAATTCATCATCTTAACTAATCATTATTCCTTAAAATATTATTTATCAAAAAAGAAGACAGACCAAGGATTATTAGGTAGATTATGTTATTTCAAGTGTTTGACATGAAAATTATAGATAAGTACGGATCAAATTTTTTAGTTTTAGATAATCTGTCTGGGATTCCCAAAACCCACATTGAATATCCAAGAGTGATTTAATCTTCCTTTCCTGGTGAATATATTCTCACTATCTCTATTAAGTAGTCTTCTTGGTTTCAAAAATTTCAAATTTTCTAGAAAATAGTGTCATTCCTAAGGATTTTTCTAAAATCCAAAGGAAATTATTCTTAGAACCTATGTACTGTAATTGAGATTAACCTTTTTTTTTAGGAGATGTGTTCGTGGTATCTTAATAAGGTGTGTTTTAGAAGAATAAATAGTGGTTATATTGATGATTTCTCACTCCTCAACTTGGGGAGGACATCATGGTGGATAAAGGACAACTCACAAAGTCCTTCAAGCAGGATTTGACTGGCCCAAATAATTCAAGGATGTTAGGAACAATGTTTTAGGCTATGCTAGATGTAGTAGGTGATGTAATGTTGGGAGGAAGAAGAAATTACCTCAAAAAGGTATCTTGGAAGTTGAGAGTTTTGATATTTTTTGGAATATACCTTATAGTACCATTCCCATAATCTCATGGGAATGAGTACATATTAGTGGTTATTGATTATGTATCTAAGTGGGTTGAGCTAGTATAATTTCCTAATAATAAATCCAATAGTGTAATAAATGTTGTAAAAAAACATTATTTCTAGATTTGAGGTGCCAAAAGCCTTCATCACTGATAATAAAACATATATTAATAATTAAAAATTTAAGGCTTTAATGGGAAAACATGGATGAACCCATAGGACTGCTACTTCCTACCTTCCAAAATCTATTGGATGGGTAGAAATCTCAAATAGGGAGTTGAATAGATCTTAGAGATAATGGTCTCAGACTCTAGTAAAGACTAGTCAATAAAGTTAGATGATGCATTGTGCCCATAAAGAATAGATTTTAAAACCTTAACAGGTATGTATCCACACAAGATGCTTTTTGGGTCACGAATTAATTTACCTATGTAGTTGAAACAAAAGTCATGCTGGAAAGTTAAGGCATGAAATTTTGATTTTAAGAGTCTTGGAGAGAATATATTTCTTGATTTAAGTGATTAGGATGAGATTTAGATAGAGTCGTAAAATAACTCTACGATATAAAAACTGAGGTCCAAAATGAATCATGATTGTTTTCATTAAAAATAGATAATTTAGACTAAGATAGAAGGTACTTATCTTTAATCCAATACTTAATCTCTTTCCTAGTAAGTTGAAATCCAAGTTCTTCTGTTGGGTGTTGAAGAATGTATATGTTGAGATTTTAGGAGAGGAAAACCAGACAATTCATGTTAATTGAAAAAGTGTCAATCTTTGTTTTTAAAGGAATCCAAAGGTATTGACTTCCATCACTGTGCAGGAAAACTGATTCTTAATAAAGTCTAACTGAAGACTTAAAATTCATTGCATCATGGGAGTCAACCCATGGTTTGTATTTTTTTTGTGTTTTTAATCCTGTTTTTTAATAAAGTGATTCCTTTCTCTTTCTAATGTTCATTATCTTCTGGATATGTGTTTATGGCCTTAAAAATTGTTTTTCAGAGTAGGATATATGATGCTGGTGTCATTGATGGATCATAATTATATTTTCTATTCAAAACATAAGGAATCGTTGTTGGAGAATTATGGAATAATATTTAATTAGGGATGTTTTTTACTTTTAATGCTGCATCTGATCTATTACTCTCATTATCGATTACTTTCATAAGAAAATACATTGATAAGTCATTGTTCCACTTCAAAATGTTGAGTCCTGAATCACTGTTGCACTTGAGTCTCCATTCCAATACTGGTGGTGAGTCACCACTATAGTGAATTACTATTGTGGCAGTTCTGGTGAGTCATGATAATTTTATGTTACTGGAAAAACATTTGTTTCATAATCTTCTTTGTTGGAAATATATTTTCATTGAATTTAAAATCAATGCAATATTAGAAATTAGTATGGTTGGAAATAAACATGGCTGGTTATTCTTTAAGTAGGGTGTTTAGTATTCTTTTTCCAACTATATTTTACATCTGTTTGAATAAAAAATTTAAAATTTATTACACCCTATTCACTTTATATTCATGAATTATATGTTACTTAAACTAAATTAAAAAATTATTTTCCTTGGATTAATAAAAATTTTTGTGAATCTATTAATATATTTATTATGGAAAAATAATATTGCCTAAACTACAGTGTGTCCATTAAACATGTCACTAATCTAATTTAAAGAAATTCGATTGTGAGCATCAATAGTCAATTTTTTCTCCACCTTAAAATTATACCATGGGGATAAAGTTGTGTATTATGTGTGGTGGAGGGGGACAATTTTTGATGAGATAATCTATTCATTAAAGTAATTCCATCAGATTACTTAAAATTTTAAAAATATTGTTGTAAAGAAAATGGTTAGTTTTTCCAAATTATTTTTCAATACTAGATTCATTTGGATTCATTTTATATTTAAAATCAGTCTTGTGTAAGGAAAATTTATTACTGGTAGCTAATATTTCCTTTCAATCTAAAATATTTTAGGATGAATGACTGCTGAGTGAATTTGTTTTCTGTTTTTATGGATGTTCTATTTAGGAACATATTTTGAGAGTGATATTGGATACATTATTGAACTGTTATGATGATAACTTTAAGAAATTGGATGGTTGAACATCATCCTAGGGGACTGCCTATTTAGTTATTAAAAAAATAAATTTAGTGAGCCAATATAAATGGTATTCAAATAAATCTTTTGAATCTAGAGTAAAATGGGCATTTGGGAACCCACTGTTAACCTCTGATACAATAGGAACATTTTTTTGCGAGTAATCCCTCTATAAAATTCTAATAAGTTCATTTTCATAGTGATTAGAACATTTAACATAACTAAGAAAAATTAAAAATAATAATAATAAATTACCTCGTTATCAAAAACGAGTTCATTAAGGTGAGTGTAATTTTAAACACCAGATGAAGAAGGGGTAATTTATTTATATGAAATCATTTAAGTTTTATCAAAAAGTTTATTTAAAATTAATTTAATTTTCTTCTTGGAACCTAGGATAAAGTCAAAGTACATGGTACCCTTTGTTATGTTCTTAATTCCACTTAAATATATCCTGATATCACTTTTGAACGTATAACTTGAAGTTGAATAGAAGTAAGTAAATAGAAATATTCATATATGAGGCATGAAATCCTCTTAAATATGTGATTCATTGCTTCCTTGATCACTTAGTGACTATTTCAACTTAGATGAGACTAATTTCAAACATTAGTTTTTAAAATCTCATTTCACATTTTCTAGTCTTATGCTTTTAAAGTGCTAGAAATGCCCCATTTTGAGATTTTATGTAAAAAATATTTTTGATTTTCAAAATGACTAAATCATGCTAATTTATTGAGAAAATAGAATATTTATGTGTTACAGAACAAGATGTGGCCATAAAATTCATGATTTTGAAACATTTTTTTATTAATTTTATAATTATTTAACTAATTTATTTGGACCATGTTTCTAATTAATAACATAATTTCAATTTTTATAATTTTTTTATCAATTTATCAGTATTTATAATTTATTTTTTATTTTTATCCTTTAAAATTATTAGTTTTCTCTTTATAATGTTTTTGTTTTTTATTTTTATCTTTAACTTGTCTTTGGTTTGTCATGATAATTGTAGATTGTACATTTCTATTAATTAATCAATTGATCAATTTATTTTTATTTAATTATATAATTTTAATTTAAACATTTAATTTTTTATCATAATATAATTTAAAAATAGATTAAAATTAAATTATTTAATGTAATTTTAATAATTAATTTAATTATTTAAATTTAATGACTTAAATTAATTTATAATTCCATTGTCTAAGTAATTAATTTTCATTCTTTTTAATTTTATATTTCTTTTAATTAAAATTTACTGTTAGTTTTTAGTTTTATGTTTTTATTGTATAAATTAGTTACTTGTTTTACTTTTTATAAAAGTGTTAATTGATTTATTTTTAGTTTTCAGTTCTAAAATGAGTCACCACCAAAGTCATGCAATGATGACTCAAAAATTATTCATTACATCCATGTTTTCCCTACCTTTGAAACCTAGATACCAGCACCACTAATACTTTACTTTATTGGTGACTCAACGAGTCATCATTATGCTCCTTCTGCCGACATTCCTATCACCTCCCCTGCAAGGATGATCAACTACTCAGTGCACGTTACATGTCACCATTCCTCGGAACAATTTGAAATATAGGTTTTTATAATAAAATGGGTTTAGGGTATATTTAATTAGGGAAATGGGTCAAAGCGCCACATGAAGTGGCACTTGTCCAAATTTGGGAGCGTAGCGCCACTTCAAGTGGCGCAGATCCCTTTGGGGTTGGCCTCCTGGCACCACTTCAAATGGTGTCGAGGCTTGGGGAGGCCTATAACCCCCCCCCCCACTTCCTCACTTCACACCCACCACTTCTTCACTTCTCATTACTTCCTCACACTCTATCTCTACTTTCTCTCTCTCTCTCTCTACATCGGTTTCTCTTCCCACATAGCCAACTCTCCAAAAATTTGAGGTATTCGTTATTTTAAATTTTTTTAATATTTTGATTTATTAAATTTTTGCATAATTAATAGAAGTAGTTTTTAATTATTGTATTATATTTAGAAATAGTAATAGTTTTTTTAAAATGTAGATTATTAATTAATTAATTATAATTAGGTAATTAATTAATTATAAAAAGGTAATTGATTAAATATAAGTAGGTAATTAATTTATTATAAGCAATTAATTAATTATCATTAATAAATTAATTAATTATGGTTAAGGAATTAATTAATTATCGTTAGGATGTTAATTAATTATCATTAGGCACTTAAAAAATTATCATTAGACACTTAATTAGTTATCCTTATGCAGCTAATTATATGTGATTAGGCAACTAAATAAATGCGATTATGCAACTAATTAATTTTGATTAGGCACTTAATTAAATGTGATTAGGCAACTAATTAAATGTGATTAGGAAACTAATTAAATGTTATTAGGAAACTAATTAATTGTGATTAGGAACTTTATTAAATGTGATTAGGCACTTAATTAATTATGATTAGGCACTTAATTAACTATGATTAGGTACTTAATTAACTGTGATTAGGCACTTAATTATTTGTGATTAGGAACCAAATTATATGTGATTAGGAATTTAATTAATTGTGATTAGCTTCTTAATTAAATGTGATTATGCACTTAATTAACTGTGATTAGACACTAAATTAACTGTGATTAGACACTTAATTAACTATTATTAGGCACTTAATTAAATGTGATTAGGCACTTAATTAACTGTGAGTAGGGACATAATTAAATGTGATTAGGAAATTAATTAAATTTGATTAGAAACTTAATTAACTGTGATTAGTCACTTAATTAATGTTGATTAGGGAATTAATTAATTCTAATTAGAGAATTAATTAACTCTAATTAGGCACTTAATTAATTCTAATTAGGCACTTAACTAATTATCATTAGGAAACTAATTAAATGTGATTAGGCACTTAATTAAATGTGATTAGGCACTTAATTAATTTTGATTCGGCACTTAATTAAATGTGATTGACAATTACTTAAATCTAACTAGGAAATTACCTAAATCTAACTAAAAAATTACTTAAATGTAACTAGACAATTACTTTAATCCAACTAGGAAATTACTTAAATCTAACTAGGTAATTAATTAAATCTAACTAGGTAATTAATTAGTAAAGTAGTTATATTAATTAGAGAAGTAATTATATTAATTAGAGAAGTATTTATAATAATTATAGAAGTAGTTATATTAATTAGTTAAGTACTTATATTAATTAGTGATGTAGTTATAGATTTTTTCTAGAATATACCCTTTCATTACATTCTATGTATGATAATGAATTTATTTTTCCATATACCTTGACCTCAGTTTTTAATTGAAGTTATGAACATAAATTTAGTAGTTGAATATATTTTTTGCATATTAAGTGTTAGAGTTATCATCAAATGAATTCTCTCTTGAGTAAAGTATCCTCGGGTAGAGGGGCTTTGGGTCGGACCACCTACTTTCATGAAAGCTTGCCTTTTCTAGGAAAGTGAATGTGGTTGGCTATCTGTCGCTCTGGGCTTACTCATGAGGAGTTTTTCAATTTCATATAACTCTATGATTTTACATGACATGTTCATATACCTCATGCATATAATGCATGTGGATATGTATGAATATGTTTGAATTATATTTTATGGTAAGTAACACAAACTATTGGGTTGTGTAAAGAGTTACACATCAATATGGTTTGAACATATTGATTTGGTGGAGGGATTATAATTCCAACCTGAATTACTAGAATCATACATACATACTTTGATTATATAATCATATTTAATTTATAAAGACTTTTTATTTTAGATAAAAAATATTATTGCCTATATTTATTTCAATAGTTAAATATTGGAGATAGATAAATGATGTAGTTATAGTATACATCCACAAGTTGTTGTGATGCTTGGAGGATTCACTACTTTGGAAGTTGTGCAATGGAAAATTCATCGAAAGTTAAAACTGGTGAGGAACCATGTGATAGAGTCAATCACATTCATAAATCATCAATATATAGATAGGTTTTGGTAGGTTTCCTATCTGGTAAATGATGATGATGATTGGGAATATGTACATTCATTGGTTAAGTATCTACCTGAGAATCAAATGATAGAGTTGTATGTCTCTATAGCTACAATGGAGGTTCCATCGACATTGGAAGTTGGATAGTATCAATGTCATGAAACTATGTCATATACTCCTACACATCAAGAAGTTCCATCAGCATCGATAGTTGTTATATCATTTCCCTCAGCCACAGTTTCAATGGATAGTCCTCCATATACTTTAGATGAATTAGTCGATGATTTGGTGGATTATGATGATTTCGAAGAAGAAGATAAAGAGGAAGTTGAAGAATAAGATGATCATATAGAAGAACAGTCTGTACCCACTCATGTGAGGTTTGACCGACCATTGAACCATCCTCCACTCTTGAATTCATGGTCTAATGAAGGAATTAATTGCCTTCCATAATTTGATTGGTTAGTTATTACTCCCAGTTCAGAATTTCCAGGAATCATTGGTGGAAAAAATAGATTGTCCAATGACTGTGTTCTGTATATTTGCAGAGATTTTGATAGAAAACAAGAAATGAAAAATGTGATAAAACAATATCACATTGAAATACATTACTCTTATGTTGTATAAGAGTCAAAGAGGTCATACTATTTGATTCGTTGTGAAAAATACGAATCGAACTGTCCAATGCATCTGCGAGCTAGAATTCGTAACACTTTTCACAGCTGGCACATAACAAGATTTACTCCACACACCTATCTGAACCCAATCGTGTCACAAGAACACACATCGTTAGATGTTGAGTTTGTTTCAACAATTATTGTTGAAATGATTAGAGCATGTCAAGATGTTCCTGTGGTTCTGGTGATGAAGCGAATCAAAAAACTTTTTGGGTAACGAATCTCTTACTGGAAGGCATGGGCGACACGACAAAAGGATATTTTGAAAGTGTAGGGTGATTGGGACGACTCTTATCAAGTTTTAACACAACTTTTTGAGCTTTTACGCCACAATAACAAGAGGTCTATCAGTTACATACTACTGAATATGTTAACCAACACAACCATGTTGATCATTCAATGGTTGTGTTTGATAGATTATTTTGGATATTTTTACCATGTGTGGTGGCTTTTAGACATTAAAAGAAGTTTATATAGATTGATGGAACATTTCTGTATGGATAGTATACATGAACTTTATTTATTTTCACGACACAAGATGGAAATGGATCTTCTCTACTTTTGGCATTTCCAATTGTTGAGAAAGAGATCTTCTCATCATGGAGCTGGATTTTAGCATGTCTCTCAGAGTTTTTTATTGATGCGGAAGGGATTTGTCTTATTTCAGATCAACACCATGCAATTAAGGAGGTGATAAAGTATGAGGGTTATACGTAGAGACCACCCTACGCCGATAATCGATACTGTATTTGACACATTTCCATAAATATTCAAAATAAGTTCAAAAATGATTCGATGAAGAAGGAAATCTTAAAAATTTTTATGAACATCCTTTTGCGTTTTAAATTTCCTTGTCATAGTAATTTTAATATCTATTCAGATGAGTTCTTGTTAGATAGTATATGAGCCTCAAAACAAAAAGATGGAAGATTGTCTTCAAGATATTCATAGAGTGAATCCGTAAGTGTATGATTACATGATGCTAATTCCAAAGTATAAATGGTCGTTGGCATATGATGATAGGAGGATATATGGTAATATGATGACCAACATTGTAGAATGTATAAATGCAGTTTTCAAGGGAGTTCGAAAATTACATATCATAGGTTAATATGAATATTTTATTATATGTTACTCAGATGAGCTACAATTATAATATAATATTTGTCTAATGTCATAAATATAAATTGCAGGTTTGCTAAAAGAGACCTTCTATCATAGTGTAACGTACTTTCTGGAATGAGGAATGAAGGCTGAAGGGGGGTTTAATAGAGGGATGCACTATGGACACCATTTCTAGCACGAGCTAGATACTATTCTTCAGGAGGCTGAAACTTAACATGTAGATTCATTTAATCATCCATAGAAACGATTTGAGGTTGCTGAGCCCGGTGATGTTGTGGCTTGTAGCAATGGTCGTGTGTGAGTTGTTTTACTAGAGAAGCATTAATGTGAATGTGGAAACTTTCAGGAACTGAGATATCCTTGTGGCCATATGATTGCAGCATGTGCTTATATACACGTATCTTCGGAGAAGTTCGTTGATAAAACTTATCGTCTCGAGAGCATAAACTCTTGCTATAGTACTCTGTGGATTCCAATCAGGGAATATCAGAATTTTCAGCTATCTGATGGCACACCCATGCTTCTACCGAACAACACTAGACTTTGACCTAAAGGGAGGTCAAAGACTAATCATATTTGGAATGTTATGGATTGTCCTAGTGAACAGCCATTTGGACGAAGGTGCATTATATGCCGTCAAGATGTTCATAAAAATACACATTTCCCTAGACACATAGGGAAATCATCTAATGGTTGAAATGAATCATGTACTCTATTAGTTCCTATAAAATTTTGTACATGTAATCATTTTTATCAATATGACCATTTATATTCATATTCGTCTTATTTGTATATAGGGTAAATTTTAGAAAATTTACTTATATATTATAAACATTTAAACATTGGTTAATATAATTAAATAGATAAAAATTATTATATACATTCAAAAACAATCCAAAATATCAATGTTACCATAATTTCAATTGAAATTCTCTATTGAACTGTCAACACTGCATGAGTATCCTTAAAAAAACTACACAAACTCAAAAAAAGGAATCTATTAGTATAAGAAAACATTTCTGTATGGTGTGCGGGTTCAAAATACAGCGTTTAAATGAACCCGCACACCACACCGAAATGTTTTCTTATACAGGTAGATTCCTTTTTTTTTGAGTTGGTGTTTTTTTTAAAGCCACTCATCCTGTGATAACCAATTAAAGTTTTACATTCAAAAAACAAAACCTTTTGAACTATGAAATGAAAATGTTATCACACTTTTAAAATGAAAGATGAACTTACAATGACCACAAAACAAAAGTGAGGAAACTCTAAAAGTCTTCACCCCAACACCCCAACATGGGAGAAAACATAAGTTACAGAATGTGTTTCTACTTATTTCAATAATTATATGATAAATTTCATTCTTTACATGATAAATGTCATATCTTACATGAAATTAATGTTTTACTGTTTGTAAATTCAGATGGAGAAGCTACTATTATCTTCCCGGGATACGCACATGTCGCACGATGTGTTGGCGCGATTGAAGGTTCCAGGCGCAGTGGAAGCACATGGGTGGATGTTCCCACTTGGATTTTTGTCATTATAAATGATCAATCTGGGATCAATACGACGTTAAATGCCAGCCTCCACGGATCAAATCACAGAAAGAGACAAAGAAGATGGTTTGTCTACAGGTTGATTATAATTATTTTAATTAATTATAAAGAAATACCTTTTGGGTGTTCTTTCTTCATTGATGTTCTTGATCACGTTGTCGATGTGATCCGTCGTTGCATCGCAGAATACAAGTGTATACTCCCTCTAGCAGTGATCCACACATGTACCTCGTATCACTGGACGTCGTGAAAGGATTCTTCGGGTGCTTGCGTGGAGAAGCCTTTGCTTGCGTTGTCCGCCTTAGATCATCTTGATCCGATGGAAGAGGATCTCTCTCAGGAGTTGTTGGAGGAAGAGGTTCTTTCGGACTTGAAATAATTCTCCAGAGATGTTGTGCACAACGATTCTCTTGTGTGTTGGAAAAGAGTTAGGGTTGTGAGGATATTTATAATCGGGTGTGTGGGGTTATAGAGTTATGACAATAAATAAATGAGTTAAGCATTTTATTTATTTTATTGACTCTTATTTAAAACCCCCATGTTGAATAAATAATTCCTTGACATGCGCCCATGTTGATTATAGTAAATATCATTTAAAACAATATTATATCTTCAAAATCCTGACTCGAAAAACTACACGGTGTGTAATAATAAATACACGGTGTGTACTTTTTTTTCATTGAAAAGTACACGGCGTGTACATTAAATGTACACGACGTGTATATCTTGTTTTCATTTATTCATTTCCTTTCCAAAAAAAACTACACGGTGTGTACATTTAATAATACATGGCATGTACTTGTTTTATTTTATTTTTCCTCCATCATTTAAAACAACTTAGGCTTCCTTGAATAATTATTAAACCACGCATGGGAATATTCTTTATTCAACTTGAGATACTTGGATACACTTAGTTTGTGACCCTCTAGGCCTCATTCTCGTTGGCATTAGGCGGGTTTCACTAAAGTCCAAGATTACTGTCTAGCAATGGGTCAAGGCACCCAAGAGAAAGAAGTTGACACTACATTGACGTATCACCTCATACAAATGATTACTATGTAATTTAATCCCTTTGTCTCGATATCTCATCAAGAAGGTTTCATGGAAGTGTCATAAACCAATATACTTGATCCGTCATTCTTTGACTACCTGAAATAAACTCATTGTTCACACCATGACCATGTAATTTAATGCGACAGTTCTATTTCAATCAAAGGGCCGAGATATCAACTTCCATAAATGGAAGGGACAAATCCTTCCTCGACTTATCCATTAACAACATGTCACTCATGACGCACCCAATGTACCATACTTCCCGCCAACTGTATGCGTGACGGTTTTTGTCAGTAAATCTAAGTGCGCGAGTCATGACATGAGTTAATGATAATCTTCCAGTTTAAGGACGATTACACACGCTCGTAGAAAGAAATTTCTGATGACGCCAAGACATGCAGAATTACTATTGGCAGGTCTGTTCTCACAATCTCCCATCTTGGATATTACCAAGTGTGAACTCCATGAGAGAGAGTCTCGTCTTCTTACGAGTACTCGCACATGACGATCTGTATACTATGTGTCATATCATAGTATGTCATCCAACCACAGAACATTATTTAAGAATACTGTTATAGCATTTCAAGGTTATCATCATAGCGGGGATCTACTATGACCTTACTAATGCAACAAATATTCCAGGACATTATTATTTTATAGTCATGCAGAACAATGAACATTATATAATAAGTGAACATTCATTTAATCATAGTACAAAGCAGTTGGTTCTAAGGACACCAACCCTTACAAACTCCCACTTGGACTAGAGCCAACTACCAACGACTTTTAGTCCACAAGACCTCACATGATGATCATGTTTCTACTGAGTCAAGGCTTTAGTCTATGGGTCTGCCACGTTGTCTTCCATGGAAATAATTCTCACTTCAACTTCACCTCTCTGAGAAAAATCCCTCAAGAGATGATACTTCCGAAGTATGTGCTTTGCCCACTGATGCGACCTTGGATCTTTTTCAAGTGCCACCGCTGCAGTATTATCACAATAGAGTGTGATAGGATCTTTACTACTCGGTACTACATCCATCTCTTGGATGAATCTTCGCATCCATACTTCTTCTTTAGCTACCTTAGAAGCTATGATATACTCGGACGCTGCTGTAGAATCTGCCACCACACTTTCCTTTGAGCTCTTCCAGCTCACTACACCTCCATTCAAACTGAAGATGTATCCAGTCTATGACTTAATGTCATATTGATCAGTCTGGAAACTAACATCTAAATGTCCTCTGATGACTAGTTCCTCATCTCCTCCATAATCCATGAACATATCCTTAGTACGGCTCAGATACTTAAGGATAGTCTTGACTGCCATCCAATGACGGTCTCCTGGATCATCTTGATATCTGCCTACCACACTTAATGCGTAAGCAACATCTAGCCTCATACATAGCATAACCTACATGACTGACCCAATCGCGGATGTGTAAGTGATCCTTGCCATTCTCTTTCTTTCCTCATGTGTTTGAGGACGCATTTTCTTGGAAAGATGAATGCCATGTGACACTGGAAACAATCCCTACTTGGACTGTTCCACACTGAATCTCTTCAGTATCTTGTCAATGTATGTACATTGACTCAGGCCCAACATTCTCAGGGATTTATCACGATGGATCGTGATCCCAATAATATATGCTGCCTCGACCAATTATTTCATAGAGGAGAATTTATGCAACCATGCCTTAACTGACTGTAAGACAGGTACTTCGTTTCCAATTAGTAATATGTCATCGACATATACTTTTTTGGAAAATGACTGCACTCCCACAAAACCTCTTGTAGACACAAGGCTCACATTTATTCTTAACAAAGCCAAATTTCGTTATAGCTTCATCAAAATTAATCTTCCATGATCTTGATGATTTATTTAATCCATAAATGGATTTATACAACTTGCATACCTTGTTGGAATCCTTTGGAGTCACAAAAACTTCAGTTTGTGTCATGTAGACATCTTCCTGGAGGTTCCCGTTAAGGAAAGATGTTTTGACATCCATTTTCCAAATTTCATAGTCATGGTAAGCGGAAATGGCCAACAGGATTCTGATGGATTTCAGCATTGGAACCGGTGAAAAGGTTTCATCATTGTCAATTCCTTGACACTTTATAAAAACTTTTGCAACCAGTCTTGCCTTGTAGGTGCTGACTTTCCCTTCCATGTCCAGTTTCTTCTTGAATACCCATTTCTTTTCAATAGGATTTACATAAACTGGAGGATCTACCAAAATCCAGACTTGGTTTTGGTACATGGAATCCATTTCATAATTCAGGGCTTCTTGCCACTTGGCAACGTCTGTGCCTTCAACTGCTTCCTTGTAGGTAAGAAGATCATCATTGTCAACAAATAATGAGTCACCATCCTTGGTGACAAGAAAACTATATCGTTCTGGTTCTCTCACCTCTCTCATGCTCCTATGCAGTTCTTGTGTCTCTGGAATAGATTGTTCTTCCACGGGGCTTTGTGGAATTTGTTCTTGTACCAAATCATGTGTATCTTGAGCCTCAACTTCATCTAAGTCTATCTCGCCCCCACTATCTCTTTTGGAGATGTGCTCCCTCTCAAGGAATATGGCATGTCTTTCCACTCGAACCTTTTTTTCTGAGGGGTTGTATAGGTAATATCCCCTTGTTTCCTTGGGATATCCTATAAAGATACACTTTGTGCCTCAAGGAGCGAGTTTGTTACCTGAAGAGGACTTAACAAATGATTCTCTACCCCACACATGTAAATTCGATAACATGTCTTTGTGTCCACTCCATAAATCGTATGGAATACAATTTATCGATTTAGTTGGTACTTGGTTTAGTATGTGTGCTGCTGTTTGTAATGCATATCCCCAAAAGGATAATGGAAGACTCGCATGACTCATCATTTATCTCACCATGTCTAATAGGGTGCGGTTCCTCCTTTCACATACACCATTCCATTGTGGCGTGTAAGGAGGAGTGAGTTGAGATATAACCCCAAACTCCTGTAAGAAATCAATGAATTCCTGATTAAGATATTCTCCTCATCTATCAGAGAAGAGTTTCTTAATCTTCATACCAAGCTGGTTCTCAACTTCATTATTGTATTCTTTGAACCGATCAAAAGAATCTAACTTATACCTCATTAAGTAGATATATCCATATCTACTAAAATCATTAGTAAAAGTTATGAAGTATGAGAACCCACTCCTTGCCTCAACTGGAAATGGCCCACACACATCTATGTGACCTAATTCTAGAAGCTCTTTAGCTATTTCAACTTTCCCACTAAATGGGGCTTTGGTCATTTTGCCTTGTAGACACGCATGACATACACCAAGTGGTTTTAGTTCGAAAGAATATAAATAACCATCTTGATGTAATTTTGTCAAATGTTTCTCATTGACATGACCTAGCCAGTGATGCCAAAGTTGGGTGTGGTATGAGTCATGTGAATTAACTTTGTCATCGATTGCCATTACTTGGTTTTTTTGTCTAACACATAAAGGACATTATACAAATGTGCCCTACCAAAACAAATGTTATCTTTATAAAAATAGAAACACCCACTTCCAAAGTTGAAGATGAATCCATCAGTATCTAATCTGGATACTGAAATAATGTTTTTGGTTATAGAGCGTACATAATAACATCCTTTCAAAACCAAGACCATCCCTGTAGGCAATGTGAGGTGGTAGTCCTCGACAACTGCAACAGCAAGTCTGGCTCCGTTGGCTGCTCGTAGATCTACCTCCCCTCGATCAATCTTCTTGAATCTACTTGGTTCCTATATTTGGATACAGATGTGAGCACCAGAAGTAGTATCTAATACCCAATTAGTAGAAACTGATAGATTGCATTCGATAACAAACGCACCTGAATCTTCCCCTTACTTCCTTGGATGGGTGTAGTTTTTCTTCCAGTGGCCCTTCTTGCCACATGAAAAACAGACATCATCCCTTCCTTTTCCTCCCCTTTGATCTTTATTTTCATGGAAGGACTTGAAGAAGCATTGGGCTTAATGCTCTTCACCTTCCCATTCCGTTTATTCACCATGAGGACAGAAGGCTTTTCACGCTTCATGTCAGTGTCCACTTGGAGAATGAGGATGAGAAGATCAGACAGAGACTTCTCAATGTTGTTCATATTGAAGTTCACAACAATGTTTGAGAAGCTCTGGGGGAGTGATGCAAGAATGAGATTAGTACTCAATTCTTCGGGGAGTTTAAAACCTAGAACCTCCAAGCGCTCAATGTAGCCAATGATCTTGACTACATGAGGCCCGACTGGGGCACCCTCTCTATGCTTGCACTGAAATAGAGCCTTGGAGATCTCAAACCTTTCCTGTCTTTCTCTCTCCTGGTATAGACCACGGAGCTGCTCGATCATGCTATAAGCATCCATGTCTTAATGAGACTTCATGAGCTCAGTAGAAATTGATGATAGAATCAAACATTTAGCATTGAGAGGGTCATTAAAATGTTGATCATAGACTAGGAAATATTCATCACTCGCCCCTGGGGTAGGAGAATCAGGAAGTGAGGACTCCAGCACGTAAACCTTTCGATCATGGCATAGGATAACCCGAAGGCCCCTAAACCATTCTTTAAAGTTACTGTCGGTGAGGATATTTTCATTATCCATTATTGATCGTATAGAAAATGTGGTTGATGAGTTTGTCATGTTGATTCTACAATTTAAAAGAGCAGATTTATTAGTACTTTCTTGATTACAATTTATGTGAAATAATGAATGAATTAATTAATTCTCCCCCTATTTTATCAAGTCCCAATGGCCCCCACCATTGAACTTGGAATGTACAGTTGGTTTGACATTCTTGTGGCAAGGATCCATATTTCCCTTCGCATAACCCCAACGTGGGTTGGTCAAGCTATTTGAAGTTATTTAGGTAGGAAGGCCTTTGCCAACTGTGAGCTTACAGTTCCTTGATTTGTTGAGTGGAGTCCCCAATCCTGAAATCCTGACTTGGATTTCCTCAACTCTTGCCTCCAATATTTCATAAATTCTAGAAAGGGCTACTTCTCTTGATGTAATATGGTTAATTCAACCTAAAACCTTTCATAAGGGCTTCCTTTATAAAAGTAAGTTTCCCAACAAGGGTTGGTCAAACACATAGTTTTATTGAGTCTTTCCCTTAATCAGGTAACAGAAGGAGTGCTCTGACTTAATATGGTATTGAGGGATTTTAGTCTTTATGAATAGTTTTGCATTATCACATGCTTGTTAATATTATGTGATACTTGATTAAGTTATTATCCAAGTTCTGATAATGTTTACGCATAGTCCGGTTTTTATTTTATTCCATATTTTCATGATTATTAATTTTATTAATTATGTGATCGCGACAACACATACATAATAAATAAACAATGAAATCAGACAGAAATAAAATAAGATGGCATGATCATGAGCTTCTATTGGTTAGCTTATCTAGTGGTTTTGATAAGCTGACCTTGACCTAGGGAAAACACCTTGAACCAGTTGGTTCGTGTTTTGCAGATCCCACCTATCCACATTTGTATCTTCTTGCGTCAGTTTCGCCTCAGCTTCAGGATTTGAACTGTCTCCTCTGGCTTGAGAGATCCTCTTTTACATGGGTTTACATTAAAGAAACCATGGGCAAGCAGGCCCTACATTTTATTCGAAGAAGGCTCGCAGGCCAACAAATTTAAATTAAATAAATTTAAATGAAACCATACACATAGAAAGGGTCTTTGGTCTAGCTCATGATCATCCATAATATGAAACGACATTTACGCATATTTAGAATTCAAATTATTTTAATCGTTCTTTAATTTATGATAAGACACGCTCGAATTCAATTAATTATGATTTTATAATTAATCAATTATTTATCTTAAATTCATTTATGAATTTCCTTGAGATTCTTGTCATCCATATTACTTATACGGGTCTTTGTACATTGGAGGAAACCTGGTGAAATTCCATTTCTGGGAAGTACACGACATGTAGTTTAAAATTACATGGCGTGTATTTTTCATTTCACCCTTTATCCAAAGTACACGCCGGGGATTTGGCGTGTTTTCTATAATTTGGAAATTTTGGAGTACACGGCGTGTAGATGAATCATACACGACGTGTACTTCCTTGTTACGCGGTAACCGGCCTGGAGATCCCGTGTACGCGTTACACAGCTTATCTTTGTACACGGTTTCACCTGGGATGAAACAGACTACACGGCGTGTTGCTCCAACATACATGCCGTGTATTCCGGTTTCCATGCGCCGTTCAATTCTGGTCAACACGGCGGGATTAAAACTTATGCATAATCAATTCACATGACGTGGTTTGGTGGACCAGTGCCTGTTCGTTGAACCTAATACACGACGTGTAGTTTTATGTACACGTCGTGTAATCCCATGTTGTACAGACAGAAAGAGAGGCTCTTCCGGATGAGTTCCTCATTTTTATTTTAATCAAAATTAAAATTAAGAGGTCATTTCTATGATATGAATTGAGAAACGAATGAGGAAGAACATATCTCATTTATTCAGATTTATAGAACGATTTATTTGGAATTTAATGAAATATAAATGAGAAAATTATCAATGAAAATTAAATAACTATAATCAATGTTGTACCCTGGCTCTGATACCATTTGAAGGTTTCGAATGCAGCGAAATCACATTGGTGGATGTGCCCACTTGGCATGTTGTCATTAGCAATGATCAATCCGCGATCAATACGATGATAAACACCAGCCTCCATGGATCGAATCACAGAAAGAGACAAAGAAGATGGTTTGTCCCGGAACCACAAAAAATGATCGTTACAGGTTGATTATAATTAATTTAATTAATTATAAAGAAATACCTTTTTGGTGTTCTTTCTTCATTGATGTTCTTGATCACGTTGTCGATGTGATCCGTCATTGCGTCGCAGATTCCAATTGTAGACTCCCTTTAGAGATGATCCACACGTGTACCTCATATCTCTGGACGTCGCCAAAGGATTCTCCATGTGCTAGCATGGAGCAGCCTTTGATTGCGTTGTCTACCTTAGATTGTCTTAATCCGATGGAAGAGGATCTCTCTCGGTCTTGAGAGCGTTCTTAGAGGAAGAGGTTCTTTCAGCCTTGAAATAATTCTCTAGATATTATGTGCACAATGATTCTCTTGTGTGTTGGAAAAGAGTTAGGGTTGTGAGGATATTTATAATCAGGTGTGTGGGGTTATAGAGTTATGAAAATAAATAAACATGTTACACGTTTTATTTATTTCATTGAATCTTATTTAAAACCCCCATGTCGAATAAATAATTCCTTGACATGCGACCATGCTAATTATAATAAATATCATTTAAAACAATATTATATGCTCAAAATCACAACTGGAAAAACTACACGGCGTGTAATAATAAATACACGGCGTGTACTTGTTTTTCATTGAAAACTACACAACGTGTACATTAAATGTACATGACGTGTATATCTTATTTTCATTTATTCATTTCCTTTCCAAAATAAAACTACACAGCATGTACATTTAATAATACATGGCGTGTACTTGTTTTATTATATTTTTCCACCATTATTTAAAACAACTTAGGCTTCCTTGAATAATTATTAAACCATGTACGGGAATAATATTTATTCAACTTGAGATACTTGGATACACTTAGTGTGTGACCCTCTAGGCCTCTTTCTCATTGGCATTAGGCAGGCTTGCCTAAAGTCCAAGATTACTGTCTAGCAATGGGTCAAGGCACCCAAGAGAAAGAAGTTGATGCCTCATTGACGTATCACCTCATACGAATGCTTACTGTGTAATTTAATCCCTTTGTCTCGTTATATCATCAAGCATGTTTTATAGCAGTGTCATAAACCTATATGCTTGATCTGTCGTTCTTTGACTACCTGAAATAAACTCATCATTCACACCATGGCCATGGAATTTAAGGCGACAGTTCTATTTCAATGAAAGGGACAAGATATCAACTTCCATAAATGGAATGGACAAATCCTTCCTCGACTTATCCATTAACAATATGTCACTCGTGACGTACCCAACATACCCTACTTCCTACCAACTGTCTGTGTGACGGTTTTCATCAGTAAATCTAAGTGTGTGAGTCATAACATGAGTTAATGATAATCTTCCAGTTTAAGGACCATTACACACACTCATAGATAGCAATGTCCGATGACACCAAGACATGCAGAATTGTTATTGGCGGGTCTGTTCTCACAATATCCCATCTTGGAGATTACCAAGTGCGAACACCATGACAGAGAGTCTCATATTCTTACGAGTACTCGCACATGATGGTCTGTATACTATGTGTCCTATCATAGTATGTTATCCAAACATAGAACTTTATTTAAGAATATTGTTATAGCATTTCAAGGTTCTAATCATAGCGGGGATCTACTATGACCATATTAATAAAACAAATATTCCAAGATATTATTATATTATAGTCATGTAGAATAATGAACAATATATAATAAGTGAACATTCATGTAATCAAAGTAGAAAACAGTTGGTTTTGAGGACACCAACCCTTACAGCGATGACCTTTCAGACATCTTGTTGTTTAGAGAGCACATCATTTCCATCAGGACGCACCCCCAGAAGATATTTTTACACACATTAGACATGCGGGATTTTATGGAGTCGCTAGGTGCGACTTAAAGGCTATTCATCACCATTTGATTGCTGCATTAGTTGAGAGATGGCGACAAGAAAGACCAACATTTCATCTCACAGAGGGGGAGATGACAATCACATTAGAGGACGTCAACTACATGCTAGGTTTACCCATCCATGGAAATGAAGTTATGAGTTCCATTAGTGGCCACTAGGCTGCAGTCTTACAGAGAATTCTAGGCATTGACGTCGTCAGAACATGCGGTGTTCTCTAGGGTTCCCACTTGTGCATGAGGTGGCTTGATCATAAATTCAACATCATTCATGATGATGTATACGAGGAGACGCTTATTCATCACACACATGCATACATTTTACGGCTACTCGGAGGCATCTTGTGCATCGACTACTCTACCGCTTTGGTACACATGATGTACCTCCCATTACTTGAGGATCTAGATCAGACGACTACATACAGTTGGGGGTCTGTTGTATAATCACATCTGTACAGATCACTCTATACCAGTTTTCAATAATATTAACATCATATTGTAGGTTTCATGGTGTTAGTACTGATGTGCGCCTGAGAGCGTTTTCCACGCAATGCTCCTCGAGCCATCACACCACTTGCACCAGAGCTATTTCAGGGTTTTACTTGGGGAAGATGGTATGTCTACACAATTACTTTCAGTAATTTAGTAATTTTGTTATTGTTTTTTACAAACATACAATATATTAATCTTTTATAACTAGGTAGATTTAGTCTCAGAAGTATGCACATACACTGAGAAATAGTGTGCATAGCTGCTGACAGATATTCGATGCCATGGTGTCAGCTGATGTAAGTTAAGCAATTCTATTTTATAGAGAAATTTGTTTTGTTATTACTATTTTAAGTTATTTCAATATAATCTTAGTAAAATTTTCATGCTAATATATGACTTATTTTTTGAGTTTACATTTCAGGTTTCATGGACTCCGTATACCAGTCATGTATACACATTACTTCCACCTTACTGCACAGCTAGTGTTGGAGATCGTACTGTACTGGTTCCACTCATCCACTTCTATATAATTGTGTGGCCTCGGACAGATTGGGTCATGCGTCAGTTCAGTTTCATACAACATATCCCCTTGCCCCCAGGACAGCCTGCTGATTTACATTCGATTGTGCTTACAGGCAAAAAAATGACAAACAGGCAGAGATTTCATGCATCTTACACCGAGATATGGGATAGGCGTGCCAGATTTAGTATCATTCCATATGGATATACCACAACATGCAGTATGTTATCTGCTCATGGGTATTATGTAGACTTGTATTGATATCACACCATCATGCATCTAACCCATCAGGGGATTGACATTCAGTAGTTGGTATGTTTACTAAGAGTTGTTATTTTTGTTTAACTCATTTTTTGTATTAATTTGAATGTTATTTCATTTACAGGAAGATTGCATTTTTCATCTTTCACATACCACATAGCCTCAAGAGGATGCATATATTAGGTGGGATGTAGTTCATCGTGATGTGTTGGATCACCTCGATTATCTCTGATTGATACGTGACCATTTTTTGATGAGGATCTACATAATTATCTTGATCCATATCCTCCAGTTGATGCTCTTGAGGATGATGATGTCCCTACTATGCCTGCTGAGGACAATGCACCGCCACCACCACTGTCATCTTGACGACAAAGATGAGCACATCAGGTGGGGCAGAGGCGACATCATCTACATCCAAGATCAGCTCCTGCAGATGTCGTCACACCACAGAGAGAGGATCCGGCCCAGCCGACTAATGATATTGTACATCAGGGAGATGCTTATATACCACAGATGCAGTCTCCGCAGATTACTATGGACTTCAATCTAGATGTGGTCACACACCTAATAGAGGCCCCCTCTCCCAACAAGGCCTTCTTCAGTGCCCATTTTCTACCATTTATAGGAGCTTCAGAGCCATATGGTGCCCCATATGATATTGGGTCGTCTTCCTCGCATGGTTTTGTTCAGTCCTCTACACAGCACCATGTGGAGGAACCAGAAGCACCAGAAGATGAGGAACCCCCAACTAGGACACCGGAGTCACACGAATGCTGAACATGGAGAGGAAATGAGATTCATACGCCGCGTTGTGGTACTGGGGGGCATCATCATTTATGTTTCAGATGTCATGTTGTATATACTCAAAAACATATTTACTATGACAAGTAAATGTTTCGGATGTCATGTTATTTTTATAATTATATATTTGTAAAAATATTTATAAATCTAAATTACTGATTAGTATTTAAATAATTGATAATTAATAATTAACCATTAATAATTAATAATTATAATGATGTAAAATAATTAATAATTATATTACTAATTAAATAATTAAATATTGTATAATTAATAATTATATTAGTAAATTACATATTAATTATTAGAAAATAAAAAATTCTATAATTATTAAATATATTACTAATTAGCTAATTAATTATTAAATATTTTGTATATGTTTAATCCATATTTTAAGTTTCATTTATATTTAGTTAATAATCTATAGTCTTTCAAAGCCATATTCTTGAAACATTTTTATCTTTCAAGTAGGTGGATATGAAATCTTATAAATTATTTTTGAGCAACATTGTTTATGATTTTTTTACTTTAAACTATTAATCATATATTTAATCCATATTTTAAGTTTCATTTATAGTCTTTTTATAGTTTATATTTTATATACTTTCAATGTCATGAACTTGAAACATTTTTATGTTTCAAAGAGGTGGATTTGAATGCTTATAAATTATTTTTGATGAACATTTTTTAAGAAATTATTTTTATTTTCAAGTATTTATAGTATGTTTAATCCATGTTTTAAGTTTTATTTATATTGTTCATTTAGTTTATATTTTATAGGCTTCTAAAGTAACATACATGAATTATTTTTAAGTTACATGTAGGTGGCTTCAAAATATTATAATTGTTTTTATCAAAATTATTTACGAAATTCTTTTTATTTTCAACTATTTCTTCTATGTTTAATTCATGTTTTAAGTTTCATTTATATTGATCTTATAATTTATATTTTATAATCTTTCAAAAACACTTACTTGAAACATTTTTAAGTTTCAAGTAGGTGGATTTGAAAGCATATAAATTGTTTTTAGTCAATATTGTTTATGAAATTCTTTTTATTTTTAAATATTTATTATATGTTGAACAATAATTCAAATTTATATGCTTTAAAATAATACTGTTGTTATTAACAATTTTTTATATGTTTAACAATATTTCAAATTTATTTATAAATAAATAATTATAACTATATATATATATATTAGTAATTATTGATTTAAAATTATTTATATGTAAAAATATATAATTTTGAATATATAATTATAAATCTAATTACAATATATATATATATATATATATTTACATATGAAGATTAAATATATTTATAAATAAATTTTAAATAAATATGTAACAATATTTTCAAAATTATATATTTGTAAATATATTTATATTTATATAATTATAAATATTTATCTATAAATATTGGTTTATAATTATATAATTACAAATATAAATATTATTTAAATATATAATTAAATCATACACAAAATCGGCAAAAAAACACAAACCCAAAGCACCACTTCAAGTGGCGCTATTTTATTTTATACTTATTAATTGTTTATATTTTTTAATAAGTATAACTAATAAGTATTTTTAATTAATAATTATAATTAATAAGTATATATAATTAATAAGTATAATTAATAATTATAAATAATTAATAAGTATAAATAATCAATAAGTGTTAATTATAAATATATAAGTATTTATTTATTATTAATTTATAAATAAATATATAACTAAAAGTATTTATTTATAATTTTAAATAAATATTTATATAATTAGATTCTTATTGATAATTAAATATTTAAAATTATATTTATAAATACATAATCACAATTTCTTTAATTATTTATATTTAAATATATTTATATTATATGTATTTATTTATTATTGTAAGTATTTATTTATGTATTTATAAATATAATCTTAAATACATATTTATAAATATAAATTTATTTATTATTTATATGTATATATATATATAATTATATTATAATTATATATTTATTATAAATATATAGAATAGTGTGTGGAGGTGGGAGAGGGGATAAAAAACTCCCAAGCACCACTTCAAGTGGCGCTTTTCAAAGATTCACTTGAAGTGGCACTTTAGTAACCCATATCCCCAATTATTTCAAACCTAAACCCATTTAAAAAAATCCCTCCCCCAAATTACCCCCATTCCTCTCATGCAAAACACCACCACAGATTGGGAGACTAGGACATCTGAGCCACTATCACCGTTGTAGATCCACGAGCCACCGTTCCTTATAGTCCACCATTGCCTATCAATACACCATCAATCCTTCAACCACAAAAATCCTTCTTCCTCCACCATTACATACTTTTAGACTCCTACATAAAACTCATATAACTATAGTAGATTATATCTAGACCAAACATTGTTTGATCTAGAATACTAGTACCTTTCGAAGCTGAATCCTTCACCGCAAGAAGGGGATGCCGTTGGATCTAGATTTTCCCCCAATCGGCCATTATCCTCCACCTGTGAGTGCCACCATGGGGAAGACAGACACTGATGGTTCTGTTCAAAGGTTTCTTCGATGATGTGAAAGATGTGGAATGTGAGGAGGAGACCAGATTAAGGAACCTCTAGCAGAACTATCCCTCCTTCAAGTTGAAGAAAAGGCTGATCGTGAGCCACAGTAAAGAAACCCAACTCCGCCGTCATGAGGATGAAGTAGAGTCATTTCCGTGACTCGAGAAGAATACAAAACCCCCTTTTCAGGCTGCAACTGGACAAAGAAACGAAGGGAGGGTTTAAAAAAATAATCAATAAATATAAAATAAAAAACATAAATAAATAAAATAATTAAAACTAAATTATTATTGATAATAATAAATATATTAAAATTATTATTTACTAATAAAAATAATTATTAAAATAAAATAATTAATAGTAAATAAAATAAAAATTATAAATAATGATAATTAAGAATAAATTAATTTACTAAACTATTAAATATTTATAAAAGGATAATCTTTTTATTAATGTTAAATTATTGATAAATTTTTGTTTCTCTAATATACATAACCCAGATAAAATCACATTAAAATTCATGATTTCCAACCACCATTAATCAGTTACATAGGATTTTTTAATATCACAAAGACAGGAGGAAATGACATGTCGCGTTCGGTGAAAGTGGGGATATCAACTATGTCGGTGTGTGCAATGGGTGACCAATGAGAGAATAAAAAATACATTAATATTTTGGGGAAGACAACAACATAAGGGAGATACATTCCATCATAGATAGTGGTTCCTTTAAAAGTTTCTTGGAGCATGATTTGGGAGACCCAAAAGGAAGGAGAAGATAGAGGATACTAGAGAGCCGGAGTAGCATCACTGAAGTTCAAAGTGGAGACTTCATATATCGGGGTTATCTTTCTTTTTGTTACATTAGTTTTTTTATATGTAATTTATTTAATTGAAAAAGATATCTTGCGAAACTATTTTTCTCAGGGAAAATTATTTCCTTTGGTTATTATTTGTTAGTTTTTTAGTGATTTGTTTTACTAAAATATATAATCGATCAATGAGATCGATTTAGTGTTTCCAAAATAAATTCTTCTCACCACTATTTTTAATTCAAAATGTATAAATCATTTATTGAGAGTGATTTAGTCAACCTATCATTCAAATTTCATCACTTTTGATTGATTTTAAGAAGCACTGAGCATTCGGAATCAACCATGTGTGTGATTTTTCTCATAGAGAGGGAGTTTAATATAATATTTTCTAGGTATGAAAACTAAATTATATTTTTCTCAAGAGGTTAACCGTTCAACCAGTAGTACTATTAATTCTCCGTCATTTATTTTGATCAGTTACTTCTAAATATCTATTCTAATTTCTTACACAACTACTATTTATACTCCATCATAACACCAGTTTCAAACTTATTTTCATAGAAATATTATTGTTAGTCTTTCATTCTTTCATCAAATTAAAAAAATCTAAAAAATTAAAATGAAACCCCACCTACTGTTAACAAAAGTGGGACCTGGTTTGAAATCTAAAAATTTTAACTCAATTTTATCCTTCCCTATGGGTTTTAACGTGCTTAACACTTTATAATATTGAATTGGAAAATATAAATTTCTTAAATTTGACACGGTTTAACAACAATTATGTCAAATAACAACTCAAGATACCACAAAATCATTTTGATCTAACCCATATCCACTCACTAAAATTGTAAAATCAAACATAGTCCAGGATGAATCTCGATTCTAAAATCAAGTCATAGGGATCTAAAAGAAATTATGATATTAGTATACACAAATATACATTGGTGTGAATGAATTAGGGGAGTAAAATGATCCCAATAGGATCTCACCAAAGATTTTTAGAATGTATCTTTCTAAATTAACATATAAATTATACATTGAATCTAATATTGGATTTTTTTTAATTTCAAAGGATCATTCATAAATGAAATAAGAAATATTATTTATTACTTTCCCTTTTTTAATAACCACAAAACAATTCCCTCTAAAAAATTAGATATGGTATAATATATAGATTTCTAAACAATAATTCAACATTTATTTAAAAGTTTCCTCCAAAACATAAAAAGGTGGATTTTAAAATATGTGAATCAATACCTAACCCATTACCCTATATTTAAAAAACAATTTCTCAAATACCATATAGTGAACAATTGAAAATTATTTTATAAATCACCATTTCCATTCTATGTTAGAAATTATTTTAAAGAAAACTAGAAAGGGATAAGAACCAAATATATGTACCGCATGAACCAATACATCAATTAAGATAAATAAAATTTCTAGAAATTCATGATGGTTCCATTTGAGAGAATAAATACTATGGAATACTAATAGATAATGTAATAAGACCCCCAAATATAATTTCTCATAGGAAAAAAAGAATCATGATAAACTCCCAAGGTTCTAAGATTAATGGTGTATTCATTGGCTCATCACTAAAGTTAATGGGCCTAATGTGAATCCATAAAATCCACCTCGTCTTGCATTTTGACCTCACTCAGCATTATAATAATAACCCCTAATGGGAATACCATTCCTTGGGGGTCATCCAGTGCTCACACAACATGTTAGTCAATAATTTATTAAAAACATCTACTTAGTAACCAATGATATAATGATATTAAAAAATTTAGATGAGTATGAAACATGGAAAGAGGAAATATCCTGAAACAAAAATAATAAAAACACTTGAAATAATCCTAATATCACCTATTAAACCATCATAAGAAATTATATCATTCATTTAATAAATAAAAATGAACCACATCATAGAAGAAAAATATGAACCATCCCCAAAAAAGACCATAATATGTTTAAAAAAAATAATCAGATCATGGGATCTTCTCACAATAATAAAAAAAATTCATTTATAAAATGTTAAATGATCCGTCAAAAACAATCTTACGATTCTTACCCACTTCTACATATTCGAAATCCTATTTCAGAACATCCCTTTAAAAAACATTATCAAAAAAATATTTAAATCCATTTGGAAACCAACCCTTTTTATACAAAATTTTAAACTATAGAATACAATTAGGACATATAATCATTTAACATGCGCCACACATTCCCCTATTAATTAAACACCCCTTAAAAACATTTATAAATATTTGAAAAATAAACAGATACTAAGAAACTGTTTAAAATATAAATGAAGTTTTAAACACCCCTTTCAAAATCCTTAAATCCATTTATAAGAGGCAATCATGATTTTTATCCAACACATGAAACACACAACAATTTTATTTAAAAATCATAATTGGAAATAAATCAAAATATACTTTTTATTCCAGGTTTCAGAACCATAAATAACAAATTTTGACCAAACATGGTTATATTATATAAACTTAATTGTGTAATAAAAAAATTAAAACATTAATACATTTCATGATATGTGTCATAAGTAAGATTGAAAATAAACACTAACCTCAATCAAATGGAAAAGTGATTGAAGTACTAGGGTATGAGTCATCTTCAAAAGACTTAAACATGAGAATCCCAATCGTTAGACTATTACTAAACCCTAAAACCACCCCAATGGGTGTTAGGGTTTTCTAGAGGAAAATAAATCAACACTAAAGCATAAAGAAGAGGGATAAGAGAAATGATTACTCTATATTCTAATGTTTCTTGGAATCAATTAAAAGGGGGATTGTAATTGAAGCAGGGAGATATCCCCCTTTATTACTCTATATGTGAATTACATTATGTAAGGAGGAGTAAAGGGAAACAATTCCTTTATAGGAAGACATATGGAAAATGGAAAATATATTAAAGTAAAAAAAATTATGAAAATAACTTAATGGTGTGTTCAATTGCACCACACCATGCAGTACCCATAATAGAGGCCTTCCAATATCATCTTTAGACCATTGTGAAAGTGGATTAAAATTGTAGAGTGTAACAACCCATAATGTTAAAGGGATAAATTTTAACTGTTATGAATCATGTCAATAAGGTGTACGTTTTGTTTTAGAAAGTGTGCTTGATTAAAACTCAAAATTTAATATTTCTTGGTCAGGAGTAGTGATTGTATGTTCTGGGCGCAACAGAAGCACGGTTGGGCCATCACCCAACTTTAATTTTTACCATGATCAAGGAATATTTTTGGATTAATACGATGATGAACGCTAGTCTCCATGGAATTTAATCAAATATTTAGATAAAGAAGGAAGAGGTTTGAAACCTTTATAAAGGATCTTGCACATCATGTTAATAATTATTTTTAATTTAATTTCTAAAGAAATAAAATACCTAGTTCTTTGGTACATTTTTTATTGATGATGTTGATAATTCGGGATGACCCTTTTGAATTGTCTCGTTTCACTTGAGAGGATTGAAACCAGAATCCCTCTATGAGGGATCCACACATTCTCTAATGGTCTCTAATTGATTCCACTATCTATCCAGGTGCAAGTGTGGCGAAGTGAATGTCTTGCATTAATCGATCTTGATCACATATTTTTTGATATTTAATAATGTTTCTCATTCTTAATAGGGAGAGAGGAGATGAGTCGAGTGAAAATTACTCCCTTGGAATTGCTCATGTGTTACCGATTTCCCAAACCTAGAACAATAGACATACCACTCTACTTATCGACATAAGGATTCAATTATAATATTTAATTATGTAACAACTATTAAATATATTCATAACCATTGAGAAAACTCATGACACATAAAAATAATAACCACATCATAATTTTTTTCACACCAACTTACGTAAAGCATAATCATTAATGAATTCCCATGCTGCATAATTATAACCACGTTATTATTATTTTTATGCCAACTACTTAAATAATTATTTACCATCTTTTAAATAATTATTTTACTACCAGACTGTCCACAATCTTCTCAAACCCCACATCAATTTATTAAACACTCGAATAAATAAATAAATAAATTATTATCTTAAATAAATATTTTATTTACAAAACAGTAAATACATATTTATTAAATTATTAATAAAATAAATAAATATATTTTTATTCAGAATCGCATGAATAAATATTTATTTAATTTATTCAATCATTTTATCATGAATAAAATTATTCCACTATCTTGAGAATAATACTTATTACATTAATTAAATTCAAATAGAATATTACCAAGACCACAAAAAACAGTTATTGCATGACCCTCTATAATTCTTTATCATTGGCATTAGGTGGGATTGCCTAATGTTTGATAGTACTACCTAGGAATGGGTCAAGGAACCCAATAGAATGAAATTGATGCCAAAACAACAAAATCCACATAAAAATGCTCATTATGTAATATAATCCCTTTGTATTTATATCTCATCAAGATGGTTTAATGATAGTGTCATCAACCTTTATGCTCGATATGTCTTTCTTTGACTACCTGAAATAAACTCTTCTTTACACCATGGCCATGGAATTTTGTGTGACATTTTTATTTCAATCAAAGGGTCTAGATTATAAGTTCCATAAATGGAAGGGATAAACCCTTCATTGACTTATCCATTAATATCATGTCATTCATGACACACCAAATGTACCCTACTTTACGCCAACTATCTACTTAATGTATTTCGTTAGTAAATAAAATTGTGTGAGTCATGACACATATTAATGATAATATTAAATTATAAGGACCATTACACATGTTCGTAGATAGGAATATCTCATGACACCAAAACATACAGAATTCCTCCTGGCAGGTATGTTCTCATAATCTTCCATCATTGAGATTTCCATGTGCGGACTTCATAAGAAGAAGTCTCATCGACTTATGAGTATTCATAATTGATGTTCTGTATATTATGTCACCCATCAAAGTATTTCATCCAATCGTAGAACAGTATTTAAAAAAAATTCATATCACACCAAGGTTCTCATCATAGTAGGGAATTTATATGTCCATGTAAATGCGACAGATACTCTAGGATGTTATTATACTATAGTTATGAAGAAAAATGAAAAATTTGTAATAATATGTTTAATTTTTTTAAATATTCTTGTAATCAAAGTACAAAAATGTGGTTCTATAACACCAACTCTTACAAACTGCAACTTATACAAGAGCATATTGCCTTTGAATTTTAGTTCTCTAGACCTCGTTTGATAATCATGTTTCTGCAGATTCAAGGCTTTAG
Source organism: Viscum album (assembly GCA_963277665.1). Lineage (NCBI taxonomy): Eukaryota > Viridiplantae > Streptophyta > Magnoliopsida > Santalales > Viscaceae > Viscum > Viscum album. The sequence continues at coordinate 90,573,681 of OY728140.1, read as the reverse complement.
TGAAGGCGTCCTCTACATTGTCTTCCATGGAAATACATCTCACTACATCTTCATCTCTTACAGAAAAATCTCTTAAGATATGATACTTCCAAATTATGTGCTTCATCTGTTGATGTGACCTCCACTATTTTGAAAGAGCCACCGTTACAGTATTATCACAATTCAATGTGATGTTATCTTTACTTCTAGGTAACACATCTAGATCCTGGATGAAGATCCACCTAAAAAATAATTTATTAACTACCTCAAGAGCTGTGATATTCTCAGATTCTGTGGTAGAATCTATGACCACACTCTACTTTGACCTCTTTCACCTCACTTCACATCCATTAAAGGGGAAGATGTATCCCTTTTGTGACTTCATGTCATCTCGATCAGTTTGGAAACTATCATATGCATATCCTCCTATGACTAGTTCCGCTCTTCCTCCATAAACCAAGAACATATCCTTAGTACACCATAGATACTTTAGGAGAGTCTTGACTGACATCCAATGGAGGTCACATGGGTCATCTTGATATCTTCATACCACACTTAATGCTAAGGTGGCATCCATCCTAGTACATTGAATGACATACATGACTGACCCAATCGCTGATGCGTATGGAGTTATTGTCGTTATATTTCTTTCCAAATGTATCTGATGACACAATTTCTTTTAAAGATGAATGCCGTGTGACACTAGAAACAATCCCCTATTTGATTGTTCCATACTATATCTCTTCAGTATCATATAAATGTATGTAAATTAAATTAGGCCCAGCAATCTCTTGGATTTATCACGATGCATCTTAATCCCAAAAATATATGATGCCTCACCCAATTACTTCATGGAGAAGAATTGATTGAACCATGCCTTAACAAACTGTAAGACTAGTATTTCATTTCTAATAAGTAATATGTCATCAACATATACTATTAGAAAAATGAATACACTCCCACAAAACCCTTTGTAGACACATGGCTCACATATGTTCTTGATAAAACCAAATCCTACATTGGCTTCATCAAAACAAATGTTCCATGACCTAGATTCTTACTTTAATTCATAAATGGATTTCTATAACTTGCATACATTATTAGAATCCTATAGAGTCATAAAACCTGAAATTTGTGTCATGTATAAATATTCTTTAAGGTTTCCATTATTTAGGGATATTTTAACATCCATTTGAAAAATCTAGTAATCATGGTAAGAGGCAATAGCCAATATATTTCTGATGGATTTTAGCATTGAGACTAGTTAAAAAGATTCGTCGTAGTCAACTACTTGACACTGATTGAATAATTTTGCAAGTAGTCATTACTTATAGGTACTTAATTGTCCTTCCATGTCCATTTTCTTCCTGAATAACCGTTTTTAACTAGTATTATTTACACAAATTGGAGGATCTACCAAAATCTATACATGGTTTTAGTACATGGAATCCATTTCATAATTAATGGATTCTTTCCACTTGGAAACATCTATGCCACTTACTGCTTTCTTGCATGTTATAGGATCATTATTATCAACTAATAACGAGTCACCATCCTCAGTAACTATAAAACCTTCATTCTGGTTCTCTAACTGCTATTGTACTCCAACACAGTTCTTATGTCTCTATAACAGTTCTTTAATCCACGAGGTTGTAGAACCCCAAGACAACCTGAGAGGGGAGGGGTGAATCAAGGGGTCAACATTTTATTTTAAATTATCTGATCTTGTTCCCATGTTATAAGGGATGTGTTAAACCTGTATGATGGATATGAACATAAATTAAACAATCACATGCAAAGAGACAACACAACACTTTTACTTTTTTGACCACAAAGGGCTATGTCCAAGGAGCATATGCTGAAAGTGTGTTAGTCATACAAAAATCCACTAATATACCCTAGATGTAGAGTACACGAGTTCACACATAATCACTATGTACCGTACACACTACCTTTACAATAATTCTAGGATACCTCACTACATCCCTCAAAACACCTCCATTGACTCCCCATTTCTCACTATCATGGGAGAAGTCTTACTCAGGTTATTGACTTGAGGGTATCTTCAACAGATTGCCATTGAAGTCATTGTCTTAATCTAACATGAGACACTACTTGAATTGATGTCCTGAATTGATTCACTTGAAATCATTAATCACACAAACTGAATATTCAAAAGCCTATCAGAAGATTAGAACTACACTACTGCACAATACCTGAACATGAACATATGATTTGGGATTTGTTACGCAAGATAAATTTCGTGCAAACCCTACTTTTAGGGAACCCTTATCTTTCATGAAACCACACTGAAGGATTTACTTGGTCTTTGCAGGCTAATGGAACCCCTTGCGTGAAAACTCTCTACAATTCTTTCCTGCACAAATCTTTCGTGCATCATAGCAAGGAGATTTTTGTTAAAAAATTCTTCTCTTCTTTTTAAGGGGGGTAACCACCTATTTATGGGGCTCGATGAACTATATGAAAGTTTGTGGAATTTATTTGTTGGTGAGTGAAATATTTTTCATGAGCATGCAAAACACCTTTTGATTCCACATTGGGCGCGTAAGATTCTTCCATGTAACCTCATCTTTTGTGCACATTTATGTCCTATGCACATTTTTTCCCATTTCTATATTTTGACGCACTGAACCCAAATTCGGCCTTGTGTGAGATTTTCACAACACCCTTCAATATTTTGTGCAACTCCCTTTTCCAAAAACACTTTTCTCCATATTCCACTTTTGAGACCCAAAAATTCGGAAAACACTGGGAAACGACAATACATTCAATACGGTTTCCCGCTTGAACTCTATGATCCCTTTCTAGGAAAAAATTCTGAACTTCCAATGAGGATTGATAACAAAAAAACCATACTATATTTTATTCATTGAATAGTCGTGGTTCTAACAATATTCCCCTTTGTTTATTTTGGCATATCTATAGATAAATTAAAAAATGCATGAGCCACTATCAAAACCAAAAATGTAAGAATAAACTCATCCAACACTCTAAGTATACATGAAATGTTTTTAGTGTTGAAGACAAGTAGGGACGCCTGAATAGGGTACTAGTGTTTTGAAATTCTTCATGACATCCAGGCTAGTCTCTTTACCGTGTCATAGAATCATAACATGCCCTGAATTTATTTCTTCTCCTTCAAACACCAGATTCGCATCATGTAAGAATCATTACATGTCCTGAATTTATTCCTTACCACCAATTGGAAATAATCCCAAAGACTAGTACTTGTTCATTGTACATCTTAAAAAACACTCCACCTAGGTAGTATCTGCCCCATAAACCTGCATCACAACAAAAAAACATATTAAAAATAACTAACATAACTGGGGAGAGGGGGAAATTCGTTGCCTCATCATTCAATAGGAGGTGGATGAACCCCAAGGTTTAACCGATTTTTCTCAAACACAGCTGTTGACAACGGCTTGGTCATAATTTTCTCCATTTTCTCATCTTTTCCGACAGGTTCCATGTTGATCAGGCCTTGTTTATCTTTTTCCTTGATGAAGTCATATCTGATTTCAATATGATTCATATGAGAATGCTAAACATGATTCATCATAAGATCAATTACGCTCTTATTATCACAGTAAGTCACCATTTATTTTTTTACCTTATCACCTATGTCTGACAGTTTCTAATTCATGTAGAGTAACTGATTGCATGCCATTTTAGGGGATATATTTTCATCTTCAGCAGTACTAAGAGAATTACTTTCCTATTTCTTACTCAACTAGCCTATACACTTCTTCCTAATATCAAATTCTCTACCACTGGTGGATTTTCTGTCCACTATATCCCTAGTCCAGGAAGCATCCAAAAACCCAAATAATTCATTATCTTTTCTGGAAGAAATGAATAAGACATAATTTTTGGTACCTTGAATGTACTCCATGATTCCTTTAACATCTTCTATATATTCTTCCTTTGGATTACATTGAAAACGGGCCACTAAAATTGTTGAAAAGACAATATCGGTCCGTGTCATTGTCAGGTACAGTAAACATCCAATGAATCTTCTATACATTGTGGGATCCATAGAAATCCCATCCTCATGCTTTCTGATTATTTTTACTACTGAAATCGGAGTCCCAATTGTTTTGTAATCTTCCATATTAAATTTTTTCAACAAATCTATTGCATAATTTTCATGAAAAAGAATAGTGTAATCCTTATTCTGAATCACCTGCATCCCTAATAAGTATGTGTGTTCCCCAATCAAAGACAATTCAAATTCTGACTTCATGTGATTAGAAAATTCATCAACTGATCCTTGCTTGCTACCACCAAATATAATATAATCCACATAAACTAGCACCATGAACTGATATTTTTGAGAATTATTCACATAGATATTCTGATCTACTCCTCCTCTTTTGAATTCAATTTTATTGAGATAATAATCTAGTTGGGAATACCGTGATCATAGTGCATAATTTAAACCATAGGGGGACTTCTTTATTTTACAAACCCTTTTTTCATCATTACCAATAAAGAAAACCACATGTTGTTAAATGTATACTTCTTCTTCCAAGACTCCATTTAAGAATACTGTTTTGACATCCATTTGATACACTTGATATACTCTTTGAATTGCCATGGAAAGAAATAGTCTGATTGACCCGAGTCTCACTACTAGAAACAATTTCTCCTCAAAATCAATGACTTCAATTTTTTAATATCATTTATAAACCAAACACACCTTATTTATGATCACATTTCCATGCTCCTCAAATTTTTTCTTGAAAATCCACATTGTACCAATCACATTGTGACTTTCAGGTCTCTTGACAAGATCCCTAGTTTGGTTTTTTTCACTCTAATCTAACTCTTTATTCATTTCTTTCAACCAAGACTCATTATTTTTTGTTAATTCAAATGAGGACAGTTCCTAAACTGATAGAAATTAGAATTGTGCATTATTCATCATTCTCATTGTCTGTGTAGGTGCATTACGATACCCGCTATTGTTGGTCTGATCAATCTTTGCTCTTCAATTTCTCCTTTGGGGTTTAATAAAATTCTCTCTAGCTATATCTTCCTCGTATGAATTTTATTCTATGTTAACTTCATGATGTGTATCCTTATAGTTTTTTACACCTTCCTCTACCTCTTTATTATCATTTTTTTTCATGTTCACATTCTTACTCATTATCTATCACATCAGCATAAGAATTCCATGAAGAATGCATGTGTTTCTCTACAATGATCTTAACATCACCGCCTTACTCAATTCATACAAATATTTTATTGAAACACTTGTAGGATTTGTTTTTCATTGAGTATCCAAGAAATATACCTTCATCTACATTGTATCCATACTTCAATTGATTTCCCTCTTTGTTTTGGTTGAAACATTTGCTTCAAAAAAACACAAAAATATTTCAATGTGGGCTTCCATCCATGGCACAATTCCAATGGTTCTTTTGTCTCACAAATATATATCCCTATTTGATTTTTAATATATATTGCAGCTTGAACTTCCTCTTTATTGTAATGTTGAGGAATACGACTCTTGATCAGCATAATTCTGGCCATGTTGTTTACCCGTCGATTCCTACACTCAACAACTCCATATTTCTATGGAGTTATCCTAGCAGCCACTTCATGTTGTATCTCATGCTTCTCTAGGAAATTATCAAATTCAATGGATGTGTTTTCCCCTCCAATGGTAGACCAGAAGACATTGATCTTCCATCTAGTATCCTTATCAGCAATTTGTCGATTGGTTTTCATGCAATCAAGAACTTGTTCGCTTCCTGTGTATAATGCTCAAACATGACATTCTACTAAAATCATCAATGACAATAAGAAATTACATTTCTCTATGGGTTATAGAAACTTTTATCTACTCACATACATCTGTATGAATGAGCTAAATGATAATAGATTATATTTTCTTCTTTTTTCTATAGTAACTGTAGACCATCTTCCCTTGCTTACAGGCATCACATGTCTTTTCTCGTTCAGGCTTCAGATTAGGGATATCCATGAATATCGTCATCTTAGATATCTTTTCCATGTCCTACTGATTAATGTTCCCCAATATTTGATGCCACAAATTTTCATCCTCTTTAACTCTTAGGTAGAAAATGATTTATTTTTTATCGACTTGATATAAGTTTCCATCTGTTCCGTAGCCATTCAGGGGAGGATTTCTGGAATTTCTTCTTATAGTACAACCATTCCGATTGAATGTCACAATAATACCTGAGTCACATAGCTGACTCACACTCAGAAGATTATTCTGGAGACCATATTTATAGAGGATTTCAATTTTCTTTATCTCTTCAATATATAGTTAAGTACTTCCACAACCTATAATATTTAAAGAACCATCGTTACCGAACCTCACTGTTCCATCAACCATTTTCTTAACATCCATTAATAGGTATTAATTACCCTTCATGTGGGATGAACATCTACTATAAAAAATCATGGGGTTGTTATTATTTTTAACCATGAGGTCTACTTCTGCAAGATTGGATTTTCCAATGTTCCTCTTTTGTTTTGATGAGTTATTGTATCGAGTGTAGGGCACTGATGGTCATTCAACTCTCTCTTCCGTGTACATGGGTTCTTCATATTAAAGATCATCTTATAAAGGGGAAAACATATTTTAAATAGAAACACAGTCTTGTTAATGAACATTGACTTTTTTCAAACTTTTATAAGAGGTGTCCATTTTACTAATCTTCCTATAATAAAGTAATTTATGGCCAAGGAAATCAATATCCTTATAAATTTTTTCTTCTAAAAGAATTAGGATATGATTTTTTCTCATTTGTTGAACTCCCATCTCTTATCCAGTCAAATAGTTCCTTGCCTCTTTGAAATAAGTCATGGTATGTCCCAAATATCCCTAGAACTGACACTTCATGAGAGGAAATGTCTTCTCACATCTATTTCTCCTCCCTTCAGGTGAATTGTACACCTAACCCACTTTAATATTGGCTTTATTTTTGTCACATTTATTTTTAACATTTGATGATTGGGCCTCATAAATCATTCCACTATTTTACATTGTAAGCAGGTCTTTGACCATTCAAAATCATTTAGACTCCATTAGAACCACGTTTTTCTCTCTTCGAAATCTCTGCATCTGAGAACCTTCCAAATTATATTTTCTTCCTTGATTCTTTCAAAATTTATTCACTCTCATTTTTACTCCTAAGAGTAACAACTTCCCCTTTAAGACCCTTAGCAGTTTTAGACTTTTCTTCTAGTCTAGAGGTAAGTTCATTGATGGTATTTTCCATCTATTCAATTCTCAGATTTAGATACACTAAATCATCAGTGATTTCATGGATTTTAGACTCTACATTCACAAATTCTTCTAGTCATTCAATTTCATCTTTAAGATGATCAATATATACATATGATTCTTCTACAATTGATTTCCACTTATTTCAACTCTCACATTTAATCATAAGATTACTAATAGAATCATTAAGTTTCACCTCAGGATTGTCATTAGTTTTCAACTGATTATCTCCACTATTATATTCGGATGGTTCTAATTTTTCAACAGTGGCCATCATTGAAGCATGCTTTCCAGATTTAAATTCCAGTTCCTCTTCCTTATAGAAATCATTATCCTCATCATTTTCTTCGCACAAAAAAACACTTTTTATATATTTTATTTTAAAATATATATTATTATTTTTTGAATAACCTTTTATGAGGCTTCTCATAGTTTTCAACTTTTCTCACTTCATCATCAAATTTCCTTGAGCAGTGAGAGGATATTTTCCCAACAATACCACAACAAAAACACGCAATTGGTAGCTTGCCTTAAATTTTTTTACCTTCTTTAATTTCTTGGAAATGAAAGAAAGATTTAATTTTTCCTCATCATCCTCAACACTACTATCTCTCGAAATTATCAGTTAGTCCATAGCTTTGAATTACATTTCCTTACATACATTTGTTGTAGCATCTTCCGATTTGACTCTCATTTCATATGCCACTAGCGTACTCAGCAGATCATCCAAAGAGAGATTGGAGAGAACTATTTACTCAAGGAATTACAAATTTTCATTATAAAGTGGTTGATGTGTTCTAAATAATTTATTTAAAATATCAATGTATTTGATTTCTTCACACAGTCCTCGAATTTCTCCTACAGCTTCAGTAATTTGATTGAAGAAGGGGACTCCATTCTCATCTGGGTGTATCTTCATATCATCATCCCTGTTTTGCAGTACTTGAAGTTCTGCCTCTTCACTTTTCTATCTCCTTCATTAATATTTTCATTTTTACCCCACATATATATTTCTGAGGTGAATCTCTTCACATATAGATAAATCTTATCTGAAAATGTTTTAGCAAGATCATTCTATGCCTTTTCATCGACATCAAGAATTTTCTGATCTATCTCAGTCATAGCCATCCCTGTTGGATCAGTAACTTATATTCCTTTCACAGTAGAACCTAAGACTTATATTCCAAGATATCTTTAATGATATCTCATTATATTCTTCGAAATCTGAACATTACTTCCATCGAAGAGAGGGACTCCCCGGGCATGGGCTGGATTCTCCCTAATGGCAATGAATAGATCTAACACAAGCAACCTCCCTCTAATACCACTTGTAGAACCCTAGGATGGCCTAAGTGGGGAGGGGTGAAATAGGGTGAATTTTTTTTCTTTTAATATATCTGATCTTGTTCCCACATAGGTAGGAAATCATTAAACCTTTATGATTGATATAAATAGAAATTTAATAATAACAAACAAAGACACCACACAACACTTTTACTTGGTTCACCACAAAGGGATACATCCAAGGTAAAAATTATGATAGTGTGTGGGTCATACCAAAATCCACTAATATTCACTAGTTATGGAGTATAAGAGTTTGTAAACAGTCACTCTGTACTAGGCACACTACCTTTAGAATAATTCAGGGATAGCTCACTACGTCCCTCAGAACACTTTCGTCGACTCCCGCTTGCTAACTATCAAAGGAGAAGTCCTACTCAGTTTATTGATGTGAGGGTCTCTTCAATAGAGTTTCATTTGAGACATTATATCTATCTACCACGAGACACTACTTCCATCAATGTCCTGAATTGATTCACCTGAAAGAACTGATCACACAAAACAGATATTCAAAATCCTTTTAGAAGTATAACACTACACTCGCACACAATACCTGATCATGCACACAAGATTTTGGATTTGTCACGCAAGATGAATTTCCTGAAACCCCCAATTTTTGCACAACCCTTATCTATTGCTCACCTACACCAATGTTTTCACTTGGTCTTTTCAAACTAAAGTAATACCTTGTGCAAAAACTCTGTTCAATTATTTCGCACACAAATATTTCACACAGTAGTGCAAATAGGTTTTTGTCAGAAAATTTGTCTCTCCTTTTTCATGGGGGTAGCTACTAATTTATAGGCTTCGATGACCGTAGATTCATGTTTTCGACACATATTTTTCAATGCATCGAAGATTCTTCATGAGCGCACAAAACACCTTTTTACATCGCATTGGGCGCGTAAGATTCTTCTATGCAACCTCATATTTTGCGCACATTTATGTCCCATGCACACTTTTTCCCATTTACATATTTTGGTGCACTTATCCCAAATTAGGCCTTGCATGAAATTTTCCCAACACCCTTAAATATTTCACACAGATCCCTTTCCTAAAAACACATTTCTCCATATTCTACTTTTTGGACCCAAAAATTTGGCAAACACTGGGAAACGACACCACCTTCATTATTGTTACACGCTTGAACTGTACGATACCATTCCTGAAAGACCATCTAAACTTTAAATGAACATTGAAAAAAACACAAACCATACTCCATTTTCTACATAAAACGGTCTTGGTTCCAACAGGGGCTTTGTGGAATCAGTTCCTGTACCAACTCTTCTGTACCTTGACTCTCGACTTCATCGAAATCTATCATTCTCACACAATATCTTTTGGAGATGTGATCCATATAATGAAATATTTCATATGACTCTATAACTTTTTTATATGATCGGTTTTATACTTAATATCCCCTTTTTTCCAGGGGTAGCCTATAAAGGTACACTTTGGTCCTTAGGGTGTATGTTTGTTACCTGAAGAGGAATTAACAAACACTTCACTTAACCACACTTGTAAATTTTATAACATGGATTTACTTCCACACCAATACTAATATTTAATACCATTTATCGATTTAGTTGGTACTTGGTTTAGTATATGTGTTTTTTTTATAACCAATATCCCCAAAAGGATAATAAAAGACTTGCATGACTCATCATTGATCTCACCGTGTCAAACAAGGTGTGGTTCCTCCTTTCACTCACACCATCCCAATAGGGCGTGTAAGGAGGATTGAGTTGGTATAGGATCCCAAACTCCATTTAATAATCAATTATGTCTTGATTGAGATATTCTCAACCACGATCTGAGTGGAGTTTCTTAATTATCATACCAAGATGGTTCTCAACATCATTATTGTATTCTTCGAGCTTATCAAAAGAATCTGAATTACACCTCATCAAGTATATATATCCATACATTCTAAAATCATCAGTAAAAGTTATTAATTATGAGTACCCACCCCTTACTTCAACTAGAAATGGTCCACACACATCGGTGTGAACTAATTCGAAAAAATCATTAGCCCATTCAACTTTTACACTAAATGGGGATTTGGTCATTTTACCTTGTAAACATGGGTGACATAAAACAAGTGGTTTTAGTTCGAAAGAATCTAAATATACATCTTGATGTAAATTTGTCAAGAGTTTCTCATTTACATGACCTAGAAAGTGATGTCAGAGTTGGGTGTGATATGAGTCATGTAAAGTATCTTTTGTATCCATTTCCATTACATGTTTTGTGTAATAAATCAAGTAAGGACAATTGTATAAATTTTCCCAACCAAAACAAATGATATATTTGTAAAATAAGCAACATTCATCTAAAAATTTGAATAAAAATCCATATGTATCTAATATGGATACAAAAACAATTTTTTTAGTAACAGACGTCACATAACAACTACCCTTTAACACCAATATCATCATAATTGGAAATGTTAGGTGGGAGTCCCCAAAAACTACAACATCAAGTTTGGACCCATTGGATTCTCTTAGATCTACATCCCATTGTCCAAGCTTCATGAATCTACTTGGTTCATATATTTTGATACTTATGTGAGAACCACAAGTTATATATAATACCCAATGTGTAGAAATAGATAGATTTCATTGGATAAAAAACATACTTGAAGCTTCCCCTATCTTCTTTGGTTGGGTGCAGTTCCACTTCTAGTGTACCTTCTTGCCACATGGGAAAAAATATCTTCTTGTTCCCTTCCCCCCCCCCCCTTGATCTTTCTTTTCATGGAATGGTGTGAAGAAGCTTTGGCCTTAAAGCTATTTCCCTTCCCTTTCCTCTTATTCACCATAAGGACATGTGGATTTTATAGATTTATATCTTTGTCCAATTGGTGAATGAGGATAATAATATAAGATATAGACTTCTCAATGCTGTTAATATTGAAATTAAAAAAAAGAGATAGAGAACCTCTAAGGGAGTGATATAAAAATGATATTAATACCCAGTTCTTCAGGGAGTTTAACCCCTAGTACCTACAGGTGATCAATGTGGCCAATGATCGTGACAATGGGAGCCCCCATCTAGGGAACCCTCTCCAATATTACTATAAAAGAGTTCCTTGGAGACCTCAAACAATTATTTTCTTTTTCTCCCCTAGTAAAGGCCAATGATTTTCTCAAGTATGATATATGCATCCATGTGTTTGTGAGACTTCATGAGATCACATAACATTGATGATAGAATAAAACATTGAACTTCGACCATGTTACTATTATGTTTCTTTTAGTCCATGAACTCTTCATCACTCACCTCTTGGGAAGGCAGATCAGGTAATGCTGACTCCAGTGCATACGACTTCGGTTTATAGCATCGAATAACATGAAGGCGTCTAAAACACTCCTAAAAGTTACTACCAGTGAGGATGTTGTATTTATATATAATGTATTGTAGGAATAGTTTTGTTTATGATCTTGTCATTTTAGTCTATAATTAAAATAGAATATGATTAGTAATTCCTTTATTACATTTTATGAGAAATAATAAATTAATTTTATTAATTCTGGCACTATTTTATCATGTCCAATGACCATCACCGTTGAACTCAGACTGTCCATTTTTCATGACGTTCTAGTGTCAAGGATCCATATTATCCTTCGCATAACCCCCAAATAGGTTGTTCAAGCTATTTGAATTTATTTAGGTAGGTAGGTCATTTCCAACTGTGGGCTTGCAGCTCATTGATCTGTTGAGTGGACTCTCCACTTCTGAAATCCTGACATGGATTTCCTCCAGACTTGCTTCCAATATTACACCATGCCAAGAAAGGGATACTCCTCCTGATGATATATGGTTAAGTCCACCAGAAACTATTCATAATAAATTATTTTAAAAATGTTTTTCTTCCAACAAGGGTTGTTCAAACACATATATTCATTGAGTCTTTCCCTTAGGCATGTAATGAAAGGCTTAGTCTAACATAATATTTTGTTGTGGAATTTTTTATCTTATGTGTAAATTTCCTTATTATACTTTTAACATGGTTGAAAAATATTAAGTGGAACTTACATAAGTGATTAAACATTTCTTGATAATATTTACACACAAGATTGGTTTATTTTAGTTCCATATTGCATGCTTGTTAGTTCATTAATCATGTGATCGCGACAACACATCCATAATAAAAAACCATAAAACTAATAGAAATAAAAATAAAACAATGGGAATGATCATGATATTTTTTATAATGGTTATTTTATCTTTTAGTTGATATACTAACCCTCACCTATGGAAGAAACACATTTGCGTTTATAGCTTTCCACCTATCCACCTTTGTATCTCCTTGGATTGGTTTCACCTCGGCTAATAACTTGGACCGCCTCCACCATCTTGGGAGCTCCATCCATTAGATATAATTTTTAAACTCACACACAGCTGTGGGGTAAAAAGTGTTTTACATAAAAGAAAACATGGGAACTCAATCCCTATATATTAATGAGGTGAGATGGTACACATGAAAACAATTAATTTAATAAATAAATTAAAAGGAAACCAATCACACACAAAGGTCTTGGTCTAGGTCATGATTACCCACATACATGCAACGAGTTATGCATTTAATTAAAATATAATTCAATTATTTAATCAATCTTATTTAGAAAATCATGCCCAAATTGATTAATTATTATATTTAATTAATGAATGATTTTATCTTAATTCTGTTTTGAATTTACTTGGGATGCGTATCCTTGTACATAGATGCACCTTAGAGGTAACCTGGTGAATATCCATTTGAATCTACCCACCATATATTATATTAGAATATTTTTGTACTCTTATGACATATTCCATACAAAATTTTTCAATGCAGAGAGTAACAACTTGTAGAATTATTTATACATGATATGTAGTTGTGAACAATACACACACATTAAATTTTTAGCTTTGTGTAATCTGGTAAAGTAAACAGTGTGTATTTATGACAACAAGACATGTACTACATTCACCATGTGTCCCTAAGTACATTCCTAGGGAAAAGATTTCTGAAGCAAACTTCAAAATTTTTGGATTAGATGAAATTTATAGTGGGCTATACGCCGAGTAGTCTCCGTGTTACACAGTTACATTCTGACTTAGCCGTGTATGGTATACGCTATTTGTCCCCTGACATAAAGGTACTACACGTCAGCTATAGTGGGTCACACCATGTGTAATCTGGTAAGTGTGTACCTATCTGTCCCGATCAACACGCATTGTAGAATTTACTAAACTGTGTGAAATAAATTCACACATGTTGAGTAATTGCTGAATTACTCCCAATGTGCTTAACATGACTACACAACGCGTAGTACGGATTACACAGCGTGTATGGAAGAGAACACAACGTGTAAGTCTGGACCCATGGTGTGTACTTTCATGTCACCTGGTAAGAATCATCGTCACCTCCTAACACGTTCTCTGATTTAATTTTAATAAAAAAAAATCCTTTGTTTATGTGAAATATTAGAGAAATGAAAAGAAGGAGAAAAGTTATCAAAATCCAGTTTACAAGAACGATTAAAAATTAATTGAAAAGTTAAATTATTAAAACGTAAATCATTAAAGAATTTATTAAATGATTCTAAACTATGATTACCTCACTCTGATAACACTTATAGGTCTTGGGATCAGCCGAATCACGGTTAGGCTGGCGCCCAACATTAATTTTTACCATGATCAATGATTATTCTGGGATCAATATGACAATGAACACCGTTCTCCATAGAATTGATTCAAAGATCTAAATAAAGAAGAAATATGCCCAAAACCTTATATAGGATCTTGAAAATCATGTTTATAATTAATTTTATTTAATTTATAATGAAATAAAATAATTGGTTCTTCGGTACATTCTTTGTTGATGATATTAATCGTCTGGGATGAGCCTTTCTGATTATCTCATTGTGCTTGCGAGGATACCAACTACAATCTCTCTAGAGGTGATACACATGTGATCCAATGGTATCCATTTGACATCACTCACTTTTTAGGTGCTAGAGTGACAAAGAGAATGTATTTCATCAATCTATCTTTATTGTCTATTCTTCGATCTTGAATACCGTCTCTCTTTCTTGAGAGGGAGAGAGGAAATAAGTCAAGAGGAAATTCCTGACATGGAATTGATCTTGCCTCATAGATTTCCCATACCTTCACAATAGAGTTACCTCTCTATATATAAACATGGGAATTTGGTTATAATTTTTTATTATATAAAAGTAATTAAATACATTCTTAACCTTAGCGAAAACCATCTTACAAAATAACAAAAACAATATCATTATTTTTTGCATGTCAACTTGTGTATAATAGAAACATAAATGAAATCTGGTGACACATAATTGTAACTGCATTATTATTATTTTGTTTTGTGACAACTTGTTAAATAATTATTTACCATCTTGAAAATAAGTATTTTACTACCATACCATCTTTGGTCAATTAGAACTCCACTTCCATTAATTGAACACCAATGTAAATAAATAAATAAGTTATTATCTTAAATAAATATTTTATTTACATACTAGTAAATAAATATTAATTAAATTTTCAATAAAATAATTAAATATATTTTTATTCAAAATCTCAGGAATAAATATTTATTTAATTTATGTAATAATTTTAACATGAATAAAAGTATTATACTGTTTTGAGAAAAATACTTCCTCCATTAATTACATTTAAATACAATATAACCGAGACCACCAGAAACACTTAGTGTGTGGCCCACTAGGATTCATTCTCATTAGAATTAGGTGGGTTTCCCTAATGTCCAAGAGTCCTATCTAGAAATAGTTCAAGACACCCAATATAAAGAACATAGATTAGTAACAAAGACATACACATAATAATTCTTGATGTGCAATATAATCCCTTTTGACTTTATATCTCATCAAGATGGTTTCATGATAGAATCATCAACCTTTATGCAAGATATTTCATTCTTTGTGTACCTAAAACAATATTTTCATTACACCATGGACATGTAATTTCAGGTGAAAATTCTTTTTCCATAAAAGGTATGAGATATGAACTTCCGTAAATGGAATGGAAAAATCCTTCCTAGACTTATCCATTAATAACAAGTCTTTCTTGATGCACCAAGTGTACCATACTTACTGCCAACTATCTGCGTGACATTCTTGATCTGTAAATAAAATTGCAGGATTCATGATATGTATTAATGATAATATTAATGTCTAAGGAGCATTACACACATTTGTTGATTGGAATATAAAATTAATCCAAAACAAGTAGAATTCCTACTAGCGAGTTTTTTCTTAATATCTCCCATCTTGGAGATTACTTAGTGCGGACATCATTATAAGATGTCTAATATCCTTACGAGTAATCTCACCAAATGGTATCTATAATATGTGTCCCTTCATAGTATATCATTCAATTACAGAACTGTATTTAAAAATATTATCATAGTACTTCAAGGTTCTCATCATAGTGGGGAATTACATTGACCTTGTCAAAGAGACAAATACTGTAAGAAATTATTATACTATAGACATTGAGAACAATGAAAAATATGTACTAAGATATTTAATATTTAAATAGATTAAATATTAATGTAATCTACATACAAAAAGATGGTTCTATAACACCAACTCTTAAAACTCCCACATGGACTCGAGCCAACATCCTACGACTTTATGTCCACTAGGAATCACATAATGATCATGTTTCTACTGTGTCAAGGCTTTAGTCAAGGGGTCCACCAAGTTTCCTTATGTCGAAATACTACTCACTGCAACTTCACCTCTCAAAGAGAAATCCATCAAGGGATTATTCTTCAAATGTATGTGCTTCTTCCGCTGATGTGACTTTGGCTCTTTTGCAAGAGCCACCACTGTAGTATTATCACAATACAGTGTGATGAAATATTTACTGCTAGGTAACACATCTAGCTCCTAGATGAAGCATTGCCTTCAAACTACTTCTTTAGCTACCTCAGAAGCTGCAATATACTTGGATTCTACTATAGAATCTGCAACCACACTCTTCTTTGAGCTCTTCCTGCTCACTTCACCTCCATTCAAAGTGAATATGTATCCCATTTGTGACTTCATGTCGTCTTGATTAAACTAAAAACTAGCATCTACCTATCCTATGCTATAGAGTTCATCCTATCCTACATAATCTAGGAACATATCTTTAGTACACCTTGGCTACATTAGGATAGTCTTGACTGTCATCCATTGGTGGTCACCTGGGTCAGCTTGATATCTGCCTACCACACTCAATGTGTTGGCAACATCCAACCTAGTACTTTGCATGGAATACTTGACTGACCCAATTGATGATGAATATGGATTCCTTTACATTTTATTTCTTTCCCCAAGTTTCTAAGGACACATTCCTTTGTAAAGATGAATTCCATGCTACACAAGAAAAAATCCCATATTGGATTTTTCCATACTGAATCTCTTTTGTATTTTATCAATGTATGTAACTTTGGCCCAAAAATATATTGGATCTATTATGATGTATCTTGATCCCATGAATATATGATGCTTCAACCAAGTCCTTCATGGAGAAGAAATGATTCAACCATACCTTAATAGACTTTAATAATGGTATTTTGTTTCCAATAAATAATATTTCATCATTTTATATTACTAGAAAAATGACTGCACTCCCACAAAACCATTTGTAGACACAAGGCTCAAATGTTTCTTGATAAAAATAAATTCTATTATGGATTCATCAAAAAAATATCAAATGATCTGGAATCTTGATTTAATTCATAAATGTATTTCTACAACTTTCATACCTTAATGGAATCCATTAGAGTCATAAACCCTTAAGGTTGTGTCATGTAGACATATTCTAAAAGGGTTCCATTATGGAAGGTTGTTTTAACATCAATTTTACAAATCTCATAGTAATGGAAAGTGGAAATATCCAACATAATTATAATGTATTTTATCATTGCAACTGGTGAAAAGGATTTGTCAGAGTCAATGCCTTGATGCTTCCTGAACATTTTTGCAACCAATCATGCCTTATAGATACTGAATTTTTCTTCAATGTCCAATTTCTTCTTGAATAACAATTTTCAACCAATAATATTTACATCAACTGGATGATCTATGATAATATATACTTTGTTTTGGTGCATGAAATCCATTTCATAATTCATGGATTCTTTCCACATGGCAACATATGTGTCACTTACTGATTCCTTGCTGGTTGTAGGATCATTATTATCAACTAATATTGAGTCACCATCCTCTGAAACTAGAAAAATGCACCATTACAGTTCTCTATTGTCTCCTGTAATCCAACATAGTTCTTGTATCTCTACAATAGTTCATTCTTCCATGGGACTTTGTGGAATCTGTTCTTGTACCAACTCTTGTGTACCTTGATTCTCGACTTCATCGAAGTCTATATCGCTCCCACAATCTCTTCTAGAGATGTGATCCCTATCATGGTATATGGAATGTGCCACTATGACATTTTTGTATGAGGGGTTATATAGGTAATATCCCCTTGTTTCCATCGGGTAGCCTATAAAGGTACACTTTCTGCCATGGGGTGAAATTTTGTTAGCTGAGGATGACTTAACAAATGATTAACTTCCCCACACATGTAAATTTGATAACATGGCTTTCCTTCCACTCCATAACATGTATGGAATACCATTTATTTATTTAGTTGGTACTTGGTTTAGTATTTGTATTATTGTTTGTAACACGTATCCCCAAAGGAATAATGGAAGACTTGAATGACTCATCATTTATCTCACTATGTCTAACAAGGTGTGGTTCCTTCTTTCACTCACACCATTCCACTGGGGCGTGTATGGAGGAGTTAGTTGGGATAGGATCCAAAAATCCAATAAATAATAAATGAAGTATTGATTAAGACATTCTCTACCATGATCTGAGTGGATTTTCTTAATCTTCTCAATAAGCTAGTTCTGAATTCATCCTTGTATTCTTTAAGCTAATAAAAATAATCCAACATATCACTCATTAAGTAGATATATCTATACATACTAAAATCATTAGTAAAAGTTATGAATTTTGAGTGCCCACCCCTTTCTTCAACCAGAAATAATCTACATACATCAGTGTGAACAAATTCAAGAAGCTCTTTAGCCCTTTCACGTTTCCCACTAAATGGGGATTTGGGCATTTTACCTTGTAAACATGCATGACATACACCAAGTGGTTTTAGTTCCAAATAATCTAAATATCCATCTTGATGTATCTTTTTCAAGTGTTTCTCATTCACATGACCTATCTAGTGATGCCAGAGTTGGGTGTGGTATGATTCATTAAGTGTATATTTGTTATCAATTTCCATTACATGGTTTGTGTAATCAACCACATAATGATCATTGTATAAATGTTCCCTACCAAAATAAATGTTATCTTTGAAAAAGAGGAACCATTCATCTAAAATTTGAAAACTAATCCATATATATCTAATATAGATATAGAAGAAATGTTTTTAATAACATACATAACATTTTTTTTAAAAGGTTGGGGCCGAAGCCTCATTTTTATTATTAAAGAAAAGAAAAGACCTCTTTAACTGGGTAGAGGGAGACCCATTACATAGCCCGTAGGCCCAGGGGAAATTTATCCCATTACATATCCCTTAGGCCCAAATTTTAGCCCAAGACCCAATCTGTGAATAGTACTGGTACAGTACCCGCGCTGCTACAGTACCGCAGAGTACCCACCACCGCTACAGTTCCCCTTCCACGACTATAGTTCCCCTACCGCCGCTACAGTGCCGCCATTGCAATAGTATCCCAGCTTCTACAGTAGCGTTACAGTGCTGCTACAATACCCTTCTCCCCATGGGTTTTGAACCCCCATTTTTCAAGTATAATTATGGGGTGCTTACCACTAAGCCAAACCCCAACCACAACATACATAACATAATAACAACCCTTTTACACCAATTTCATCCCAGTTGTAATTGTGGGGTTGTTCTCTATAACAGCTACAACTTCATGTCTGGCTTCATTGTATGCTCATAGATCTACATCTCCATGGTCAAGATTTAGGAATATACTTGGTTCCATTATTTGGATACATGTGTGAGCACCACAAGTTGCACATAATAACCAATGGGTAGAAACATACAGATTACCTTCAATAACAAACACACATGAAGCTTCCCCTCTCTTCTTAGGCCAGGTGTAGTTCCTCTTCCAATGGCCCTACTTTCCACAGGCGAAAAACAACTTCCTATTCACTTTCCCCCATTGATCTTCCTTTTATTGGAATGGTGTGAATAAGATTTTTTCTTAAAGATCTTGTCCATCCCTTTACTCTTATTCACTATAAGGACATAATTATTTTCCTACATCTATCTTTGTCCACTTGGTGAATGAGGATAATAATATAAGATAGAGAACTCTCAATTATGTTCATATTGAAATTAACAAAATGGTGGATAAGATCTGAGGATGTGACACATGAATGAGATCAGTACTTAGTTCTTCAGGGAGTTTAACCCCTAGAACCTTCAGGTGCTCAATATAGCCAATTAACATGACCAAGTGATCCCCTATCTTGGGAACTCTCTCCATGCTTACTCTAAAATAGTTACATGGTGATCTCAAACCGTTCATGTCTTAATCTCTCCTGGTAAATACCACAGAGGTGCTCAAGTACGTTATAAGTATCCATGTTTTCGTGAGACTTCATGAGATCACTAGACATTGATTATATCATCAAACATTTAACATCAACCATGTATTACATATGTATCTTGTAGTCCATGAACTCTTCATCACTCGCCTCTTGGCCTGCCAGATCAGGTAATGATGACTCTAGTATGTAAGAATTCCGTTCATGGCGTACAATAACCCGATGGCGTGTAAACCATTCCTAGAAGTTACTGCCAGCGAGGATGTTGTCTTTACCTATAATGGATTGTTGGGATAGTGTGGATTATGAGACAATCATTTTATTCTAAAATTAAAATGGAATATTTTTATTACTTTCTTGATTACATTTTATGATAAATAAAAAATTAATTTTATTAAGTCTCCCAATATTTTATCATGTCCTAATGGCCCTCAATATTGAACTTAGACGATCCAGTTTCTTTGAAATTCTAGTGGAAAGGATTCATATTCACCATCGCATAACCCCAACAAGGGTTATTCAGGATATTTGAATGTATTTAGGTATCCAGGTTCTTTCCAAATACGGTCTTGCACATTCTTGATCTTTTGAGTGGACTCCCCAATCCTGAAATATTGACAAGGATTTCTTCCACACATGCCTCCAATATTACACCAAGTCTAGAAGGGAGACTCCTCTTGATGAAATATGGTTAAGTCAACCTGAAACCTTTCATAAGGTATTTTTATATAAAATTATGTTTCCCAACAACGGTTGATCAAACACATATTATCATTTAGTAATTCCCTTATTCATGTAATAGAAGGATTAGTCTTACTTTATATTTTGTTGAGGAATTTTAATATCTTATGTTTATATTTTCTTATTATCTTTATCACATGATTTTTAATGTTAAGTGGAACTTAATTATGTTATTAACCATGTATTGAAAATATTTACACACAATAATAGTTAATTTTAGTTCCATCTTGAATTCTTGTTAGTTCATGAATTATGAGACCACGACAAGACAACCACAATGAAAAACCATGAAACTTAAAGAAATAAATTAAAATAAAGGGAATGATCAGGGGATTTTTCCAAATGGTTAGTTTATCTAGTAGTTGATATGCTAAAACTTACCTATGGGTGAAACACCTTCATGTTTACATATTTCCACCTATCCACCTTTGTATCTCCTTGGATTGGTTTCACCTCAACTTCAGACTTAGACCGCCTCCACCAGCTTGGGATCTCCATCCATTACATATGCTTTTTAAACTCACACACAGGTGAGGGGTAAAATGGGTTTTACATGAAAGAAAACATGGCCATGCATGCCCTATATATAAATGAGGTGAGATGACAAACATAATAACAATATATTAAATAAATAAATTAAAAGGAAACCAATCACACACAAAGGTCTAGGTCTTTCTCATGATCACCCACATACAAGCAACGAGTTATGCATTTAATAAAACTATAATTCAATTTTGTAAGAATAAATATTTAGATAAATCATGCTATAATTGATTAATTATTATCTTTAATTAATCAATCCTTTTATCTTAATCCTTTTTTTAATTTATTTGATATTCTCATCCTTGTACATAAATTCACCTTATAGGTAACCTGGTTAATATCCGTTCGAATCTAACCAACATGAATTATATTCGAATAATATTTTCCTCTTATGAAATATTCAATACAATATGTCTCAATGCATTGAGTAACAACCTATAGTCTGATTTATACATGATATGTAGTTTATAAAAATACACAAACATTAAATTTTTAGCTTTTCGTAATGTCGTAAAGTACACAACGTGTAGTTCTGACTAAATGATGTGTACTAACTTTACTGTGTATTCCAAAGTACATGCCTTGGGACTTGGTGTGTGTAGTGAACTTCAGAACTTTTGGAGTATAAAAAATGTACAGTGGACTATACGCCATGTAGTCTCCACATTACATAGTTACAAGTCAGATTAGCCTTGTATGATATACACAATTTGGCCCTTGACCCAAAGGTACTACACGCCGTGTGAAGTGGTTCAAACGGAGTGTAATCCAGTAATAATGTACCTATCTATCTTGGTCAACAAATGGTGATTAATTAACTAAACATCATGCAATAAATGAACACGACTTGAGTAATTTCTGAATTACTCCAACTGCACTGGACACGACTACACAACATGTAGTCTGGATTACACTGCATGTATGGCAGGGAACACAACATGTAAGTGTCGATACACGGCGTGTACTTTCGTGCCACCTGTGAAGAATAATCGACACCTCCTGATGAGTTCTCTATTTTAATTTTAATAAAAAAACATTTGTTTCAATGAAATATGCGAGAAAAAAAAGAGGGAGAATAGTTCATAAAATCTAGATTATAAGAATTATTAATCTTGAATTGACAAACTAAATTATTAAACTGTAAATTAGCAAATAATTATTTAATGATTTATATAATATGATGACCTCACTCTGATAAATCTTATAGGTCTCAGGAACAGTAGAATCATGGTGGGGCCGACGCCAAACATTAATTTTTTTTACGATGATCAATGATTATTCTGGTATCAATATGATGATGAATGCCAATCTCCATGAAATTGAATCAATAATTTAGATAAAGGAGGAAGAGGCCCAAAACATTTATAGAGGATCTTGAAAATCATGTTTATAATTCATTTTATTTAATTTCTAAAGAAATAAAATACCCAATTATTCGATAATTTCTTCATTTGATGATATGGATCATTTGAGACCATCCTTTCAGATTGTCTTGTTGCACTTGCAAGGATCCAAAATAGAATCTCTCTTAGGGTGATCCAAACGTGCTCCTATGGTATCCGATTGAAGACAATCGCTTTTTGGGTTCTATCATGGTGATGTGAATATCTTGCATTGATCGATTTTTATTATTTGTTATTCGATCTTGAAGGACATATCTCATTCATGAGAGAGAGAGAGGAGAGGAGTCAACAGAAAATTCCAAACTTGGAATTTCTCTTGCGTCATCAGTTTCCCATTCCTAGCACAGCATACCTCTCTTTTTATCTACATGGGGATTTAGTTATAATATTTAATTACATAACAATAATTAAATAAATTAATAACCATAGAGAAAACCCATGATTGATAATAATAGTAACTGGTTAATTATTATTTTTTATTCCAACATGTATATAATGGAATCATAAATGAAATTTCAAGGTGCATAATTATAACCCCATTATTTTTCCTCCAACTAGTTAAATAATTATTTGCCATCCTGCAAATAATTATTTTACTATCAGATCATCCTTGGTCTAATCGAACTCCACTTCCATTTATTGAACACAAAAATAAATAAATAAATAAATTATCATATTAAATAAATATTTTATTTACAAACTAGAAAGTAAATATTTATTAAATTTTCTATAAAATAAATAAATATATTTTTATTCAAAATCTCGTGAATAAATATTTATTTAATTTATTCAATCATTTTAACATGAATAAAATTATTTCATTGTCCTAGGAATAATATTTATTCCATTATTTAAATTAAAATACAATTTAACCAAGACCACCAGAAACACTTAGTGTGTGACCCAGTAGGATTCTTTCTCATTGGAGTTAGGAGGGATTGGATAAAGTGAAAGAGTATTTTCTAGAAATAGGTCAATGTACCCAAGGAATGAACATAAAGTCACTATAATTACATCCATATACGAATTCTCGTTGTGTAATATAATCCATTAGTCTTTATATATCATCAAGCTAGTTTCATGATTGTGTCATCACCATTTATGCTTGATATGTCATTCTTTGACTAAGTAAAATAAAATCATCATTACACCACAAACTTTGAAAATATTTTGATACTTCTATTTCAATCAAAGGGATGGGATATCGATATATATAAATGGAAGGGACAAATCCTTCCTCGACTTATCCATTAATAACATGACATTCTTGACGCACCCAATATACCCTACTTCCTTCCAACTGTCTGTGTGACATTCTTCGTCTGTAAATAAAAGAGTGTGAGTGATGAAACATATTAATGATAATCAAAATTTCTATAGGCCATTACACTCATTCATAGATAGGAATCTTCGATGACAGTAAAACAAAAGGAATTCCTACTGGCGGGTATGTTCTCATAATCTCCCATCATGGATATTACCAAGTGATAACTTCAGGAGAAGAAGTATCATATCCATATGAGTACTCGCACCAGACGGTATTTATTCTATGTGTGCCATCACATTATTTCCTCAAACCACAGATTTATATTTAATAATATTTTTCATTGCACTACAAGGCTCTCATCATAGTAGGGTATTTCTATGACCTTGTCAATGCGACAAATACTCCAGGACATTATTATACTATAGTCATGTTGAATAACGAAAAATTATTAATAAGATGTTTAATATTTAAATATATTAAATATTCATGTAATCGAAGTGAAAATAGTTTGTTCTATAACACCAACTCTTAGAACTCCCTCTTCGACAAGAGATAACTACCAATGACTTTCAGTATGCTAAAGCTCACATGATGATCATGTTTTTGATGTGTCAAGGCTTTAGTCAAGGGTTCCATCATTTTTTCTTCAATGGAAATATAGATCACTAAAACATCACCTTTCTAGAAAAAATCCATCAAGAGATGATAATTCCAAAGTATGTGCTTTGTCCACTGATGAGATCTTGGATCTTTTGTGAGATCAACCATTGTAGTATTATCACAATACAATTTGATAGGATATTTACTGCTAGGTTACACATCCATCTCCTGGATGAAGCTTCACATCCAAACTGCTTCTTTAGATTCCTTATAAGCTCTAATATACTCGGATTCAACTTTAGAATATGTGACCATACTCTTCTTGGAGATCTTCCAATGCACTTCACCTTGAATCAAAGTGATGTTTTATCACGTTTTCAACCTCATAAAATCGTGATTAGGTTGAAAACTAGCATATGAATATCCTCTAATGAATAGTTCCTCATCTCCTCTGTAAACTAGGATCTTATCCTTAGTACACCTCAGATACTTTAGGATAGTCTTGACTTCCATCCAATGATAGTCACCTGTGTTAGCTTGATATCTTCCTACCACACTCAATGCGTAGGAGACATCCAGCCTATTACATATCATGGAATACATGAATGACCAAATTGATGATGTGTATAGATTCCTTTATATTATATTTATTTCATCATGTGTTTGCGGACACATTTTCTAGAAAAGATGAATGCCATGTGACACTCGAAACAACCCCCTTTTTAATTGTTCAATACTGAATCTCTTAAGTATCTTATCAATGTACGAACTCTGACATAGGCCCATGAATCTATTGGATCTATCACGATGGATCTTGATCCCAATAATATATGATGACTCACCCAAGTCCTTCATGTAAAATATCTTATAAAACCATGTCGTAAAAGACTGTAAGACCGATATTTCATTCCCATAAGTAATATTTAAACAATATATTCTATTAGAAAAATGACTGCACACCTACTAAACTGTTTTTAGACACAAGTATCATATTTTTTATTGATAAAACCAAATTCTATTATGGATTCATCAAAAGAAATGTTCCATTACCAAGATTCTTCCTTTAATCCATAAATGTTTTTCTGCAACTTGCATACCTTATTGGCTTCCTTTGGAGTCATAAACCCTTAAGGTTGTGTCATGTAGACATATTTCTGAAGGTTTCCATTAAGTAAGTCTATTTTTACATCCATTTTACAAATATCATATCCATAGTAAGTGGAAATATCCAATAGAATTATGATAGATTTTAGAATTGGAACTATTGAAAAGGTTTCATCGTAGTCAATGCCTTGACGCTGCTTGACACTTATGCCACCAGTCATGCCATATAGGTACTGAATTGTCTTTCCATGTCCATTTTATTTTTTAATACCCATTATCAACCAATAATATTTACATAAACATGAGGGAGCTACCAAAATCCAGACTTGGATTTGGTACATGGAATCTATTTTAGAATTTATGGGTTCTTTCCACTTAGAAACATCTGTGCCACTTACTAATTCCTTCTAGGTTATATGATCATTATTATCAACCAATAATGAGTCACCATCCTCAGTAACTAGAAAACCATACTTCTCTAGTTCTCTAACCTCTCTTGTACTCCAACGCAGTTCTCATGTATCTGGAATAGTTCTTTCTTCTATGGGGATTTGTGGAATCTATTCCTATACAAACTCTTATGTGACTTGAGTATCTACTTCATCGAAGTCTATCTCACTCCCAAAATCTCTTTTAGAGATATACTCCCTCTCATAGAATTTGGTGTGTTCCACTATAATCCTTTTTAATGAGAGATTTTATAGGTAATATCCCCTTTTTACCGTTGGGGGTATCCTATAATGGTACACTTCATTCCTCAGGGTGAAAGTTTCTTACCTAAAGAGGCCTTAACAAACACTTCACTTCCCCCACACATGTAAATTCGATTACACGGATTTCCTTACACTTTATAATTCGTATGGAATTCCACTTATTGATTTATTTTTTACCTGGTTTAGTATGTTCATTGTTGTTTGAAACACATATCCCTAAAATTATAATGGAAGACTAGCAAAAATCATTATCAATCTCACCATGTACCACAAGGTGCAATTTCTTCCTTTCAATCAAACCATTCCAAAGGGGCATGTAAGCAGAAGTGAGTTGGGATAGGGTCCCAAACTCCTGTAAATAATCAAGGAAGTCTTGATAAAGATATTATACACCTCAATCTAAGTGGAGTTTCTTAATCTTCTTAACAAGCTGGTTCTCAACATAATTCTTATATTCATTAAGATTATCAAAAGAATCTCACTTATAGCTCATTATGTAGATATGTACATACATACAAAAATCATTAGTAAAAGTTATGAGGTATGAGTACCCACCCCTTGCTTCAACTGGAAATGATCCACACACATTGGTGTGAAAAAATTCAAGAATCTCTTTAGCCCTTTAACCTATCCCTCTAAATGGGGATTTGGTCATTTTACCTTGTAAACATGCGTGACATACTCCAAGTGGTTTTTGTTTTAGAGAATCAAAATATCCATCATGATGTAAAATTTTCAAGAATTTATCATTTACATGACCTAGCTAGTGATGCCAGAGTTGGGTGTGGTAAGATTCTTGTGATGTATCATAGTTATCAATTTTTATAACATGGTTTTTGTAATAAACAACATAAAGATCATTGCAAAAATATTCGCTTCAAAAAAAAATTCTATCTTTGTAAATGAAGAAAAATTAATCTACATGTTTGAAAAAAATCCATATGTATCTAATATTGATATGGAAATAATGTTTTTAGTAAGAGAAGACACATAATAACAACCCTTGTACTCCAAGATCAACCAAGTTTGAAATGTGATGTGTTAGTCCCCAATAGCTACAAAAGAAAGTCTAGCTCCGTTGACTTGTCGTAGATCTACCTCCCCTTGGTCCAGCATCATAAATATACATGGTTTCTTCATTTGGATACATATATGATCACCAAAAGTTTGATATAATACCCAATGTGTAGAAATCGATAGATTTTATTCAATAACAAATTCCCCTAAAGCTTCCCCTCTCTTTTTAGTCTGGGGGAAGTTCCTCTTCTAGTGGATCTTGTTTCCACATGCAAAAAGCAGCTTCCTATTCCCTGGCCTCCCCTTTGATCTTTCTTTTCTTGGAATGTTCTGAATAAGCATTGGTCTTAAATCTCTTTGCCTCCCCTTTAATATTTTTCACAATAATGACATAAGGTTTTTATTGCCTCATATATTTTTCCACATGGTGAATGAGGGAAAAAATATAATATAGAGTCTTCTCAACATTTTTATTTTTTAAATTAATAAAAAAAATGGAGAATCTCTAAGGTTACGATGCAAGAATGAGATCGGTACTCTGTTATTTAGGGAGTTTAACCCCTAGAACCTCCAAGTACTCAATGTATCCAATGAGCTTTAAAATGTGAGCCCCCAGCCGGGGCACCCACTCAATGTTTACTCTGAAAGAGTTCCTTGGAGTTCTCAAACCGTTCTTGTCTTGTTCTATCATGGTAAAGACCAAAAAGTTCCTCGAGTATTCTATAGGCACCAATTTTTTTATGAGACTTCATGAGATCACTAGAAATTGATGATAACATCAAACATTGAAGGTCATCCACATCATTCATATGTTTATCATAGTCTAAGAACTCTTCGTCACTCGCCTCCTGGGATGGTGGATTAGGTAATGCTGACTCCAACATGTAAGACTTCCATTCATGGCATAGAATAACCCAAAGGCATCTAAACCATTCCTTTTTGTTACTGATGGTGAGGATGTTGTATTTATCCAGAATTGATCATAGAGATATTGTGGTTGCTGAGATTTTCATTTTATTCTAAAATTAAAAAGAGAAGATGATTCGTACATTCTTTATTATGTTTTATGAGAAGTAATAAATTAATTTTGTTATGTATCCCACTATTTTATCATGTCCCAATGACCCTCGCCATTGAACTCAGACTGTCTAGTTGCTATGTGATTCTAGTGGAATGGATTCATATTCCTCTTCGTATAACCCAAGAAAGGGTTGTTCAAGCTATATTAATGTATTTATGTAGGAAGGACTTTTCCAAATATGGGATTTCATCTCCTTGATCCATTGATTTGACACCCCAACCCTAAAATCCTGACATGGATTTCCACAACATTTGCCTCCAATATTACACCAAGTATAGAGAGGTTTAATCCTCATGATGAAATATGGATAAGTCAGCCCAAAACCTTTCACAAGGTATTCCTGTATAAAAGTATATTTCCCCACTAGGGTTGTTCAAAGACATAGTATCTTTGAGTCTTTCCCTTAATCAAGCAACAGAAGGATTAGTTTGACATAATATTTTGTTGATAAATTTTTATCTCTGATGATTAAATTTCCTTATTATCTTAATCACATGGATGTTAATTTTAAATGGAACTTACATAAGTGATTAACCATGTCTTGATATTATTTACTCACAATACTTGTTTATTTTAGTTCCATCTTTCATACTTATTAGTTCATTAATTATGTGATCGCGACAACACATCCATAATGAATAACTATACAACTGATAGAAATAAAATGAAATAAATGGAATGATCGTGATCTTTTCCATAATGGTTAGTTTATCTAGTCATTGTTATACTAACAATAGACTATGGGAGAAACACCATTGCCTTTACAGCTATCCACATTTCCACCTTTGTATCTCTTTGTATTGGTTTCACCTCGGCTCCTGACGTGGACCGCCTCCACGAGATTGAGAGCTAAATCCATTACATAGTATTTCTAAACTCACACACCAGTGAGGGGTACAAATGGATTTTCATAAAAGAAAACTTGGGCACACATGGCCTATATATTAATGAGGTTAGATGGCGCACTGGCCAACAATTAATTTAATAAATAAATTAAAAGGAAATCAATCACACGTAAAGGTCTTTGTCTAGCTCATGATCGCCGACATACATGAAATGAGTTATGAATTTAATAAAACTATAATTCAATTATTTAATCATTATTATTTATAGAAATCATACATGGATTGAAAAATTATTATCTTTAATTAATCGATCATTTTATCATAATCCTTTTCTTAATTTCCTTGAGATTCTCATCCCCATACATAAAATCACCTTAGAGGAAACCTGGTGAATATCTGTTCAAATCTTCCCGACATGAATTATATTCGAATAATATTTTACTGTTATGAAATATTCCATAAAATATTTTTAAATGCATAGAGTAACAACCTGTAGTATGATTTATATAGGATATGTAGTTCTGAACAATACAAAAACATTAAATTTTTAACTTTGGGTAATTTTGTAAAGTACACAGCATATAGTTCTGACTATACGATGTGTACTACATTCACCGTGCATCCCAAAGTACATGACTAGGGACTCAGCATGTGAAATGAAATTTTGATGTTCCACTGTACAGTGCATGTAAAGTGGGAAATATGTCGTGCACACTCCGCGTTACATAGTTACCAGTCGGTTTATCCATGTATAGTATATATGATTTGGCCCCTAACCAGAAGGGACTACACACTATGTGCAGTGGGCCACATGACGTGTAATCTGGTAACCATGTGCCTATCTATCCCGGTCAACACATGGTGTAGAATTAACTAAACTGCATGTAATACATGCACATGGAAATCATAAATTCTAAATTACTCCCAATGCGCTAAACATGACTACACAATGTGTAGTCCAGATTACAAAGCTTGTATGGAAGATAACATGGATTGTAAGTTCGAACACATGGTGTGTACTTTCATATCACCTGGGAAGAATTTCGGAAACTCTTAACAGGTTCTCGGATTTAATTTTAATAAAAAATCCATTGTTTCAGTGAAATCTGTAAGAAATGAAAAGAGAATGATTAGTTCTCAAAATCCAGTTTACAAGAATGATGAACCTTGAATTAAAAACTAAATTATTAAACCATAAATCCCCAAAGAATTATTTAAATAATAAAAAACAATTCTGACCTCACTCTGATACCAGTTATAGGTCCTGGCACAACAGAAGCACAGTTGGGATGTCACCCATATTTAATTTTTACCATGATCAGGGAATATCCCAGGATCAATACGACGATGAACACTAGTCTCCAAATACTTGAATCAATGATTTAGACAAAGAAGGAAGATGCCTAAAACCTTAAGGGAGGATCATGTAAATCTTGTTTACAATTAATTTAATTTAATTTCTAATGAAATAAAATACATAGTTATTTGGGATTTCTTCATTAATGATATTGATAATCATAGATGACACTTTCAGATTGTCTCATTACCCTTGAAAATATCCAAACTAGTGTCCCTCTAGAGGAGATCCACACATGCTCCAATGGTCTTTGATTGACACCACTCATTTTACAAGTGCTAGAGTGGTAAAGAAAATGTCTTACATCGATCGATCTTGATTTCTTATTCATCGATCATGAAGAATGTATCTCATTATTGAGAGGGAGAGAAGAGAGGAGTCAAGAGAAAATTCCTGACTTGGAATTTCTATTGCGTCACCGATTTCTCATACATGGCATAATAGATGTACCTCACTATTTATTGACATGGGAATTCAGTAATAATTTTTAATTATGTAACAAAAATTTAATACATTCATAACTTTAGATAAAACACATTATAATTAATAATAATAAACGCGTCATTATTTTTTTCACACCAACTTATGCATAAAAGAATCATAAATGAAATCTTGTTATGCATAATTATAACTGTGTTATAAATATTTTGTTTTGTTCCAACTAGTCAAATAATTGTTTACCATCATGTAAATAATTATTTTATAACCGGACCGTACTTTGTCCACTTGAACTCCACTTCCATTTACTGAATAGTCCAATAAATAAATAAATAATATATTCCCTCAAATAAATATTTTATTCACAAACTAGTAAACAAATATTTATTAAATGGTAAATAAAATAAAAAATATAAATCTTTATTAAAAATCCCATGAATAGATATTTATTTATTTTATGATATCATTTTAACTTGAATAAAATTATTCTACTATATTGATAATATTATGTATTCTATTAATTAAATTCAAATACAATTTAACTGAGACTATTAGAAACACTTATTGAGTGACCCACTGGGATTCTTTCTCGTTGGCATTAGGAGGGATTTCCTAAAGGCCAAGTGTACTATCTTAAAACAGGTCAAGGAACCCAAGAGAAATAACTTAATGTAGAAACAATGAAATCCACATAAAATCTTTAGTAGTGTAATATAATCCCTTCAAATTTATATCTCATCATGTTGATTTAATGATAGTGTCATCAACCTTTATGCTTGATATTTTATTTTTAGCTGCCTGAAATAAACTCATCGTTACACCATGTCCATTGAATTTCATGTGAAGGTTCTATTTCAATCAAAGGGATGTGATTTCAACTTCTATAAATGAAAGGGAAAAATCCATCCTTGATTTATCCATTAATAACATGTCATTATTTACGCACCCAATATATCCTAATTCCTGCCAACTGTCTGCGTGATAGTCTTCATCTATACATAAAATTTAATGAGTCATGACATTTATTAATGATAATATTAATGTCTATGGACCATTACACACATTAGTATATATGATTATCTGATGACACCAAATCCTACATAATTTCATCCAGTGGGAATGCTCTCATAATCACTCATCTTGGATATTAACAAGTACAAACATCATGAGAAGAAGTATCATATGCTTACGAGTACTCGCACATTACAGTATATATACTATGTGTCCCATCACAGTATTTCATCCAAAATAGAACTATATTTAAGAATATTGTCAGTGCATTACAAGGTTCTCATCATAGTGGGGAATTGCTATGACCTTGTCAATGCGAAATATACATCTGGACATTATTATACTATAGTCATGAAGAACAATGAAAAATATGTAATAAGATGTTTAATATTTAAATATATTAAATATTCATGTAATCTATGTAAAAATATTTGGTTCTAGAACACCAACTATTAAAACTCCAACTTGGACTTGAGCCAACTGCCTACGTCATTCAATCTGCTAAACCTCACATGATGATAATCTTTCTACTATGTCGAGGCTTAGTCAAGGGGTCTATCACGTCATCTTCCATGGAAATAATACTCACTAAAAATTCACCTCTCTAAGAAATATCCATCAATAGATGATACTTCTGAAGTATGTGCTTCATCTGCTGATGAGACTTTGGATCTTTTGAGAGAGCCACCGTTGTAGTGTTATTACAATACCAAGTGAGGGGATCATTATAACTATGTAACATATATAACTTCAGGAGGATTCTTCACATCCTACCAGCTTCTTTAGCAGCCTCTGAAGCTGATATATACTTTGGTTCTGCTATAGAATCTATGACCACACTCTTCTTTGAGCTCTTACAGCACACTTCACCTCCAATCAATGTGAAGTTGTATCGCATATGTGACTTCATGTCTTCTTTATCGGTTTGGAAAATAGCATATACATATCCTCTAATGACTATTTCCTCATCTACTCCATAAACAAGGAACATATCCTTATTACACCTCACATACTTTAGTATAGTCTTGACTTCCATCCAACAACAGTCACCTGGGTTAGCTTGATATCTTCCTACCACACACAATGCGTAGGAGACATCCAACCTAATACAAATCATGGAATACTTGAATGACCATATTAATGATTCATATGGATTCCTTGTCATTATCTTTCTTTCCTCATGTGTCTAAGAACACAATTTATTGAAAAGATGAATTCCATGAGACACTGGCAATAATCCCCCCATGGGTTGTTCTATACTAAATCCCTTTAGTATCTTGTCCATGTATATACTTTTACTTAGGCCCAAAAAATATCTTTGATCTATCACAATGGATCATGATACCACGAATATATGATGCCTCACCCACGTCCTTCATGGAGAATCATTGATTCAACCATGCCTTAATAGTTTTTAAGACTGGTATTTAGTTTCCAATTAGTAATATGGAATCAAAATATACTTTTAGGAAAACGACTACACTCCCACTAAACTCTTTGTAGACACAAGGCTCACATTCATTCTTTATAAAACCAACATCCAGTTTGGAATCATCAAAATGATTTTTCCATGACCTGGATTATTTCTCTAATCTATAAATGGATTTCTGCAACATGCATATCTTATTGACATGTTTTGGAGTCATAAACCCTTTAGGTTGTGTGATGTAGACACCATCTTGAAGGTTCCTATTAAAAAAGGTTTTTTTGACATCCATTTGTAAAATTTCAAATTCATCGTAAGAGGAAATAACCATAAAAATTATTATGGATTTTGGCATTGCAACTGGTGAAAAGGTTTCATCGTAGTCGATGCCTTAATGCTACTTAAACCCTTTTGAAACAAGTCATTCCTTCTTGGTACTAAATTGTCCTTCCATGTACACTTTATCTTGAATACCCATTTGCATATAATAATATTAACATCAACTGAAGGATCTACCTAAATCTAGACTTGGTTTTTTTTATATGGAATCCATTTCAAAATTCATGGCTTCTTTCCACTTATCAACATTTGTGCCACTTACTACTTCCTTGCAGGTTAGAGGATAGTTATTATCAAATAATAATTATTCAACATCCTTGATTACTAGAAAACTATACTCTTCTCATTCTCTAACCTCTCCTATACTCCTACTCAGTTCTTGTGTCTTTGGAGAAGTTCATTCTTATATGGGGATTTGTGGATTTTTTTCCTATACCAACCCTTATTTAACATGAGTCCCAACATTATTTTTGTCTATCTTGCCCCAACTATCTATTCTAGGGATGTGATCCCTACCAAGGAATATGGAATGCTCCACTATAACATTTTTGAATGAGGGGTTGTATAGGTAATATCCCCTTGTTTCCTTAGGGTATCCTATAATGGTACACTTTGTGCCTCAGGGTTCATGTTTGTTACCTCAAGAGTCCTTACCAAATTCTTCACTTCCCCATGCATTTAAATTAGCTAACATGGATTTCATTCCATTCTATAACTCATATGAATACCATTTATAAATTTATTTTGTACTTGGTTTAGCATGTGCAATGTTGTTTGTAATAGATATCCCAAAGTGGATAATGGAATACTTTCACAACTCATCGTTGATCTCACCATATCCAAAAAGATGTGCTTCCCCCATTCTCTCACAGCATTCCATTTGGGAATGTAAGGAGTAGTGAGTTGGGATAGGTCCCAAATATCCATAAGTAGTCAATGATGTCATGATTAAGACATTATCCACCCCAAACTAAGTTTAGTTTCTTAATCTTCTTACCAAACTAGTTCTCAACTTCATTCTTTTATTCTTTGAGCTTATAAAGAAGAATATGATTTATAACTCATTAAGTATATATATCCATACATAGTAAAATTATCAGTAAAATTTATTAAGTATGAGTTACCACCCCTCGCTTCAACTAGAAATGGTCCACACACATTGGTGTGAACCAATTCAAGAATCTCTTTAGCCCTTTCACCTTTCCAACAAAATGTGGCTTTGGTCATTTTACCTTATAAACATGGGTGACATACACCAAGTGGTTTTAAATTTTTAGAATCAAAATATCCATCTTGATGTAACTTTTTCAAGAATTTATCATTTACATGACCTAACTAGTTATTCCATAGTTGGTTGTGGTATGAGTCATGTGAAGTAAATTTGTTATAAATTTCCATTACTTTGGTTGTATATTACAACATGTACAGACCACTGTATAAATGTTACCTGCCAAAAAAATTCTATCTTTGTAATAGATGAAAAATAAATTTCCAAATTTTAAATCAAATCCATATTCATATAAAATGGATACAGAAATAATGTTTTTAGTAATAAAAGGCACCTAATAAAAAAACATTAACACCAAGATCATCCTAGATAGCAATGTGAGGTGGTAGTCCCTGATAACTACAACAGCAAGTCTGGCTGCCTTGGAAACTTGTATATCTACCTCCCCTCAGTCGAGCTACATAATTATATGTGGTTCCTATATTTGGATACATATGTGAGCACCAAAATATTTATTTAATAATAAAATTTTAGAAACAGATATATTTCCTTCGATAACAAATTCACCTGAGGATTCCCTTATCTTCTTAGGCCTGGTGTTGTTCTTCTTCCAGTGGCCCTTCTTTCCAGATGTGAAACAAGAATCTTCTTGTTCCCTTGCCTCCCATTTGATCTTCCTTTTCTTGTAAGGGTGTGAAAAAGAATTGGGATAAAATCTCTTCACCTTCACCTTTCCTCTTATTCACTATAAGGGCGGATGTCTTTTCACGATTTAAATATTTTTCCACTTGGATAATGAGGATAATAAAATTAGATAGATACTTTTCAATGTTTTTCATGTTGAAATTAATAATAATTCAGGGGAAGATCTGAGATAGTGACATAAGAATGAGATTGATACTCGGTTCTTTGGGAATCTTAACCCTTGAACCTCCTAGAATTCAATGTAGCCAATGTGCATGACTATGTGATCCCTATATTGGGTACCCTATCCAAGCTTAATCTAAAAGAGTTTCTTGGATATCTCAAACCATTATTGTATTTATCTCTCCTGGTAAAGACCACATAGGTTCTTGAACATGGTATATGAATACATGTTTTCGTGAGACATAATGAGCTCACTTGACATTGATGATAATATCAAACACTGAACATTGATCACGTCATTCAAATGTTTCTTTTAGACCAATAACTCTTCATCACTCGCCTCATGGGCTGGTAGATCATGTAATGCTGGCTCTAGCATGTTAAACTTCTATTAACTATGTAGAATAATGAAAAGGTGTCTAAATTATTATTGGAAGTTACTACTTGTGAGGATGTTGTCCTTATCCAGAATTGGTCGTAGGGATAGTGTGGTTGATGATATAGTAATTTTATTCTACACTAAAAAGAGAAGATAATTATTAATTTCTTGATTACATTTGATGAGAAATAATAAATTAATTTTATTAAGTCTCCAACTATTTTATCAATTCCCAATGACCCTCACCATTGAACTCAGAATGTATAGTTTCCATGACATTCTAGTAGAATGGATCCATATTCCCTTTCGCATAATCCCAAAAGGGTTGGAAAATCTATTTGAAGGTTTGTTCATAGGTAGGTCTTTGACAAATACGAGCTTGCACTCCTTGATCCATTGATTGTACTCCCCAATCCTGAAATCCTAACTCGGTTTTAATCAACACTTGCCTCCAATATTACACCATGTCTAGAAAGGGATACTCCACTTGATTCAATATGGTTAAGTCAACCTGAAACCCTTCATAAGGGATTACTATATAAAATTATGTGTCCCAACAAGGGTTAGTCAAACACATAGTTACATAGAGTCTTTCACTTAATCAAGTAACAGAATGCTTAGTATGACTTAATATTTTGTTGATGAATTTTTATCTCTTATGCATAAATTTTCTTAGTATCTTTATCAAATCATTGATAATTTTAAGTGGAACTTACATAATTGATTAGAAATGTATTGATAATATTTATGCACAAGTATGGTTTATTTTAATTCCATCTTGCATGGTTGTTAGTTTATTAATTATGTGATCATTGGAACACATCCATATTGGAAAATTAAGAAGCTGACCGAAATTAAATAATTTAAAGGGAACAATCATGAGATCTTTTCTAATGGTTAGTTTATCTAGTATATGATAAACTAACCCAGACCTAGGGGAGAAACACATTCGTTTTTACAATATTCCACCAGTCCATCATTGTATCTCCTTGGATTGGTTTCACATCAGCTCCTGACTTGTACTACCTCCACTAGCTTGGGATCTCCATCCATTACATATGCTTCTTAATCTCTCATGTAGGTGAGTGGTAAAATTTGGTTTACGTAAAAGAAAACATGGGCATGCATGCCCTACATATTAATGAGTAGATATGGTGCAGATGCAAACAATTAATTTAATAAACAAATTAAAAAGAAACCAATCACACAGAAAGGTCTTGGTCAAGCTAATTATCACCCACATACATGAAACGAGTTACACATTTAACAAAAATAGCATTAAATTCTTTAATTGTTATTATTTAGATAACTGTGATTGAATTGATTAATTATTATCTTTAGTTAATCAATACTTTGATGTTAATCCTTTTCTGAATTTCCTTGAGATTCTCATATATGTACATAAATTCACCTTGGAGTTAACCCTATGAATACCCGTTTGAATCGACCCAACATATATTTTATTTTAATACTGTTATAATATTATGAGATATGGCATAAAAGATGTTTCAATTCATATATTAACAACCTGTAGTATGATATATACATGATTTGTAGTTCGGAACAATACAAAAATATTAATGTTTTAACATTGTGTAATTTGGTAATGTATATAGTTTGTAGTTCCGACTACATGAGATGTACAACCTTCACCGTTCTTCCTAAAGTAGATGACTAGGGACTTAGTGTGTGAAGTGAACCTCAGAAATTTTGGAGTACACGACATGTACAGTGGGATATACGTCGTGTTGTCTCTGCATTACATGGTTACTGGTCAGCTTATCCATCTATGGAATACACGGTTTAACCCCTGACCCGAAGGTACCACACATCGTGTGTAGTGGGCCACACAACATGTAATTCAATATGTGTGTGTATATATGTACAGATAAACACAAGATGTATAATTAAATACACCACATGCAATAAATACACACAACTTGAGAGTAACTTTTGAATTACTCACAATGTGCTGATCACGACTACATGACCTGTAGTCCAGATCACACGATGTGTTTCGAATACACCATAGTGTGTAAGTCCGAACACATAGAGTGTACTTTCATGTCCCATGGGAAAAATCATCAGCACCTCCTGAAGAGTTCTCCTCTTTAATTTTAATAAAAAAATAATTCATTTCTGTGAAATCTATGAGAAACAAAAAGAAGGAGAACTGTTCTCGAAATTAATTTTACATGAATTATTAACCTTGAATTAAAAAACTGAATTATTAAGCCGTAAATCATAAAATAATTATTTAAATAATTATAAACTCTGTTGACCTCATTCTGATACCACTATTTGGTTCGTGGCGTAGTGAAAGCGTGGTTGGGCCGTTGCCCGAATTTAAATTTTACCATGATTAATTATTATTCTGGGATCAACATGACTATGAACTTTAGTCTCCATGGAATTGAATCGAAAATTTAGATAAATAAAGTGGAGGCCTGAAACCATTAGAGAGGATTTTTCAAATTATGTTTAAAATTAATTTAAATTTAATTTCAATTGAAATAAAATATCTGGTTCTTTGGTATTTTCTTCATTGATGATGTTGATCTTTCCGGATGAGCCTTTTGGACTGTCTTGTTTCACTTGGGAGGATCCAAACTAGAATCCCTCTAGCGGTGATCCATGAATATGACAATGGTCTTCAATTGACGTTAATTTTTTTCTAGGTGCTAGTGTGATGAAGAGAATTTCTTATGACGATCGATCTTGATCTCATGTTCTTCGATCTTTAAGAACATATCCCATTCTTGAGAGGGATAGTGGAGAGGAGTTGAGAGAAAATTCTTGACTTGGAATTTCTCTTGCGTCACCAGTTTCCAATACTTGGGAAAATAGATGTACCTATCTATTTAAAAACATGGGGATTTAGTTATAATTTTTAATTGCATAATAAAGATAAAATACATTAATAACCTTAGATAATAACCATGTTACATAATAACAATAACAATTTCATTATTTGTTTCTCGCCATATTGGGAAAAATTGAATCATAAATGAAATACTATGCTGCATAATTATAACTACATTATTATTATTTTGATTTGTGAAAAAATAGTTAAATAATTATTTACTGTCTTGAAAATAATTATTTTTCAACCAGACCATTCATGTTCCACTCGAACTCTACATCCAGTTATTGAACAACGGAATAAAAAAATAAATAAATTTTAATCGTAAAAAATATTTTATTTAGAAACTCGTAAATAAATATTTATTAAATTTTCAATAAAATATATAAATATATTTCTATTCACAATCCAGTGAAAAAATATTTATTTAATTTATCAAAAAATTCTAACATGATTAAAATTATTCCACTTTCGTTAAAATAATATTTATTTAATTAATTAAATTCAAATATAATTTAATTGAGACCACTAGAAACAATTACTGTGTGACCCTCTAGGAATCTTTCTCGTTGGTATTAGGTGGGCAGGCCTAAATTCTAAGTGTACTTTATTGAAACGGGTCAAGGAACCCAAGTAAAAGAACTTAAATTAGGAATAATAACATCCACATATGAACACTCACTGTGTAATATAATCCCTTTGTCTTTATATCTCATCAATTTGGTTTCATGATAATTTTATTGACCTTTATTCATGATATGTCATTCATTGTCTACCTGAAATAAACTCATTATTACACCGTAGCCCTAGAATTTCATACGATGGTTCTATTTTAATCAAAGGGAAGAGATATAAACTTCCATAAATGGAAGGGGAAATTACTTCCTCGACTTAACCATTAATGACATGTCATTCGCGACCCACCCAATGTACCCTACATCCCACCAACTGTCTGCATGACAGTTTTCATTAGTAAATCAAAGTGTGCGATTCGTGACATGCATTAATGATAATCTTAAGTCTAAGGATAATTTCACATGTTTGTAGATTGGAATATCTGATGACACAAAAACATGATAAATTCATATTAGAGGTTATGTTCTCATAATCACCCATCTTGGTGATTTCCAAGTGAGAACATCATGAGAAGAAGTATAATCTTCTTATGAGTACTCTCACCTGACAGTTTGTATACTATGTGTCCCATTATAGTATGTAATCAAAACAAAGATCTATATTTATGAATATTTTCATATAACTTCAATGTTTTCATCACAGTGGGAAGTTGATATGACATTTTCAATGTGACAAATACTCCATGACATTATTATACCATTTTCATTAAGAAAAATGAAAAATATGTAATAAGATATTTAATATTTAAATATATTAAATATTAATGTAATAAAAGTATACATAGTTGGTTCTAGAACACCAACTCTTATAGTGATTAGGATGGGTGACCTATTAGGATGTTTCTTATAGTGTGTGTGAGTGCGGAAAAAGAACTATAAAAGAACAAGTGTTGACTTATGAGAACATTATTTAGTTAAATGATCTGTTTTGGCATGTGGCTGGACCCCTGGTTGTGGACTATGTGTCAATAGTGAAATAGGTGGTTAATAGTTTTCCAAGACCCGACAACTGTGTTAACACGGGGTGTCTATGTGGTCAGTGGGGTCAAGTTGTTGCAATGGTATTAGATGAGGAACCCAACTGAAAGTGTGCTGGAACTTCATAGGTTGAGATGAATGGTCCAAAATGAGGAATTTATGATATAAAGGGTGGGGGTGAATGTAACACCCCATAATTTTAAAGGGTTAAATGGTAAATGTCAAGATTCATATAAATAAGGAGAACGTTTCTTTTCATTAGTTTAACTGATTACAACTCAATTGTTAATAATTCTTGGTCAGGAGTGGTGATTATGATGGGTGAACTACAAGGATGTTTCCTGGGGCGTGTGTGAATAAGGACCAATAACATTAAATGAACAAGTGTCAGCCTATTGGCACATTCATTACTCAAAAGATCTGTTCGGGAAACTGGTGGTTCTTAGTAAGCAAGGAAGTGATAGATATATTAAGGAGGGGTGTTCGTGCTATTAGTAGGGACTAGTTATTACAGTTGTATCAGAGGAGAAACCAAGCCTGAAGTGTGGTAGCACTCTCTAGGTTGATATTTAGGGTTCATAAAGAGGTAATTGTTCTCTGGGTGGGGGGATGTGAAACCCAATAATGTTAATGGGATAAAAGGATTAATGATATGACTCTTGTTAACAAGGTGAACCATTATTATTTGGAGCATACCTTATTAACACTCCATAACTAAGAATGATTGGTTGGGAGTAGTGATCAGTATGGGTCCCCTACTGGTATGTTACTCAGGGTGTGTGTGATTGAGGACAAAGCACAATGAAAGAACATTTGATGGACTATGGGGATAGAAATTAGTTTTATGATCCTTTCAGGATCCGGAATGTGCCCCAAGTAGAGAGTAACATACCAGTAAGTCACCCATACTGATCACCATGTGTTTGGGGTGAAACTAGTGATTCGCAGTGGTCCAGGACTCAACATCAATGTTAATATGGGGTTTCTATACAATCAATGAGCCCAATTGATATATAGAGAGGATATTATCCTATTACATCCCTCCACAGAGCACTCAACTAAGCCTATTACATGGTAGTCCTTCCTTAACAACCACCATAAACCTTCTTGAAGTGTTGTGGCACTATTTGGATTGACATATATGCTCCAAAAACAACTCATTGTCCTCTGGGGGGTGTGAATGTATATTATATGAATGTTAAAGGTCTCTTGATTTACACTTTCAAGAAATTATTTCATACCCACATCAGGGTAATCCATCAAATGGAATATCAGAATCTGTCTTGTTATCCCAACAATCCCTCTAACTTTATAGTTTTCAACACCTCTATCATCCTATCCCCATAAGTTCTCTAACTTTAATATATTTGGAACCTTATTATTCCTATCCCCATAATCCCTCAATTTTACACAACAACAATCTGATTTGCACTAGACTGGATAAGTTGTTCATAGTTGAACAAGATGTTCACAATTTTCCCATGGCACGAGAGTTTCCCTCTCTTAAAATCACTTCAAAACATCACAACATGTAGTATATTTCAATGTTTTAACTTGTTCAAATGAGATCTTATTAATATGC
This sequence comes from Viscum album, assembly GCA_963277665.1. Classification (NCBI taxonomy): domain Eukaryota; kingdom Viridiplantae; phylum Streptophyta; class Magnoliopsida; order Santalales; family Viscaceae; genus Viscum; species Viscum album. The sequence goes on along the minus strand of OY728140.1, from coordinate 90,531,029 downwards.
AAGGATTCCAATAGTTATATTATTCTTTAAATCTCAGAGGGACCTGTACACATTTCACTCAACCAAAAGTTAGTTAGAAACAAATTTTATGACATCATTTTCTGTAGGAAGAACCTAGAGAACATTATCATCCTTACGAACCCAAAATATCTAAGGAAAATAAAATCATATTTAAGAAACAATGATCCAATAAAATTGAAAAAATATGTTGGGAAAATAATGTAGCTTAAAAAATATGAATAATAAGTATCTAGGAAAAATATAATTCAGATTCTAAATATATGAAAAATTAGATTCTAGAAAATTGGTTATTCAGAGTCTAAATTCTATGGAATTCAAAGTGAGAATTTCCTAGAATTTGGATTCCTAATTTCAAAAAATTTGTAATCTGAATTATATAGAATTCAATGTCTTAATTTTAATGCATTCGATGTCTGAATTTTAATTAATTCGATGTCTAAATTTTAGAGAATCCTGAGTCCGATTTTTCTAGAATTCAGAGTCTAAATCTCAGAGAATTCAGAGACTGAATTTCAAGGAATTTGGAGTCTTAATTTTAGAGAATTAAGAGTCTTGTTTTTATAAATTTGGAGTTCTAATTTCATATAACTAAGAGTTCAAATTGCAAAAAAATTAGAATCTAAAAAGAGTAAGACATGGTGTCTAAGGAACTATAATATTATGATGTTTTAGATAAGGATCCAAATTTTTGTCTTATGAAAAAATGGATAGAATTGGTTTTAGAAGATATTAAATAAGAAATTCAAAAACCAAGTGTAAAGAAAAACATTTTCTTAGAGAAATAAAATTTCATTAATAAAATAATTCTTAGATAAAGATGATATTCCTTAAGAATTTTTTTTTGTGATTCTCAAAACATATATGAATGGAAAAGTCATAAGTAAATATTATTGAATGAACAATATACCCCTTTTTATAAATCACAAAAGACCTTTTGAGAACGAATATAAAGAATAAGGGTTTTTCTTTTTGATCTTTGAAAGAAAAATTTATCTCCCTTTACTTATGACTTATGATGAATACGACTAACTCCCCCTTATGTTTTGAAATCCTAAATGATCATATTATCAGCTTTCTTTGAGAAGTTACATCTTCTTTTGTAATAATATATTATTTAACTAGTCTACCCATTACTTAATCTCCCCCTTACTTAAGTCATTATCTTCATTTTGGCTTAATATTCATTTGATCATACATTTCTCCTCCATTGTGATTTTCAAAAAGGAATAGGGGAAAAATTATAACTGAAAGGTTAGTAATATTCAAGAAAAAACAATGGACTGATAAAAAAATTTCATTAGAATATAAAAAATTTATTACAAGGGAAAAAATATAAAAAAATATCATATTTTACAAAAGATCATTTATCCTACACTTCCTTGAAAAAGATATTTCTCAAGGTTTCCTTAAACTTTTTTAGCTCTTTGTAGTCTTCCTCAAATCTCTTGAGTAGCTGATCTTGATCTTGATTTTTCATCTCGAGAACTATGATTATTTCTTATTGAGACTTAATAAATTTGGTTTGAGACTTAACCTATTCTTCTTGCTTCTTGAATTTTTCATCCGACTCTTCCCCTAGTTATCTTTCCCCTTTCAATATTTAATGAAACGAAATTGAGTTTTCTATTCATGTCATTGTCCACTTGAATCAAGGATACTTTCTCTTGATTCCACTTTTTTGAATTATTTGAAATAAGGTTCTTTACGATGTTGTCTGACTAATCGAAGGAATATTTTACCAATTCACAGAAATCATCTATAATTTTCAGATCAGAAATTACTGTCTTAGACAATTTGGTTATTTCCTTGCATGATATTCTATGAGCATCATAACCAATATGAAAAGTCTTGAAATATGCTTCAATCTTGATAAAAGTTTCCATGAACATTCTTATCAAATCAAACTTATAATTAATAGAATGATGAAGAAACTAACATCTTTAATTGATACTTGGAAATAAGGTTATAAATTCACTAGCTTCTTCAAAGACTGGATGTTTTCCCAAGTAAGATGATGATTCAGAAGTAGATTCCCTTACTGGTGAAGAAAATTTATCTTTCTCTTAATATTTCCTCTTGGATGTTTCACCAACATCTTTCATAGATTTCCCAACTACAATATTTATGGGAAAATCAACAACCACCCATTTTCCTTTCTCATATTTATAACTAACCTTCCCAGATATCGGATACTCATGATCACTATTAGTGACTTGGAATATCTTATCATTATCAACATTTTATTTCTCATCACCTTCATTAATATCTTCAGGATGAATGAAATCATGATTTTTTCATTCATCATTAGTAGGTTTATCAACCTCATCTTGTACATAATTATCTTTCTCTTGAGAGGTTATCTTGGTTGATTCTACTTGTGAAGGTCTAATTGAAATATTGTACCAAGTACATTCCTTCTCATGATATTAGTCAACATGTTTGATCATATCTTTATTTTCATCTTCTTTTTCCTCTTCTTCTTCTTCTTACTGAACTACTTATTCTTCCACAATTGGTTCTAGAATTGAAAATTTCTTTCCCAGAGTTTCCTAATAAACAGATTCAAGAAAAAGGATTCTAGTACCTGAATTTGTTCAGATTCTTTCTTAGTACCATTAATAAATTCTTGGACATGTTCAACTTCTGAAAACTTCTTCTTCAATTTATTTTCTTTAGCTTGTTTTTCAAGCGCTTCTACATCAATAATTTTCTTGTCCTTTTTCTTAGTAGGATCAAATCAAAAACTAGAATCACCCCCTCCCCCTCCTTCTTCTTATCTCTCTACTTTTCTACCACTTCATTAGAAACAGCCTTTTTCTTTTTCGATTTTGGTGGAGCTGACTGGGTTTCCTGGTTTATTTTTCTTTTTCTTATTGTTTATTTTCATTTATTTTCTTCTAGGTTTGCTAGGAAGATCCTCTACTTCCCCTTTCTTTCTTAAAACTATAATTTCACTTTCATAAAGATCATAGAACTCTCCTAACATGTTACTGAAACCATTTTTATCCTCCTTAGAGTGTCATTGCTCAATAACATAATATTAAAGGTTCTAGGATTTGAAATGAACACAATTTTATTATACTCTAATCAAATATCTATAATCATTGAAAATATCACTAGATATATGATTATCTAAGAGTTGAGGGTTCCATTTGTGATATTACTGATGGTAAGGAGAATATACTTGATGTGATTTACATTTCTCTGATTCAAAAAAAAATCCATCATGAAAATATCACATTTATTAAGAGAATCCTTATCTCCCTGTCATGAAATAAGAAATCATTGCATCCACAAAATTAATAATATGATGTTTTTTCAAATTTGATTGATCTTCGATGACTTAATACTCTTACGTAAAAGGAACTCCACTGCCTTATCCATCACAAAACAACCTTCCTTATCAGGAAACATGTGGGAAGAAAATATAACCTCTCCTTTATAAGGTATATCCAATAAACTGGAAGCCTTGTGGAAGGATAACGAATAGGTTTTTCCATAGCTCTTAAAATAAATCATTTCTCTACCTCATTCTTCATGAAAACAAATTGAATCAAAAAATTGAAGGAGAATATTAGGATAAACTAGATCCTGATATTTTGGCTTGGCAATACAAAGAAATTTCCCACTATTCCTCTTAATAACTCTCAAAATTAGAAAATCATACTTTTGGATGCAATTTGAATATACCAACCTTTCTCTATGGATTTTACAATAATTTATTTCCTTATTTGAAGCCATTTGATTTTGAGAATAAACTTCAAGAGGCATCCGAAGAATAAGGACATATAAATAAGAAACTATTGATTTGTTGGGCGGTAGATCTTCACTGCAAATGACTGAGAGAACCGATGTGGGACACAGATAAGGGGGCCTTTATACAGGCTTCATAATTAAAGTTCAAATTCATTATACAATCCAACCATTGATATAATCTTGATTATATCTGACGGTTGATATCAATGACAATGAAGGATTTTAGGGTGCAGATATTTTAAGGTTTTAAAGAAAAATTGGATTTAAGGGAAGTGAATTAGATAGAGTTTTCTTAAAATAAGACAAAAATACAAACAATAAAAAAAATACAATTACAAAGATTCAAGTAAGGAAATATAACTTCTAGATTTATTAGAAAGAATTTTCAGTATTGATAAGGTTTTTCTTGAAGAACACAAATTCCAGAACATTTTATTTAAGAAATGAAATATAAGGTTCCAAAATTTTTTTAAGAAAAGGAAAATTTTGGGTTGTGAAAAACAAATTATTAAGGAAAGGAATATTTTTTCAAAGAAAGAAAAAATGTACTACCCCTATGAAGTAGAGTTTCTTAATGTAAGGAAATAATTTTCAAAAAATGTAAATGTAGAATATTACCATATATAGTAATCTTTCCTATATTTTTTAATGTATTCAAATATATTGGATGGTAATTATTTTATAAAAATGTCAACAAGTTGATCTTGCATTCTGATAAATTGATGATTTATTTCTCCTTCTTGTGTGTGATCCATAAGAAGGTAATTCATAATAACTTTTTGTTTTTCATGAGAGTGATGTGGAAGGTTTTTTCTCTGGGAAATGACACTTATATTATCAAAAAATATCTTTGTTTTGGTAAAAATCATTCCATAGTATGTGAGTGTGTGTTGCATCCACAAGCCTTGGTTACAATAAATTCCAAAAGCTACATATTAAACTTTGACAGTGAAAAGTTAAATTGAGTGTTTCCTAATGCATGAACAAGAAACTAATGAATATCATAAGAAATGGCATGTTTTGTATGTACTTTTAATTTCCATTCTACATCCACCAAAATCAGCATCCAATTTTTTTTTAAAAAAATCATTTCTTGAAAAATAAAAAAGCCACAAATCAATGGTTCCCTTTCAATAAAAAAAAATTATTTTCACTGATTTTTAATGATATTAATTTGGATTAGATTGATATCTTGAACATAATCATAATAAAAACATTATTTTTGGAATACTAGCTGTTAAATATCATAAACTTCCTATTATACCTCTAAATGATGTTTGATCTACTGGTTTCTCAGCGTCATCAAGATCAAGATATTTTGAGGTACCAATTGGAGTGCTTATAATTTTAGTGTTATCATATCCATACTTCTTAAGAAGGTATTTAATTTACTTATGTTGAGATATATAATTTCCTAATAGTTTTTGTGAAATTTAAAAACAAAAAAATGTTAACTACTCTATTATACTCATTTTAACCTTAAATTTCATGAGATACACAATTGAATCAATTAAAGATTTCTGAGTTGACCCAAATATAATGTCATCAAAATAAATTTGAAAAATTAGAACATTTTTCTTATCTTTATTTATAAAAATATTTGGATCAACAGTTGCCTTAACATAGTTGTTTTGTAACAAAAATCTTGTAAGTCTATCATACTAGGCCCTGGGGGATTGTTTATGTATATAAAAAGCTTTGGTATCTTTAAAAACATGTTCAGGATGTTTGGGGTCTTCAAAAATAGTAGGTTGTTCAACGTAAAATTCCTCTTGTACAAGTATGTTAAGAAAAGAAAACTTCAATTCCATTTGAAAAAGTTTGAAATTGAAGAATTCTATAAAGGCAAATAGAATACGAATAAATTCATTTCCAACTACTAGAGTATAGGTTTATTCATAGTCTATTATTTCTTGTCTATTATAGACTTTAGTAACTAATATAGCTTTATTTCATACAATTATTCCATTTTCATCACCTTTATTTCTAAATACCCATTTTACTCCAATTATAGAAGTTTCCTTAGCTCTTTCAACCTGTGTATAGACTTTGTTCCATTCAAATTAATTTATTTCATCTTTCATGGCTTTAATCCATTCAACATCACATTAAGATTCATTAGTGCTTTTTGGTTCTAAGTGGGAATGAAATTAAAGATGTTCTACTTCATTTCTAAAATAAATTATAATACTTATAGGTTAATTTACATCACCAATGATACAATCACTGTGTTTATTCTTAAGAAACAACTCATTTGGTGTTTTGAAACCTATTAATTAACATAAGGTATAAAATCATTTGGAGTAAATACTTTAGAAAAATTTTCTTGAGTATTTTAATTATTAGAAAAATTTTCCATCAAAGGTTGATAATCAGCTTTTGAAAACACATATGATGATTTACGTTTAGGTTTTTTAAAAAAAGAGATTTGTTTCATTAAATTTAATATGAAAAATTTCTTCAACAGTAAAAGAAGTTTTGTTAATAACATTATAGGCCTTAGAAGTAGTAGAACATCCTATGAAAATTCTTTCATTGGAGTTGGGTGTAAATTTATGTAAGTTATCTTTACTATTCAAAATGAATATCTAGAATCCAAATACTTTGAATTAAGAAAGTCTAGGTTTTCAACAATTCCACTACTCATAAGGTGTATTGTTAAGAAATGGTCTAATTAAAACTCAATTTATAGTATAAAAATAAATACTTACATCTTCATCCCAAAAGTATTTAGCAATAGAATATTCACTCTACATGGTTCTATTTATCTCTTGAAGAATTCTATATCTACTTTCAACAAAATCATTTTTAGGAGTTTTTAGGGCAGAGAAGTTATGAGTAATGACTTTTTTACTAAAAACGTTTCAAAATCTTAATTTTGAAATTATACCCCATGATTACTATGAATAATTATCAACGAAATGTTTTTCTCATTTTTATCACTGCAAAAAACATGAATTAAAATAAGAAAATGCATCAGATTTATTTTCTAGAAAATAGACCCATGTAAATATGGTGTAATCATAAACTAAAACAAATACATGTTATTTTTATCCAATACATCCAGTTTGTCTTGGACCAAAAATATCCATATACACTAGCTATATCGAATCAGAAGTTTAGACTTCACTAATTGATTTAAATATTGACTTATGTTTCTTTCCATATTGACATGGATCAAAAACATTTGATTAATCAAAACTAAGGTCTGGTAGATCCTTAACAAGTTTTTATTTATGTGTTTTCAATGGTCCCTAAAGTTACCATGTGCTACTCTTCTATTCCATAACCATGATTGATCTTCAATTACACTAAGGTAAGGTAGATTGTGCCTTCTAACTCTTTAAAGTTATGTGTGTAAACATTGTCATGGCTATGGGTAGAGATAATAAATGCTTCCTTGGAATTGTGTACTAAGAATTTATCATTCCTAAAATTCAAAAGGAAACCTTAATCACATACTTGAATTATTCTAATAAGGTTGTTATTAATACCTGTAACAAATAAAATATTAAAAATTAAATCTTTTCCATGAAGAACAATGTTACATATACCAGCAATAGCTCCCTGAGAATTATCTCTAAAAGTTAATCTTCCTCCTTTTATCTTGATATTCTTTTAAATAAATTTTTAGTTACCATTCATGATAAAGGAATATCCCCTATCCATGTACCATGTATTGTTGTTGGTAAATCCCTAATTTTCCTGAGAATAAAATAGCTTGACTTTTGGAATCCAAGCATTCTTGGATCTGGAAAGTTTAGAAAGTAAAATCCTAGGTATCAACATTTTCATTGAAAAATAAGCCTTATAAAAACCTAAGGATTGGTTTATATATAAATAAAATGTCTCTCCCAATGTACACCACATTGAAACATCTTTCAAAAATGAGAAAATTTGGGAACAAAATAGTTATTACTAAAAACATGTTTTAAATGGGTATAAATAAATCCTGAACTATTACTGAGAGGATGAAATTGTGAATTCATTTTATCAAATTCATTCCTTCCAGAAGTGAAATTTGATAAATGTTTCATTAAAGAAAATATTTATGATTTTAGTCTAATTACTAAATTTATATCCCCATAGTCATTAATCTTGGAGCTTTAGTTATTCTCTAAAACATTTTTCTTGGAAATAAAATTTTCAAGTTCCTTAGAATGTTTATCCTTCTCAGAATGAACTTCAATATAGTTTTTAGAAAAATTTTCTAAATCAAGAGTTTTCTAATCAAGATCTTTAAAATATCCGATTCACCTTTTATTAAAATATAAATTCTAGAATTTTTTTCTTTAACTTCTTTTTTATCTTACAGTTATCATTCTCAAGTAATTTTGAATATCTAGAAACTTATTCAAATGAAGGTATGTTATTATCTTCTGATGAGGAATACTCTTCATCTGAAGCTTCATAATATTATTCATAAAGAAAATTTTAATTTAAATAAATATTGGATAATGATTCATAATTTTGTACCATAGCTATAATACAATGATTTTCAATAGGTAATTTGGCAATAAGGTGGATATTCTTCTGACCCGAAGATTCATATTCCGAAGACTCATTTGATGGGTCACCACCACTGGAACTCTATGTGTCATTAGATTTGAATACATTATTAGACTTAGATTTGTAGTACTTATTTCTATTCCATTAAGAATGGTTTTAATTTTTATTTTACTCTTATGAATAGTAATATCATGTCTAATGTGTCCAATTCTTTTGCATTCATAAAAAGTTACTTCAGAATCATTCATATCATTTCTACCTTTTTTCTTATATCTGTACTAAAAATATTTCTTTCCAATAATCATGCTCATCCATAGAGCATGTTTGGCTAATTCATTATCAAAAAGATCGCATTCACTTGATTCAGATATTACAACAACTTTCTTAGCATTAGATCTAGTTACCCATTCCATAGTCTTGGATTTATATGTAGTAGTAAAAGAAACACTTCCATTTCCATTCTTCATTGTTTTTAAATCCACATTTCTCTTCATTATTATTTCATTCTGAAGATTAGTGACAAACAACTAATCCAGATTACTGTTAGATACATTCATATTTTCCTCAATAACTATACTTTTATATTCCCACTCATTGGTCATGATATGAATTGTATTGTCTGAAATAACATCACCCTCAAGTCCTTTTTCTCCCATAGATTAAAGACTATTGAAAATAGTCATAAATAATTTTCGTACATTCTAGATTGGTTCTCCATAATAAAATTAGAATCCATGATATTTATCTCTTCACATATCCATTCTAGTTTCTATCACTTTTGAAGATCCTAATTTTGTAACTTCATATTTCTTCAAGATATTATTGTCAGATTCACATGAAGCTATTTGACTATAGATATTCTTGGTCATGGAATATAAAAGGGTATTTTGTAGCTTGTAGTTTAGTTGATATTCTTGATTTTCATGATTTGTGAATGTTAAATTCTCTTGTTAGGAATCCTGTAATCTATATTAAGAATGAAAAAGGTATCCACTCTAGTGATAATAATAGAAGTCTTCATCCTATCTCTCATGTACTCATAATCATTACCATCAAATACTGGTAGTCTGGTAGGTTTAAGATTTTCTATAAAGATGACATTATTACATTACATTCTATAAGAAAAATATATTTTCCACAAAACTTATTAGTCTAAAATGGTTATAAAAAAGATAAATATCTTTAATTAAATCTTATGAATGTAACGTTTAGAAATAAATGTTCAACAAGAAAAAAAATTGATAATGAAAACATATACATGAGTATAAGTATTCAGAGACCTGCTCTGATACCAATTATAGGATCGAAATATAGATGTATATGCTCAATTACAAGAGGGAGTGGTGAATTTTATGTTTAAAAGCATTATATTTTAACATTAACAAAATCAATATTTAACAAAGTTAAACAAGGTAAATTCATAAACAATATTTGGTTCTCAAACAATGGGGTAATAAGAAGGCCCCATGCCTAATTATAAGAAACTTAAACATAGAAAAGTTGAATTTATGGAAATTTAAGTTGGTTTTACTTAATGATATATTCTACCTTAAAGAGTATATAATCATATTTATTAGAGTAATTATAAGTACAATAATGTATAAGAAAGTTATACTTTCTTTCATTAAATGAATACATTGGAAATAAAACTTGTAACAAAAATAATTAAACAATTGGGGATTATTTTAACCCAAAGATAAGGGTATCCCACAACCTTGGATAAGGGTCACTTGATTTAAACTTTCATGAAAGTCTGTCTTTTCCACATAAGGGAAATCCCTTGGTAGGAATATCAGAACATGTCTTGCTATCCCCGCAGGAACTCAAACTTTAAGATAGTTGGTCCCTCTTTCTCCCTATCTGTAGAATTCCACAACCTTAAGGTAGTTGGCACCACTGTCTTCATATCCCAAGATGACCTCAATTGTACAAAACAAAAATTGGAGTTGAACTGGGCTAAACATGTCGTTTATGGTTGAAAAATATGTTCACAGATCGCATAAGGTGGAAGAGTTTCTCTCTCTATAAATCACTTCACATCATCACATCATATAATCAATTTCAATGTTTGAACTCATTCAAATGAGCTCCTATTTATAAGAAATAATTCTAAAGGACTACTCCCTCCTCCAATGGTCATATGTTTCTGTAAATCTTAGTGGGACCTGTACACGTGTTGCTCAACCAACAGTTATTTATAAACAAATCATACGACATCATTTTATACAGGAAAAAACTACTACAAATACAGCTTTAATCAGCGCTAAAAATGTCCTTTAACAGTGCTAGAAAAGCATTATTAAAGCTGGTGAAGATAAGGGGGGGGGGGGTACCCTTTATCAGCGCTCTAAAAAGCACTGATAAAGACTCCTTTTATCTATTCTAAAAAGCACTGATTAAAGGGGTCTTTTATCAGTGCTAAAACAAATCGCTAATAACAGGGTCCTTTATCTGCCATTTTTTTTGGGCACTAATAAAAGACCCCTTTTAGCAGTGCTTTTTTTAGCGCTGATAAAAGTTAAAAAAATTAAAATTTTAAAAAAAATTAAAAAAATCCAGCCAATCGGGGGGGGGATTTTATAGCGCTCGACCCCCCTTTTATAGCGCTTTTCTGCTTCCCTCTAGTGCCCGCATGCACCCATCCACCCTCTAGCAGCGCTAGCCCCAGATTCACCAATGCGTGCACGTCCCTATCTCCACCTGGATTTGATCTCGAGACCTCCCCCCCTGCGCTCCTGAAGCCTTTTCCACTCCCCTATATTGATTTGTTCTCCTATTAGAGATATAACTATTTATATATATATATATATATTTAGTTATATTTATTCATATAGTAATATATATTTATATTAATATATATATATATTTATATTAATATAAATATATAGTTATATTAATATAAATATATAGTTATATTAATATATATATATATTGATATTAATATATATATAGTCATATTAATATATATATGTAGTTATATGAATATATATATACAGTTAGATTAATAAATAGTTATATAAATATTCATATAATTGTATTTAAAATAAAATGTAAATTATTTATTATTCAGATAAAGCTAATATATTTTATATGTAAATATATTTTATTATTTATATTTATAATTAAGTTTTTATGTGTGAATATATAAAAAATATGTATATATTGTTATACATTTGATTATATATATCAGTGCATTATAAAAAATGACAAAATTTCAATGACATGATATCAATATGAATGTAATAACTTATAATAAATTCAGTCCCTACAAAAAATAACCAATAATACCCCCTTAAACGAGGCTAAAAATCCACAAAATGTTAAAAAATTGGGGTACCCTAACTAAAAACTCAGTCTTGGAGGCCTTCTGGCCGTTTTTTGGTCGCTAAAAACCTTAATAGGGTTCTCCCTAGTCATAGCGATGTAGAGCTAGTCGTAGGCCTCGATTTGATATGTGGTAGACCTCAAACGGACACCAGATCAAAATTTTTGGCCTTTTGATGTTCAAGTTGCGTTTTCAACATATTTTGGATCTTCTTTTTATTCTTCAAAATTTTATTAAATTTCTATTACTCCATAATAATTATAAAATTATTAATTAATTAATTTTTTTAATAATCCATTTTCACTAATTGTCTTATATAATAAGTGTAACGGTATCTTTATACTTATCTGAAATATATTTGAAATTATATTTCAAAAATATATATTATATTTATATCAATATAACTATATATATATATATAAATATTAATATTTTTTTTTTAATAAATTTATTTTTAAGTAGACCCTTTATCAGTGCTTTTAAAAAAAGAACTGATAAAGTCCCCCCCTTTATCAGTGCTACTAAAAAAATGCTGATAAAGGGGTACCCTTTATCAGCACTAAAAAAATCACCGTTAAAGGGGGTCACTTTATCAGTGCTAAAAAAGCACTGATAAAGGTACCCTTTATCAGCGCTTTTTCGTTAGCGCTGATAAAGGGTGGCACTGGCCTTGCCCATTTTTGTGGTAGTGAAAACTTGGGAAACATTATCATCCCTAAGAACCAATAATATATATGGAAAATACTATCATGTTTAAGAAATTCGGATTCGATAAAATTGAAACAATACGTTAGGAATGTAAAGTTTATTAAAAATATGAGTAATCAGAATCTAGGAAATATAGAATTTGGAGTCTAAATATTTGAACAACAAGATTATGGAAAAATAGATATTTGGAATCAAAATATTGTGGAATTCAGAGTCTGAATTCTAAGGACTTCTGAGACTAAATTTCATAGAATTTGTAGTCTGAATTTCAGAAAATTCAGAGTGTAAATTTTTTCTAATTTTGGGTGTGAATTTTAAAGTATTTGAATTATGAATTTTAGATAATTCGGATTCCAAATTTCCAAGAATTAGGAGTGTAAATTTAAGAGAATTGAGATTCTGAATTTCATAGAATCCAGAGTTGGAATTTTAGAGAATTTAGATTCTAAATTTCAGAGAGTTTGAAGTCTAAAATTCATAGATTTTGGAGTTTTAATTTTAGATAAATTGGAGTCTAAAAACATTAAGGCTCGGTGTCTAAGGAACTGTAAGATTCCAAGGATTTAGATAAGGATCCAAATTTTTGGATTAAGAAAAAAATGGTTAGAATTGTTTTGAGAAGACATTAAATAAGACATTTAAAACCAAGGATAATAATAAATCTATTGTTAGATAAAGAGATTTTTCCTTTAGAAAATAAATATTAGAGAAAAATAATTTTCCTTAATAAAAAGTGTTTTTGATTTTCAAAATATAGAGGAATGGAAATGTTATAAGTAAAACTTATTGAATCAACAGTTATTAGTCTGATTATCCATTTAGGAAAATTTGTGGGCCCTAGTCTGGGGACCACTTTTTGTGGGAAAATTTTGTGATTCTTGTGAGGCTAAAACATAATGATTATCTTATGATAATGTGTTTGTACGGTCAGCAGACACATCTATTACATGGATATGGAATTCATTTGTTACCTCCTACCATAGTGTAGTTAGATGAGCCTACATAATGGTGGTAATTACCTATCAACCACCATAACATAAGCACTTGGCTCTGTTGTAGTGAGTCTCCCTTTATATGTAACCCTTTTCCTCAGCCCCGAGCACCAAGGCAAGTGAGGATCCAATGATTGTATTATAGTGGGGTGTTTGTGAGGTTACATGCGACCAATAGTGATAATTGTAATAGAGGAGGAAACCATCATGAAGTCTAGTTTCACTACTTAGGTTGAGATGTAGGGTCCACAATGAAGATGTTGTCTTCTAAAGGTGGGTGGGGGTAAATATAACACCCAATGCTTTTATAGGAAACAAATGATAAATGATATGACTCAATTGAAATAGGTGAAATATTATTTTGAGGATCCTACCATATTATAACTCTATAGTAATAAATTTTCAGTGGGTAGTAGTGATAAGGATGGGTGATCTGTTGGGAAGTTTCCCATTTTTCACTTAATCGATTAAAAACACGCAGATAGAATATTAATTAGTATGAAAATCTGTTAAGGAACATGGGTGGGCCCAATTAGGGGACCACATGTATGTGGGGGAATTGGTAATTCTTGATGGTTCAAGACCCAACATCTATTTTAAAGAAGGGTTTCTATGATATCACAAGTCCCGATTGTTACATAGTGATAAAAATCTCTTGTTACCTCCCTCCATATAAACGCATTCTTGGTTGGGAGTAGTGGCCTTGAAAGGTGACTTTTTGGGAGGTTTTACAGGGTGTGTCCGAATGAGGGAAAAACACACTCTAAAATAATAGTCGTTAGTCTGATGATATGTTAGGGAACCTAAGTGGGCCCCAAATAAGAGACAATGTGTATGTGAGATAACTAGATATTCCTAGATGGATAGGACCTAAAAAATATATTAAGTTGGGGTTCTTGTTCTATCTATGTGATAGAGGAAATTATAATGTTACATATCTCTATAGTGTTGTTGGATGATCCTATGACTCGGGGGTCCACCCCTAATGACCACCATAACCTATTATCTTGGTTACAGTGCAGTGCATCTCCCTTTAAGAGAAAACCAAAATCTAGAGCCTCAGGAACCATGGCGGCCCAAGGTCTGAAATATATATTAAGGCGGAGTGTCTTTGTTGTTAGTGGGGCCAAGTTGTTAAAGTCATACCCGAGGACGAACCCAACCTGAAGTGTGGAGGAACTACCTTTTTGGATATTTAGGGTAAAAAATAGGATTTTTAACTCTTGTGGGGGGGGGGTAATATAACACCCAATAAAGTTAATGAGATAAAATTCTAAATTATATGACTCATGTTAATAAGGTTCACTATTATTTTTTGGATCCTACTAGATTAGATCTCCACAATTAATCATTCTTTGTTTGGAGTAGTGATTTGGTAGGGTGACCACTTGGGATGTTTCACAGGGTGTGTGTGGATGATGAAAACGAACATAGAATGAACAAGTGTTGGACTATGGGAATAATCATTAGTCTCATGATCTAATCAGGCACCTAGGTGGGGCCCAGGTAGGGAACCACATGTATATGGGGATACTGTTGATTACAGGTGTGCCAAGATACAATAGTTATGTTAAGGTAGGGTGTCTATGCTATCATTTATCTCAATTTTTACCCAGAGATAAAATTATCATATTAACTCCCTCTATAGTGTAGTAGGATGAGCCTATTATATAGTGGTATTTTCCTAACAACCCCCATAACATAGCCTATATGCTATGGTGTAGTGCATTTACATAGAGAAAAACCCAAATTCAGTGCCCTGGGAATAATGTCATATCCTTAAGACCCATGACATAGACCAACATCCAAAATGAGGTCCATAATGTTGTCACCATTCCCCAAGGAATGGAAGACTATAGACCTGTATTTCATCTCCATGGACAACATAAAACATCAGAAAACATTGATAACACTATAAATGAACAAAATAACCCAAAAATTAAATGATAACAAATAACACAATGACATGGGATTTCAAAATTATCCCCTCCATTCTAAAATCAACCATAGGAAATTCTTAGGTCAAGGTAGAAGGCTACAGAAAATTAAACCTACAAAAAAGACTCATTGAGATGAATCTTAAAAATGACTGTATGAATTCATAAAACAAACTAATGTGAAATTGGATTGAAAATCATTCAAAAAAAATATTTCAGAATATAGAGGCCTAGAATAGGTCTCCCCATAATTTATAATTTACCTAAAACAGGAAACAGTAAAAAAATACATATATAAGGATAATGAATCTAAATACCCATTTATCAAGAAATTTATAAAGGGAAAAACAAAACCCCACCAACGTCAACCATCCACCAAGAAACTGGTTCAATCTCTATAATAAATTACAACACAAATTGCATTTTGGAAAACCCGAAAACCATGTAACATCCAATGATTACATTATTTGGTAAAATTAACCATTATATCAAAAAAAATACCAAACCGGGTAGTAATTATGAACATTACTCAACATGGAACAATATGGTTCTAGAATCTAGTCTAGAACTACATTAGAGGGTATCATGGGACAAGCTTGTGGAAATATTATTCATGAGTACACAAAAAACCCAACATGGTATCTCTGATAGTCTAATTTTAAAGAACCACCGGCACATAATATCTATACACACAGCCTAGGTTTCACTATGTTCAATCCATCATACCCACAACCATGAATATATCTGACCACATGATAGAATAACCAATCCATCTTCACATGGAACAAAAAAGAGGCATTAAAATAGAAAAATACAGTACTCACAAAGGATAATCCAAAGAGACACTGCAAAATAGAACACCAAGAAAGGCCACATAAAAATGAAAATATCTCCAAACTCATCAAACATGAATATAAAAATGAATTGTCTCATAAAAACCCAAGAATATTGATCCTTAACCATGAAATGTTGGAAAATAAAATTCAGCTTAAACTACATGGTTCCCCATTAATCAATACATGTAATCATCAACTTGGATAATTGTTTCCCTCACCACTACCCAATAGAAGAAGAAAACAACACATTCCATAACATTCAATTTCTGGTATCATCTAATAATTAAAAACGGATGAATTTTAAAAATAAAGAACACAACTTTATTCTATAACTTTTAGAGAGCATTAAATTTAGTAACATGAATTGTGAACCCAACCTGGTCATGTCTCCTAAATCATATAAAGTATTTTCAATATCAATTAAGGGAAAAATCCAATATAATTACTTTTAAAAGATCCATTGAAAAATGATTCCTAGAACTCATTTCATGTGAAAACAACCTTATAAATAACATGTTATCCTTTAAAACATAAACCCATTTTAGAAAAATAAAAGAAACAATTTTCTTACAATTGATTTATAGATGAAATCCCAAAATCATGAATTTTAATAATTCTTTTAAACCCACTTTCATCTTAAAAAACTTCACCCTTTATAAAAATTCAAAACACTGCCTATGGTTTGAACACCCATCAAGGACTAAAACCAAAAAACCCCAAAATTTGAATTTCAACACCACTCAAATTCAATAAATATACCACTATATCAAATCTCAATCAAATAAAAATAAACAAAATAGAATCCAAATCCTAATTATCCATGAAAATGAAAGTAATCGGTATAAAAAATAGATTTATAGTCTCTCACCACAGAAACCTATTGACTAACAAAATTCAAATCTCCACACTATCATAACTACAAGATAATAAGATAGTGTGAACATAACATAATCCCCTTTAAGAATCCAGTCCTTGATACCATTTATAATGAACAGGAATGGGATGATCCAATATGTTATCAAACATGGTCTTCAATGAAGCCTAGAGAGAATTTATGATTCCCATTGTTTGGTTACTAGTTCATTGGAATCAAGAATATGAACATGGAAATGGTTTTTCCCTCATACCATAATAAAAAAAGTAGTATAAACTAATAATAATTCATCATGACATATCTGTAAGTTAGAAATCCATGGACATAAAATAAGAAGAGAAAATGTAATTATTAATCCAAATAGATGCATAATAGAAATTATATAACTAAATAAATTCAAAATAAATTGAAACAAAATATATTTAATAAGGAAAGAATAAAATAATACATGAATAAATACAAAAGACATCTGAAATGGACACTGATACCTTAATCCAAAGATAAAATAATGATTCTATCTGCCACCTAGATATAACCACATGAACCATAGTCACTAAAAAACTACATAACCAAAAAACATATTAGAACAAACCACTAAATTGAAATTAGAACTTGAGAACCTAAAAGAAAATAGATGAACTGAATACACACACGCACACACCAGGGTGAATATAGGTTGTGAGAAAAACATGCCCAGTAGGACATCTCTAAGGAGTCTATAAAATTAACATTTCAAAATATCACATAAATTACAGTTAAAAAATATGATTGAAAATAGGTTTTCCACTTTTAAATGATTATGAATAAAGGAAATAAGAAATACAATTTATTAATTTTAAATATTTAAAATCCAAAAAAATAATCCATTCAAAGTTTAACTACTATCCTGTTTAAAATCATAGGTTTAAAACCCAAACTTTAAAAAAATATTATCTTTAAAACCATCTCTTAAAAAAGATAGATTTTGAAGAACATGAAGAAAAAACCAAACCATTTTCACTATTTTAAACAATCCATATTTAAAATAACATTTAGATAAAAATAACAACATTACACTACAAATAAAACATTGGAATCTATTTTAGAAACAGTTTACATATAATTGAAAACATAAATCAGAATGAAATAAATCTGTCATAAAAACCAAAACATAAATGTTGTATAATAAATGTTAAATAACTAGAATTCGGTGCCATGTGATCTAATAAAGACTAGGGGATAAAAATAAGACTTCAAACATTATCCCATAAAAAATCTATTAGGAATAATGAATCAAGGGAAACTCCAATGGATATAACAAGAATGGTATATGAATTGGATTATCAAATTAGTTAATGAACTCTATTTAAAATTTGAATAACCATCTTAGCATGCCTTTTGGTATCATTTGGCACTGTAACAATAAACCATGGGAGGGTGTGAATTTCCTAGGGAACTATTCTATTTTTTACACCAAGACACTATAGGATACACCAACACAATCTACATAGCTACCTAGGATCCCAAGACATCAATCAGTGGAGATGAGAAATGGAAAAATGCATGTGGCCATCACATAAATCATTATTAATAAGTCATATTTGAAGTAAAAAACATCTCACATCCAACAAAAGTTTAGAAAATAAACCCAATCATTAATCCTTGAAAAATAATTAAATAATTGAAGAATAATATGAAACATATCCCCTTATGGAAGCAGTATGCATGAAGACAAAAAATTATGGTCTTAAAATAGGACCCAGAATTCATAAAACAATTAACTTATAGTGTTCCTAATACCCCTCTCAAAATAATAATCGAATGCTAAGAGACTTCCCATTAGTTTAAATTCCATTTCAAAGTATCCATGAAACCAAATTATCAAAAAACTCCTTCAAAACCATTTTGGAATTAAACTTTTCCCTAGAATCACTTTCGAACCACCACAAAACCATTAAATTTCAAAACCATATAACATCATCCACAAACACCTTTATTTATTACGCACCCTATAAAATACAATACAATGAAAAATACTAGTAACAAGAAAATATTTAAAATCATAAACCAGTGTAAATTTCATATTTTAAAATTATTTAATCTATTTTTAAGATCCAATCAGGCTTATTTAGTGAACACATGTTAAATAAAACTATTATGTACAAAATTAATAATTGGAAATCCATCCAAATATTAGTTTTATAGTGTGTTTAGAAACCATAAAAAATATATTTCACCCTATCATGTATATATCAAATACTTATAATTATTTTAGAAAATGGACAAAACATTCAACCTTTTCATGATATTGGTCATACTGAATATTTCATAGAAATAACCACCCCATTCAAATAGAAACAAGTAACCATCTATTGAGATTTAAAAAATAGGGTAGTAGACCACATAAAAAATATATAAAAATTGAAATCTACATCTTTAGAATCCTAAAAAATCCAAAAAAACATAAACCATGAGAATAAGGCCTATCGGAGAAAAATTAACTCAAATAGATGAAAAATAAAGAGAGAGATGATAAAATATGTCTCTAACATTACATAGAATCGATGAACAATGGGCTTGGAATTGAAGAAGAGAGAGGGTAATATATAACTTAATCCCACCATGAGTTGAAAATGTGGGGGATATGGGATTAATGGTGCCAAATTATCTATTTGGATGATGGGTTCATCTAGGAAAAACTAAAAAATATAATTTTTTATGCAGAAAACTCAAAAATGCATGTTCCCTTACACCACAACATATTGAACACCCCAAAATAGGTCTTCTAGTGTGGTATCTAGATGTTAACTCAAGGGGTCCATAAATATTAAAGATTCTTCCCCTATTAGAAACCTCCATGGTGTGGTCATATGACCCTATAAAATTGTTCTCCTTCCACAACAATTACTATAGCATAGCCTCTTAGCCATAGATAAACACAACTCTATTATAAAGAAACCGAAATCCCAATCTCCAACCACCATGGTGTAGTGCATATCATTATGGAATAGAGAATATAAAAAAACAATATCTACAAACTGGGCTCTTTATCCCACATTATATCCTATAACAGATGTATCCTGTAACTTCTTGAACCTAATAAGACACCCTAAAAACATCCAGAACACTAATAATACATTAAATATCCCCAAAATAAAATGATAATAAATAAAACTCTGACATTGGGTGTCATTTACATGTTACCAAATCCACTTATGTAGTGATTCTTTTATATATCCCTTTATATTGTGGATTTTAACACCCAAAAAATCATAAATAAAAACATTTATTCTATAGAATATGAGATATGAAACATCAAGCTTAAATAAACCACAAAATATATTTATTCAAATTTAATCTCTAGATTATAGAACATGTAACCCTGAGTTGAAGTTAATCATAACATAATATACCAAGTAGTTAAATTGGAGGGTATGAATAGTACTAATTGAAGTTTAAAAATTGTGGTCACCTATTGGTTATAAATAATATAAGAATCAATTTAATTATAAATTAATGCTTTTTGAAAAATTTTATTTTTTCTCAAAGACAGTTTTGTCACGCTTTGCACACATAATTTAAAATTAATTTTTACCACTATTAGAAAATATATATGATATAATGAACTTATTTTTTAAAATAATAATATCAAAATTATCTTAGGTTTAATTTTTCATATTTCCTTTCATTTTTTATTAGTAGTGAAAAATATAGAATTTAAATCAAAAATTGGCATTTCATTTAAAATATTTGTAATGAAAAATAATATTTTGAATTATTTATAGTAAAATTAGTACTTTAATATATCTATAAATCCAATTTATGTCACTATAATAAATTTCATAATGGATTTTGGTATAATAACATTGAAATATTTTAAACATGTTCTCTAAAAAATCCTCATTCCCATTACGTCTGGGGGATTAATTTTGAAATATATTTTAACAATTATGATAACTAAATTTGAAAAAATAAAATCCATATTCAGAATCATAATAATTTATACTATCTAATATGGTAAAATTAAATTCATACCATAATAAATAGTGAAAAAAATAAAAATTAATTACCACAGTTAAGGTAAAAATGATTATCCAGGGGTGTTGAACTAAAAAAATAATTATAAAATAACATAAAATCTTGCTTAAAATATACTTT
The DNA here is from genome assembly GCA_963277665.1 of Viscum album. Lineage (NCBI taxonomy): Eukaryota > Viridiplantae > Streptophyta > Magnoliopsida > Santalales > Viscaceae > Viscum > Viscum album. Next base: position 90,509,934 of record OY728140.1, on the reverse strand, counting down.
ATGGCCCGATTTTGATCCGATAATTTCTATGGGTCTTGAATAATTCATTTAGGACCTTTTTGTCATGTGAAAAATATTTGTACACCTATTTCTTTTAAAAAATTCCAACTGTTCCACTCACCTCACTTATAAAGGGCCACCCTTATCCTCTCTTATTCTAATATTAGAACCATTTTTAGTCCCAAACCAACATAAATAACTTCCCATATTCCCTCATCTCATTATAGAGGCCTTATATTATGAATAAATCTAACCTATGAATGATTTTAGTGATATCCTATGGAGGATACCCGAATAAGAGGTAACGTTCTTCTACATGCATTTTTATTTTATTTATTATTACACCTCCTAAAATTATTAGTAAATGATGAATATATAATAATATTAGTATATTATATATACATAGACGTTTTTATGTTATGGTAATGACCTAAAACTATCCCCACTTCAATAAAATGGGATACAAAATATTTATTCCGGTGTTTGGGGACTACCGTCTCACGAACTAATGTAATTTTTATTCCATTAACACCATTCATGATTGGTTATGATGATTTATATAAAGTATATATATAATATTAATTATATATTTATATGAATTTAGTAATTATATCATATATACCTTTTATTACTTTCAATTTCTTAGGGGATATGATATATTTTCTCATGTGTACGGTAGACAACTGCCTTATGAAACAACGTGATTTGTTTTTCAATAATGCTTTACTTAGAATTTAATAATTCTAATGTTAATAATTATTTTTGATATACATAAAATATTTTTATATTTATTAAAAAAATTTAAAATATAATATATCATTTTATTTTTTCACACTGAAAAATGATAACATTGTTTGGGTATGTGTGGAATACAACCTTCACAATGTGATGCGACTATATTTTATTCACCACACCACATGTATAATATATATAATTATATCTAAGTAAATAAAATATTATATATGATATGAAGGTTCCGAGCATAGCAGAAGTGCATGGGTGGATGTGCCCACTTGGATTTTTTTCATTAGCAATGATTAATCCAGGATCAATACAATGATAAACGCCAGTCTCCACGGATCAAATCATAGAAAAATAAAAAAAAGATGGTTTCTCCCGGAACCACAAAAAAGGATCGTTACAGGTTGATTATAATTAATTTAATTAATTATAAAAAAATACCTTTTGGGCATTCTTTCTTCTTTGATGTTCTCAATCACTTTGTCAATGTGATCCGTCGTTGCGTCACAGAAGCCAAGTGTAGACTCCCTATAGTGGTGATCCACACGTGTACCTCGTATCTCTGGATGTCACCAAAGGAATCTCCGGGAGCTAGCGTGGAGAAGTCTTTGCTTGAGTTGTCTGCCTTAGATCGTCTTGACCTGATGGAAGAGGATCTCTCTCGGTCTTGAGAGCATTCTTGGAGGAAAAGGTTCTTTCGTCCTTGAAAGAATTCCCCAGAGATGTTATGTCCAACAATTCTCTTGTGTGTCAAAAAAGAGTTGGGGATGTGAGGATATTTATAATTGGGTTTGTGGGGTTATAGAGTTATGACAATAAATAATTGTGTTACGTGTTTTATTTATTTCATCGGCTCTTTATTTAAAACCCCATGTCGAATAAATAATTCCTTGACATGTGCCCGTGATGATAATAATAAATATCATTTAAAACAATATAATATCCTCAAAATCCCGACTGGAAAAACTACACGACGTGTAATAATAAATACACGGCGTGTACTTGTTTTTCATTGAAAACTATACGGCGTGTACATTAAATGTACACGGCGTGTACATTAAATGTACACGACGTGTATATCTTTTTTTCATTTATTCATTTCCTTTCCAAAATAAAACTACACGACGTGTAATAATAATACACAGTGTGTACTAATTTTATTTTATTTTTCCTCCATCATTAAAAACAACATAGGCTTCCTTGAATAATTATTAAACCAGGTATGGGAATAATCTTTATTCAGCTTGAGATACTTGGATACACTTAGTGTGTGACCCTCTTGGTCTCTTTCTCGTTGGCATTAGGCAGGCTTGCCTAAAGTCCATGATTACTGTCTAGCAATGGGTCAAGGCACCCAAGAGAAAGAAGTTGACGCCCAATTGACGTATCACCTCAAACGAACACTTACTGTGTAATCTAATCCCTTTGTCTCGATATCACATCAAGAAGGTTTCATGGCCGTATGATAAACGTATATTCTTGATATGTCATTCTTTGAATACCTAAAATAAACTCGTTGTTTACACCATGGCCATGGAATTTAATGCGACAGTTCTATTTTAATCAAAGGGATGAGATATCAACATCCATAAATGGAAGGGAAAAATACGTCCTTGACTTATACATTAACAACATTTCACTCGTGACGCACCCAACGTACCCTACTTCCCGCCAACTGTCTTCGTGACAGTTTTCGTCAGTAAATCTAAGTGAGCGAGTCATGACATGAGTTAAGGATAATCTTCCAGTCTAAGGACCGTTACACACACTCGTAGATAGCAATATCCGATGGCACCAAGACATAGAGAATTACTAATGGCGGGTCTGTTCTCATAATCTCCCATCTTGGAGATTACGAAGTGCGAAGTCCATGAGAGACAGTCTCATCTTCTTATGAGTACTCGCACATGACGGTCTATATACTATGTGTCCTATCATAGGATGTCATCCAACCGCAGAACATTATTTAAGATTATTGTTATAGAATTTTAAGGTTCTAATCATATCGGGGATCTTCTATGACCTTATTAATGAAACAAATATTCCAGGACATTATTATATTATAGTCATGTAGAACAATCAACAATATATAATAAGTGAACATTTTTGCTCATGTGTACGGTAGACAACCGCCTTATGAAACAATGTGATTTGTTTTTCAATAATTATTTACTTAGAATTTAATAATTACAATGTTAATAATTATTTTTGATATACATAATTTTTTTTTATATTGATTAATAAATTTTAAAATATAATATATCATTTTCTTTTTTCACACTAAAAAATGATAACATTGTTTGGGTACGTGTGGAATTCAACCTTCACAATGTGATGCGACTATATTTTATTCACCACACCAGATAAATAATATATATAAGTATATCTAAGTAAATAAAATATTATATATTATATTATAATCATTCTTTTATGATAAAACATTACATATGTAACACTTCAAACTTCTAAAATATGAACAATTTTTTTGATAGTGTGCATGACCAGGAACACCAATCGTAAAAGAGAATATAATACCTTAGAAACTAAGATATATGTGTTTTTATATAAATAAAATATATTGAATAGATTCTATTAAATGAAAAATGAATTTTATTTTTTGTTATAGGCAATGAATAGTTTCTTCAGAAGCTTATGTTACATTCACGACCGTGTTTTAATGAACAAAAATATACTATTTAAATTATTATTTAAGTTGGTAGTTATGAAGAATATATTAGAATGGTGGGTATGAATAGAAGTAACTAACTTATAATAATATATATTTTACAATTTTTTATTAATTACCTATTAATTAATAAAAAAATAATATTCATTTTAAAGAAGAAGAATTTTTTTTTGAAAAAAAATATTTTTTAATAAAAGATTGTTTAATCATGTTTGGATCACATAATTTAATATTAATATTTACCAATTTTGAAAAATTATATTCAAAAATAAAATCTTTTTTTGATATTAGAATACAAAAATTTTATTAGGGGTAATTTTTGTGATTTTTTTGAAATTATTCATTTTCTGATAAATAGTGAGAAATATTGAATTTTAATTGAAACCTACAATTTCATTTAAATAATTTCTTGTAACACCTCGAAATTCTACATTAAGAACCTAGTAAGAAAATAGTTACTAGTCATGTAAGGGAATATAATATCCAGATACATTATAATATATTTACAATTTAAAATAGATTAAATATATTTCAATACATGCAACACCGAGTTATCGTGTGACACACACAAGAGTAACCTCCTTCAAAGTGTTTCATTACACGCAAAAACAAGTTTTACCGAACAATAATATATAATTAAAATATTATTCTTTAATATAATAAGATATAAATTATCCATTACGAATATTATTAACTAACTTATGAATATTTATGGTGTATATATAAAATGAATTGTTTGTCTATGAATAAATGAGGAATGAAAATAAGAAACAATTGAAACTAAAAAGAAATATTATTATTTATATTATTTGAAACATGTTTTTTCTTAATAAGAATAATAAATTATACATATTTAATTGTTTTAATGAAATATATATTGTATATATTCAATCAATTTTTTTTATTTCATCTATTAGGTTTGATATACATAAGATAAGAACAAACCCAATTTCCCTCATAAAAACCAACATTTTTATAAAGGTAATTTTACCACCTCTTACTGAAGACACAATTTTAAATCTTAATTTCGAAACTATAATAGATTTTATAAGTCAAAAAACTTAATCTTTAAAACCAAAACATATATTTTAGGTTACAGAGAATGTTTGATATTTTTTGGAAAGATATCATATTTTAGTGAATAGTAAAAAATACAGAATTTTATTTGAAAAATTATTTTTCTTCTAATTTATTTATAAGGTTTAATTAAAAATTTAATTCGTTTTAATTTATAATTAGATAATATTTTTATCAATTAATAAAATTTATTATATTGGGATCAATTTCACTTTAATGTTGATTATGAAAACATAGTAATCTTTCAGACATTTTTACTTTAGAAACCTGCATTGTCGTCCTATCTACAAGATTATATTTAAATTATATTTTTCCAATTATGTGATTAAAATTTGAAAAAATGGATCCCATATTTGTAATAATTATAATTTTTAATTTCTAATATGGTAAACATATTTTTTTACCAAAAATAATAGTGAAATTAATTATAATTGATTACTATTATTAAGGTAAAATTAAGCTAAATAAAGGTCTAAACATTTATCATAAGGGCCCAAATGAACTATAAAATTTTACAAAACCTATTTTATGGACATAATTTGTCCACTCACCTTCTATTCTATATTTTTTTAGGTCTTTGATGACTTTTTTTTTGGTAAAAATGTGGGTACACCTAAATTATTTCAAAAAATAACATGTGACTCCTTTTCCTCCATTATAAAGGGCCACCACCAACCCCCCTACATCACAACTCTAATTCCACTTGTTTTACAACAAGATCTTCTCAAATATCTTACCAAAATCCCTCAAATATACCATTACTTCTCCCTATGGGCATAAATCCATTAAAATAATCCATTTGGTATAAACAAAAAGGAGTTACCGGATTTTTAAGGTAATGCTCTCCAATAATCACTTTTTTTTCAGTTACATCTCTACCACCACAAATAATCGTCTTCCACATTCATATAATAAAAAAAATCCCCAATATTCTAATTTTTTTTTACTTTAAGTGGTATACCTACAATTACACACCCATCAATCTTATGGGCAATGAAAATGTGTTTTTTATGTGATTGATGAACTTCCACCTCACGAAAAGATGATTGTTTGTTCTTCGTTTACTACCTCTCATGGTTGTAATTATGATTGAAACTCTATTTATATAAATTATATATTTAATTTATTTTTTATTTATGATTATTTAATTATTTTATGACATGTAATGTCCCGGACCCGAATGCCACCCGAAACGGTGCACCGAGCCAAGTTGGCAACATGTCCTCAAGTGCATCTCCCCAAATGTGAGAGGCTGACAAATAGAAGTGAGATCATAGGTGAGTCATTAGGGAGACAATGCCATTACTACTAGAGTATCATATTGGAAGTTAAACATAATATAAATAGAAGAAGATCAAAAAGTAGTATTCATCTGAAACTAAGGCAAGAAAGAAATACATATCAATAATCAAAAGTGTCTCATGTAGACAATGATTCTGAAGGTACAATTATCTAGAAAGCATCTGAAAAAGTACATGGAAATACAATACTATATCAGTATCCTATAAAAGAACAAAATACAAAAATGGTATCCCAAAATCGCAAGCCTCATCTTGATCCTATTCTCCCCTTCTCCAAAACCACAGTCAACAACCTGTAATAGTTTTCTTTCCCATATCATCACCAGCAACCATATAATCTATTTGGGTCCCCATGGTGTCCCAAACAGGTTGTGAGAAAAGAATCCTCGTAGGAAACCACAAAGAATATTCAGTTCTAACAGAAATTCTACAAATTTTCTATCATGTGTAAACAACTAGTAAGTTAATTCATTTTCTAATGGCCTATGTATACTCTAGTAAGTAACACAAAAAACCCTCAAGGGTTCCTGCAAAAGAGTGTCATCTCTTAACAAGGCTGTTATAACCAAGTAAATAAGAAAGTCACAGACCCCCGCCTTACACCCATATGTACCCTATAACCCATAGTCACGCTTTATAGAGTAGACATGTATTACCCAACCACATGGTATAGTGAAGTCAATTACCCCATGACCATGTTGTATAGTGAAGTGTAGACCACTAAGGTCAGATCCAAGGTGTCATTTAACAAGGTATCCATGAAATAAATATCTCGACCATGGAGGGCCGGATCCAAGGAGCTTGTCTATGGAATCCCATCAATTCCCATGGGTATCCCTGGTGGAAAATGGGTTAGACACTTGTTGGGTTCTAAGGACCGTGGGAATAACATGTCCTACGTGGGCCCAAGCAAGCCGGATCTATGGGGTAGCAAGACTCGAGGCATCCCCAAGAATCAAGACCCATGGATAAGAGTCAACCCAACACATCCAATACCACTTTCCAAATCCATTAATTTAAATTTTCAATTTGGACATTCAATTTAATCAAAAATTCCAAGGTAGTATACCCAGTTACATCAACCTTCACAAGCCATGAGTACACCTAGTCATGAAAACCATTTATCAAAACAAGAATATATCCATACCATCCCATAAAAGTCATTGAGAATGATATTAATCACTTAATATAGGTATAACCACCCATATTATCTATTTTACATGAAAAACTATCTAAATAGACAAGGCATAACATGATAATCATTGATCAAGGAAGAAGTACATATCATAATAAAGTTATTAAATTTATTAAGGCCTTTAAAAGATTCCTCTAACTAGGGAACAATAGGAACACACCCCTTGGGTGGTTTAAATTGGAATAAATAGGTTAAACCATAAGGTGTCCCCATTGGGTGATCTTGAATCATGTAACGGGTTCCAAGACACATAAACAGAACCTACGTCAATCCACAGTAGGTTCGACTAAGCCTATGACACGAAACTCGAAAACAAAATGAGGCCTCATCAGAAAGTCCAATTTGTGAAGAAAAGTCTAAACACACGAAAGGAACCCAAAAATAAAAATCAAATTATAGACTACCTACCTTGCATCGGTAGTAGACATCTCATCCAGTATGAAGTCCTAATTCATCCTAGTTTGGAAGAAATATGAATAATTAATGAAAAACGGGATATTAGGGTTATTGATTTTAAATCCAAATAGCAAAAAAAATTTCTACAAGAATTGAAAATGGAAAAAATGAGCATAGGCCTTATCGATGTGGATCTGATGAGGCAATTGACAATCGAAATGGAGGTCAGATGGAGGCTCAGGCTCAAAGCCTAGGTTATGTGGAAAAGGAGAGATCCATAGGAGGCTGTTGTGCATAGGATAGGAAAACCCAAATGGGGTTTTAAAAGAAATTAATTTTTTAATTTAATTTACTTAAAAAACAAACACTGTAGGGTTTCATGGTTTACTCACAGGGTTTCCCAAAATGTGTGGAAACCATGGAAACATCACTACGTAGAAGGGGCACTACACACAATTACCCCACACGGTTTGACATACCTTGTGGTAAATGTGAAAAATGTCATTAAAACACTTACACATTCTAGACATCTCGTATGGTTAGAAAAACTATATACAAACCATGATCCATGTCATTTTCACCCCAAAACCTGGTATTCAGATCCGAATAATCCCCAAACACATCCAAAACTCCCATGATCAGGCTATGAATTCACATAAGGCCATAAAAAGGCATTTATATTAAAAAAATGGATCAATACCTCATTCGAAAAATTGAGTTCTTAAAATCTTCCCCACCTATAGAAATGCTTCCTTTAATTTTTATCTGAATGGTGGTCATGATTTGTCTGAAAACAACTCGGGACACTAAGCCCGTTTGTTGGCCTCCCTCTCCCATGTATCATGCTATAAATGGATGGGCTTCCACAACACTCATACTAGAGGAACTAATTGATCTCAGAGAACCTTCATGCTCATGTCAATGATACGAATTAGATGCTCCTCAAATAAAGCATCAACCAGCAACTCAACCTCCTCGGGCAGAAAAACGTGAGACTGGTCTGAGTGATAGTGGCACAGATTAGATACATGGAAGACGTCTTTCATGGATCAGTACCTCTGTGGTAACTGCAACCGATAGGCAACCAACCTGACTCTCTCGAGAATCTCAAAAGGCCCCACATATCTTATTGAATGTTTACCCTATATCCTTCTCTACCTAAGTCCAAACCTCAGTGAAACATGTAAGAAAACTTGATCCCAACCTCAAAATCTAGATGTCATCTATGAGGATCGACATATGATTTCTGGTGAGACTGTGAAGTAGCCATCTACTTGTAAGTCATATGGACCTACTCAGAGGTGTCCTACATGAGACTTTGTACCAATAAATCTACCTCTCCTAACTCTTACTAGAACAAGGAAAAATTTCATGGCCTACCATATAAATACTCATAAGGTTATATCTGTATCGTCGAATGATAAGTATTATTGTAGGTGAACTCAACCAGGGGAATGTGACTCTCCCAAGTGCCCCCAAAATCAAGAAAATATGCTAGCAAAATGTATTCTAGCACCTATATCGTACACTATGACTATCCCTTAGTCTTAGGGTGGTATGATTTTCTCATAAGCACATGTGTACATAGAACCCTCTAAAAACTCTGTCAGAAATATTATGCAAAGCAGGCATCCCTATCTGAAAAGATAACGTGAATGACCCCATGTAGTCGTACCACCTCTAGCATTTAAAAATTTACAATATCAAGAGAACGGAAGGTCTCCTTGACCTTCAATAAATGTTAGAACTTCCTAATCCTATAAAAAACAACCCCAAAAATCCATTACCTCAAGGAAATCTCGGAAAACAAGTCACAAAATCCATCGTGACATCATCTCATTTCCACTCCGAGATAGGTAAAAATTGTAAAAGCCTAGCTTCTCGCTGATGTTCCACCTTCACCTGCTGATAGATAGAACACCTCATAACAAAACCATATACCTATCTTTTCATTCCTGGCCACATGTTCTATCATTGAAAGTCACAATACATATTGGTGAACCTAGGGTTCACATCCCAAGATGAAGCATGAAACTCCCGCATCAACTCATCCCATATATCTAGTAGAACCTAAACACATCCATGGATTTGAAAGATCTCATCAATGCCTACTATCTAACCAGGAGGAGGGTCCTCACCTGCCACAAATTTCCATAGAACGAGGCCTTTAAATTCCAATAGCTGCCTCATGCTAACTCTATCCAGCATGGTAGAGGTAATTGATAAGGATGAAAGAAAATTCTTCCCCAGTCTGTCATGAACCTTCATATGCATCTCAGAAAACAATGCCATGAGCTTCCACTCACTACTAGCTTGTTGTACTTCCTGTATCAAATACCTTCTATTCAGTACATCAACTACTTCATTTCAATTACTAGGCATGCATGCTAGGTCAAGGTCAAATGACTATAGGTACTCAATCCACCTTCACCACCTAAAATTAGGATCACACTATGTAAAGATATACTTTAGAATTTTGTTGTCTATTTACACCACAAAACACTCTCTCAATAAATAGTGTCTTAAACAGTGTAAAGCATGAACAAATGTAGCTAACTCAAGATCATTTGTAGGGTAACTCATCTCATGGGGCCTCAACTGCCATGTCCCATATGCCATGACTAGTTCTATCGATGTTAGCACTCCCCCCAACATAATACCAAAAGTATAATTGTAAACCATGTAGCTCTTTCACTACTCTATAAGTATCAGGACTGGTGCTCATGTAAGCCTCCAATCCAGTTCCTGAAAGGATGTCTCACAAGATTCTAACCACACAAACTTCTCAACCTTCATAGTGGAGCACTTCAATGGTGCTTCTATGCATGAGAAGTCCTATATAAAATTCTTGTAGTAGCCCTTTAGTCCCAAGAAACTCCATATGTTAAAAGCATCCTTAGGAAATTCCTAGGAAACTATAGTTTTCATCTTCTCTAGGTCCACTTACACTCCTATACCTGAGATAATGTAACCCAGGAAGTGAATCTGATCCATCAAAAATTGGCACTTTTTGAGCATAACATATAGTTGATTCTCTCTCAGGGTATTAAAAAAATCTCATGATGGTTGGAGTGGTCATGTCGATTTTTATTAGACACCATGATATCTTCCATGAAAACCACCACAAAAGAATCCAAGTATGAATGGAATACACAATTCATAAATTCCAGAAAAACCGTTATCATGTTCGTGAGACCGAACGACATAAACACATACTTGTGTAAACCATACCAGCTAGGAAAGGTTGTACGAGGTATGTCTGTAGGTCGAACACACACCTGGTGATATCCAGACCTCAAGTCGATCATTGAAAACACAAAAACTTCTCGAAGATGATCAAACAGGTCATCTATCAATGGAAAAGGATATCTGTTTTTTACCGACAGTTGGTTCAATTTCTAAAAATCCACGCATATCCTAAGATTCCCTTATGTATATTATGAAAAAATTACCGGTGAACCCCACAAAGAAGTATTGGGTATGATAAACAAATTTGCCTCCAAATCCTTTAGCTACCTCATGTGCCCCTCCATCTCAATCATAGCCATCTTTTAATGAGGAATGGATACCAACGCCACTCCTAGAACTAGCTCAATAGAGAAATTCCTCTCTCTCTCTAAAGACATATAAAAAATTCATCAGGATAAAAATCACTGAAGCACTCAACCACCGGAGTAAATTCCACCCAACTTTCTCCCTGATCATCCAGAAACAAACATGAAATCTGGGCTATCATCCTGCCCATCCCATGATGCTCAGGTCTATACTTGCTTGCTTGGAAATCCCAAACACCCTTGGGAATAAGCACCCCACCCTATAGTGATGTGAAAGTCACCCTATAACGATAACAGTCAATGTACACTCGATAATCCAAAATACAATCAATTATGAGAATGAAATCAAATCCTATCATATCGAGAACATATAAAATCAATAGGAATTAGAACCCACCAACTTCAAGTGGATACTCCATACACTATTGTACATCCCCCGTTCAAACTCCCAATAGTGTGTCTAGCATCAAACTGCCCTCAGAAAGAAAATCCAAAAGCCCAAGTCTTTTTTCCATTCCATCATAGATAAAAATATAAGAGGCACTTGTTTCAAAAAGACCATAGGAAATAGCAGAAGGTACTATGATCGTACCTCTCACTGAGATTGTTTGGTATCCTTCACCTATTGGGTTTGTTACACTACATATGTCTGGCATGCACCACAACCCTTTGACCCTTCATGGATACCCTAAGCCGATCCGCCCTGCTGTCTCTAGGAACCGATGTCTAGCTACTATTGAAATGACCACCACTACCCTATCCAGACTGGCCTGCACTGCTCCATCTCCTAACATTATGTGGAGCTAAAGATCCTTCTCATGAACCTAAATCCAGAGCTAACCCTCTACCTCTCACAATTGGGGGGAAGTTCCTAAAAAATGATACATGTGCCCCATCCTATCACAGTCTGAACACTCGACTGGGTTATAGTTGCACTAATTTTTAACATGGACTCGCCTACCACACATATATCAATACACCAAGATTCCTCCAACCACATCCTGACTAGTGCTCACGTCATGAAAATCCTTTAAGTGGAGCTTCCTACATGAAGATGTAGATCCACTGGGGTGAGAAACAACATTACCCTATTCTGTACCCCCAGCATCCCTCATGTTCCACTCTGTAATCAGTGCCTGATTCACAATATCAATGATTGATGGAAACCTGTAGACATTAAATGAAGATTTAATTTCATGTGAGATACCTTCCTCAAATAGCCTCACCCTCGATAGCTCATCAGTAAGATATATTAGCGCAAAATGTTGTATCTCGGTAAAGCATGTCATGTATTCCAAAACTGTCTTCGCACCCTACTCTAAATGATTGAACTCACTTTACCACTCTACTTTCAGAGTTGTGGGGTAAAAGTTTTCATAAAACCAGGTTTTGAATTCATATCAACTTGTATTCTATAGCCCATTATCCTTATTCAAATTGTCACACTAGTGTTTTTCCTGACCAAACAGCATGTATGTTGTGATCTCGACCCTCCTCTCTGAAGGAGTTGTAAGAAGCTTAGAAATTGCTAACATGATCTCCAACCAGAGATCTACTTCCTGGGGTCTCCCACCCCCCAAAAATGTAGGAGGATGCTACTACTAGAACACTTGTGTCAAATAAACCATAGTCAATGTTGGCTACGGTGCTCCCTAGTTCATTTACATATATACGAAGAAACACTATTGGACCAATGCCTCATCACCTGGGTCTATAAAAACCTCAAGTTCTACATATGACACTATAGGAGGATCAAGAGGTAGCCCATGACCCACTATCTCCAAATTATGGTCATCACCTCCATCGCGGCATGCCACTGAAGGTCGTCATGGTGGCATGTCTCTACAATGTCAAACACATTCCTCAAGAAATAACAACTTCAAAGAAAAACACACAAAACATAAGATAAGTCAAAACCATCCTACAAACCAATTCAAACCCACAACAATCTCTTAAATCCAATACTGTATAATGAAAAACCAATAAACGACTAGAAACAATGCCTCCTGCCCACTCAAAATCCAGATCGAAGTCAAGTATCTATTCACCATTCATGTTTCCATTTCCATTTCACATTCATATTTTTAGGAAATTCCACCTAGGGTTTACCAATTCCATAATCCATGAGGGCCTAAAACACCTCATGAACCCAAAACATGGTTCCCATTAAAACCATACATGTAACATGTTCATTCAACATTTAGATTTCACAGGTGCATCATTTCCTAATTCATAATGGCCCATAATATTTATGGATTGAAAGATGAAATCACACATTTATCTACTGCACACTACTAACACAACATCATGCACAAATATCACATCAACTAACACAACAACATGCAATATCTAATACATCCTAGATGTCTTGGAATAACGCATGACATGTGATTCTAACAAGTTTCTATATGATTCATGAAATTTCACACACTCATCTCATCAGGTTGCAATGAACATAGAACCCAAAATTGAATCAATAGTTATATCATAAATCAAGTGCATCACCCAACAGTGATATCAAATCAACTACAATAGTAAAAATCCATGAAATCAAAACTCAATTTGAGGAAATTCAGATTTTTCCTATACGTGGGGTAGCTAATCCCAGACAATGTTTATTACCAAACTCCATTTATTTCCTAACCCTATTTAATGTCACAAAACAGTAAGTAAAAAAACTACACCGATTCCACTTTGTAACATCATGGTCTCGGATGCCACCTAAAACGGAAACCCGAGCCCAGTCGGCTATAAGGACTCAAGAACATCTGCCCAAATGCCTGAGGCTGCTGACTAGCAATGAGGGCCTATGTGAGTCACTAGGGATACTATACCCTCATCACCAAAGTTTCATAGTGGAATTAAAAAATAATATAAATAGTGGAAGAAAAATAAATAGTTTTCAATCGAAATTAAGGTAAGTAAGAAATACATATCAATAACTAGAAGTGTCTCCTATAAAAAAATGATGCAGATGGTAACAATATCTAGAAAGAAAACAGAATAGTACATATCATTACAATACAATAAAAGTATCCCGAAATTAATAAATGACTAAAAAGGAATCCCAGCATCGCAAGACTCAGCTTGGTCCTATCCTCCCCAAATCCAAATCCACAGTCAACAACCAGTACTACGACACTTTCCCCTTTCATCACATGCAACCATATAATTTGTTTGGGTCCCTGAGGTGGCCCATATAGGGTGTGAGGTAAACATCCTAGTAGGAAACCACCGAGGTCTATACAGTTCTAACATCAATTATACAAAAGTGATAGCAAGTGTAAACAACCAGTAAGTAAGTGCATATTCTCAAGACATAAGTCTACAACAGTAAGTAAAACCAAAAATACCTTAAGGCTACCATTAAAAGAGATTCATCTCCTAACAAGGAATCTATAACCAAGTAAACAAGAATGTCACAAGGACCCACTATACATCCATCTATATCATGAATCCCACAACCGCACAATACAGAGAAGTCAATTATTCCCCAATCATGCCATATAGGGAAGTCAAATACCCAACGACCATGTCGTATAGTGAAGTGTTCACCGCTAGGGCTGGATCCAAGGTTTCATGTACCAAGGCATCCATGTAATAAATATCTAGAGAATGAAGGGATAGCAATAAGGAGATTTTCTAAGGAATCACATTGAGTCCCATGGGAATCCCTGGTGGAAAATTGGTTAGGCATTGGTTGGGGTCATATGAGTATGGAAATAACAAGTTCTATGTGAGCCCCAAGTAGGCTGGATCCATGAGGTAGTAAGGCCCGATGAATCCCATGTAATCGAGAACCAAAGGGAAGAGTCAACCCAAGGCATCCACTACCACATTCCAAATCAATTCATTCAAACATTCAATTTAAGAAAAAATTCCATGTGATTATACCCACTCACATCAACCTGCTCAATCCATAAATATACCCACTCATGGAAACCATTTATCAAAACAATAATTTGGGCCTACCCTCCCATATAAACCATTTAACATGCATTGATCAATTAATATAGGTATACCCACCCATATTTTCCACTTAAAATGCCAAACTATCAAAATAAAGAAGGAATAACATGATATTCATTGACCAAGGATGTAGTACATCTCTTAAGAAAGCTATTCAAGCTATCATGGCATTAACGAGATTCCTCTAACAAGGAAATCACAAGATCAAACCCCTTGTGTGGTTCAGAAAAGAATAAATAGGTTAAAACCTTAAGGATAACTCCATGGGTGACCTTGAATCATGTAACGAGTGCCAACACCCATAAACATAACATAAGATCATTCTCACTAGGTCAAACTAAGCCTACAACAGAAAAATCACTAAAAAACAAGGCCTCGATCAATGTCTGATGGGCGAAGAAATTTAAAAACACCCAAAAAGAAACCAATAATCCAACAAAAATTATAGACCTCCTACCACGCCTTGGGTTGTAGACAACTTGTCTAGTATTACATCCTGATTCATCCTGGTTTGGATGAAATATGAAGAACATATGAATAATGGGATATTAGGGACTATGATCATAAATCCAAATAGCGAAAATGATTTTCAAATGAATCAAAAATGGATAAAATTCAACATAGGACTCACTGATGAAGATCTAATGAGACAATTAGTGATAAAAACGGATGTCAGAAGGAGTCTCGAGCTCAAAGTCTTGAATAGGTTCCAAAGGGAGTTCCACGAGAGGTTGTTGTTCATAGGAGAAGAAAACACAAATGATGTTTTGAAAGAAATTAGGTTTCTAATTTAATTTTATTTAAAAAAAACATAAGTTTTTCACAGTTTACATTCACAGTTTCCTAAACCATGCAGAAAACATGCAGACCTCACTTCCTAGAAGGGGAACTTCGCACAGTTACCCCCACACAGTTTGAATGAACATGCAGTAACCGTGTGAGAATGTTTATCTAGAAACTTTCATATTTCATAAATCTCTAACGGTTAGACTAACCTTGTGCAAACCAAGTACAAACTATGCTCCATGTCATTTTCTACCCAAAACTTGGTTCTGGGCTCCGAAAAATCCCATGACACCTCAACAACAATCGTGATCAAGCTAAGAATTCAAATAAGGACATAAGAAAACATTTTAACCGAAAAGAAAGGGATCGGTACCTAGTACAAAAAATGGGCTTCTTACATGACCCATATCTTTATACTTTTCAATTTTTTGTAAAAATGATAACATTGTTTGTGGATGTGTGGACTACCACCCCTCAAAGTGATAAGATTGGTTCACACTATACATGAAATGTATAAAGGTTGGTTTTAATTAAAAATAAATGGCATAAAAAACTATATGTGATATTCATAACATAATTACATTTCTATAAATATAATATATATGTATTTCTTTATTACCCTTTCAAACACTTAAAAAATTGATAACATTATTCATGGGTGTGCGGACTACCGCCCCCTCGACATAATGTGATTTATTTTTCATCACATGAATTATATATATAAGTATATATTATTGAATAATTTGTATTTACGATATAATTATCATTTTTGAAAGATATAATTATATTTAACTTCTTTCCATAACGATAATTGAAAAATAAAAACCTTACTCATCCGTATGTATAACCTACTATCTCTATGATCATAAGTTTGATTGATTTTTCAAAACCATTTTTAATTATTGGTTTTAAAATTATAATTTATGAAAAAATATAATAATTATGTAATTATTATTATTATTGAGATGTTATATAATTAACCATTTTATCATAGTTGACCTATCAACGTTTTTTTTTTTCATATAAACCAAATTTGGTCAAAACACCTGATGTAAACATAATTGTTTTAGAATTAGTATAAAACTCAGTAATAATTGAAATAAAAGTAATTATAAACATGAAAAAAGTTATAAATAAAGTAAAAAAATTAACATATGTTTTTATAATGGAGGTTAATGGATGTTAACTAGAAAGGAAACTCAAGGTAAGGGATTTTACCTCAATTTACATTACATTGAGACTTATTTTTTGTTATACACATAGTTTCTTTTATATGGTGTATATAATACCGTTTTATTTGTTATATCATGAACCTCTTTATTATAATTATTTTATAAGTTTTATTTAATGTTATTACTTCATGATATTTATTATAAAAATGTTCCAAAGTGCTATGGGACACTTTGGATTGTTTAAATATTAATCTCCTTGAGAATAATTTTAACGGGAATCATTGCAATCTCACTTCCTTTTGTGATCGGTATCATTATCTTGAAACAATCACATTATTTGGGTACAAATAATTTCTAATATATGGTGAAAATACATCTAAATTATTATATAATATCATTATTCATTCACTGATTATGATATTTTGAGTTTCAAATTGAATATATTTCATTTAAGTTGATTTGAGATAAATGTTACCAAGTGTAAAATAATTTCATAACCCAATTATTTTTATTGGGTTATATTACTTCCTCATTATTGTTAATATTATATAATTATGTGTTTAATTACTTTGAATATCTATTTATGTATTTCCTCCTCTATATGTTTATTTATATTAGATATAGGAAATCTACTCATTGATTGATTCTAACATGAATATTATAGACATTTCAATGGTTTACTTTAAAATCTCATTTTGATCGGGATTGTTTAAACATAAATTTCCATCAGATAAAATTATTTGAAAATTTTAGATTAAACCATTTAATTTTCTCCCATGGATATTCATGACCTTTATTATATAATAGTACCATTTTTTCACTCATCGGTAAACAAAAAGTTTTAGAAAATGTTTATAAGAAAACATGACTTTATTTCACTCTTTAGTTGGAGAAATTATTTTCTTCAAAAAACCATATTTTTAAAAATGGTTTTCTATTGTTTAAATATTATTTAAAACAGATATGTTTACCCTTTTTTATTTTAGTAATGTTTTCAATGTAATACTCTTTTCCCTTTTCAAAAAAGTAATTATATAACCTTTTTACTGTGCAAAAGGAATGTTCTTTTTACCACATTTGGAAAGTTAGAATTTAATCGCCACTATTACTTTTATGTTTCCTTTATATGTTTAAAAGGTTAATTTTTAATTAAATTTTTTTCAGAAGTTCAATTCAAAGAAAATAGTTTTCCTAAGGCCTTTTTTCAAAACAAATGATATTTTCCTCATGAATGTTTTTTAAATGTTATTTTTGTTGCTATTTATCAAAGAAAAAAAATGTTTATTTTACTCTACTTGGGATATATTTTATTGATACCATAATTATTCTTCCAATGGATGGTTTATGATTTATTTATCCAAGGATAGTATTAAAATTAAATTCCAGGATTCGTTTGTTATTTCCCTCGAAATATTCAATCTTATATGATCATTGAAAATTAAATTTTATCCGTTTCATTTTTCATGGATATTACTATTTCCCAAACCATGTACCATTTTAAAAATGTTTCCTTCTATAATAATTAATTTATTTTTTGAAGAAATCATTATAGGATCAGAATATAGATGGGGATTTATCAATTACAATAAGGGTTGATTTTTATGTTTCAAACCACTAATATTTACACTTAAGAAAATATATGTTTAGCAAAGTTAAGAAATATTTATTCACAAACCCTCTTTAGTTTTTAACTATGAAACTATTTTTTTTGGATCTAATAATTTGGATCTAATAAAGGAATTGAAGATAAATTTATATAGGTAATGATTCTACGTTAAAGGATATAGAATCATATTTATATCAGAGTGTACAATTATAAGAATGTGAAAGAATGTTACACTTTCTTTCTTAAACAAAATACATCAGAAATTAAACATCTATCAACAAAAAATAATCAAGTATAAGAAATATATTAACACAAATAGAATGATATCCACCAACCTTAGATAAAGTTCCCTTGATTTATACTTTAAAGAAAGCATGTCTTACCCACACTAGGGTAAGCCTTCAATATGAAGATCAAAATCTAGATTTATATCCCCACCAGCCCTCAATATATACGGTGATCGACACCTCTATCTTCACTCCCCGTAGGCCCTTGATTAATCTACCACAATCAGATTCGAAATAGGTAGGTTGAAAAAGAAGTTCTCATCTTAAAAATTTGTTTACAACATTCACACAAATAATATTTGTGCAGAGCTATCATAGAGTTTCACTTAATTATAGAGATAAATAGCTCTATACAAAACCTCTAGCACTAAGATCATTTAAATGGATGAGTATTTATATTCATGGATTCCAATGGTTGGTTTCCTCCTCAAACTATCATTTTTTCCAAAAATTTCATAGGTACCTATACACATGTCACTAAGCCAAAGGTTAGACAAAAAATAGATTGTACAACATAATTTAAAATATGAAAACATGTGAAGTGTTATCATTTATAAGAGACACTAACATTCACAAGAAACATTTACAAGTTTATGAAACATTAAAATGTTTAGGATTTGATAAAATGAAACATTACTTTAAGGAAATTAGGTAACTGTAAGAAAATAACTTGATTGGATTCCTAATATATTGAAATCCAAAGTATAAATTCTAGTGAATTCAGAATCTCATTTCAGAAGATATCAGAGTATAATTTTACAAGATATTGCAGTCTAATTTTTAGAGAAATCAGAGTCTAATTTCAGGATATATTGGAGTATGATTTTTGAATAAATAGGAGTATGATTTCAGAAGAAATGAATTTCTGATTGCATGAGAAATGGGAGTTTGATTTCAAGATAAATTTGTGTCAGATTTCAAAAGAAATCGGAGTATGATATTTGGAGAAATTGCAGTTTGATTTCAGAAGAAATCAGATTATGATTTTAGTATAAATCAGAGTCTGATTTAAGATGAAATCAGAGTTAGATTTCCAAATAAAATAGATTAAAAATTTTATCGAATTGGATTCTATGAATGGTAATATTCTTTGTTAGATAAGGATCTGTTTTTTAATTAAAAAAATATGGTTAGTCTTAGTTTAGTAAAACAATAGATAAGACATTTATAAACATAGGTTAATAGAAAAAAAATCATTTGAGAAATAAAATTTTCAATAAGATAATGTTTCTTAGATAAAGATTGTTTTCCTTAAGAAAATGTTATTGTGGTTTTCCAGACATAATGGAATAGAAATTCATAAGAAAACTTATTGAATTATCAATCTCTCCCTTTTTTTAAAGAACAAACAACTTTTTGTAATATAATATAAATACTACGGTTTTCATTAAAAAGATTATAAGAAATACTTATCTCCCTTTTTATTTATGAATCATGATGAATACGACTAACTTCCCCTTAAGTTTTGAAATCCATAAGGACAATATTTTGGAATTTCATTGAGAAATAAATCTTCTTTTAATGATAATTTTTTCTTTATGTAATCTCCACCTTATATAGAATTTATCTTTCTTAATATTCTTTTTGATCATTCTTTTATTCCCCTCTGTGATTTTCAAAATGGAAGAGAGGGAAATAATAAAATTGTACCAAAAATTTTAGGAAACTACAAAGAAAAACAATTGAAATAAAACAAAATTTTCTATGATTACAAAATTTATTAAAAGGGAAAATAAAACAAAAGAACAAGGATTATGAGAAAATCATTCATCTTTATTTTTCCCTTTTAGAATCAGCTTTTTTATGATAGCCTTCATTTTCTTTAAATCCTTATGATTGTATTTAATCTTCCTGTTCTTGTATTTTTTATCTTTATTTTTCATTTCTAGATATTTGATTCCTTCTTCCTAAGAATTCAAAACATCTCTTTTAAACATTGTCATTTCTTCCTGATCTATGAGTTTTTCAACCACATCTTCCCTGATTTCTTGTCTCTATTCATATTTAAAGCAACCAAATTAAGCTTCCCATTCAAATATTTATCTTCTTGAAGGCGTCTAGCTAGTTCTTTCTTTATCTACTCTGAAAAACTTGTTGAATGATTCTTGATATTTTCCTCATAATTATCAATTGTATCTTTAACTGAATCAGTAAAATCGTCCATAATTTTAAGATCATCAATCAGTAACTTCGACTACTTGGTTATTTATTTTCAAGATATCCTATGATCATCATAATAGATTTTAATAGATTTGAGCACAATTTCAAGTTTGATGAAATTTTCTAAGGGAATTCCTGTTGAATACGACTTCTAATTTATTGTTTGTTTAAGTAGTTTACATCTGGAATCAATGCTTGGAAATAAAGGAATTGTATTCACAAGATTATTCAAGGACTGAACCACAAAATCTTGTTTAAATGAAGATGAATATTTTGAAGCAGATTCTTTTGTTAGTGAACCAAATTCATGTTGGACATCTTCTTTCCTCTTAGATGGTCCAATAACATCCATATTTATTTTTGAAATAATATCACTCTTTGGTGTTTCAACAAAATATACTTTTCCTTTATCTTTATTTGAATGTTTTTCTTGGCAACCTGAGATTCATACCCTCCATATGAATAGTGAATTATTTTATCATCATCATTATCAACTTCTTTATTACTAGTTTGATAAAAAAAAATTCATATCAGTTTTTTCATCAAAAAATTGTTGAACAATGTCATCATTACTACTCTCCTCATCTGATGGTTTATCAACCTCATCCTAATAATCATCATTTTTTAGAATAGATTGCCCTTTTAAAATTATCTTGGTGGATTCATCTTTGGATGTTTGTATAAAAAGCTTGTTAGAAGGGCTCTCTTTCTCTTGATATTCTTCCACCATATTTATCACATCATCAATTTTCACTTCCTCATGTTGTTTTTATTATTCTTTAACTATGGGTTCTGGAATTTAAATATATTTATTTCTCTTATCTTCACCCAACGTTTCAATTGGAACTGATTCTTGCAAGAAAGATTCTGGTACCTAAACTTGTTCAGTTTCCTTCTTGGAATCTTTACAAAAAGATGGGATAATTTCAGCCTCTGACTTTTTCTTATTCAACTTCTTCTCTTTGGCATGACTCTCTTTCTCTTCAGATCATTCTATTTTAAGGTTTTAGCTTCATTTGGGTCTAACCAAAAAAATCATCTCCTTCCTTATTTTTATTCTTCTTCTCCCTCCATTTAGAAACAACATCATCAAAAAAAGCATTTAGTTTCTTAATATTTAGTGGAGTAGAAACTGACTCAGTTTCTGGTACTTTCACATTATGTTCCTACTCTTGGATTTTTATTTCCTTTGGAGTTCACTTGTAACATTATCCTACTTCACCTTTCTTTCTAGAAGCCTCATCATCATTATCAAGAACTTCAATGAAATATCCTATCTAAATACTGAAAATGATCATCATTCTTCTTAGGGTATCATCACTTAACAAGATAATTTGGAAAAATTTGTCAATTGAGATGCAAGGGATTTTGAACAATTCCAAGAGCATGAAAATAATCTTCAACAAGATTCCAGGGTACATTATGATCTGAGAATTGATGGTTCCATTCTTGATTTTTCTGATGGTCAAGTTAATGTACATGATGAAGTTTATCTTCCTTAGATTAACCAGGAAATCCATCATGATGATGTCCCATATCATAAGGGAATATTTGTCTCCCTTTCTCAGAATCGGAAAAGCTCGAATCCTGAGTACTAGTAATCAATTATTTTTTGAAAGAGGGGTGATCTTCCGTGTTGTTACTTATTTAATTTCAAGGCACTAAATTTCTGTAACCTTCTCAAAAGAATCTTCCTTATCAGAAAATTTGTGTGAGGAAAATAATTCTTATCCATCGTAAGGTATATCCATGATTCTAATGGCCTTATTGAAATAAATGGACTAAGTCATTCCATAACTCTTGAATTACAACATTTCTCTTCCTCCTTGCTCATAAAAATGGGATTTTATAAAGAATTATATAAGAATTTCAACATAAAATGGATCCTAATTCTTCACTTGGGATACACAGAGACTTTCCCATCCATTATACCATATGATTTTTGGAATAAAAGAATCATAATTAATAATTAAAACCTAGTCTGCAAACCATTCTATGAAAATTATCCAAACATTATATTCTATGTTTAAGGCTATACATGTATACGGGGAAATATCAAGAGGCATTTAGAGATGAAGGGAAAATAACTGAACAAACTATTTGAAGGGAAACATGGCTTTAGTGTAAAAATAACTGAGAAAAACAATGTTGGACATGAATATAGGGGTTCTTTATATAGGATTCATGGTGAAAGTTCATATTCATAGTTTAATCTGGCTGTTGAGATATTGTTGATCACATTTGGCAGATGATATCAATTCCAAAGAAGGATTTATAGGTTATGATCTTTTGAGGTTTTAAGGGAAAATAAATTTTTAAGTAATATGAGTCCAATAATGTTTACTTAAAATAATATTTATAATACCAACAATATGAAATGAAATTACGATGATATAGATAAGGAAATGAACATTCTGGATTGCAAAAGAAATATTTTTCAGTATTGATAAGGTTCCTCTTATAAAACATATGTTTTGAAAAGTTTTATTAGGGAAACAAAAACTGTTTAGTTTATACAAATTTTAGGTTCCATCTTTTTTTTTTGGAAAAATAAGTATAAAAGAATAAACATATGTACTCAACCTATGAAAAGTAGTAACTTAATGTAAGGATAGAGGTTTTAACAAAAAGTTAATATATATGATTACCCTAAGGATATAATTCCTATATTTTGTTTAATATATTCAAATCTATCAGAGGGTAATGATTTTGTAAATATGTCAGCAAGATGATATTGTGTTACGATAAATTGAAGAATGACATCTCTTTTAAGTCTGTGATCCCTAAGGATGTGACGCCTTATACCTATGTGCTTTTAAGTAGAGTGATGTGTAGAGTTTTACTGAGGGAAATGGCACTAGTATTATCTCACATTATCTATGTTTTGGTAAATATAATGTCATAGTCTGTGAATGTGTGTTACATCCACAACAATTAAGCACCACAACATTAAGTTGCTTCATATTCACCTTCATCAATGGAATGTGCTACCGAGTGTTGTTTCTTCCATGACCAAGAAACTAATGAATGTCATATGATATGATAAGTTTCATATGTACATTTCCTATACATTCTACATCAATAAAAATAAGCATCCTATTGAATTTTTAAATTAAAATCATTTCTTGAAGAATAGAAAATTCATAAATCCATGGTTTCTGTTAAATAGTGAAAAATTATTTTCCCTACATTTAAATGGGATTATTTTGGATTAGATTGATATATTGAGCATAAGAATACTAAAAACATTAATTCTAGACAATTAGATATTATGTATAATAATCTTCCTATCAAACCTCTATAAGGTGTTTAACAAACTGGTTTCCCAACTTCCTCAAGATCATGAGTATTGGAGGTATCGATTGGAGTATATATAATTTTAGTGTTGTCATATCCATAATTATTAATAAGATCTTTAATTTACTTAGGTTGATATATATATTTTTCTTTTGGTTTTTGGTAAATTTTAAAACCATGAAATTTTTTTTAACTCACCCATCATACACCTTTCAAACTCAACTTTTATGAGATTAAAAAATGAATCAATTAAGGAGTGTTTAGTTGATCAAAATATAATATAATCAACATAAATTTCAAAAAATAAAACATTTCTTATCATTTATTATAAAAAGGTTGGGATCAATGGTTCACTTAACATAATTATTTTGTAACAAAAATAATGTTTGTCTATCATACTAGGCTCTAGGTTCTTGTTTAAGTCCATATAATGATTTGGTATTAATCAAGACTTGTTCAGGATGTTTTGTGTGTTCCAAACCAGGAGGCTGTTCAACATAAACATCCTCTTTCACATATCTGTTAAGAAAAAAACACAACATGTCCATTTTAAAATGATTTAAATTAAAAAATAATGCAATGTCTAGTAGCATACGAATAGATTCAAGTCTAGCTACCGAAGCATAGGTTTCATCATAGTGTATTCCTTCTTGTTGATTATTGGATTTAGAAACTAATCTTGCATAATTTATTACAACCATTCCATCTTCATCACAATTATTTTTACAGACTCATTTTAATCCAATTAAAGAAGTTTCTATATGTCTTTCAACCAAGGTCCAGACTTTGTTCCCTTTGAATTCAGTTAGTTCATATTGCATAGCTTTAATCCAATAATCATCACATAAAGCTTCATCAGTGATTTTAGGATCTAATTGAGAATTAAATGATATATTATATACTTCATTTCTTACGTAACTTATAGTCCTTACAGGTTGATTTACATCACCAATGATACTATCACTGGGATGATTATTAACAAACAACTAATTTGTAAAACACTTTCATCAATATAAGATAAAAAAAATTATGGTGTAAATAATTTAGAAATATTTTCTTTTGTATTTTATTTAATAGTGGAATCATCCTTAAAATATTGATAATCAGTTTTTGAAAAAACCTCAGAAGATGTAGGTTGGGGTTGTTTAATAATAAAAAGATAAGATTCATCAAATTCAATATATATTATTTTTTCAATAGTAATTTTTTTTAAATACTCTATAATCATTATAAGTATTGGAGTAGCCTATTAAAATTCTTTCATAAGATTTGTGTGCCAATTTATGAAAGTTATCTTTAGTATTTAAGATGATTACTTTTCATCGAAATACTTGGATGTAAAACCTTTATGTTTTAGACCAGTCCATTACTCATAAGGTGTTTTATTAAGAAATGGTCTCATTAAAACTCGACTTATAGTATAACAAGCAGTACTCATAGCTTTATCCCCAAATGATAAGAAATAGAATATTTACTCAACATGATTCTAGTTATCTCTTAAATAATTTTATATCTTCTTTAAACTATACTATTTTTTTGAAGAGGTCTTAGATTTGAAAAGTTGTGAATTATTTCTTTTTTACTTAAAATGGATTCAAAATATTACCATTCAAATTCTCCTCCATGATCACTATGAATAGTTATCAATAGATGGTTTTTCTCATTTTAAACGTTGTATGAAAAAGAATTAAAATAATAAAAGGCATCAAATCGTATTTCTATAAAATATACCTAAGTAAATATAGTGTAATCATCAACTAAAACAAATACATAGTATTTTCCACCAATACTTCCTATTTGTGTTGGACTGAAAAGATCCATATGCACTAGATGTAATGTATAAGAAGTTGATACTTTACTAATTGATTTAAATTACGGCTTATGTTTCTTTCCATATTGCCAAGAATAAAAAAAATTGAACAATCAAAACTATACTATGGTAAATAACTACGAATTATTTTCTTGGAGAGTTTTCATAGGTTCTTAAGGTTATAGTATCCTAGTATTCTATTCCATAACCATTATTATTCTTTCATTTCACTATGGAAATGCAGGCCTTGGATCGTAATGTCTTCTAAGTTAAGTGTATAAATATTCTCATGCCTATGGGCAGAGAGACTAAACTCTTTCTTTGAATTTTTTATTTGTAATTTATCATTCTTAAAATTGACAAGGTAACTTTCATAACATAATTGAATAATTATTTTAAGGTTGTTCTTATGACCATTAATAAACAAAACACTTTAAATTAATTCTTTTCTATGAAGAACAATATTACCTATACCAGCAATTTATCCTTGAGCATTATATCCGAATGTTAATTTTCCACCTTTCATCTTGATAATATTTTAAAATATCTTTTTGTTACTAGTCATATGTTTGTAACATCTACTATATATGTATCATGTACTATTTTTGTTACATCATTTGTTTTCTAAAAAATAAAATATTTAGACATTCAGAATCCAGGCATGTTTGGATCTGAGAATGTTATAATGTTAAATAATAGGTATCCACAATTTCTAAGAAAAATGAGCTTTATGAAAACCTAAGGATTGGGTTTTGTTTAGAGAATTGTTTTTCCCAATGTCTATGACATTGAAACATAGTGAGAAAAAGATCACTTTGGGGTAAAAAATAGTTGTGACCAAAAACATGTTTTGAATGAGAATAACCAAATATAAAACTATTCCTTATATGATGAAGTTGCAAATACATTTTATCAAAATCTTAATTTCCATGAAAAAAGTTTGATAAAAGTTTATTTAAAGAAAATATTTCAGATTTTAGTCTGATGACTAAATTCTTATCCTCATAGTCATTAGTTTTAGAATTAAAGTTAGTCTCCAAATATATATTTCATAGAAATAACATTATCAAGATCCTTATAAACTTTATCCTTCTTAGAATTAACTTCCTTATGTTTTTTTGAAACATCTTTAAAAAAAAGAGTTTTCTGGTCAAGCTCTTTTAAATGATCTGATACATATTTTGTTAAAATAGATATTATTGAATTGTTCTTATCATGTTTCTTATTGATCTTACTATTTTCATTGTCATGTAACTTTTCAATCCTAGATACTTCTTCAAATGAATGTAAATTATTATCTTCTTGATGAGGAAGATTCTTCATTTGATGATTCATAATATTCTTCATTATGAATATTTTATTTTAATGAAATGTTGGTTAAATATTCTGTAGTTTTTACCTTATATATAAGACATTGATTGTTAGTAGGAATTATGGATACAAGACCAATATTGTTCTACCCAGAAGATTTAATATAGCATGATTCATCAGAAGAATCACCACCACTAGCACTCCAGGTTTCATTATCATTCAATGAATTCTTAGACATAGAATTGTATAACTTATTCTTGTTTCTTTCTTAATATATTTCCTTTCTTTCTTTCCTTTTGAGAATAAGACATTCTGATCTAATATGATCTACTCTTTTTCATTCATCACAAGATACTTTTGAATATTATTTAATCTTTTTTTCTTATATCTATATTAGAAATATTTAATTCCCACAATATTTTTCATTATTATGGAAATATTGGAAGATTCATTCTCAGAATGATCACTATCACTTGATTCAGATATAACAATTTCATTCTTAGCTTTTGATCTAGTAATTCATTCAGGATTCATTTTATTCATATGATTTTATATATCTATGAATTAAAAAATTTTATTACCATTCTTTTTATAATTACTCACTTCATCTATATTCAGTATAGTTTCATTATGTAGAAGAGTCTTGAATAAATCATAAAGAGTGATATTTGAAACATTCCTATTCTCATCGGTTTTTGTTTTTTTTGGATTCAAACTCATTGGGCATAATATCTATTATCTTATCCAAAATAATCTCATCATCAAGTCCTTTGTCACCCATATATTAATGGTTGTTGGAAATAGTCATAAACCTTCGATGAAAATTACATAGAGGTTCTCTATAAGGAAACCTAAATCCTTGATATTCAGCTATTAGCATAGCTCTTCTTGTTTCAATGACCTTGAATGTGCCAAAATGTGTAACTTATGTTTCTTACGGATGATATTATAAGCTTCACAAGATAAAAATTGGCACTAGATATCAACCGTTATAAATCATAATAAAGTATTGAGTACCTTAATGTTATGCTGATACTCTTGTTTTTCGTAATTGGTGAATTTTCTGATTTCCTTGTCAATAATTCTATAGTCTCCTGTTAACATAAAAATGTTATCAACACTGGTATTGATAATAAATGTCTTCATCCTGTATTCACAATCATTTCCATTAAATATTGGGGGTTTGGTAGGATTTATATTGTCTATAGAACAAACATCCATTCCTTCCATTCTTAAAATAAACCCTTTTCCACAAAATATGTTAGTAGGAAATTTTTATAAACCAACAAAAAATTTTTAGAAATAATATAATAAGTAATGTTAAGGAAGTAAAGTTGAGAAAGAAAACTTATATGAAAGTACAAGAATTTTACAGACCTCGTCTGATACCAATTTAAGATTTAAATTTAGATATATATTGCTCAATTACAATAGGGGGTGGGAATTGTAGGTTTAAAAACATTCGTTTTTATTTTTCAGAAAATCTATGTTTAACAATGTTAAACAAGATAGATTCAGAAACCCTGTTTCCTTCAAAACTAAAAAACTAAATTTCTTAGGATCCGAAAAATAAACTTGTGATAAATTTACTTAGGGAGTGATTCTACCTTAGATAATATATAATCTTATTTATATCAGAGTATACAAGTATAAGAAATTGTTTGAAAGTTATATTTTAATTCTACAACAAAATAAAGAAGAAATAAAACATGTAACAACAATAAGTAAAAATGTATATGAAATATCTTAACCCAAAGAGAAGGGTATCCAATAACCTTTCACAATTATAACTTGATTTATACTTTCAAAAAAGTATATGTTACACTCACCAGGGCAAGCCCTTGATATGAAGTTCAAAATCTGTCTTGCTGTCCCTACAAACCCTCAATTTGTAAGGTGATTAGAACCTCTGTATTCCTATCTCCAGAAGCCCTCGATAGATAAAAAAAATTATATTTTCACTAGGTATATTGAACAAGATGTTATTAAGTTGAAAACGTTGTTCACAACATTTGCACAAAGGCAGTTTGAACTGAGATCTTGGAGAGTATCACATTATTCCAGAGATCAATATATCTCAAAGAAAACTCTAGAAATTTTCTCATTAAAATTGATAAGTATTTATAGGCATGGATTACAATGGTCGAATTTATCCTCTAATGGACATCTGTTTCCTTAAATTTAATAGGATCCATTACACATGTCACTCATCCAACTATTAGTTTAAAATAGGTCTTATGACATCATTTCATATAAGAAAACATTAGAGGCATTATCATGCTTAAGAAACATTAACATTCTTAATAAACATTTACATGCTTAAGAAACATTTACATGTTTAAGAAACATTAACAAGTTTTGGATCTGATAAAATTAAATGTTAATTTATGAAAATGTGGTAACAGTAAGAAAATTATTTGATCAAATTATTATGATATTAAAAATCAGAGTCTAAATTTTAATGAATTTGGAATCTGATTTTAGAAGAAATCAGAGTATGAATTTAGAAGAAATAAGAGTCTGATTTTGGGAGAAATAAAAGTCTGATTTTAGAATAAATCAATGTCTTATTTCAGAAGAAATTGTTGTCTGATTTCTGGATAAATCTGCATATGATTTTAAGAAAATATGAGTCTGATTTCAGGAAATATCCAAGTATGATTCCAAAGGAAATGGGACTCTGATTTTATAATAAATTTAAGTCTTATTATAGTATAAATTAGAGTATAATTTCAGAAGATATCAGAGTCATATTTCAGGAGAAACTAGAGTCTGATTTCTGAATAAATTGGAGCTTGAATTTAGAAGAAATTGGAGTCCTATTTTCAAAGAAATAAATTTTACAATTATGGGAGAATCAGATTATAAGGAACTATAAGATTCAGAGTTAGATAAGGATCTGATTGTTTACTTAAAAAATGTGGTTAGTTTTGGTTTAGGAAAACAAAAATAAGACATTGAAAACCATAGGTTAACAAAATGAAAAAGTCAAAATATAAATGAATGGAAAAGTCATAAGAAAAGTTATTAACCTAACAATAATAATAATTTTCTTGATTTAGTTTTGGGATATTGAAGATAATTTTCCTCAAGAAAATATGTTTGTGATTTTAAAAAAATAAAGGAATGGAAAAGTCATAAGTAAACTTATAAAAATAAATATATTATTAATTATGTATTCTTTATTCAATATTGGTTCTTGATAGGGAATATTATTTATTTTAACTATTAGATATGAGAAATTATTTGGATAGGAAATGAAGGGTGGAGCCCAGAAATTATACAGATCCTTGATACATCGACAGGTTCTCATGAGACAAATAAGTTACCCAAATTCAAGAGGTTTCTATCTGTATCTTTAAGCCATCATGTGAAAGGTCAAGATGGTATATGTTTTCATTTTCCTTATACATAACACCAATTAAGAATGAATTTCCCCCATTTAGTATATGTTATTATTCATACATCATATTTTTTGTTGAAATATATTTGGACACATTTCATTTTTACTTCATTTATTAAATAAAACATGTTTCAGTTTCTTACCTTCCCATATTTATTTAACCTTATAGAGTTATTTTAATGGAATGTGTATTCATTTACCATTATTTATTTCTTATACACTTTCTTTTCTTAATATTTATTACTTGGGATGTGTTTAATTTATTTACCAATCCATGTGGATTTATTCCACTTTATTCATTATTTCCTTTTCCATACTTTACCCTTACAAATCATTGGATCACACCCTTATTTTGTTTCATATCCAATGCAATCTGTGAAGTGTACTATGAAAGATATATAAGGATATATTGGATGCAATAATGTTTTCCATGATGTTATTTATAAGAAAATAATTATGCTATAATTACTGTAATAATTTTTAGTACAATACTCATTTATCTATCTTTTTTACCAATACTACCAGACTCTCAGTATTTCATGGCTTGATTCCTTCTAATCTTTCTTATATAATTGAGATTAGACACAGAATCTGGGATTCTAGAATGGGGGGTGCTACAATTGGTATCAAAGGAAGTGTATTAACAACTATGAGAAATATATTTAGTAAAATATTGGCTAGAAGACATAACAATAAGATATAATTTAATGACAAGTGTAAAATAACATCATAGAATTATGGTTAGGTAGAGATTAAGTTGATATTCTTATAAATATGTCCCTCTATAGATAATACAAGAGGATGTGGTTCAAGCATAGATATAATTAAGAGTAATAACTCTAAAAAAAGTGTTTGAATACTGACTCAGGGTAACATGGAAGATGACAACATGCCTTATTGCACACTTGGTTTGTCACTACCAGGGTATATACTATGGATAATCCACATTAACTTTAAAAACCATTATAAAGGGATTGAATTGATAAAGAAAATTAATATATAATGTTAAATCAAAGTGTTTTTAGATTGAAAATAAGGTTTCATGATTTATAAATCTTACAAATTATATTATAGATAAACAATATACCATGGAAGGACCTTTGTTCATATAAATTGATGGAGTATTTATGTATTAGGGTTGTATTGAAATTTTTAGTTAAAAATATATTTATTGACTGACCTTATTTCAAGGATGTACATTAGAATTATTGTGGAGAATATATTAATTTGGTTGTAGGAAAGGAAAACCTATAAGTCATTTGAAAACTAATCTAATCTAGAAAGACTGTGGAACTTGAACACATGTTCACAGGATGATAAGGGTTTCATGATAACCACTGAGCCATACAATGTATTATTTATTCTTATTATTATTATTTTTAAAATAATTTTGAGGAATAAATGTTAATCATGAACGAGCAGTATCACTTTTGAGGATTATAGAATAACAAATTTACCTTATTAGTTTTGGAATATAGTTAGAGACAAATAGTAAGACTTTTCAGTCTTTTATGGGACTTAAGATCCTTTATAATTGTATTTTAGTGCTTTAAGAATGAAAATAATTTTTTGGATAAATGGAAAATTTATAGAATAACAACCAATGGTTGAAATTATCTTTATAGAAATATATCATGTATGCTTATTTCCTCATATACATTGGCAATACTATAATTACCTGTCATTAGGAAAAGTGACCTATTAATAAATTTTTTCATCATACCTTATTTTGTTTGAACCTTTGAACTTATAAATCATTAAATATTTATGGATTTTAATCCCACAACTTCTTATTGATAATTTAATTGTTTTAGATTGATTACCTATATCACTTATATAAAAATTTATTCTTTTCCTCCAAGTATGTTTCTATACTTTCCACAGATGTTCTCCATTTAGAGACCTAATTATATATCATTCCACGTGAGCCTTACAATTTAAATTCTCTACTTTCTATAGGATGTTTTATGATCCCTTCTCATGAATATGGATTTAAACATATGAAATATCAAACAAGCAATCATTATAATCATGTTTAAATTGCGATAAACCAATTTAATTAAGGTGGGGAGATTGTAACACCGTGAAATTATAAAGAACCAAGAATTCGATATTGTTTATGACACATGACACCAAACATGCAAGGGAATATAATATCAAGATATATTATAATATAATTAATATTTATAATAGATTCTAAATATTTTAATTCATGCAACACTGAGTTAGTGTGCATTACACATAAGAGCAACCTTATTCAAAGGTTTGCATTACACGCATGACCGTGTTGTACAGAAAAATAATATATAATTAAAATATTATTATTTAATATTATAATATATAAAATATCCATTATGAATATTATTAACTAAATAATAAAAATGTATGATTTTTATAAAAATTTAATTCATTGGGTAGAAATTATTGAAAAACGAAAATAAGAACCAATTTGGACATAAAAAAGAAATATTACTATTTATATGTTTCTAAATGAGTTTTTTATAAATAATCATAATTAATTATAGTTATTTAATTATTTTAATTTAATATATATTTTTTATATTCAATCATATATTTTTTATATTTATCTATTGGGTCTGATATACATAATATAAGAACAAAACCAATTTCACACATAAAAACCTATATTTTTATTAAGGTGATTTTACTACCTTTTAACGGGGAACCCAATTAAAATCAAAATTTTGAAAAATTAATTGATTTTATATTTAAAATAAAATTCCAATTTTAAATTAAAATATATTATTTATGTTAGCGTCAAATTTTGATATTTTTTGGAACATATCATTTTTAATGAATAGTTAAAAATACAGATTCAAAACTAATTTTTCATCTATTTTATTTATAAGTTAAATTATTCTATTAGTTTGTTATAAATTTTTATTATATAATATTTTTATCAATTAATAAAATTTATATTATTGGGATGTTTTCACTTTGAAATTAATTATAAAAACATATAAATGTTTCAGATATTTAGACTTTAAAAACTCACATTGTCATCCCATTTGATAGAATTAATTTAATTTAATTTATTCCAATTATGTGATTAGATTTTGGGAAAATGGATCCAATATTTGGAATAATCATAATATATAATGTCTAATAATTTTTAATTAGTTTTTAACCAAAAAATGTTACTGAAATTAATTATAATTAATTATAATTATTAATGAAAAATTAATCTTAATAAAAGACCAAACCGTTATCTTAAGGGCCCAAATGACCTACCAATTTGTACAAAACACTTTTTATTTCCATAATTAGTATAATAAAATTCAATTTTTTAGTTTGGTTGTTTTTTATTACTATTTTGCTAAAAACATGGGTACAACTAACTTCTTTACAAAAATACCAAGAGAATCATTTTCCTCCCTTATAAATGGCCTCTACCTATCCCCCCTCCCCACACAACTCAAACCACTTAGGATAGGCCAATATTTTAATAAATAAATTTGAAAAATCCCTCTTTTGTAACATTTGGAATCCGTTTTGGATTAAATACAATGAATGAATCGCTTCGTTATAAACCCAAATGAGTTACCACTTTTTAAAGGTGATGTCCTCCAATGATCAATTTTCTTTCAATCACTTCTCCCCCAACTCAAATATTCTTATTCATGTTCATATAATAAAATCATTATCCTAAATATAATATGGTGTTTTTATTATATGTTTTTGACCTATACTTAAAAAAACCCATCTTCTTTGTAATGAACATATTGGTTATGTGAACGGAGAACTACCGCCTGACGAAACAATGAATGTTCATTCTTCCTGTACTTCTTATAATGGTGGTAATTATGATGAAAAATTTGTTTATATATGTTATATATTGGTTTTATTGTCTCCTTATAATTATTTAATTATTTTACAGCACATATCATTATACATTCCCTTTTTTGTAAGAATGATTACATCCTTGGTGGATGTGTGGACTACAGCACCCTCAAAGCGCAATGATTCATTCAGACTATACATGGAACATATAAAGGATGGATTTAATTAAACATATACGACATAAAAAAATCTATATTATATTCATGAAATACTTAAATTTCAGTAAAAATAATATATATCATTTTCTTTATTACCCTTTCCCATACTTAAATAAGTGATAACGTCAGCCATGGACGTGTGGACTACTTCCTCTTCGACATGATGTGATTCATTTTTCAACACAATAATTATATATATAATTATTTTTTATTAAATAATATTATATTTATGTTAAAATTAACAATATATAATTATATATGTCTACATAACTACTTTCCTTAATGACCATTGAAAAATGAGAACGTTACTTATGCATATGTACGATCTACCATCTCCATAATCATAACATTGATTCATTTTTATTAACCATATATAATGAGTTATTTTAATAGTATAATTTATATATAATTGTAATATATTTTTCATCATTCTTATCAGGAATACGTTATATAATGGAAAAATTTTCCAATGTTTACCTACCAATGTTGTTTTTTATAGGAAAACTGAATGTTGAAAAAACTCTTGATGTAATCATAATTGTTTTGGTAGTTGTATACAACATAGTATTAAATGAAATTAATATATTGATAAGAATTAAAAACATTATAAATAACTTATAAAATTAACATTCCATTATTATAAATTAATTTAAAGGATGTTAACCCAAAATGAAACTCAAGGTAAGAGATTTTATCTCAAATTACATTCCATTGAGAGTTATTTGTTGTTATGAACTTACATTATTTTATATGGTGTATATACATCTATTTAAAATATTATATCATGAACCTATTTATTCTATTGATAATATATGTATCATTTAATGTTATTAATTCATGAAGATTATTATTTAAATGTATTTAATGTGGTATTGCACACTTTGGAATGTTAAAATTTTATTCTCCTTGACAATGTTATTATTGATTATCTTTGTAATCTCACATCATTTTGTGATTGTTAAAATTATCTTGTAAGAAAATTGTTTTTTATACATCTAATTTCTTATATATGGGGTACAAACTTCTAAATTTATATATACTATAATGATTCAATAATTATTCATGATACTTTGAGTTTTGAATTGAATTTATTACATTTAAGGGTGATGTAGTAAAAAGTTACCATGTGGAAAAGAATTTCACAACCCAATTTCATTTCATTGGGTTAAATTAGTTCCTCATTGTCATTATCAATATATTATTATTTATATAATGACTTCAAATATATTTTAATGTGTTTTTTCTTCTATATTTGTATTGATAGTTGATACACATAATGTACTCATTGATTGATTCTCACTCTAACATTTTAATCTTTTAAAGGGTTCACATTAAAATCTCTTTCTGATCAGGCTTAATTACACTTAAAATTACATTAGAGGTAATTATTTGATAATTTTATAATAAGTAATTTAATTTCCTTCTCGAATAATTATTTACGAGCTTTATTATTTAATAGTACCATTTTTATATTCTTTGGTACTCAAAATATTTTAGAAAATGTTTTTAAATAAACCTGACTTTATTTATCTTTTTAGTTGGAGAAACAATTTTCATCTAAAAAACATGTTTTCCGGAAAGGATTTATAAAAAGTTTTTAACATGTTTTAGAGAATAAATTTTTACCCTTTCCATCTTTTACTAATGTTTTCAATCAAGTCTTCTTATCGCTTTCCAAATAAGGAATTTTATGAGCTGTTAACCATGCAAAAGGAATTTTATTTTTACCTTTTAAGGAAAGAATGTATTTAATAGATTTCATTATCTTGGTGTTTTATTTTCTTGTTAATATTTTTACTTTTTATTTAAAATGTTTTGAAATTTTATTTTCAAATAATAGGGTTTTCCAATAAATAATGGATATTTTCCCCAATAAGGTTTGTTTTAATGATATTTTTATTTCAAATCGTCAATGACAAGAGCCATTTAATTTATAATTCATGGGATATATTTTTTTGATACCATACTTATTATTCCCTTTGATGGTTATGATTTATTTTTCAGGGATAATATTAATATTAATTTCATTGATTTATTTTCTAGTCCCCTTGAAATACTCGATCTCCTATGATCATTGAGCATTGAATTTTACCTAATTATCCATTTCATTTATCATGGTTATTTCTATTTCCTAAACTATAAACCATTTTAAATATGGTTTCTACTTGGATTGTTATTTTTTATTTTTGGGAAGTATTGATAATTATATATTCTTCATTAAATATTCTTATTTGGTAATGGATATAATTTATTTTGACTATTCAAAATGAGGGATACGTAGGCTAGGAAATGATGGAGGAGCCCATACACTATATAGCTCATCAATGCATCGATAGGTTGTCATGATAAAAATAAAATATGCAAATTGAATGGGTTTTTATCCATTGTTTTAAACCGTCTTTTAAAAGGTTTTGATGGGAATGGTTTTGATGCTCCTTAGACACGCCATTCATTAAGGAATAATTTGCATCATTTAGTATCAGTTATTATTCTTCCATGAGATTTTTTGTCAACATAACTATGGATATATTTAATTATCAGTTTATTTATTAAATATAATAAGTTTTAGTATCATACCTTTCCATATTTATTTTGACATATCTAGGTATTTTAATAACACGTGTGTTCATTTAAATTTTATTTATTTCTTGTTCACTTACTTTTCAGTATATTGATTAATTTTAATGTGTGTTCGTTTATTTAACCTTACATATTGATTTATTCTTGTTTATAAATTTTTTATTCCACTATATTTTACCATTAATGTGTATTTGAACTCACCCTTATTATTCTTTCTTTACATAGGAATACTAGAAGCGTACTATAAAAGATATACAGGGATATACTAGATAGAATAAAGTTATCCTCATTGTTATTTATAAATAAAATATATGTTTTAATAATTGGATTAATTTATTATACAAGTTTCATTTATGTATGTATTTTACCAAGACAACTAAACTCTCAGTCCTTTGGGGTTTGATTCCTTGTAATCATGCAAATGTAATTGATATCAGGAACTAGCTTTGGGATTCTGGGGATGGGGCGCTACATTTATAATGTTAAACTATATTTTTAATTGGTTTTAGAGTAATATTACTTTAAGTTTATATATTTTAATCAAATTGAGTAAATTTTAATCATTTTAATAAAAAAACATTGTAACCTTTTGATCATTTTCACATTAAAACCCAACTTTCTTGCCATGTATGTGGGATTAATTTTAAATGAAATTATGTCACTTCTCTATGTTTAATTTGAAAAAATTGATCTCTTTTTTGGAATAATTATAATATTTATTATTTGAAAATGTAAAATTATTTGTTTTCTATAATGTTTAGTGAAAATAGTTAAAATTAATTACCATGATTTAGGAAGAAACAAGGTTATTAGGTGATTAAACATAATAGATAAGGGGTAAAATGACCTAATATCTTTTCCAACACCCATTGGCTGGGAATGGATATAACATTATCATCTTATGATAAATATTTATGAGTTATTAGGGTATTATTCCATGAATGTGACCTATATAATCTGTGAAGTAATGAAAAAAGGAACATTCACTACCCTTAATATATCAAAATCATTGGGATTGGGAAAATCATTGGTTAAGATAAAGATATTACTTTGATATATAAATTTTTATTATCATGATAATTTATTTGAATTTTTAAAGATATTATAATTCCATTAAATTCTTAAGAGAAACCAATTTAGAAACTAGTTAGTTAATATTTAAGTATAATAAATGATACAAAAAATTAAAATTAATGTAAATTGAATTAATTATTGAGTTAAATTTACTTTTAT
Source organism: Viscum album (assembly GCA_963277665.1). Lineage (NCBI taxonomy): Eukaryota > Viridiplantae > Streptophyta > Magnoliopsida > Santalales > Viscaceae > Viscum > Viscum album. The sequence goes on along the minus strand of OY728140.1, from coordinate 90,471,351 downwards.
GTTGATTATATAATTTTACACTAATTTGAACAAAATATATTTTAATTCCATTAATGTATTGATACTTTTAAATTCTAATTTAATGAATAATGTCAAAATTGAAATTAATTTTATTTTATAATAAATGATACATTATTAAATGTTTTAAAATTACTAAAAATCTTATAATATGAAGACTAATTTATAAATTTAAATATATATCACCAATTTTTCATTAATAAAACATTTATTCTTTTATAATGATTATATCCCGAATGGCCCAAAGGCCTTCATTTTCATTGATTTTTGATAACCCTAATTTCAAAGGGTGAGGGGGAACCCTTACAAGGCCCGTAGGCATAGAGATTACAAGGCTCATAGGCTTAGGAGATTACATGACCCGAAGATCATAGGGAATTCAACCAGACTATCTACAAGGAACTACCCATCCCCAGCATCTACATCATGATATTATCTCTCCACCTTCGCATGGCCATCTGGATAGGCTTCTCATGCAAGCACAGCCTGGTCCTGACGGCATAACAGCTCCTAATAAGGATTCAGAGCAGGTGCACTCACCAGAGTATAGCCAAATTGACCTATAAATGGAAACAAATCTATGCTAGCCCGGTTAAGGTTAAAATAGTGTTTGTGCTAAATACTCCTGTTTGTACTAAAATTATTTTCCTCAAACTTTTAGTTTTTTATTTTTATTTAATATGTAGAATTAATAGGTATAAATTATCTAATAAATATCATTTTAATTATAGTCTTACAGGGTAAACTACTTAGGTAAATAAAAAGATAAAAGTTACAATGATATAAACTAAAAGGATAAAACTGAGAAAACATAATGATTAAGGATAGAAATGATAAAAAATTGAATATTTTTGTGTGACTGAGGTTTTTTTACCAAATAAACACACACCTACAATATTTTTCTATTTTTTAGTCACATGAGGAGACATGGACTTCCTTATAGTGAACACTTTTGAGTATTTATAAGAATTCCACTCCTCTTCAACTATAAAAGGGTACTCTTTATCCCCAATTATTTACAAATGTTAAAAACATTGGTTATGAAAATATATACCCAAATCACTTCCCAACCTGCCTCCTATCATCCTAGAATCTATTTTTTAGGAAATCCATCTTTGATATCGTTAGTGAAAACCTAGGGGGGATAACTGAAAAAGAGGTAATGTTCATCATTAAGTGTCTTTATCTTAATTATTATTCCTCCTCCAATTTCAATTATTTCAATATTATATAATAAAATCAATATAATAAATATAATGAGATATTCTTATGTAAATGGTTAAAAAAATACACAGACACCCATAAAATGGGTTACAAAATCATTGTTCATGTGTACAACAGACTACTGCCTTGCGAATCGATGTCGTTCATTTTTTCATTACCACCGAGCAGGGATGGGTATTATGATGTATCTAAAGTATATATATTAAATTTATAAAATAATTATACCTTCTTAATTATTAATTCATATATAAATTATTACTTTCTATTTCATACGATACATCATAAAATCACTCGTGTCAACAACGGACTACCACCTCGTGAAACGATGTGATTCGTTATTTAGTAACACTCTTCATAGAAGGTGATAAGGAAAAATGTGAATGATTATGTGTGATATAAATGAAATAATTATTATATTAATGAAATATTCATCATCCATTAAAGATTATATATCAATTTTTTACACTTATAGATGATAACATCGTCCGTGCAAGTGTTGACTAACGCCTTCACGAAGCGATGTGACACTCATTTCATCACCAAAACACATGGATGATATATATATATATATATTTATATTTAATGAAATAATATCGTATATATGATATTTCAATAATTATGGAAAGATAAAATATTACAAAAATCCATTTCATAATGATCATTGAAAAACATGGAATGTAATTCATGCGTATGTACGACCTTCCATCTCCAAGATGGTAACATACCTCATTTTTCACAACCATATTTAATGACATGTCATAAAATTATAATTTATTTATACATATGATTATTATTTAATTATTATTATTTTAGAGATGATGAAACTATGTAATATTTTCATGAACTAGATCTTTAATGAATATTATGAAATGAGAAAACAAGGGAATTAACACATAAAACAATGAAAAAAATTAATGATTGTTAACGATCTAGTGACAATATGTTATAAAAGGATCATTTATGATTATATAAATTTAAATTTCATTCTATAATATGTTAAGAAATTATTTACAACCACTTTTCACGAGGTTAAATCATGTTAGACAAAATGGAAGTTCGATATAAGAAATTTCATCTCAATTTATTTTCCATTGAGACAATTTTTTTTATTAATAACCAATTCAAATTTGTCAGTTTTTTATACTTACCATTTTACCTATAATATAATGAATACTTAATAAAATAGGATATTATATGTTTCAATCTGAATCATTTCATTCAAGTGGATTTGACAAGAAAATTACTATGTTGTGAATGTTATTGTGAAATCTCACTTTCTTTTGTGATTGTTATCTTTATCTTCAAACAATCACATTTATTTTATTATTAATCTTTATAAATTAAATTTAACATAAATATATATCTTCATGTATTATGTATATAATAATTTATTGAACCATATACATTTTTTACTTATTGTGTTTATATAGAATGATATTTTATTAGCTGGGGAAATATTGATAAATCTGTATCTTTTAATCAATATAGATATTTAATAAGGCACATTGAATATGAATTAAATTGGTTAATTGATATTTGAGTATCCCTTTGGACATGAATGAAATGGATTGGGATCGATTAATTAAATCCCCTTGATACATCGGTAGTCTCATGAGTCAAAATCACTTAAAAACCCTACAACTTTATAACCATTGTGATTTAAACCATCCTTTGAAGGGTATTGACAGTAGTATTTTCTAAACCATCCATTTAATGGACATGATAGTAATGGTATCATGTTTCTAAGAGACAATATGTCTTTTATGTAATCAATTACTTCATTTAGAATTCAGTTATTATTATCCATGAGATCATTGTTATGATATTATTTACTAATTCATTTCAGTCCCAGTTAATTGATTAATGAATTTTTAGTTATATACCATTCCATAATAATTCTTTCTTATCTCACCATGATCATCAAATTATTTAAATGGATTGTTTTTTAAATTAATTACATTTATATATTGATTATTATTTATTGATTCATGATATCTTTCACTGTAAATAATTCTTACTGAGCATTTGAGATCACTCCTATTTTTTTCCTTTCTCAGGAATCCATAAATTGTACTATGTTTGATACAAAAATATAATCTACATGATATAAGAGTAATTTCAAAAAAAAAATTATATTTGTGCATTAAAATTTATTCTAAGTCTAAATTAAATATCTAGTTTACCATATCTACTTAACTAATTGGTCCATTGGGATGAGAATCCTTTAATCTTTTTCCAATGTAATGGTTAATGGAACTATATCCGAGATACTTGGTTTCAGGTCACTACAGTTGGTATAAAAGTTTATTTAGTGTAAGAATTGAAATCTAGAGTAAGGAAAAAACAAATTAGGGAACACTAAATTATGCTAGAATTTGAGTGTTAGTATTGAGTAACATCTGAATGTCTTGTTAAGGAATAGATTAAGTGGGGTTTTCATATCAATACATTCCTGTCTAGGAAATACAACTGTACTAGGTTCTGGATTAGATTTATATAAGGGTAATAACTCCAAATAAAATGAATCTCTCTGAAATTGAGTGTTAATGGGTACATAACAATGGGGCTTACTGTGTAGCATGTTTGACACTTTCAGAGGATAATCTTAGGATATTTCACATTTTTGTTATAAAACATTATGAAGGTTTTGAAAATCGTGATATCCCCAATGAAACCATGTACGTGACACTGAGTAAAATAATGAAAAAACATTAATTTATTCTATGAGTTTCCCTATGTTTTTAATTATACATTATGATTTAGAATTAAAAAAATTAAAATCCAATTAAGTACATTTGATTGTTAAGAAATGGAACCTGGAATAAAGAATTCCACCAATAATCATGGGTAGTTTAGAGATTATTCTGTAGAGGAAATAAATATAGTTGTTATTGGAAAGGAGAAAATTATTTCTATATTAGGGAATATTAACCAGGTCGTGATATAATACTTTTCTCAAATGAAAAAATGTGTTGCATAATGAGATTATCCAATTTGGATTGATTTATGAAACAAAATACCCCATCATTTAGTGGGACTACTAATACTGTGGTAGTTGAGAAATGGATTAAGTCTTGAGAGAGGATATTTATTACATTGGAATGTGGTGAATAGGAAATGGTTGCAATTGATGTGTATTATCACAAATTCAATGCCAATTAATGGTGGTGGTTTATCCATAATACTTTTGATTAAGATAATATAGAACTCATTGACTAGAATGATTTGAAGGATAAATTCTTTAATTAATATTTCCATCATGGGTAGAAAAATAAAATGAAGAGAAATTTCATTAGATTAATGAAAATGGAAGGAGAAAGTGTTGTTATGTATGAGGACACCTTTACATGGTTATGTAGTTATGATATGTATTACATTCAAAATATAGAGGGTAATAGTTGACATTTCCTGGAAGTGATTAGTTTATGTATCTAAGGGGAACTGGCCTCTCATGCTTCTTCATCATATGATGAAATAGTTTTATGTGTCATTAAGATCAAGAAATAATTTTCTATGTACTATGGATTATATAAGAAGACAAATATTAATAGGACGATAGATAAAAAATGGATAAGTTGAAGAAGGAAATGAATGATTTTCCCACATGTAATAATTTGGGGAAGAAACATCCTGGTACATGATTCAATGTAATGGTAGTTTTTATATATGTGAAGATAAAGAAAAACCAAGCTCATGATTTCAAGGGTATGAAATAAATTTCCAATTTTTAAGGCTTTGAATATAAAAATATTGGGAACTATGAAAACAAATTACTCACATTTCAATTGAATATACCTTAGAAGAAGCTAAGGGATGAAGGTAAAGAATATGATATTGATAAAACTGATGTGGAATGATTAATATTTTTTTTGTATTTAAATCCAGTAAAATGTTTGAATTTTTTTATTGATGATATTATATTCATAATAATTGTGAAACATATAAGGATTGTACAATAATACTTTTCTATTATGGATTTCAAAGAATATGTTGAATGGTATGAATGACAAAGGAAAATGATTCCATGGAAGGTTGACACTATTGAAGTATTACCCTATACCTTATTTTGGATCCATGTGTATAAGCCATAAAACCCTAGGTATATGATATAATAGCTTTTTAGAGAGCCATGGGATCATAATCCATTGGTATTTCACTGAGTTAAAACCATAGTTTGAAAATTCTATACCAACAGTTTGGAATCATGGGACTATGTGTATGAGAAATATTCCCCCATGTTAATAACCACATACTCAAGGTTCTTAATCCATGGTTATAGGATTTATGAAAATTCCCATTTTCAGATTAGAAACTTAGATAACCTCTATACATTACACATGACTAACCACTTCACCCCATATGGTTATCAGTATATAAATATATATTTACATATATATACATTTCTAAATAATGGTGATAGGTGGAAAACTGTGGCAATAGGTTTTTCCATGAAATCTCTTTTCATCCCTGTGGAAAAGTTTCCCATGTACTTGTGCGAGAAAGATATACCCATAGTTTATCAAAACCATGGGTATTTAGATGACCTATTACCATGGTTTTTAGAGGACTGTGAGAATTTTGTTTTTCAAATAAACCATATACATTTGATTTTGGGAAAACCATGGGTATAGGTTTGACATATACCCATGGATATTTTGATAACTACGGGTATATGTATTCAACCAAACCCTATAGCCTTAGTTTGTGTAAATATTTGGGTATAGAGGTGACCTATAGCCACGATTTACCGAAATAATATCAATAATTTGTAAACCAAACCCAATACCCATAGTTTTCCAAAAACGTTTTGTATAGGGGTGACATATAGCCATGGTTATTCACAAAATCAGGGGTATAACCTTGTTTTCCAGTAGTGTGATCTACTTGTAAAAACATGTGACATGGGATCCTTAATATTTCCTAATGTTGAGATAATGTCATTGGGATAATGTGGTGATTGATATAGATAAATTCAATTGGATACTACTAATTACAATGGGTATGATTAAAGAAAAGATCTTCAAGGAAATTTGTTGACCTTATTTCTAAGGATTGGGATAATAATATTTTGGAAGGGTCATAAGGTTAACAATTTAGGAAATGGTTTAGGTTGAAAAATGGATGAAATTTCAGATATTTCGGAATTACATCACCAAATGAAGATTTATACACATTGGATATCCTACAATAACCATTCATTAATATTTATTTCTTGAGGTTGGAGGAATAACTTATCATCTTTTATGGACCTCCTGATCTACTAAATGTGGATTTTAGTGCTTCAAGAATAAATAATTTCATTTTTAGAGATATCTATGAATTATAATTCTATCAAATCATAACCAAAAGATGAAATTGTTCTTATGAAATAAAAATATATCAAATATGTATATTTCCTCATATTATTTCACTCTAAAATGATTCATCAACATCAAGAAAAGAATCAGGAATTAAAATATTATCCTATTACTATCATTTCTGAGGATATCAATGGACATTTTAACACCTATATATATATTAGGTGATTTTGGGTAAAATTACATTTTCACACACACACTCACCTCACACACATGATTTAAAGGCAGACCATATCCCCCTATGTGGATAACGCACCCATCAATCCTTATATATTCAGTAATTGTTTTGTAGGACTAGTGGGCCTAAAATCCCATTACATTTCCGTAAATGCTAATATTTTATGACCCAAAGGCCCTCTGGTAAATAGTTTTTCTCTAGTTCTCGATCTAGTAAATTGGTTCCACTACAATATTTCTTAAAACAGTTCCCACCACCGCTATAATAATACCATTTTTGCAGTCATGATGCTGCTATATTTCAGCTACAATACTGTTATAGTGCTGCTAAAGTAACCTACACCCAATGAGTTTTGAACCCCCAACCGTGATGTAGTACTACATGATTCTTACTAATAAACAAAACCCCATATACATTTTCAGACCTACTTGGTTTATGTTTCTTTGGTTTTTAACCTTTTTTGGATCACCCTCATTTTTGTGATCAATGTCCTCTGTTACTATACATCATAATTTTTGTGTTAGTTTTGTCCTCTATGTCCATGTTTTGATTTCCCACCAAAGTTCTCATACTCATAAACCTAGTTATGTGATCATTATAGGTGACATTTTTTACTTCTACCTCTCACTTAATTAGAGGATATTTTATTAACCATTAGACAATGTTGTTTTAAAAAATGGTTTTCCCAAACATCTAAACATTTATTACCTAGATCATGTTTATATTCTAAAGATGCAATTTAATCAAGATGGGGAAATTTTAGCATCCCAAAATTATGAAATAGGAATATTGTATTTCATATAGTATAATCCATTCAACACCAAGCATGGAAGAGAATATAACATTTCAAGACCGTAATATGTATATTTTTTAAAATAATTTCAATCTCTTCAATAGATATCATTATAGGAAAAATTGTGTTAACCTTGAGTTACATGAAATGATGAGTTTCTCATAAATCATTCATTACACGTAAGATAGAGTTTTACCATACAACAATGAACTATTAACATTATTATTTAGTATTATAGTGTTCTCATAGCTATTGGAATGGAAACTATGAATATAATTAACTAACATATTTAAATATTTTTTACAGATGTTTATGAAATATAGAATGATTAGAAATGAAATAAGATTCATTTGAATGAAAATGAAATGTCCTCTGAAGAACTATATTTTTTCTAAAAGACAATTTAATCGGGCTTGGTGGACATAAATTAAATAAAACTTTTACCACATTAATAATTTTTATATGAAAATATAAACCAAATATTGGAAGTGGAATAACAAAATTATCATAGGGGGGATATTTGGTATTTTTTTAGAAGTTTTATTTTTTTTTTGAATAATGACAAATACAAAATTTTAATTGAAAACATCTATTTCATTTAAAAAATTTATAAGTTTAAATAATATTTTTAATTGTTATTAAATTTATATCTATTCAAATTTATATATATTAATCCAATTTTGGTCATTTTAGTCATTTTTTTAATATTTTGATATAAAAACATTGTAAACTCATGAAGATTTTTACTTTAAAAACCATCTTTCTAGCCGCTTCTATAAGTTTAATTTTAAATAAAATTATACCACTTCTGTGAATTGAATTTGGAAATTAGATTAAATATTTTTAATTTGAATAATATAAATTATCTAGTAGGATCAAATTAATTTTTTACCATAATTATTATTAAATTCATAAAGAATTATTAACCGTGATAAAGGTAAAATTGAGTTTATTTTGGTATTAAACTTATCAGATATGGGGAAAATGACCAAAAAAGTTTTCCAAATCCCATTTTATTGTAATATTTAAACTTTTATATAAATAAGTTAAAATTTTATGAGTTATTTGTATAATATTCCATTAAATGGACCTATATAATATGTAATGTAATGAAACAGAAAGAAAGATCAATATTCCATACCTTTAATATTTATTAAGATTAAGATTTGGGATAGTGAAAAAATCAAAGGTTCTTTTATCGATATTATTTTGAATGATAAATGAGTTTTCTTTTCAGGATAATTTATTTTAATATTTTATAGATCAAATAATTACATTAAATTCTTAATAAACGGTAACAAAATAAATATTTAGCTAATAATTAAATTGAATAAGTGATATTAAAAATATTAAAAGTTATTTAAATTGAATTAATTATTGAGTCCAATTATTGTTTTAGAAAATTATATCATTATACACTAGTTTGAAGACAATATATTTTAATTTCATCATTTGATTGGTATTTTTAAATTCAAAATAAATTAATAATTTAAAAATTGAAATTTATGTTATTTTATAATTAATGAAATTTTATTAAATGATTTAAAATTACTAAAAATATTATATTCTGAAATGTTATTTATAAATGTAAATAAATATAAACTATGATTTATTAATAGACCAATTATTCTTTTTAATTACTATATTGAACACTAAATTGAAGAAAACTCTCTTATCATGGTGAGGGTTAAATTAGTGTTTTGCACCTTACATGAATTGATATTAAAATAAAATTTTCACACTCATTGGATTTTTATTTAAGTTTCATATTTAGAGTGAGTATGTCTAAAGTATTTATTAATTATAATATTTAATGTAATTCACATGTCCCAGTTGTTCAGAGTCGATGCATTATTTTATTACATTGGAATGATCATAAGATATCAAATCCTGAAGGACTAATATGTTTAGTATCCTTGAAAATACTAGATAGAAACATAAGTTTTACATTACATATTGGAATAAAAAATGATAATTTATCCACATTTAAAAATCTAATATACCGTAGAATATCCCTGAAGGTCAATCATAACATACATCTTCACATCCTAGGGAAAATGAAACATAATAAGGGGTTGAGATTAGATTCCCATTAAGGATACAAAATATAGAGAAAGCTATTATAAAAAAGACTAAACATTTATGTCCTGGAATAAAACTGAAACAAAATCCCTTCAAACATAATATTTAGCATAATATGTCAAGTATAAATCAAATAATTCCATTTAAAATTTTACATGGATATTCTACTCGTCAAATAGTCAAATGCAATATCAATAACTAATCTCAGAATGAGTAAATTCATAATACATACATCATAACCATACCATCAAGGCCTCGTGCCAAGACTATTACCATACCATCATGGGCTCTTTCTAGGACCATTACCATACCATCAAGGCCTTGTTCCAAGACACTAGTTTGTCTCATGAGACCCACTGATGCATCATTGGGCTAAATTGGGCCCTGAATATCGCTTACTAAACCAATGCATTCTTCGTATGAAAAGGGTTAAACATATCATGCACATTCTTATTAAAACAAGCATATGAAATGTTAATACCATAAAACATGAATGGTATAAACATAGAACATCCACAGGAAAATATATCATAATCCCTTCAGTACAATATGAAATATTTTATCATATTAAATCAACCTCAATCAAGTATAAAATCCAAAAAAGGATGTTGACATAGATGAAAATAATCTAATAAATTCAATAAATCTATTACGGAGAAATATCCTGTTTATACATTGAAATATTTTAAAAGTATCACAATTATAAAAAAACATCAATTGAAAATATCCTTATAAGCTTGTAAGGAATGCATAAAAATGTTAAGGTGTCATAACAATGGAAAATTCCCACTCAAACTGTGTAAGTTATGAAAATATTCTTTCCTTAATTTTGTCAAAAAATGTTATAGAGTTTCTTATTTGTAAAATGATATAAATATTCATTTTAAGAACATTTTGAAAAAGTAAAATTTGGGTAAAAATGACTTTAACTAATTATCACAGAATAGTGATAGTATTTTGACAATACATTTTTTTCAAAAAATAGACATGTATGATAATGATTTCCCAGTAGATACTTACGTATAAATAATCTTGCATAATAATGAGATTGTGAAATTAACAGTTAACATAAACGTTCCGTTAGTAAATAGTGATTTTGTAATCCTATATAATGGTTACAACATATTATTTAATTATTCCAGGACCATTTCTGTATTTATGAAATCATATATGATCCTATTATTTCATTTTGTTAATATTATTTCTATTTTACCATTGTTTTGAGTGTTAACATCTTTGTTTTCCTATTCCAATTTTATCATAGAAGTCATGATCATTATGAATATGATGAATTATATTTATATCTAGAATTATATTAAACCCATAATTATTATTTTTTACTCATGATATAAATTTTATAATCATTATTCAATGGTTAACATAGAGAAAGAATCATATCGCGTCGTAGAGACGGTAGGTTGTACTTATGCACGAGCGACAATAGAATTCCATTGGTGGTTATGTAGTATGGAATTGTATGGTATATTAATTATGAATAATAATTATCAGGTTATGTTCATTATTCATATCCATTATACCTATCATCATTTCCATTACAATAATCTAGTGTCAGATAAGAAATTACACCACTGCGTGGAGACGGTAAGCTGTTTGTACGTACACATAGTGATATTATTTTCTGCATGATGGTTAAAATGAGGAATATGGTTTTCCCAATATTATAATAATATCTTATTATATGGATGATACTGGATTTATTAATTTTTTTTGAAAAAAAAATATAAATAAAAAGTAGAAGAAGAAAATAAATTTGGACAAGGTGATAAAATAGTTACTTCTTTTTCAGGTATTTTATTTTGGTTTTCACTAATGAACTCCATAGATTGGATTTCATCCCAATGTATATCCTCTAGGATGAAGCTATGGATTTATGGAGTTGATGTGTGTAGGTTCATGTAGAGAAAAATGGTTTTGGATGTGTAAATTAAAGAGAATGATAAGTGCTTTTTTATAAAAGAGGTGAGGGAAACCTTTGGAAAGTGTTAAAATATTAAATAAAAATAGATTAACTTTTAAATAAAAATGGATCGAGAGTGGATAATTTCTAATATTATATGATTATGATTTGAAATCCTCTCAGCCAAAAAAATTTACATATGGTTTGATTTTATTTTAAACCCTGCCATTTAGAATTATCCTTATTTAATCTATTTAAATATAATATTATTAAGATTAAATTGTTATAAATATTTACTTATATTATGTCAAATTTCTACAATTGGATGATTTATGAAATTTTAGACCTTATTATTTTCACATTTTCATTTTTAAGTATTTTTAAAATTTTTATATAATTTAATAATATGTTTTTTTATGAAATATAAGTAGTGTCCATTTTGACACTATTCATTTATTCGAATTTAAATAAAATCTACACAGAAGATAACTTCAAACCAAAAAAATTAATATGATCCAAGCATGTAATAATGACCTAATTTTTTTTTGGATCAAGTCAATTAATTCAAATTATATTTCTTTTAATATTTGTTTTTTTTGATATTTCTATTAATAAAATAATTTCTGCATCAGTATTATATCATCATTAATGGAAATTATTTATTCTCTAAAAATTATAAATAAATTTCAATGATGTAGGTAATTATTTCATATTTTAATAGACTACCTAAATTCGATGTTATCTCCTGGTTATACATATATTAAAGGTAATATAATTATATAAAATGAGTGTGACATTTTGTCACATTCATTAATTTTTATTATATTCATGTAATATTCATGGGAAAGTTGACAATAAGTGATTAAATTTCAAACCATAGATGATAATGGTCTAATTTAGTCAAATAATAGATTTTTTATTATTTTTATGGTAATTTTATAATATTAGTTTTACCTCTAATAAGATGACATACCTTTAACCTTCATAATAAAAACAATTACTCAAGTTACTATTCATAATGCCCGAAAACAATGTTGACTATTAACATAATTTCAACCTATTGATTCCAAATAAAGAATCCATTTTTCATTATTTAAATTCTAGAATAATCATTAAATAATTTAAAATTAATTCTCGTTTATAAAACGAGAAAATATGTTATTTAAAAGAAAAAATCATAAACATATTAGCATTTGATTATGTCCAAAATTAATGTGAAAATAATTACAATTATTGGATTATATTAAATAATAAAAACATAATCAAATTATAATTTTAAACAAATTAAATATATTATCAAACAATATAACTAAATTAGGTGAAAAAAACGTTTTGGATTAATAAGAAGTATTTTCTTATTATTCATTAAACTATGAAAATTATCATAAAAGCACCGAAAATGTGGTCAAACTAAAAAATTTATATCCTGATTCAAAATAAGAAGTTCATTTTTTCATATTGAAAATATAAAGGTGTTAAATATTGGATTAAAAGGGGTTACCCAATAAAATAAAGAAAAGTATTTTTCTTAAAGATTACTTTTTTTATTAGAAAAAGTTAATTTGTTCTTATATAATGTATGAGAAAAAAATAAGATGAATATTAAAATTATATTTAATATATTAAATTCAAAATATAGTTAATACTATTTATAATTTCTTTTTAATCATCTATTTGTGGTGTGATCAAACATGGTGTTTCATGCAACACAAGCTATTAGATTATTAAAAAGAAGCGCAATGTAGAAGCTTCAACTGTTAAATTATCCCATCCTTCAATGAATTGAGTCCTCAAAATTTAAATTTGGGATTGAAAACAAGGCATTTTTACATTTTAGAATATCATTATTGAAATCCCACATCAAAAGATGCATTAATGAAATTACTATTTTGAAATAATAAAATGGAAATATGAATGTTATCGAAAATGACACATACTAGTGTTCCATGTAAGAAAAGATGGACATGAAAGAAAATGAAACCACAAAGTTCATGATGGAGAGTGATAGAGAAAATTATTAAGATAAACTTAACAACCAAAAAGCTATATATCTGTGAGGATCCATGAGACCATTTGATTCATTACAATAAAAAGTACATGGAATTTTTTTTGTTTTATGATCCTTTCCCTAGTGTTGTAAAATTTATTTTCTTCATAGAATAAGAACACAAAGAAGAATAATTAATTGACATGTATATTTTCTTCCTTTAACTTATTCCAACCAAAAACTCATCCTTCTCTTCAAAATATAATAAAACTCAAAATTATTCTATTTACCTTAATCATATAAGGTTACAAATATAAAATTATACCATTTAAGTAAATACAACTATGTTATGCTAACTAGGAACTTCCTATTGGCCAATGGTACATGATAAATCCTTGTCTCACTACGATTGTGGGTTCGATTCCCACAGCCGTGTCTGGTATGATGGGTTGTCACCTAACCTGTGGGTTATCCTTTTTCTCAAACTATATTATTATAAAATACCAAAATATCCTTAATAAATGTTTTAACCTCAAAAAATATTATCCAATGTACATATCAATCCATTTCAACCTTAAGTCTTTTCCAAAATACTTCTTCCAAAATTAACAGTCTAAATGGATCTGAATCGTAATATTAGATTTCCCAAACAATGTAATGTATATATTATTGAAAAGTAAATTTATAACCTCAAAAGAAATAATGAAATAATTCATGCTTCAAAATACTTAAATAAGTACTAATAAATTACAATCCAAAATATAGTAATATAATTTATGAATCCAAAAACATAATCAAATTAATTATTCCACTATGACTATAGTATTATCATAAGCTTGACCTTGATCCATTTTCTTCTTCTGAGGCATATTCTCTTGATGCTTTGTAAAATAATTTGAATAATGTAATATATTTTTAAATTATAACATAACATATTTATAGATTATTTCTATCCATTATAATCATGATCAAGGTGACCTTTTTCTCCTCACTTTTACCAAACTCTCAATACTTTCAAGAAAGTACCATCTTGTTTCTTTCGACAATTATCACATATGGAAAATCCATTATTTTCCTTTTTTTACCCTTATCTATATCATTGTCCCCCATTCTCTTATTTTCATAATTTACTTTAACTTCACAATACATAGAGAATTACTTTTCCATCTTAATAGCATATGAGGCACTATCTTCATACAATGAGAGAGATTGCGAGACTAGTTACCATTGGACAAATGGGTTTAACTCATCAATGAATCGATAAATTTTACTTTTTGGGTTATGTATGTAGTCTGTAGCAAGAATCATTAACCTTGTGAAGTTATCTTTATTACTTTTGCAACATTCCTATCCTTTTTCTACCTCAGACTCAGAAATTGCCTCTCTAGATCCGCCCATAGATCATGAGGTAAGTATTTTTATAGGAATAGTTCATTAAATTTATTCCATTATATATTTTCTAACACCTTATAATCCTTTATGTTTTTATTTAACGACCCCCAATGATCTACATCTCCTGATACAAGATATATTTCCATAAACATCTTTTCCCTTTTGTTACTCCCCAAAGAAAGAAATATTTTATCTATGGAAATTATCCATTTCTAATCTACAAACATATTTGTAGTTCCCTTAAATGTTGTGGTATATTATCTCATGAAGTGGTCTAAAATTTATTTTCAATGTTGAGGATCATACTCCTCCATACGGGTATAGTTGTTATTCATAACCTGAGTTAGTTGTCTTAGTATGGTTATAAGTAGTTCAGTTCCAATTCTATCACCTACACCACTATCATTATCTTGCATATGATGGAAATCCCTACATGGATAACATGTGTTGATACAGTTTCCATTCCTTCCACTAGGAACCATTTCCAGACAATGGAATACACTAGATTAGGTTATGCATCATAATGAAAAATTCCAAACTAGTAAAATAATTATCATAAATTGAAACATTTATGAAAATCTAATCCATAATCATAAAAATTATTTCTTTGAGGAAATTGTAAATACTAAATCCTTCATAATGTTCTATAAAGAAAATATTAATTTTCCTAAATATATTCCCTGCGACTTTCAAACCAAGTGTGCAATAATTCATGTTGTCCTATAGTAGGTTACCCTAAGTTAAGCCTAGAACACCTTGTCAGATTTCCTACTCATATGTACATTTCTTTCAGAACCAATTCTAAGTGTAGTATCAAAACAAGGATGTATTTGGTTAGAATAACCACATAATATCTACATTACCAAAATTCTTGGATGTTTTTCTATACATATCCTAAAATTCTATATTAGGGTAATTTTCTATAATCATTGATTTTCTCAATATAGTTTTCAATGTTTGTACTAAACTTCTATTCATACAACTGTAACCCTTTGACCCCAGTTTCTAAGAGTCGGTGAATTATTTTATTACATTGGAATGATCACTATAGATCAAATCCAAAATGACCAATAAATTTAGTATCCATAAAAATACTAAAATCCAACAGACGTTTTACATTACATATTGAAATGAAAAAAACACATTATTCCATATGAAAACTCTCGTATCCCTTATAATATCCGTACAAGTCAATATTATAACCCTTATACTATCCCTACATATCAATCATAACATTCTTCTTCGCATCATGGGGAAAAATATTACATAAAAACGGGAGATTTCAGATGCTCATTATGGATAAAAAAATATAACAGAATATATCATAAATAAGCCTAAACATTTAATGCAAGGTATAAAACTGAAACTCAAGCCTATTAAAAATAATATTCCACATAATATGGAAAGAATAAATAAAATAATTACATTTAAAATATCACATAGAAATTCTTCTAGTTTAATTATCCCATGCAGTACCAATTACTAATCTCATAACAAGGAAATACAAAATTCTGCACATCATAACCATACCATTATGGTCTCATGCCAATACCATTATTATACCATCAAAGAATCATTCCAAGACCAATACCATACCATCAAGGCCCTATGCTAAGAAAATATTTTGTCTCATAATATTTACCGATACTTCAAGGGGATATAGCAAACCCCATCTGTCACTTACTATGTCCAATGCATTCCTCTTATGGAAAGGGTGAAACATTACATAAAAATTCAAATTAAAAATATCAAACAAAATGTTAATACCATAAACCATGAATGGTAGAAACATAGAACATCTTTGGTAAAATATATCATAAACCCTTTCAATACAATATGGAAGATTATATCAAAAGAAATAATCCTCAAGCATTCATAAAATATAACAAAGGATGTTCTCATAGATGAAATTAATCTATGAAATTTATCAAATCTATTTGGGAGAAATTTCCCTGATTTACATTGAAATCATTTAGAAATCATGAATTTATAAAAGAAATCATTTATTTTGAAAATAACTTTATAATATTGTTAGGAAATCGTTAAAATGTTGAGGTGTCTTAATAGCGGAAAATAGCCTCTTACGTCGTATAAGTTAAAAACATTATTTCCTAAATTTTGTTGAAAAGGTCACAAAGTACCTCATTTGGAAAATGACCAAATGATTCCTTTCAAAAAGATTTACCAAATTAATAATGTGTAAAAATGAATTTAACCAATTATTGGTGAATAGTTATATTATTTTGAAAATACATGTGTTCAAAACATGGACATTGATGATAATGATTTCCCATTATATACTTACGTATAAACAACCTGAGATAATAATGATATTGTGAAATTAAACATTTACTTAAGAATTACTTTAGTATAGGGTGATTTAGCCTCTTGTAAAATGGTTAAAACATGTTATTATATTATACCAGGACCATATAAATATTTATAATATCATATAGGGTCCTTTTATATCTGTTTGTTAATATTATTTAAGTATTACCATTATTTTGAGTTTTAACGGCTTCGTTTTCCTATTCTTGTTTTGTCATGTAAGTCTTTTTTTTATATAGGATGTATTAAATATATACATAGAATGATATTAATCTCATATTTATTATTTCTAGTCAACATATAACTTTTATAATCACTCTTGAATGGATAACATTGATAATGAATCTATCATGATGTGGATATAGAGGGTCGTAAGTACGCACAAGAAAAGATAGCAATCCCTAAATGGTTAAACAGTATAGAATTGGATGGTATATTAATTCTATAGAATAATTATCATGTTATATTAATTATTTATATACATTATAATCATAATCATATCCATTATAATAAAGTAGTGTTGAATAACAAATTACACCACAACGTGGAGATAGTAAGTCGTACGAACACACACATGGTGATATTGTTATTCATATAATGGATAAAATGAGGAATATGATTGTACCATTATTATAATAACATCTCATTATGTGGATGACATAATAGTTATTATTATTTTTTGGAAAAAATATAGAAAGTGGAGTAATCAGAAGAACATAACTTTAATCGAGATGATAAAACAATTACCTCTCTTTCGGGTATATTCTTTTCGTTTTCACAAAAGTACTCCTTATAATGGATTGATGCCCAATGTATGGTCTCTATGATGAGCTGAGAGAATTTGGAAGGAGAATTAGGCATGGTTTGGTCCAGAAAAAGGGCTTTGGATGTGTGAATTGATGATAAGGATAAGTGCCTTTTATAAGAGAGGTGAGGGGCACCATTGGAATGTATTAAAATATTAAAATAATATAAATTAATTTTTAATTAAAAATGTTTAAAAATTGGATTATTTATAATTTAAAATTAGGATAAGTATAAATACTCTCATCATAGAAAATGTAGACATATTTTTAGTTTATTTTAAACCTTTTCATTTTTCTTTATCCTTATTTATTCTATTTAATTTTCATATTTTTAATATTTAATGGTTATAAATATTTACTTATGTGCCCTCAACTATCCATAATTGGACACGTTATGACATATTAAACCTTATGATTTTTAATATTTAATTTTTAATGATTTTTATTATTTCTAATGATTTTTATTATTTTTAAATAATTTAATAATATGTTATTTTTATAATGTATCAATAGAGTCCATTTTTACACTATTCATGTATTTCACATTACATAAATTTCATAGAGAAGATAAATTTGAAAAAAACATCAATATACACCCAATATGTGATAGTCACCTATTATATTCTTGGATCTCCTTAATTAATTCTAATTATATTTCTTTAATTTTTATAAACCATTTATTAGATATTTCAATTAATAAAATAATTTCGGCATCACTATTGTTTCATCATTAATGGTAATTATTTAATATCTAAAAAGTATTAACAAATTTATATGTTTTAGTTTATTATTTTATAATTCCATAAATTACCTACAGTAGATATTATCTCTATGTTATCCATATACTAAAATTTATATACTTATATAAAATGAGAGTGTAACATTTTTTCACAAATAATTATTTTTATTATATTCATCTCATATTCATGTTCAAGTGACAATTAAGTGCTTCCATTTCTTTCCATAAATGATAAGGGTAGAATATAGTAATCTGATAGGATTTTGACAAGTGTTAAGGTAATTTTATAATATTGTTTGTACCTCTAATTACCTGATTTACCTTTAACTATGGTAATACAAATAATTACTAAAGTTACTATTCATGATGTGAAAAAATTAAAATAATCCTATTATCATAATTTGGACCCACTAATTCTAAATATGGAATCATATTTTCAGGATTTAAAACAAAAATTGGAAATAAATAATTTAAAATTAATTCCAATTGACAAAATGAGAAAACAGGGTTTTTAGAAGTAAAAATAATCAAAATATTGAAATGTGTTTATATTAAATTTGAATGTTAGAATAATTCTAATTACCTGAATTATATTAAAAGAAAAACTTATAATCTAATTATTCTTTAAAACCAATTAAAAGGATAATCAATCAATATAAAACAATTAGATGAAAAGCAGTTTTGAATTAAAATGAACTATTTTCTATTATTCCTTAAAATATAAAAGTTATTAGAAAAACTCAAAAAATGTGTCCAATGTAAATTTTTATGTCTTGATTCTAAAGAAGAAGTTTATTTTATCAAATTTAATATATAAATGTGTTAAATATTGAATTTAAAAGGAATTCTCTATTAAATGGCCGTAAAATTGTATTTTTTGAAATATAATTTTTATTAATATGAAAATTTGAATTTGTTATTATATAATGTCAAAGAAAAAAATGATATGAATATTAAAATTATATGTAATATATAAAATACAAAATATTATTAATAAAAGTCATAAATACATCATAAATGGCTAGTCTTGGTGTGCTCTGTACCGACCCAAAATTTCATTAATTGAAAATTTTCTTGGTCTATTTAAATGTCTTCTTATGGTTATGTAAAACGTATAAACTTTTTTGGTTAAATGTTTTGGATTTTGAAATAGCTTTATTAATTGTGATCGTTGCTAATATAGCCATTGAACAGTGATAACATGAGTAGAATAGATATAGGGCTTTAATAAATCCAATGTACTCAGAAAAAGGAAGCGATGGCCTCATCCAGTAGACTTGCCCCATACAAATAGCATTTGTCAAAGCTTGGAACAAAGATGTAATCATTGGGTATCACTCTTGACCAATCCCAAACTGAGCTTGAATACATTATGCTCAAGCAGAACCGCCTACGAGAGAAGTGGAAGTTGATAGAGATTACCACTCGAGCAATGTTATCCGAGCCACCCCAAGTGTCTGTCACCAACACACACCTTACCCTAAGGTCTTATGCGGGTGTATTAAGGGGTTACCTAACAAGACCCTCTTACTATGATTATTTACATTATTCTTGTATAGAGAATATACATTCTTTTTATTATTGTTACCTTGTAAATAGTTTTTAAAGCACAAATAATATTTTTAGTTAATATTCAACTAAGAAATCTATTTTGATGAATTAATGATTTTTAATTAAAAAATATTTTAATAAAATATTATTATTTTTAAATTACTTTTTATAAATTATCATATAATTTCAGGAATGTAATTGTAATGTTTATTAAGGTTTGAATGTTATTTTTGTCAAAACCCATGAATTTTTTATAAATGTTGTTTTTTATTTTAAAAGTAAAAAAGGACATATTTAGAAAATTATTTATATAAAATGAATATTATTTTTGGAATCAGGATGTTGTAATTATCCAATGGGGAATGTTTCATAATTTTATGAGAAAGTCCAATTTTTGGTTAAAAATTAAATATTGTTTAAATATATAATGTGTTTTATGACATCATAATGACCCAATAGTGTTGTAATAAAATACTATAAATATTATGTTATTCCAATATATTTTGTACCTTTAAAATAATGTTTTTGGGTTTTTTTGATTTATTTTACAATGTTTTAGTGGACACTTCAATACTTATAAAACATTTTGTCTTTTTAAATTGTTTTCATTAAGAGTGTGACTCACATTCACAGAAAAAAATGATTATATTTTGAAGTTAGTACATTGTACTTATAAAATATTGTTTTCCACTCCCCTTTGGAAAAAACCATGGGCAATAACCATGGGTTGGTTTTTGGTTTTGATTAGTTTAATGTGAGGTGTCCCTAACATAAATAATAAATAATTCCCTATCCTTTCTGATATAAATCTACCCAAGCTCCCACTTCCTCTTCACTCAAAGACATTGGAGTTCGTCCAACCTTTTCCCTCCTCTCTCTAGTATCCTTCCAAGGTTGCACATGCTCCCAAGAAGTCTCTCTCAAGCCCCTGTCAAGCCTTTGGGATCACACTTCCAAGTAAGGGATTTCTTCCTTCCAAAATTTTTTCCATGTTTATTTATATTGTTATATCCATTTTCATTCAATTAAAAATGTCTGGGTTTTATTACTAACCTCTCCCATACTTCCCTATTCATGTTTGAAAAATTAGATATCCACTTTCTCTCTCATTAATTCCTCCCATGTACACCTGTTACCAGGTCGAAATTCCAAATAGAATTTCTCTCTCCTCATTTACATTCAAGCAATTCATTTGTATTACGTATCTTAATTCCATTACATTTTTTGGGACATGTATCTATATAACCCCCATACTAGACATTTCATGTAAATATGACGGGACACTCATTTCTCTCTCATCAATCATTTTTAGGAATCCTTATGTGATGCCGTTATGCTACCACAATTGCACCGCATTTTTTTAGCCCAAGATCACTATGTAGTGAATACCATACCCATGTCTTTATCAAGGGTATTCACCTTTATGAACATATACATATTGAATTTTACTTTCCTATATTTATTAAACATTACTAAATCATGGAATAACTTTTTATGTTGATTGATTCCATGTTATATGATCATTGTGGCACACTTATGCATGAAATGAGATGTATAAGAAGGGTGCGCCCTAATAGTGCTCCAATGCAATGGGTAATGTATAGTATCATGATAAATCAGGTGAAATGAGTGTAAACTTATCATAATTCAACATCAATGAGGGTTTACTCGTGGTTAATTTTCAATGAGTGTTTACTCATGCTCCATGTGCAATGAGCCTTGGCTCAGGCTAATTCCATGTTATTTGTTGCTGCCACATTTCCATGTTATGATTATCATGCTCTACCATGATTTTATGTTATTGTTTTTATGCTCCATTGATATTCCTATTTCCTAACATGTATTATATTCTTCATTTTATACCTTGTTTACTCATTTACTGGGATTTGTAGCTCACCCTTTTCTTATGCATGTGCTCAGGTTATCCCATGCAATGCTAAGTATAAGGGAATGGAGAGGTCGTGTAAATGCAGTTTTAAATAAAGAAGTTGTGTTTCATGTTATAAGTTGTTATGTAATTTTACTAGGCCAAAATACACTAGACCTCTCGATCTTCCATGTTGTATCATGTGAGTATTTTATGTAATAAATCATGTTTAAGTGTGTAATAAAGAGCAGGGTTGTCATTGTTTGTATCAGAGGATAGGTTTAGTTATTTTTTGGATTAGTATTAGAAAACTCTATTGAAGCCTTATAGACAAGACTATGTATAATAAAAACATCCCTTTGTTTTGTGTGGTATTGAGTAAGTGATTTATCAAGAAAATACATCCACATCTGGATATGAGTAGGTTGAGGTGGCTCTGGCACAAATGTACCTAGGGGTGAAAACCCCAACAAGGAGTTTTGGACATGACCCGGGGTATCCTGGTACATGACAACGGGCCTTGATGCACTCTTGGTTATGACACACCCAGGGGATATGCTTTGGTAAATTCAAAAGCTTAGTATGAACCCTTATTAAGGGAGTTAAAAAAATTCCCCTAAGAATATATGTTAGAAAGTAGACCAGGAATAACATAGATTGAAGCCTATAGATTCATAAATTAAGGAATAAAATTAATTTATATGTCATACGTCTTTGTCTTTGTATTATACATAATGTGTTACCCCTAACTTTCCTTTTATTCTAGCCAATGTCCGGTAATAGAAGGACTCGGGCTAACAACCGTTGTGAATATCAATGTGATGAATGTGCTAATGAGATGTGAAATCTGATGGGAGTGGGAATCACAAACATTGTCACGATTCACTCTTAGTTAACTCAATTTTTAATAGAAACATGGGTCAAGATAAATGTTCAACCCCCCCCCCCCCCCCAAGAAATAAAAAGTCTCGATTGAGAGTTTCATGATACAAAGGCCTCCTACTTTTAATGGATCATCTGATCCCTCAATCGCTGGACAGTGGATCCACTCCATTGAAAAGATCTTCTATATCATTCAATGTTCTGAACAAGAGAAGTTACTTCTGACTACTAATCATATAGAGGGTGAATCTGATCAATGGTGGACACATATCAATATTATGAAGCCTGAGGAGGGGATCGAGGCATTTGAATGGAAGGATTTACTGAAACTGTTTTTTCATTATCTATATTCCACACACCATCCAGATTAAGATGGAAAAGGAGTTCCTTATTCTCAAGAAAAAAGATGACGAATATTTCATATCATACGTGATAAACATCACAAGGATTGCACAATACACCTCCAGATTCTTTAACCCCCGAATGCAAGGTTGACCGCTTCTTTGGTGGGCTGAAACATAGCATGTGGAAAGCCCTATAGATCCATGACTTCGAAATATATGAGGAAATTTTCTGACGTTCCCTCATGTACGAAATAGATATCGCTGAATCTCAGGGGTATCATGGGGATAAAAAGCATAATATAGACATCAATTTTGGTGGTTTGATTGATAAATCCAATTATACTAAGAAAATTTAGCACCCCACTTGCCCAAGGTGTGGAAAGAAGAACCCCAGAAATTACCTGAAGGGGCCGAGGAAATGCTTTATGTGTAGAAGAAAAGGACCCCTAGCTATTAACTGTTGACAAGAAAAATCCATGGCTACGACAGAGGAGAGTAACACTCTGTTTGAACCTCAACGCGTTGTTCATTGCTTTAACTACAAAGAACCAGGGATCCTGGAAAATCAGTGCCCTAAGACAAGAGTTTTTTGAGGCAACCAAAAACCTGTAAGGAAGAAAGGGCGAGCTTTTTCCATCGCAACCACCGAATTTAACCCCAAAAATGAAGTGGTGACAGGTACTCTAGTTATACATTCATGAAGAGAAAACATTCATTGGGATTCAGGTTCTATGAATTCTTTTATATCCCTAAAGTTTATTAGAATAATCCCAACACCACCACAAATCATGGAAGTAAAGATTTTGGTGTGTACGAAAAATGTGGAAATCATTGCATCCCATGAATATAGCTACTCCCCTATCATAATCAGTGGATTGAACTTCCTAGAAAACCTCATGATACACCCTATGGTTGAGTTTGATGCAATTATTGGAATGGATTGGCTTTCCTTAAATAGAGACAACATTAATTTCCATGAGAGGGAAATCACACTCCATGTGGAAAAATGACCCCCAATTCTGTACAAGTGTAAGGTGGAATCTGGATCTTCTTTAGCTCTATCATCTCAAGTGTAGATATTACTACTCTATGAGCACATGTATCTGGCTCAGTTGATTGAGTCTAAGGAGGCATCCTTACTTGAGGACATAACTACTGTGAGGGAATTCACTGAAGTATTTCTCAAGTAATTTCCTGGTCATCCTCCCAGAAGAGATGTTGAATTCTCAATTGATCGTATACCTGGGGTGTTTCCAATATCCCAGAATCCATATAGAATGTCTTTTGTGGAGATTGAATATCTGAAGAAACAACTATATGATAATCTGGATAAAGGGTTTATATGCCCAAGTGCTTCACCATGGGGTGCACAAGTCCTCTTCGTCCAGAAATAGGATGGGTTAATGCACATTTGCATCGATTATCACGATCTTAACAAAATCACAACAAAGAACGAGTATCCTCTCACAAATTGTTTTGAATTATTCTACCAGCTATGTGGAGGACAATAATTTTTCATAGGTGTTTTTTCGGTCGGGATATTATCAAGTAAGGGAGATGAAGAAATATATCTGCAAGACTACTTTTCATACAAGGTACGGTCATTATGAATTCATAGTAATTCTTTTTAGACTCACTAATTATCCAGAAATCTTCATGGACTTGTAGATTATAGTCTTTAGAGATTACCTTGACAAATTTGTGGTAGTCTTTATAGATGATATTCTAATATAATCCAAAACCAATGAGTATCATGAAGAGCATCTATGAACTATACAAGAGACCTTGCGAAAGGAGAATCTCTACGCCATGTAAAGAAAGTGTGAGTTCTGAATGAAGGAGGTATCATTATTGGTCTATATCTTCACAACCATTGTGATATATGTGGATCCATCCAAGAAAACAAGAATATAGGGATCACTGAGGCCAACATCAGTAACAGATATTAGTAGATTCTTAGGGTTAGATGTATATTAACGATGATTTGTGGGAAATTTCTCACGATTGTGCTACCCTGTTAACAATCTATCTTGAAAGGGAGTAATGGTTTCTTGGAGCGATGAATGCGAAGAAATATTCAAGGAATTGAAAAGGAGTCTTATCACTACGCCTGTGCTCACTTTACCCACAAGTGTAGAACTTTTTTTTGGAATTCAGTGATGATTTGAAAAAGGTCCTAGGCTATGTGTTGATGAAAAATGGAAAAGTAATTGCCTATGCTTCATGGAAATTGAAAGTTCATGAGTAGAATTATCCAACACATGATTTGGAGTTGGTTGCAGTGATCTTCATTATAAAAAATTAATGGCATGACCTCTTTGGGGAGAAGTATGAAATATATATTGACCAAAAAAGACTCAAGTATATATTCACACAGAAAGAGTTGAACATGCGCCAATGGAGATGGTTAGAGTGGATCAAAGACTATGACTTCTTAATCCATTACCACACTGGGAAAGCGAAAAAGGTGGAAGATGCTCTAAGTAGAAAGGACATAGCGATTATATCATTGATGAGAATTTAGAAGGGTCCAATCTTCTTAGATTTGAGGAAGATGGGAAAGGGAATTATAAAGAATGGAACATCATCAACCCTTTCACAAATTATTGCTCAACCGTCTCTTTGGGAAAGGTTAATGGATGCTCAAAATAATGATGTGGGAATTTAGAAGAAAGTGGACACTATTATAAAAGGGAAATCCTCGGAGTTCAATGTCAATTAAGAAGGAATTGTGAGATTTGGGAAAAGACAATATGTTCCATCATGTCCAGAGATGAAGAAGGAACTTTTGGATGATGCACATAGTTCAAATTTATCTATTCACCTCGGAAACAAAAAGATGTATCGAGATCTCTGATAGAATTATTAATTGGATAATATGAAGAAGGAGATCTATGAGTATACATCAATGTGCCTTGTGTGTCAGCAAATGAAGTTAGAGAGGTAGAAGTCTAAGGGGATGATAAAACCATTTTTTATACCATAATGGAAATGGGATAACATCACCATAGACTTTGTCGCCGGACATCTAAATAATCCCAAAGGCAACAATGAAATATGTGTTGTTGTGGATTATCTTACAAAATTTGCACACTTCATTGAAATTTGTGAGGATTTATAATTGGATCTACTAGCACTGATATACACCGGAGATGAGGTAAGGCTGCATGGGGTACCACTATCTATTGTATCTGATTGAGATCCATGATTCACTACTATGTTTTGAAAGAGACTTCAACATGATCTGGATACTGAGCTGAACTTCAGTACGAATTCTCATCCTCAAACTGATGGCCAATCTAAGGGAACTATTCAAACACTGGGAGATATGTTAAGATCATGTTCTATAGACTTCAAAGGAGGGTGGGACCAACATATTCTACTGCTTTAATTCTCCTAAAATAATAGTTTCCAATCAAGTATCCGAATGGCACCATATGATTCCCTTTATGTTAAAAGGTGCAGAACACAACTGTGTTGGGATAATGTCTGTTATCATAAGCTTCTAGAACTTGAAATGGTTGAAGAAATATTGGAGAAGGTGAATTCCATTCAGCATCATATCAAGGAAGCCCATAGTTGGCAAACGAGTTATGTAGATAACCGTTGTTGAGACCTTTAGTTTAAAGTTGGAGAGATGGTATTTCTATTCATATCTCCATGAAAGAAGGTCATGAGTTTTGGAAAGAAAGGGGTGTTAAGTCCTAGGTACATCAGCCCCTTCGGGATTCTTGATCATGTCAAGGATGTGGCTTATCGACTAGCACTTCCACTTACTATGGCCAAAGTAAACGGTGTCATTCATGTATCCCTCTTATGTAAGTACATACCATAACCTTCACATGTACTCTCTTCAGAGGTAATACAACTAGAAGATGATATTTATTATGAGGAGAAACCAGTGAAAATATGAGATAGTGGAGAAAAAGTTCAACAAAATATGACCATGACCCCCATCGAGTTGTTGTGGAAAAACCAGATATTTGAATAAGAGATGTGGGAATCAGGAGAAGTGATTAAGAAGAGTTACCCACATATGTTTTAGTGTGGGAAAATGAAATTTCTAGGGTGAAGTTTCTTAAGGGGGAAGATTGTAATGACCCAAAATTTCATTAATGAAAATTATTCTTGGTCTATTTAAAAGTCTCCTTATGGATATGTAAAAAGTATGCAATTATTTGGTTATGGGTTTTGGATTTTAAAATACTGTTTAGAATTGTGACCATTTCTAATATATCCTCTAAATAGTAACCACATGATTAATATAAATATAGGGCTTTAACAAATCCAATTTACCAAGAAAAAGGAAGAGATGGCCTCATCCAGTAGACTTTCCCCATACGAAGAACATTTTTTGGATATTAGAAAGGAGGTGGAATCATTGAGATTTTCTCTTGACCATGTCCAAGACAATCTTGAATACGTTAAGCTTGTGCAGAACCGCCTACAAGAGAGGTGGAAGTTGATAGAGATTACCACTCGAGCAATGTTATCTGAGCCACCCTAATTGTCTGTCATCATCGCGCACCTTACCCTAAGGTCTAATGCAGTTGTTTTAAGGGGTTATGTAACAAGACCCTAGTACTATAATTATATACATTTTTCTTGAATAGAGAATATACATTCTATTTATTATTGTTACTTTATAAATAGTTTTTAAAGCACAAACAGTATTTTTAGATAATATTAAACAAAGAAAACAATTTTGATGAATTAAAGGTTTTTTGAAATAAATAATATTTTAATAAAATATTATTTTTATTAAATTACTTTTTATAAATGATCGTATAATTTAATAAATGAAATTGTAATTTTTATTATGTTTCAAAAGCTTTTTTTTCCAAACTCATGAATTTTCGATAAATGTCGGTTTTTATATTAAAAGTAAAAATTCATAAATTTAGAAAATTATTTAGGTAAAATGAATATTTTTTTTGGAATCAGGACATCAAAATTATCAAATAGTGAATTTTTCATAATTTTTTGATATAGTCGAATTTAGGGTAAAAATTAAATACCGTTTAAAAATATAATGGATTTTATTACATCATAATGACCAAATAGTGACGTAATAAAATACTATAAACATTATTTTCGGCCAATATATGTTTTTCCATTAAAATAATGTTATTTTAGGTCTGTCTAATTTATTTTACAAAGATATAGTGGACCCTTCAAGACTTATAATACATTTTGTCTTTTTAAATTGTTTTCCTTGAGAGTGTGACTCACATCCACATAATAAACCCTATTACATTAAGAATTCAGGCCATTATCCATATAAAATATTGTTTTTCACTCCCTTTTGGGAAAAAAACATGGACAAAAACCGTGGGCTAGTTTGTGGTTTTGATTAGTTTAATGTGAGGTGTCCCAAACGTAAATAATAAATATTTCCCCGTCATTTCCTATTTAAACCCACCCAAGATCCCACTTATTCTTCAGTAAAATCCCTAGGAGTTCGTCCATCCTCTACCCTAAGATCTAAATAAGTCTCTCTCTATCCCCTCACAATCCTTTGGGATCACACTTCCAAGCAAGGGATTTATTCCTTTCTAAATTTTGTCCATGTTTCTTTATATTGTTTTATCAGTTTGATTTCAATCAATCATGTTAGCGTATGATTTTTCACCACCCCCATACTACCCTATTCATTTATGAATAATTAGACATCCACTTTATCTTTCATTAATACCTACCTTGTACACCTGTTACCATGCTGAAATTCCGTAAGGAATTTCTCTCTCCTCATTTACATTCAAAAAATTATTTTGTATTATGTGTCTAAATTCCATTGAGTTTTTTGGACATGTATCTATATGACACCCTTACTGTCCATTTCATGTTCATATGACGATAAAGACATTTCTCCCTCATCAACCATTTTTTTTAATCCTTACGTCACGCCGTTTTGCTTCTGAAATTTCACCGTGATTTTTCATGCCAAGATCATAGTGTAGTGAATAACATATAATGTCTCTATCAAGGGTATTCACCTTTAAGAAGATATAAATATTTAATGGTGCTTTCATTTATTTATTCCACATTACTTAATCATGTAATAACTTATGATGTTGATTGAATCCTTGTTATATGATCCATGTGGCACACTTATGCATGAATTGAAATGTTTAAGAAGGGTGTGCCCTGATAGCACTCCAATGCATTGGGTAAAGTATAATATCATGCTATGTCATGTTCAATGACTGTTGACTCGTGATAATTCATTTGAAATGAGGGTTTACTCATGCTTCATGCACATTGAGGGTTTACTCAAGCTCCATGTGCAATGATCATTGTCTCAGGATAATTTCATCTTAATTGGGGTTGCCACATTTCCATGTTATGATAATCATGTTATAACAAGCCTTTATGTTCATGCTTTTATTATGCCCTATTGATATTTATATTTCATAACATGTATTGTATTTTTCATGTAATACCTTTTTTACTCCCTTACTGGGCTTTATAGCTCACCCTTTTCTTATGCATGTTCCTAGGTTATCCCATGCAATGCTAAGTATGAGGGAATGCAGTGATCATGTAAAGGTATTTTTCAATAAATATGTTGCACTTCATGTTTTATGTTGTTATGTAATATTCGTAATCCCCAAATACACTATACATCTCGATCTTCCATGTTGTATCAAGTGAAGAATTTGTGTAATAAATCGTGTTTAAGTGTGGAATAAAGAGAAGGGTTGTCATATGCTCGAACTCGATGTTGTGTGCAATGAAAGCTATTGAATTATTAAATTAAGTGTACTGTGGAAGATTGGGGTGTTACATTTATTATATTGTTAAAGGATAAATTACCTACGAAAATAAAAATAAATAAGTTACTGTGGTAAAAACTAAAATGGTAGAATTAATTAAATAGAAAGATAAATGAACAACATGGTAGAAATATAAATTATTTATGATATAAGTATTTCTAGGCCACATAAACCACCTAGATTATTGACCTATTTTGGAGGAATATCAGGTATGGGATACCTCCCAATAGTGAATACTTTTGTAGATTTACAAGAATGCCATTCCTCAATTATAAAAGACAAATTCACTATCCCACCTTCATCACACATTGAAAACAATTTGGATAATCCAATACCTATAAAAATAACTTCCCATATTCCCTACTATAATCCTAGAATCATTAGTTTTAAATTAATAAAAACCATTTTTGGATTTATTTCAAAACTAATAAAGATTCCCAAAGAATGGGAAATGATCATTAAAAAGCCTCTTTATATTATATACTTCTACCAGTCATTAAATTTATACTATACAATGATTATATAATAACCGTAGTATCATAAGTATACAAATATATTGTTCTATTATGGGTATGACCTACAACAAAACAGATATAGACTAAATAAGTCACAAAATCATCATTCATGTGTACGACGTACTATCGCCTCATAAGTCGATGTTTTTTTTCCATGATAACCTCTCAAGGATTGGTATTATGATGGATATAAATTATATATATAATATTAATAATATTATTATACCTTTGGAGTTATTATATCATACATACCTTAATAATTTCTATTC
Source organism: Viscum album (assembly GCA_963277665.1). NCBI lineage: Eukaryota > Viridiplantae > Streptophyta > Magnoliopsida > Santalales > Viscaceae > Viscum > Viscum album. Next base: position 90,440,325 of record OY728140.1, on the reverse strand, counting down.
CATATGAGATAATATAACTTCATTCATGTCTAAAGTGGACTACCGCCTCGCGATGTTATGTGATTCTCATTTCACAAACTCTCTACCTGGAAGGTGTCAAGGAATAAGGTTATTGATTATATGTTATATACCTAAAATAATTATTATATTCCTAAAATATTAATCATCCTATAATTATAATCTATAATTTTATTTTTTCACACTTAAATATGATAACATCATCCGTGTACGGGTGGACTACCGCCTTTATGAAGCGATGCGACTCTATTTTCATTACCACACCACATGGATGATATATATATATATATATATATATATTTAAAGAAATAATATAATTTATATGAAATTTTTATTATTTTTAATGATAAAATATTATTTACACCCTTCCTATACTGATCATTGAAAAACAGAAAACAATAACCATGTGTACGTATGATCTACCGTCTCCATGATCCCAACATACTCCATTTTTATTTATAATATTTACGGAATAGACTTAAAAGTATAATTTATTTATAAATATTATTATTATTTTATTATTCTTATTTTGTATATGATGAAACTATGTAATATGTGAAATAACCAGATCTATAATGATAAATCATGAAAGAGAATAGAAGGCAATTAACACCCAAAACAGTTAAAATAATGAAGGATTATTAATGTACTATTGATAAAATTTTATAATAGGATAATATATGCTATTATAGATATTAATATGGTTCTATAATAACATAATAACAATTTAAAAACCAATTTATACAAGTTTAAATAATGTTAAACCAAAATAAAGCATGAGGTAATAGATTTTATGTCAATTTATATTCTATTTAGACTTATTTGTTATTGTGAACAAATTAACTTTTATATAGATTACATACTACCCAGTAGGAATGTAATATCATGAATAATTCATTTTTCACGATGTATGAAGTTTCATTTTGAATTATTTAATATATGGTAATTTTATGTAACAATTAACAATTGGTAAATGTTACTGTGAAATCTCACATTATTTTGTGATTACAAAATTTCTCTTGAAATAATCAATTCCTTGTAATATTTTTTCATTTAAATTTAATTTTTTCTTAAATATACATATATTTTTATGATTATTTCTGAAACTATATACCTTTTTTCATTAGGTGTTTACATTGAAATTTATTTTCTTAAATGTAGAAATATTGATAAATCAATATCCTTTACTCAATTTGGATATCTAATAAGAAACATTGTTTATGAACTAAATAAGAAATTTGATTTATATGTAATTATTTAGAAATAAATACTTATGTTTGAGCCCATTTAATGAAGTCCCCCAAGTGCATAGATGATCTCATGAGAGAAAATCAGTTGGACCAACCCTACGCGTGTATAACCAATATGTTTTAAACTATCAAGTCAAATTTCTTGATAATAGTATGTTCCAAAACCATATTTTTAATGTTTTTATTAGTGAGGTTATCATATTACTTTGTAACAAGACATATTTCCTTCATTCAGAATTCAGTTATTATTATCCATGAGAATTCCTCAATGATATTATCTATGGATGGATTTTATTCAAAGATTATTGATTAAATGGCATGATTTTTAGTAATTTACCTTTTAATATATATTCTACCTTATCTCACCATGATATAAAAGTTATTTAATTCGAATTTATGTTTTGTTACTTATTATTCCATATTGACTATTATTTATTGATTTATTACAGCTTCTAATGTAATTAACCGTTAATGAGCATTTGAGCTCTCCCTTATTTTTGTTTCTCTTCATAGGAATCCATTATGTGTACTATGTTTTATATGAATTATTATTCTATAGGGAATAATGTTTTCATGAAAAAATAATGCTGCAATTTGTTTATTAAAATGTAATGAAATACTTAAGTATGTATCTGGTTCACAAAGACAACTAATCTCTTCAATTATTTGGGATGTGATTAATTGTATCTTATTCCAATATAATGGTATCAAGAAATAGCTATGGTATTATAGGGTTAGGGTCACTAAAAATTATCCCCTTACCATAATGATCATTTAAAAACGAAAACATTACTCATGAATATGTATGACTGACCATGTCTATGACCGAAATATAAATTAGTTCCAAAAATACACTTTCATGACTTGTATTAAAACTATAATTGATAAATAATTATGATTATTTTTTCATCACTATAATTTTAGAGATTATGGAAACATATAATATGCATAACTAGTAAATCTTTCAAAATGAAACATGCATGGGAAAATAAAGCAATTAACATCCAAAACAATGAAAATGATGAATATTTATTAATGGAAGGGCGATAAGATGTTATAAAAGAATAATATAGGACTTTATAAATATTAATTTTTTTGGAATTAGTTAATAACTGGTTTAAAACCACTATATAGGTGGTTAACACATGTTCAACTAAAAACAAACTTGAGGTAATTGGTTTTGTCTCAATTTCATTTCCTTGAGTAACATTTTTATATAATTCACCAATTTCATTTATATGGTGCATACATTTCCCATTTCACATTTAATATAATGAATATATATTAATTACTGGAATCTTGAGTTCCAATTTTAATTATTTTATAAAAGGGGATTTGACATAAAATTCACCATGTTGTAATGAATTTCATAACTCAATTTCTTTTGGTTGGGTTATATCACTTCTTCATCATCTTTGATTTTACAAGATTTTTTTGTAATGAATTTTTATTATATTATGTTATATTTATACATTTTAATGTGTTTTTAGAGTTGATACCCAAGATTTATTTATTGATTAATTATCATATCAAAATTATTTTCATTTTAAGTATTTATTTTACAATCTCCTTCTAATCATGATTGTTTATTCTTGAATTTCATTTGGAGGAATTTTTTTTTATAATTGTATAATAATCACATTTCCTTTCTTATCCAACGGTTATTCATGATATTTTTAAGTAATATTATAATTTTTTACTCTTTGGTACTTAAAATAATTGAGTAACTATTTTTTATAAAATCATGCTTTATTTTTCTCCTCAGATGAAAATATTTTTTTATTAGAACCAATTATTTATAAAAAATTGTTTCAAAAAATGAATTTATCATTTTCAAAAGGATTTATTAACGAATTATTATCTTTTTTTACTTTTTACTATTTTTAAAGTAATATTATTTTTATTTTCAAAACAATGTAAGTTTTTCTTTTATCGTGAAAGTTAATGGAATATTTGTTTTAATATGTATGACATGATCAAATTTTCCCACCTTCATGAACACTCAAATGTTTTAATGCTTATTTTCTAATATTCCAAGGTTATTTACAAGGGATAGTATTTTAAAAATGTTTTGTGAAATTTCAATTTTAAAAAATTATTTTTAAATGAAAATGATATTTTCTAGAATAATGTTTTTAGGGATCATTTTATGGTATTTATATCCATCAATAAAAAGAATCCTTTATTATTAAAAAAATGGGTATTTAATTTATTGATACAGTTATTATTGCTCCTCTGGATGGTTTATGATCATTTGGGAAATTGAAATTAGTGACATTAACTTTCTTGATTCGTTTTTTGTAGTCATTAACAATCACATAAAACATCATAGGGTCATTAAAGATTCCAAAAAAATATCCATATTATTTATTAAGATATGTTTATTACTTTAACTATATATCAATTATAAATTGGGAATTTTACATTGAATGCTATTTATTTATTTGGGAAAAAATTTATGAATCCATATTCCTTACTCTATGTTGATATTTTATTTCTTAAATAGGTCCATAGCCAAAGTGGACAAGGAATTTTTATTTAATAAAAAACTTATGAAATATGTAAAAATGAGCTTTTATAGTAATATATTTCACAAATAGGGATCATGTTAGTGGGAAGATCATCCATCCGTGTCATATTAAAATAAATTTATTTGTTGGCAAGGTAATCTACCACACGAATCACCTCCCAATAGAAGTGTGTGATAATATAGTTGAGATCAAAGAGATAACTCATACATTCTGTTCAGTGAGCCATGAGCATCCATGAGATGTACAACACACTATTTCATTTTCCCTAAACAATGGTAGTTGACTCAATTTTATATGAGTTTGTACATAGTAGTTTTAAACTATCTTGTAAAATGTATAGATATTAGAGGTATGATATTCCTAAGACGTGACATTCGATAATTAAATATTTCTTTAATCCAAAATTACTTTATTATTATTACCCCTAAAACTTTCACAATGATATTATTTCTTGATTTATTTCATTCTCAGTTGGGGAAAAGATTAATATTTTTTAATTTATTTACCATACCATATTGATCATTCCCTATCTTGTTACGGTAGTAATGTTATTGAATATATGGTATTTTTTTAGTTATTTACCTAGACATATTGGTTACAATCCATGGGATTTTTTGTACTCATATTATCTATAGATAAACTTCCTTCTCAGTTTATTAATTAAATGGAATGTGTGTCCAGTTATTTTTCATTCAATATTTGATTATTATCAATGATATTTTTGCATTTATGTTATATCTAGATGCACATTTTTCTTTATTTATTAATTAAAAGGAAATTATGTTCAGTTATATACCATTCCATACTAACTGTTTATATTGATTGATGATTTCCTTAACTATACTAAACACTTACTAAGAATTTGAGATCACCTTTTTTTTTCTTTTCCTTGTATTTCATGATGTTTAATATGATTGATATAAAAGGATATTTTAGTGGAAATACTGTTGTTTCTAAAAAAATATGATTTAATATTTTGAATTTAAATATATTTTAAGATACGTGCTTGTATATATTTTACAAAGGATAATAAATTATCCAGTCCTTTTGGATGTGATTCCATATATCTTATTCCAATGAAATAATGTACACACAGTCTCCAGGATACTATGGTAGGGGTTACTAAAGTTAGTTTTGAAGGATTTTTAGTTGAATACTTGGGAAGTTGGTTTTGGTAAAACATAGATTAGGTATCATAAACTATTTCTATAATTTGAGGAAATGAATAGAAGAAAATATTATTGTTTTTATAAGGTATAGATTATGTGGTCTTTCTTGGAAATAAATATATGTCTGGATACTAAATGTTGACATTATTCTTGCACAAATTTTACAAGGGGTGATAACTCCAAAAAGGGTGCATTGCGGTTGACCCGAATGACACCTAGTGAATATGAACTTGCCTTAATGTGCAACTGGTTTGACAGGCCCAATGGATAATGTACGTATAATGCCCATTACCTTTACAAAATATTATGATGGATTTGAATGGATTATTACAATGAATGAGCTAAGATTAAACTAAGGTGTATTAAATTGAAAATAATGATTCTAAAATGAAATATAATTTTTTAATATATGTTACAGATATGAATAAAGAAATGAATTACCACGGAAAAATGACGAGTTTGATGGAAGGAAATAAATATCATCCTTGGGATCCATTTATGTATTTCTATATTAAATGAGGGGATCCATGGAATTATCTAAGTCAGATCACTTGTTTAAAGGATAAAGACTAAATAAAGTAAGGATATTTGTGGAATGAAAATGGATGATGTATTTATGTATTGGGATTAATGAATTAAATTTTTGAACAATTTCACCAATGATATTTATGTTATAAAAATCCCAAAAAAATACATGTATTATGTCAAATTTTAGAATAATTTATGTATTCAATATATTAATAGTTTTGGATACCATTATGGGACAATGAGTTTATGATTTTCCATAAGTTAAATGTCTTTAAAACCTCTGTTTATGTTTTATTTTTAGGAATTCTTCTAAGATTAGGGATATTTTGAGATAAATGTTTAGCAAGTTTATGTTTTAGTGAAAATGTTATTTAAGGAATAATTACTTAAAATTGTATAGAAATATGTTTATTTGTTATTTGTTACCTTTAAGGTTGATGTAATCATTAATGAAATAGTAATAATATAAAAATATTATTATTAGAATATTTGAAAAAAAAAATTATTGAAATTCATAATGAAAATGTTATTGACTAGTTTATTTTGTTTATAGTAAGTCCGTATATATTTTTGAAAGGGAATAAGAATTAAAGTAATATAGTTTAGAAGAAGGACCCAGCACATACTGGTACACAACCCACCATATCTAGAAAGTCCACATGGATTAATCCCATGAATGAAGGATGATAAATTATTATCACATACCACTAGCCTACATGATATCCTCATTAATATGGAATAAAATTTACATAAAAGATATGATAAAAACATTAATGATGCATGAGTGATGTTAATTTTGGGGATTGGAGATTAATTTATTATATTGGATAATTTGTATTAATCATATTGTTTTTCGATAATAGTTAGAGACAAATGGAAATAATTGTCACTCTTTTATGCATCTTACGATCTCTTAAAAGGGAGTTTTAGTTCAACTTTCATATAAAAATAATTTTTTCATATTATTTTCATGGAGTAAGGGATGAATTAGATATTTATTGAATCAAATCCACGGGATGAGATTTTTTCTATAAAATTGAAATGTATCAGGTAAGTATAATTCCTTAAATTCAGAGTGATATCTATTTTAGAATCATTAATTATGGAATGGTTATTAAATTTAGAAATTTATAAACATGAAGCAAACAAACCACTAAACTACAAGGTAGTACATAAATTGTAAGTATGGTGTGGAACCCAAAGAGATAATGTTGGATAAATTAATAATTAAATAAAATAATCCTAATATAATTACATTTTCGAAACATTAAATCTAAGATATCAGGAAATTTATTTGTGTAGAGATTGGGAGAACAAAATATAAAAATAGTTTCAGAATATAGTGAAGCTAGGATAATGAGTTGCAAGGTGTAAAATAATAAATTAACATTCTTATAGTAGTGAAATTAGGTCATACGAGTATAATGGTAATGTAAATCTCTATCCATCTTATGTTTTCATTATCTAATGGTCATGTACCTCAGATTACAAAGAATAGGAAACCCAAAATCTTATTTTAATATAGGGAAAGGACAAAATCAGTGGTAATGGTTTAAGTCCAATATTCAAATTTCATATTAAAAAAATAAAATCAATAAATATAGGAACTTGTTATGAAAAAAGAAATAAATAAATTAAACCCAATCCGTAAACCCACTCATAATGGTCACAAAAGAATAAATCAGGGAAAATATATAATTGAGGAAAAAAATATTAAATCCAAATATAAATTAAATTTTAATATAAAACTCCTCATACATTCAATCCCTATTTTCAGGAATTCCATGACACAAATAAATAATCCCTCATACAATCCATGATTGGTTGAAGAGTTGGAATAAAAAATCTTATATAATGTAGAGAAGCATAGATTTACAATAGGTGAGCTCATCTCAACAGACGTCTGTCAGTGGTCCTCCATCCAGATCCCTTCCAATGAAGCCAAAAATTTGATAGCCCTGTAGACATTTTTACTTATCACAGGTTTATAAAAGTTATAAATTTATAAATAAGTATAAAATAAAACACTAAAATATATGTCATTATAGGTTATGAATGTTGAGGTCGAACCCATAGAGATAGGGTTGGAAATTTTTTAATAAAATAAAATAAACCTAAAATAATTTCAATTTGATGAAATTAAATAAAATCTATAAAGCCCTTTATTGGTAAATATATGGGGAGAAGAAAATATTAAAATGGTTTTTTTAGTAATGAATCTATGCTCACCTATTGAAAAAGGCATAAAATATTCAATTGACAATCATGTAGTCATTAGAATTGGGTCTAGGTGAGTATAATGGTCATGTAAAATGTTCTCCATCCTAATTTCTTCTTTTCTCATGGTTAGGTACATTAGATTACAAATAATGGGAAAGAAAAAACCTTATTTAAACATAGGTAAAGGAAAAACCTAATGGTTGTGGTGTAAGTTTAAACCCTATATCGTATCTTAAACAAACTCCTTCAATCATTCTATGAAATTTCAATGCAAAAAAAGAAAGAATTTAATTAAACCCAGTCCCTAACCCAACTCACAATGATCATGCAAGAAAAAATCATGTAAAATATATAACTAAGTAAAAAATATGAAATCCCAACATGAATTGAATTTTAATATAAAATAATGCAAATATCCAATCCCCATTCCTCATGAAATGAAACATTTGATAGCACCGTGAGCATCGTTAATTCCCATTAGGTTACCAAATTTATAAATTTACAGCACAAATGAAACACAGAGCTAATATAAAGGCAAGTATTAGAAATAAAAATCCAATATCGAACACACATATATTGGTTTAGATAAAATATTATTAAAATAATATAAACCAAAACTATTTTATGAAACAAATCTATATATTTTTTTCAAAGAAGTGATGATGAATGAGTTTGAGTTTAAGAAAATGGAAAAACGTACATGGAAAATGGAAATGTGCATTTAATATTTATTAGGGATTAATATAATTAATGATAAATCATATGGTGTCAGAACCGAGTTCAGGAGAATCCAATTGTCATTGTAGACAACCCCCCAAATAAATGAACTTACCTTTCCTCAACAGTCATGTTACTTTAGGAATTTATTGACATGATAACTGAAAACCATTTTGAAACATATCATACAATTCACCCAATGGCATAGTGTAAATTATTTCATAATGAAATGCATTGAATGAATCCCTACCTCACTGATCACACAATGAACATGAATGAAAAAGAGAGGAAGAGAATTTAATAATTTAGATGTGTGATAGAAGACCCAAAATAAATTCATTTAATTTATAAAACACCATAATATAATAAACCATGCTTCATTAAAATATATTATCACAAGATCGAATATCTCATGATAGCTATGAGGAGGTATGAAAATTAATATCCTATTTTACTGATCACAATAGTGAAAATCTTCAATCTCAGTGGCGATAGACCTCAAATGAAAGATTTGAGTGGATCCATGGCCTCTTATTTATAGGCTCTAGATGGGCTTCAGTGTTAATGAGGATCATTAGGATTTGGTCCATGGGTGGTATTGGGAGGGTCCCTAATCAAATATTTTTTCAAAAATAGAATAAAAAATTAGTCTAGAAAGTTGAATCCCATCCTAAAAATTTTCATGATGTATATATGGAATAAAAGACATGTAATCTTTAAATATTCAGGAATCACTAATTTCAGCACAACTGCTTCAAAAACATGTCCTGAAAAAACTCACGTAATGTAATGTGTGTACATGACATGTAACTATTCATCACACTGTATAGTATCATCATAACTTGTCCAGAGAGTTAGCTTATTTGGATGAAGTCCTGACATGTCAGTGTGTTACACATCGTGAAACTATTCTTCTCTAGTTTTCCAGAAATGTTGCATCCCCAAAATTTGCAGTGTTCATCATTTAATTACACAAATCAATACATTAAAACACATTAAAATGTACGCATGAAATACACTAATCAAATATATTGTAAAATAATTCCTTAACTTTAGGATAAAGATATTGGAAAAAATATTATCCTATTACATTCATATCCCATGAATCACACAATCATTTAAATATTCAAATATTTATGGTTTTTGGGCCCATAGTTTTCAATTGATCATTCGATTACTTTTGATCATTATACTCAATCACACTCTAGAATTGTCTATTATTTTCTTTCATGTTCATATATTCTCTTGCCACAAATTTTCCTCTACTTAGAGAAATAGTTGTCTGTTATTCTATATGTCCTTTTAAGTCACTTTCTCTCTTATTTAGAGGATATCTTATTAACCCCATTATGATGTGGGTTTTGCAATAATCGTATTTTGAATGTCAAAAACATTATTAATGAGATAAATTTTAAATTGTGAGGATGAAATTTATTATAGGTTGGAAGAATGTAACACCTCAAAATTTTAAAATAATTACATTTTATTTAATATCAGGTGTGACATGCAACACCGAACTTACAAAAAACCCACTAAATATATTTCATTAAATTTAATCTCTCCAATAACATGTAGAACATGCTACACCGAGTAAAAGTTAACTATAATATAGTATACCTAGTCATTAAATTGGAGGTTGTGAAATGTAATATAGGAATTATAAAAATTATGGTTAAATATTTATTATAAATAAAATAATATTCATTTAAAAGAAAAAGAAATGTTTTCTGCTAAATTGTATTTTTTTCTAAAAGAATGTTTTTCCATGCATTGCACAAATAATTTAAAAATTATTTTTACCACATATATTAATTTTATTTGAAAAATTGAACTTCATTTTTGAAATATTAATTTAAAAATTACATTAGGGTAAATATTTTGGATTTTTTTTGAAAATTTTCAATTTTTAATGAATAGTGAAAAATACTAAATTATAACTGAAAAATACCTCATAGTTTAAATTATTTATAAACAAAAATTATATATAAAATATTTTTTAATGTAAAATTATTTTAGTTATATATCTATTAATCCAATATAGGTAATCAGAATCATTTTAAGAATTATTTTTTATTTAAAAATGTTTGTATAGTTTTTAAAATTTTCTATTAAAAACCTTCATTCTCGTCACGTCTACGGGATTAATTTGAAAATAAATATTTCCATTTATGTTAATGGAATTTTGAAAAATGGATTAAATATTTAAAATCATAATAATTTATATAATATAATATTGTAAAAATACTTTTTGACCAAAATGAATACAAAAAGGATAAAAATTAATTATCGCAACTACGGTAAACAAGGATTTACAAGGGGTTAAACTAAATGCCAAAATAAAATTTTAACTTATATAATATTATCCTTGAATACTTATTTCTTTTCATAAAATAAACATATTATTTCTTTTGGTTGAATCCTTCAATAAGTGGTAACATACTTCAACGGGCATTTTTAGATTATTTCTTCCTCCACCTCATTCAATTCTTATTAATACCCGTTGATACCACAATACCAGAATATTAAACATAATAATATGTTTTAATGATAATTTAATGAACTAAAAACATCAAACCATTAATAAAATGTGTTACAAAATCAACAATCATGTGTACATCAGACTACTGCCTCCCGAATCGATGTCATTCATTTTCCGTCACCACCTCTCAAGGATTGGTGTAATAATGGATATAATGTGTGTATATGATATTAATAATATATCTATTCCTATATAATAATTATATAATTTATTATTTTTTAGATTCCATTCATTAGGGATACGATAATGTCGCTCGAATTTAAATCTTATTACTGCCCGTGAAGTGATGTGATTTACTTTTCACTAAGGATTGACATTGAATGTAATAAAGACAATTTTTATGAATATAAATAATATATCTGATATAAGTATAATATTAGTTAAATATTTATCATTCTTAAAATAATATATCTAATTTTTTTACACTGAAAAAAAAAATAAAATCTATTGTCTACGTGTGGTCTACCACCTCCATGAAGCAATATGACTCACTTTTCATCACCTCACCACATGGAGGATATATTTAAGTAATTTTAATGAAATAATACAGCATATATGGTATATATTATATTATTATAATTATATAAACATAAATTATTAATTAACTCATTTATATAATGATTATTGAAAATTGATATGCTATTTATGTGTACGTATGACCAACTGTCTCCATTATCGCATTGTTATTCATTTCACAAAACAATATTCCATGAATGGTACTAAAATTATAATTGATAGATAAATATGATATGTATTTCCTGATTCCTATTATGGTTATTATGGAACTATATAATATGTTAAGGAATTATATCTTTAATGATGAAATATTCATGTGAAAATAAGACAATTTACTCATTAAGAAATGAAAAAAATGAAATGATTTTAATAAATGGGTGATAAGATTATATAAATAGATAATATATGATATTATAAATGATACAAATGTTATTTTATAAGTAAAAAATGTTTAAAAACAAAATATAGTAAGTTATACGATGTTCAACTAGAAGGAAGCATGAGGTAAGAGATTTGAACTGAGCATCATTTCATTAGGACACATTTGTATTTTATGAAAAACTTTATTTTGTGTGGTTTATACACTAAATATTTCACATATAATTCCATTAATATATAAAAATTAGTTCTATATTTTAGTTTCAATTTTAATTATTTCATTCATGGGAATTGGAAATAAAAATTACCAAGTGGTAAAGAATTTCAAAACTCGATTTCTTTTCCTTGGGTTATATTACTTATTTGTCATCATTAATATAATAAGACTATTTTTGTATGTTTTTTATTATCTTATTATATATTTCCATTGGTTTTATGTGGATTTATAGTAGATACACAAAATTTATTAATTTATATATTTTCACTTCAATGTCATAAGAAATTAAAGGGATTATTTCACAATCTCATTCTAGACGACATTATTTATTCATGAATTTAACTTGAAAGAAAATATATTATCATTATTTAATAAAGCCAATTAATTTTCATCTCCTATAGTTTTCATATTAATTTAATGTAATGGTACCATTTACTACTCCTTGGTACTTAAAACTATTGAGGTATTTTCTTTAATAAATTCTAACTTTATTTCTCTATTCGATCGAAAAACCATTTTCTTCAAAACCCATGTTTTTTAATTTTTTAAACATTCTCAAAATGTTTTCTGAATGAATTTTTTACCATTTATAATTTTTTTGAATTGAATCTTCATATCATTTTTAAAATAATAGCTTTTTTTATTTTACTAAAAAGGTGAAAGGAATATTTTTTTAATGTGTATGACATTAACATAATTTCAAGCTCTCATGACCACTTAATGTTTTAAAGTTTCATTTATATGTTTTAAAGGATGTTTTCAAGGAAAATTAATTTAAATTTTTTTTCCAATTTTTTTTAAAATTATATGTTTCACAATGAAAATAATATTTTCATAAAGAATGTTTTTAGAGATATATTTATGGAATTTCTATTCATCAATGAAAGAACCCTTGATTCTAACTGTAATTGGTATATGTTGTATTTATTCCATCCTTATTCTTTTACTAGATAGGTTGTTATCATCATTAAAAAATAAATTACAAACATTCATCTCCTTGATTCAATTTTTTATTCATTAACTTTCACTTGAATTATTCACTTTCCTATGACCATTAAATATACCCGATGTATCCATATTATTTTTCATGGATATGTTTATTTCCAAAACCAAATATCATTATTCATATCATATTCATTACTGAATGGTTTTATATATATAGGAAAATATTTTTAAATATTTATTCCTTACTCAATAAAGATATTTGATGATATTGAGGATCTTTCATCAATTCAATTGATTATTTTATAAATAAGGAATTCATTGGACATGTAGAAATAGTTGGGACAAAGACATAGATATCCACTTGATTTGTTGGTTGTCTAATTAGGGAAATCAATAAGCTAATATAAAAATAGTTGGCCAAACTAGATGATTTCGTAACCATTAATTTTAAAATATCTTGTGAATTATGATGATGGTACATGTGTCATGTAGACGAGAAATTCCATCCAATAATTAAGAAAATACATCATTCAAATTTTAGTTATTATTATTATCCATGGGAAATTCATGATGCTATTATCTTTGATGAATTTCATTCTCATTTATTGATTAGATAATATGTGATTTCAATTTTTTACCTTTCCATATTGATTATTCAATATCAACTTATGATAGTCATGTTATTTATTAAATTGAATGTGTTTTTAGTTATTTATCATTCCATATTGATTATTATCCATAGTATTTTCACATTATTTTTTTCACTATATGCACTTACATCACAGTTTATTGACTATATGGAATGTGAGTTCATTTATTTTTATTTTCATTTTGATTATTATTCCTGATATTTTCAAGTTGATATTATCTCTCTATGAACTTATTTCATATTTATTTGATTTCTTGTCATGTGTGTTCAGCTATTTACAATTAAATATTGATTAATATTATTGATTTCAAATATCCTATACAGTTCATAACCCTCATTAATAATTTTAGCACACCCTTTTTTTATTTCCGAAGAATCAATGTAGATTCCTATGACAATTATACAGATAAACTATAGAGAGAATATTTTCTTTCGCTAAAACAATTAGTGTAATTGTTATATTAAAATGTAATACATGACTATTGTATCTATATTATTTACCAATACCACTAAACTATCCTTCCCATTTTTATTTGATTAATTTTATCATATGAAAATGTAATAATGTATATACCTGATTTAGGCTACTAGGAAGGGGTCGATAAATGGATCCCAATATATTAATTTGGGTTTAATATTTTTTGAAGGTTTCACTTGAAAAAAAAACTTCTATAAAACATTCTAAGGAAAAATCAAATATTTATAGTATTCACTAAAAATAATCTAAATTAACATATTTAAATGTATACAAAATATCAAAATTAACATGAAATATTATTTATAAATATAGTTATTCAATATATCTTATTATACGGAATAATGTGAACTCATTCCAAAACTATAGTAGATAACATTATTTCATCATTAATTTTCATAAACATGAAGAAATGTATATAAATCATCACATATTGACTGAATATATTGAATCATTCGTTCCAATATAGAAGAGATATCACATCATTTTCTATCATATAAATAAAACTTAAAAGGAATTATAAATATTTATTCAATTGAAACAACTTCTCCATAATTTTCCTCTACCAATCTATATGGAATCAGCTTCATAATTAAACTCTTACTCCTCTCACAAATATTTAAAACTATCCAAATTGACAAAAAATACAGTTTGTGCATGGTAACATCAATACCCCTATTTAGACTCGTTGTAAGTAAAAAAACACTACTCATGGAATGATTTGTGCTAATTTAATTTCTCCCTCTTATTAAAATTCAATTAAAATCAATGTAGGGGTATTACCACATCATCTAAACTATTATGGAATCAGTTTACTCTCCCTTTTTATATTTTAAATACAAACCTTTAACTATTGTTGAGATATGGATCAAATCACACACAAAATAACTAATATCCTCTAAATAATATACTCTATGTCTATGTTGGAAAAATCAACATAAAAAACAGTAGATAATTAATCAAGACAACATTATTATCCATAAATTCCATGGATATAATAAAAAAATCATTTTCCCCTTTTGGGGATATTTCAAAAAAATTATCAAGAAATTTAAATAATAAAAATTTCTCAATAAATACATCAAATATGTCCAGTTAAAGGAATAAATTATCATTCTTCCCAATAATTTTTATAAACCAACACACCCCCTTTATAAAAATGTTTGTTATATTCAACATTAATGTAAATTATATGATTAAAAATACCTAAATCTTCATATTTTATAGGTTTTAATGAAATTATTAATCGATAATAGTTTTATATTTTCATTATGGAACATTTTTGTAAAGCATATTATTCATTTATACTCACCCTCAAGGGGTGAAATCATTATCACTTTATCTTTTCAATGAGATTGATCTATTATGAGAAGATCCACTTATCAATACTATAATTACAACAACATCTAGACCCCCATTTATTTTATCCCATTCAATTCTAATCATGTTATTTTTGATACACAGATAAATAGGTAAAAATAAATAATATTATCTATGATTTTCTACCCAAACCACAATAATTTGGTTTACCACTGAGACATGATTATCTATACTTCATAGAATCAACCCATGATAACCGATTTGTGCCTCCTTTTCAAAATGATTTTTTAAATATTTTCAATAATAGTATGGTTGCTTTATTTCATTAAAAACCGTCATAAATGGGATATTAAAGACATTATCATGATTCCTTTAATAAATTCCTTGTCCCAAGCTTCCATATTTCCAAATTTTATCACACATCACTTGATTTTGTGAGATTTTTTATCCCTTTAGCATATAATCTATTCTAAATAAAATAGAGATATTTAATCTTAACTCTTTGATATTTCATTACCCTAATAATATTTAGATACTTTTCATGATGAAATATCAAGAAAAAATCAGCAATGTGACATTACTGATCAAAAAAATCATTGTTTTCTTCCAAAAGTTATTTTTTAGATGAAAAAACTATTTACTTACTAAAAATAAAAATATTCTTCCTCAAAGTATTCTTCTTTCTCACATAGATTAGTTTATTCTATTATAGATATATACCCGTTGAATCATTATAGTATATTTATAATTACATTTTAAATTCATTGTAATTTGATTTGTGTTTAATGCCTCCACAACACCAATAATATCCCTCCAAACATGAACATTCATAATTTTGACTGACTAGGTAAAACTTTTCTTTCTACTATGACAAGTGTTTGATAGTTCCATGAAATGTGTGTTCTAGTTTTAAGAATCACTACATCCAAGTAGTTTCCATTGTATTTACTCATGGAAACAACAACTTCCAATAGTTCTTTATCCATAGGGGACCTACTTTCCAAAGGTAGGTGTTTGTTAAGAATGAACATTACGATGCATAATAATGTACATTGGTTGAGAGGATGAGAGGTTAGACTCATCAAACCCTTTTGGGGGAATTATTGTCTACACTAGGACTGTATTTTTAAATTTAATATATTTTCATGAATCCTTATTAATTCACCAATCATAACATAAGTTTCCCTTGGAATTTACAATCACTTTTTAACATGTGTAAAATTTAGAATCATCAATATACATTCAAGGTTCTGCATTAATGGAGTTTTCTATATGTATTAGAGCTTCTCAATCAATGGTATCCTCTAATATACTATTTCATGATTCTCTTAATCATTATTATGATGATTCTGGTTTCTAATACACTCAGCGCGACACTCTGGGATTTATTATCATCTAGGGAGATGAAGGCTTGATTTGATTTTGGGATCATACCAATGAAATGGGTTACTTACATATCTTTGTCAAATGAATCAGAACACTCATAGAATAGTGCCACTTAATGGGACACATCTTAACTTTTAAGGTCATGTGATAAGGACCTAACCATAGATTTTAATGTCATGTGGTAAGGAAATCTAAGCGAATGGTGCTTAGTGAAAGTTTGTTATGGGACTTATTCCGAAGCAACCCAATGAACATGGAAAGGATATGGGTTTCCATGTTATATTAGACGCAGTTTGGAATATGGCCCAAGGAGAATAGGGTTGATTTGAAATGATGGGTTTGATCCTCAAAGAGGCTTCCTACGCATCCCATGTTGATGGTAATCAAATCCCACGTAGTTCAATGATTCTCATAGGAGAGTATAGTCATTTGAGAGAAATGAGTTTGTCCTTACTTCCTAAAAAGTATGCCTTGATACTTTGGGGGTTTAATTTAGGGATTATTTTTAATGAGGATTCCTATATTAATGGAATTAGGGTTTCATTCTTTAAGAGGATATCTTGTGATCTCGGGCCATGAATGTATTTCTTACGTATCTTGGTTTTAACAGAAATTAGAGTTCTCAGAGTTCATTCACCATGGGTGTTTGTGCACATGTTTTAATCATCACTAATATCTAATCTCATGATCGTCATGCTCAATGTGATAAATAATATGATTTTTAAGATTCAAAAATGAAACATCACACTTGTCATCCCCTACTAGTGGAGGAGGGCGAGGCTACCCGAGAAGAGGGTGTGTTGACCATGGAAGAGAGAGAGGCAACGAGCCTTCCCTCTATTCACATTACATTGTACAAGGGTGAAATTAAAGGAGGATGGGATGAAGGATAATTGATTACACTAGGATGGCCTCCCATAGTGACAAATATCAATATGAGAGGGAAAGGGTAACGAAAGTCCATGTTCCCATATCCCCTCTGGTCTTTGGCACCGAAGAAGAGAGGAGGAGCAATGATGCTACCTCCTGTAAGAAAATATAGGGGCTTATGCCAGGATGGTTGTTATAAAATTTATCATGGTAGGGTAGGGAGAGTTTTCTTTTATTCATATGGAAGAAAAGTATATGTGAACATTACATTCCCGAATAGATACATGACGTTACAGGTCGTCTATTTGAGAAGGGAGAGGTTAGGACCCAACCCTCCTCCAAATCGGGAACTTCCCTGCACTATTTCTATGGGAATGGTCCATGTGACTATGGGTATACCAACCCACATAAACTACATGAACTATAACCCCATTATGAAACAAATGTTGGGAACCTCTGACTCTGGATATACAAAACCAAATAGGAGACAAAAAAATGTGCCTTTCCTGAAGGGTTGATATGTCTGGAGGTTTTGGTGGAGGTCTCAACATAATCCCTTTTAGAGAAGGGAGCCATGGAAGAAGAATAATTCCCATGAATGGATTTCCGGAAGGCCTGATGGATTGTATACTAAAGAGAGTGTGTGAACTAAATAGGGGTGCTCAAGTAGAGAAGGGCGCACAAGTAGGCTTGGGTGAACTGATGTTCCCTTAAGCGACGAACAACCTGTATGGTAATACTTGGGTGAGACCTTGCTCAAGTATTCAAGAGTATTTATAGGTGATACCAGAAGTGGGATTCTCAAGTTCCTATAGGAGGAATAATAGGTAGACAAGTATTTTTGATTTTGGTAGGTTGGTTACTTTAAGAGGACATGTGTTATGGTTTTCAAATACTAAAAGGACTTAAATATGATGATCCTCCCTTAAATCCTTTACTGAAGGTGTTGAAGAACTGCCGTGAATGTTTTGAAAGACTGGGAATGCTACTAGGGCGACCAGAGTATCAATTCAACTTTGGGGAAATTCTTCCATACAAATGAAGACCCTAAGGGTTTATTTATACGAAAAAATAGGATATTAGGTGAAAAATGTTTGGGCACGCAAGTAGGTTGCAGAAAATTTTGGGGCATACAAGTAGTCTGCTCGCCGATACCCTTTTGGTCTGACTAAGGCAACCCAAAACTCATTCCTTTTCAAATCTTGATTTTCTTCATGTATTTTCCCATTTTTTTCTATGTTATTTCTCTTTGTTATTTCTTAGACTCTTTGATGGAACGGTGTGTCAATAACAGGTAATAGACTTTTTAATTCATAATTATTTTTAGTTCTTAATTTATCAACTCAAAGTAATTTATTCCTATAACGGAGTAATCATTTTTATGTATTTAATTGGACTAATCATCTAAATTTTGTGCTATAGAGTCTACAACACTGGAAAAACTAGTTTCCAAAAAACATTAGAAAATAGAAGCAGTTTGAACCAATTTCTAAGGGATTGTATTCTGATAATATTTGGATTATTAAACATGAGTTTCTATAGACTTATTATAGAATTTTTTTATTTTAATCACGGATTTTCCATTTGAAGAGGGTATTTCTATCCAATAATTCCATATAATTGGAGGAGTATGACTTCTATGAAGGTTTGAACCAAACGTAGGAGGAATAGTGCATGTAGTTTAAGGTCATACATCTAGGACCAGAAATGGAAACAATATATGTTATATGGCCAATTCATTCTAAGTTTATTCCATATTGCATTAAACACATGGGGAGGGAAACATGTAATCCATGGACTTAAAGAGTTTTCGATCGAGGGAACGATAAAGGGGCATGTATACCTGAATGACTATTTTAAAATACAGATTCTTGTATATTTTCATCAATGTTTGAAGGGGAAAACGACACTATAACCAATAACAAAATTACCATCATTTGACAAACCCATTATGGGGGCTGTATTATGTAGGGCCAACTGGGGTACATATTCCAAAGCCAAATAGTGGCATCTTTTGACTTACATTCCCATTATATAGGAAATTATGTAAGTCCACCTAAGGTCATGTGTTGTATAGTTTGGAAAAAGAGTTCTCAGGTATTAGAAACTCAGTCACTATAAACCATAAGAAATATTATGAAGATCAGGAAAATATTCTAGATTAAGAGTTTGAATCATGAAGGGGGTTATGCTCAATGCACAAAAGAAAAATTTCATTCAATATTGCCCTTATGTTTGACATCCTTTACAATTATCTAAATCATATGTAAAATGGAGACATTTTTTTCCTTTGAATTGATATTATGATGTGCAATTTAAAGTCATGAAACAAGGACATTACACTATGTAATTTTAGGTCATGCAATGAGGACATTGATAATCCCTCAAGAAATTGAGACATATTATTTATATAAATAATCCTTTTACCGAATTCATAAGCCCACATGAGCTATGATTGGTGTGAGAAACAAGGAGCAGTAAGGGTTTCTTTTATAACATAAAGGTGACATTATTGAAGAATATGGGGGTTAGACCGCTAATCATTTTTTTTTTCATTTTCATATAGCCGGTTTAAGGGGTTGCCGGTACCCAAACACCATTCCCCACCATCCAGTAGACCACATGTGAAAAGAAAGACTTGGTGTAGCTAGATTAAGGGATAAAACCCAAGTGTCAATACATGTCTTTCTGAGGGAATGAATCAATCTATATGTAGTTCTTTAATCATTCCCTATAAATTTTTGATTCTAATGTAAGGAATAAAGGGGTTTTTTTTATCAGGGATGGGTCCATGATTTAATATCTAGCCATTTCTACGTATCTCATATAGATGAGAATCAAGATTTAAATATTTCGTTAAAAAATCATGTCCCACGCCAATTTAATTCACCATGGGAGATGAAGGGTTTTAACATATTCTAAAAGAATGATTAAATTACAGACGCAAGATAGTATGAAAATCAATCATGTATCTTAAAAGCACACTCTCTATAGTTCTAGTTCATATACAAGATAATAAAAACGGAAATAAAAAATTTGTGATTGCGGCCTGGCCCAATATTGGAGATCTAGGTAGATCTATGTATCTCAAATATATGAAAATCAAGCCAAACATAGATCTCGAAACAAGGTCCCTATGCATATTTGACTCAGACATAGGGAAGAGTGTTACTCATGTGCAACTGAAGAGTAACAATGATTTCCATGATGCTTGGTTATGTCAAATCCTAACGTCATGTAGAGAAGATGTTAGCCACACAGTTTAATGTCGTATAATGGGGAAAATGGTGTCATGCAGTTTAATATCATGTGACAAGGAAAAAGATGCTATACATTTTAACATCATGCATCATGTACACTTATGGTTCTTATGCAGTTTAACGTCTTGCAACTAGGACTTTGTACTGTACTATTTTAGGTCGTGCTGTAAAGATGTTGGGGGTTGTGCTTTTTTCAATCTTACAATGAGGAAAAATGGTTGTTATGTAGTTTAATGCCTTGTAATAATGACTTTGTACTATATAGTTTTAAGTCTTACAGTAAGGACGTTGGGGGATGTGTAATTTTTAGTCTGGCAGCGAGGATAAATGATCTGTGAAATTGAAAAAGGTATTTCTTCAAGAGTCTCGCATTGGTTGGAGTTGTAATGATATCTCTATTCATTGATATTAAGGCATAATCTTAATTTGATATACCTTATATATAGAGTAAGGTCATTTCATCTATGGCTCATGATATGGATGTTTCATTTCTGGTATCATTGGAGTCCTGAGGACCAATACAAATTCTCCTTGAAGAATAGAATGGAGAAAAACATTCTAGTTAAAATCCCACAATATTATGTTGTAATAGACTTCTAAATGATGAAAATATGTATTATTTTCTTGTCTAATAATTCCATCTCATTAAAGATTTTCTGATACATCTCATCTATAGACAACTGATCATATATTTCAACACTGAGTGAAGGAAATTTCATTTCAATTGAAAAAATGGCTTCTTTTCTGTATACCAATGAATATGGAGTTTCCTAGGTAGCAGTATGGGTAGTAGTCCGATAAGCCCATAAAGCGTGAAAATTTTTATTAGGATATGATTTCACATAATTATACACCATCTTTGGAAGTATATTTGATAGGGTTTTATTAAAGGCCTTTATCTATCCATTGGTCATTGCATGATAGTGAGATGAATGGTTAGATTTGATATTATGTTCTGGATATAACTTTTTTACCTCAGCAGAAAAAAAAATTGGTGTAGTTGTCCATCAAAATAGTATAAGGGATACCAAATCTAGTGATGATTTTTGATATGAAAAAAACTAACAATGCTTTTGGCTCCGAATTATTTGAGAGGTGTTTCCTCATCCCATTTGGAGAAGAAGTCAGTAGTAGTAATAATATACTTGATCTTCGTAGTAATGGTTGGAGGATAAGGTCCTAGTATATCCATTCCCCATGTGGAATATGGAAAATAGTATTTACCTATATTTAGAATCTAGATGGGTTGATGAATGAAGTTGGAATTCACTTGGCAGGGATGATATTTCATAGTGAAATCTATACAATTCGGCATCATTGAAGGCCAAAAGTATCCAAGACTTCGGATCTGATTAGAGAGTCTGTGCCTGGACTGATTGGCATCACAAGCTCCAGAATGAACTTCTTTCATGGCAGATATAGTTTATTCTCCATCAATAAATCTGAGGAGGATTCCTTCGAAGCCTCATTTGTAAAGGATCTTTTGGTGGTCTGAACTATAATAAAGAGTAAAATTGGCTGATCGTTGTCAGATCTGTTCTTATTCAGCCCTATCTAGTGGAAGTACTTCATTTTTAAGGTCTTCCACAATGAGTGTTCTCTATTCCATGGTATGACCATATGTCTCAGAAATAGGGATAATCTCATTAACTTCCTCCATTCTGGGTTGAATGAATGGTGGGACCACATGATGATGGGATATGGTAATGATTGTCTCATCCTGATTCAGATCTACAAGAGGTATAGTACATCAACTTTGGTGTTTTGTGATCTCGGGACAAAATACAATGTCGTCTCTGAGGAAAATTCATCCATTAAACCTCTGACATAATCACAAAATGGAATTAACTATTATTTTTTGATAGAATATTCCCCTTTTATTTCATTGATTACTAATTCTGAATCACCTTTCACTTTTATGTGATTCACTTGCACCTGAAGTTCCAATTACAAGCTTGCAATAAGAGATTGATATTCCGCCTCATTGTTAGTACCACCTTCTGACAACAGTAAGGAGTAAGGCAACGCTTCCTTTTCTGAGGAAATAAGGACAATTCCTAACCCAAATTTGTTGAGTATAGGGGTTTCCATTCTCTTCCCTGTTGGACTTCTGGAGGCACCATTAATGTACATATCCCATTATTGGGAATTATATATAATAGAGAACACCTCTTCATCAAGATGTTCAGTATTCAATGATGTATCTTCCATAGAAGGATGTTCGGAAAGGAAGCCAGCTAGTGATTGGCCTTTGATTTCTTTATGTGGCACAAACTATATATCAAACTGTTGTGGAATGACCACCCACCATGCGAGACGCCTGGTAAGCATAGGATGACTGAGGATAAATTTGAGTGGGTTAGTGCGACATGCCAATTGGACCTCATGATGTTGCAGGTAATGCCTCGATTTATGAACTGAAAATATTAATGCCACGCATTACTTTTCAATAAAGGAATATCGGGTTTCTGCATCAATCATAGATTAACTGAGATAGTAAAGACTGCTCTTATTCCCAACATCATTATTTTGATCAATGAAGGCACTCAGTGATGGCTCTAAAGCATTCACATAGAGAATAAGTGGTTTTCCTTCAATATATTTCATTAATAATTGTGGGCGCAATAGATATTTATTGAGGGTATCAAATGGTTTTTGGCGGTATTCATTCTATTGAATGGTGACTCCCTTCTTTATTAATTTGGTGAAGGGAAAACACTTTCTTTCCAAATTTGAGATAAAATTCAGAATAGGCTAAGTTTCCATGGATTCCTCTTAATTATTTCAAATTTTTAGGAGGTGACATACAAAGGATTGATTTTTTTTCTCGGGATCAACTTTGATACCACGATGGCATACAACGAAGACAACGAAAATTCCTGAGGTTACCCCAAAAGAATATTTAAGGGGTTTAACTTCAAACTGTGTTGCTGAAGATTATTGAATATGGTTTCTAGGTCAGCCATGTGATTGGAACATTGTCAGTATTTGACCACCAAATCATCCACATAACATTCAACAAATTTCCCTAAAAGGCTTTAAAGATATGGTTCATGGAACATTTTTCTGTTTCACCTATATTCATTAATCCAAAGGGAATTACCCAATAAAAAAACACACCTTGAGGAGATATGAAGTCTATAGATTCTTTATCATATATGGCCATATGGATTTTATTATACCCAGAGTTTCCATCCATAAAGGAAAGAGATTCATAGCCAACTGTTACATCAATTAAATGTTCTATAATCAGAACTGAAATATCATATATTGGAAAATGGTAGTTAAGATCCCTAAAATCAATGAAAACTCTGATTTTTCCATTATTCTTTATCACTAGGACAATATTTTCCACCCATTGGGGACATTAAACATCCTTGAGAAAGTTATCCTTTATAATATTATTGAATTCAAGATCAATTTTAGAGGCATGAGTTGGGTGTGTTCTTCTTGATGCCTACATGAATACACGATGTTCTTCTAGAAAACCCAAATGATGAGTGGCTACATTGAGATTAAGACCTATAATTTTTGTATATTTCCAATAATATATATCTTGCTGTTGCTTTAGAAATTATGTATACACCTATTTCTCTTTAGAGGTCATGGAAACACTAATTATAGTGGGTCGCGGATATTCATCTATACCCAGATTTATTTATCTGAGCTCATCCACGGTGGTAGAGACACCATCCTCAAATTCTAGAGGAATATCCTAGAGATCTTCCTCTTCTTCTTCATTACGTGTTACCACTTATATTTCAACTTCATATTAGATGAAGAGGAAAACCCTATAGAGTTAGGGGAGGAGTCATTATTTGAACATCCTGAAGAAGAGGCCACTAGTTCTAATGCTAATGATGATGAAGGGTTTTTCTGGGGTAATAAAGAGGAGATGATGGACTGGGAATCAACATATTTGTCTTCCTCTAACATTGCTCCAGCTTCTTCTACTCTGATTGATTAAGTAGAGGCATACTGTAGTTCAATTGATGATATGAAAATATCTCCATTTTAGCATCCTTCACTGCTTGGTGAATCAATAATTTATTCCATTCTGTCAGACTTAGTTGCCGCAATTGACATTATGGGTGTTATTGGATGAGTGATTATATTTTGTTTCACCCTTATAATTGGATTGATGTTTGGCATATAATATTTACTCAAATGTGTGAATAGGTTTGCTGGAATCTTATCCAAACCATTTGGAGCATTAACTCTGGTTATTTCCTTTGACATGGGCCTCATTTATTTTGTGTGATAAAACTCTACCTAAATGTATTGATATTAATATGTTTTGAATATAGACTTGGAACCATAAAATGTCCTGATTTGACCATTGAAATAGTATTGAAGACTTTGGTGGTGATACAAAGGTATGGACACATGTAGATGCATCCAAGGCCTTCCAAGAAAAATGTTAAAGGCTGTGTCCGGAAGAACAACCATGAACTCTAAATAAGACAGAAGATCTGAAAATTGTGTTCTGAGTGTAATCTTTCCCGTATATTCTTACACATTCTTGTCATATCCATGAAAAATTAAAGTGTAAGGATATAAGTAAGATTCTATTTGGCCTAATCGATGAAGTGTACCAATAGGAATGAGGTTGACTCTAGAGAAATTATCAATGAAGTCTCGTCGGATGTCTATTCATTGAACATGCCAGATAAATACAAGGTTATAATATGTCCATTTACAACATCATCTTCATCTTCAAATGTAAAAGATATGACTGTATGAAATTTTGCAGATTCATTCTCTATACGGTAAACATCAGCAACAAAAGTGTTGGTTTCAAACCCTTGAGGACTTGACAAAGCCTCAATAAGTTCTTCTAAAAGATTTTGTGACCAGTTAAAGGCATCCAAAATTAATAAATTGGCTGGTATTTGGGAGAGTGGTTTCAAAACATCATACTTTTGACCCAGATGTCTGCGTCTCCCAGAATGGAAATGCGGTTTTGCAGCTGTCTTAGAATTTGATGCTTCTGATGTGGATGTACCCTGTGTCAGAGCATAAACTAGAAATACTCCTGGATTTTGTAGATTATACTGACTAGGTCTATCTACTTGCTGAGAAGAAGATTGTGTGACTTCTAACCAGTCAACCAAAATAATCATGTCAAAACCGAACCTGTCTTGCAAGGAAGAAACACTTTTTTCTTATTGATCCCACTAAAGGGATCTTCCACAAGTTTATTCTTCATAAATGGTTCGAGCGGGGGTAGAGTTAAAATGGTGGTTTATAAAATACCCATGTCTTCCCTGGTATCCTTGACCTTGGTCCATTCCTCTGGTTCCCCAAACAGGTACAATGAACTCAGACTCATTATAATTAGAATCACCACTGGCATAAGGATCCGTTAAGTGGACTATGTTAACATAACCAAAGATTAATTATTTATCTAATGAATATATATCTATACAGGTTAGTTGTGTTTGTTCCATTTAGTGGGGCAGTTCCCATGCTTTTGAAATAGATGGCATGAAATATTCTAGGGTCAAGGAAAAATTTGTCCAGGACACAAGCTTGTATTCTTATGACTGCTCTTTGTCCTTCTGATCACCAAGTTTCCTTGAAGATATACTTTTTGATTAAACTGGTTTTACAGTGGCAGGAGTGGTAGAAGAAATTTTTTTTTATTTCAACTATGTTTGTAAAATGTCAAGAGTTTGGTTGATCATTTTTCAGATCATCCAATCATTATATTTCTGCAAATTTTTACTTTTAACTTCCTGACATTCACCTTCATCCTCTAAATCAGTAGTAGTGACACATGCTACTTGATTTGACAAACTTTTCAACTTGACTTGTCCATAGTCTACCATTTTTTCAAAAGGTAATTGAAAAAAAACACTCTTGAATGGGATGCCCCTACATCTAGTGAAATGGACAATAATTTAAAAGATCAGCAACTCGTTTTTTTTGTTTCTTCGGCCTTGGAAACTGAACCAAATTGTTTTCAAGAGTTGAGATAATGTAATTGGGAACTTGTTCATTTCAGAAGGGAATAAATTTTTTTTTATATTTCTTCAAATTGTTTCCGCCTCTAGTCTATTTGATCATATTGAGGAGGTGATCATTGCTACTAACACTCTGGAGGAGGATCCCTTTGATATGATGAAGGTTTTTAAGTGGGAGCAGGTAAAAGTTCATGCTTGAGTGAGATAGTAGAAGCCTATACTTTCCCTATTATACATCCATTAATTTATGGAATTACACAAGTTTTAGCCTTAGTCTCTATATTATAATCTTCTATCTATTGAGAAATTTATATATGGTCTTGAAACCCTCTTGTGTATTTTATAGGGATCAATGGAGTGCGTAACTCATCACATAGATTTTCAACACAAATTGACAAGAACTCTTCTTGAGGGTGTTCCAGATTTAGGGAATATTTAAATCCTTTCCGCCATGTAATAAAATTTGAAACTCTTTTATTCTCCCTTTATTTAGTATTGGTAAGATAAAAACCATCATCTTTGGCAGCGTTGAGCTAAATTAAAGAAGGAATTTCTGGTAGAGATCTTCCCATCGAGTAATTGATCAATATTTTAAACATATATACTAAATTAAAGCTGGACCCTATAGTTACTTCACAAAACTCCTAATATTTACTAATTCTTATTGTCGAGGAGTTACCATCATGGGATAAAAATGAGAAATGAAATGTGTTAAGTGTTGTTACAGATCTCTTGAACCATTAAAGGTAGGAAATGTGGTATTTACAAAATTTGGTGGGGGAGGAATCTGGTCAACCAATTCAGGTTAATCTTTATTTTCTATATGAACTAGTGCACATCGTTCCTCCATAGCTTCCAATTAGATCATTATTGACTCAATTGTGTTCATAAGAATTTGGGGAATATCCAAATATTCTGGAACCTATAAAGGTACAACAACTAGAGCTTGATCTATCACAATAACTAAAAAAGCCACTGATGGTGGTGCTGGTATTGGCCATGGGTAACCCACGGGACCAGGTTTATCAAGATGAGTTTGATCCTACTTGGGTTGTGTACCTAATGGAAGGAATTCATTATCTGCATCATTAATTACTAAAAATCCTCATTTTTTTGGAACTCTTACAGGATTTAAAAGTTCAGGATATTTCTGGGAAGTACATCTATAAGAAATGACGCTTCTAAGTAACTCTATATTGAGTCTTCTCAACTCCTTCAATTCTTATTATTTTTGTGAAAATATCTCTTCAAGAGAATTATATTGACCATTCCTATAGAAATGTTATACTCAATATAAAATTTACATGTACCCTTGTTAGATGCCTTTTGGAGGGGTGGTATTTGGTTATTTGAAGTCTCACCATGATTTTGGGTAAGCCTCTGATTTTGGGTATGTACACCTTCATCAGTTTTCTCAGGGGGTACCGTAATATGGATAAGAAATTCATCTTCTGATCCCCCTGAACTAGACTCATTTTTTTGAGGATCTTCTACAATGGTGTTAAAGACATTTACTAATTCATAATGCATTGATGACATTATGTTAGTAACTTTGTATGATCGTATCCCTCTGTAACTTTCCTGAAACTCTTTTCTTCTATATGATTGATTCTCATGAGTTGTTATATAGATAGTTACCCTGAGGGAATCCTTGGATAATTCAGTTGTGCACTATTTTTTTGGATTCTTCCCTAATTGGGAGAAAACTACCTTCCGTTGAGGATGGAATTGTAGATGTGAAAAGCCCCCAGCCTTGTAGGCTGGGGTTGTTCCTATTCACACTCATTAAACATTTGAACATTGTTTAATGAATTTAAAGGATGAATTAATCGAGCTCCCAGCCTTGCAAGCTATGGTGATTCATGAACTACTGTGACTAGGATTCGTGCAAATGCTCTTATGATTTTGCGAATTTTGGTTCAGACATTAGCTGGGTGCATTATCTGACAACCACTCAAATCACCTGTTTCGGAAGATCATTGTTCTATTTCATACATTTTCATTCCTTGATGACTATAATCCTCTAAGAAGGATTCCTGCTCAAGATTTTCAGATGCTTGATGTATATGTAACTGAACAACTTCTTTTCTTTGGGCCTGACCCTGATGAGAGCTGGTTGAGGCATGTTCTTTAGCGTACATTTGATTATATACAAAATCTATTGATTGTGTCTGACCACACTTTTGGATGATATTGTTGATTCTGGAGTGCAGTGAAATGAAATCCTCCATGTACACCCCATCCTCTAATATGAACACCAGATGGGGTGTTCGAAATTAACAAGCATAACCTCTTTAGAGCATTGAGGCATGCACGCTGAAGGGCTCTCTACTGCTTTTCAACCTTTGGGTGTTGGAAAATTGAGAGAGATGACATGTCAAATTGGCGTTGCAACCCTTATATTACCTTCACATGATTTTGATATTCATCATATGGTTATATATTGGGTTCAAATGATGAATATTCTTACATAAGTTGAGGTGGATACAATGAATACTATCTTTTACCATCAATTCTGGAATGTTATACTTAGAATTTACCAAAGTCCAGAACATGACTGGTATTTCTCCATTAGCCAATTGTTTCCTAATGTTTAACATATCTTCATCATCTTTTACTAGATATTTCTCCAATTGGTCTGACCAATGTAAATGCTCGGTATTAGAAGTAAAATGACCCAATAGAGGTTCAAAGAATTACCATCCCTTTAAGATGTCTTCCAGTTGATAAAGTGTTTCACCCATCAATGATAAGACATTAGACATGACTCGACCTATGTTTGCAAGTGCCTCAAGATAAGAGTAATTTCTCATCGCTACATTATCAATTAAAGAATTATTTTGACAATGTGAAATAATACTATGGAGAGGAATTCCACAGCAAATTACATCCTGGGGAGGACCACCATGGTGGATTACTACAAGGAATTATTCTTCTTTCTCCATGGTCTTTTGTCCACACTTAGGGTTACCATGGCTCTTATCTAGTGATAAGCACTATGGATTGACCGAATTTTAATGAAGAAATTGTTCATGATGATGTGCCTAATGAGGAACTTCAGAATTACTATAACCTATCCCATAAGTTAGTAATGAGGGGATAAGATCTTGAGCTGCGAAAAATAAATTTATGAGGGCTTGAAGAACACCAGCATTATGAGGATCCAAATTTCTGTTTGACTCTTGATTTTCCAACCGTACATGGAAAGAATTATTCGTAGATGTCCTCCTATATTTATGTGGGGCCACTTTCTGGTAAAAGGGTTATCATGGGAAGGTGTTTGTACCTGCCTTGGATTAGTTACCAGAAAGGACCAAAAACCCCAAATTGGAAAGGCTATATGTTCTTGATCTTATTTTCCGTATGATATGGGGGAGTATGCCCCATGACCCTCCTGGACAAGAACAGAGGTTTGTATTAGCTCCATGATGGAATGCCAATGTTTCATCCCATATGTGGGGACAACTTTATGTGTTTGTTCCCCTGGTACTGCTGAAGTAGTTGTTATAATATCATGGCATGCTTCCAGAATATGGGCAGGGATTTGTGTCTTCCCTTTCACCATTGATATGATTTGTTTGGTGACTTCAGCGACCGTAATGGGAATATACATCCCTTCCTTATCTGGATTAGGTGTATGTGACTACTCATGTCCTCCTTTTCCTATCAAGTGGTATTGAATGTACTCATGCATGGGGTCAGAGAGTTAGGTCTGCCGCAAATTTGTTGTTAGAGATTTTTGACTGACTTCTCCCGGTGCTGCCAAATGACACTATTGGTAGGTTTGATGAGTGATATAAGGTATATGTGGATGCTAGCTATTTCATTTCATGTATGGTTGATGGGATTTCATCAATATTGGATGACGAGACTGCTGGTAGAATTGGTGATTGTAGACAGGTGTATGTTCTTGTTTACTAGTTGCCACCACACTGGACTTGCAAGCTTCTTTATATGACGTTAGATGAGTTGGATGACTAGATGATAAATTTTAAGTAGGTGTATGTGCATATTCACAGTACTCCACTGGGTTTATCTAGTGGGATTGGTGGGTTGCTTCCAGACGAGTCTACTGGATAACAAAATTAGGACGGACATGTGTATGTACCCTCTCGTTGTTCGCCATCAAGTTAGTTTGATGGAATAATTTGGTGGGGTTAGAGATAAGAACCTGCTCCCTATTAATCCGAGGTTGTCCCCGATGGTTCTTCTTGCTTTCCCGGTTCTGAGAGACCTGGGCCGAACATCCAGAGGCAAGACCCCCATCATGTCGGGGGTTCACTACCACACAATTCTGTTGGTGACAAATGTTTGTGGGAGTCCTCAGGAATCATCACTACATTCTTGAATTGAGTCCCTAAGTGACTTCTTGAGCTACCTTCTTGTAGTACGGTAGGTTAAATTCGTTGAATTTTGGGAATGAGGACCCAAAACGGTTGAAAACGGTGGTTGGCACCATCTGCTTCTTGATCATCCGTTATCGTTGGCTAGATGATTGATAATTGTTATTGATATCGAGGGCCAGTCGGGCGGCCTCCAAAGTCAGGATTGTACCATGCTGGTGATACTCATTCACGAGCACATTAGAGACCCAGTATTAAAGACGTTGAGTGGGTGATAACATCCTTCTAATGGATGAAGATCCAGCTTGAGCAGCAATCGATAAGTTCACAGATGTCGTCTTGAAGAAAGACATTCTGTACTGATGGGAGTTATGGGGAAAACTTAAAAAAAACAATAAACTCCATTTATGATACATCTATTAGATGAATTCATGTGTGATTGATTCCTTTGATTTTACTTCCTTTATCAACTGATCGGGGCCTGACAGGTGGGTAACATTATTAACTAGGTTATGGATTCACACAGGGTTCATCGTTTTTGTTTCAGAGTTCCGTGAAATGTGTGTTCTTGTTTTTAGAATCACTTATTCAAGGTGGTTTCCATTGGATTTACTCATGTAACTGAAAACTTCAAATAGTTCTTTATCCAAAAGGGACCTAATTTCCATAGTTAGTTGTTCATAAAGTTTTAAATTTATGATATATAAGAACGTACATTGGTTGAGAGGACGGGAGGTCAGACTCATCACACCATTTTTGGTGGGAATTATTGTCTACTCCAGAAATCTCTTTGTAAATTTAAGATATTGTAATGAATCCTTATTAATTCAACAATCATAACATATGTTTCCCTTGGAATTTACAATCTCTTATTAACATGTATAAAATATATAATCATCAGTATGCATTCAAGGTTCTTTGTTAATAGAGATATCCATATGTATTTGAGGTTCTCCATTAATGGTATCCTATAATATT
Source organism: Viscum album (assembly GCA_963277665.1). Classification (NCBI taxonomy): domain Eukaryota; kingdom Viridiplantae; phylum Streptophyta; class Magnoliopsida; order Santalales; family Viscaceae; genus Viscum; species Viscum album. The sequence goes on along the minus strand of OY728140.1, from coordinate 90,408,050 downwards.
CTATTTCAAGATTCTTTTAATAATCATTTTGATGATACTATTTTTTAAGCCAGTCAGTGGGGAACTCTGGGTTTTATTTTCATCTAGGGAGATGAAGGCCTATTTTGATATTGGTATCATACCCATGAAATGGGTTACCTACGTATTCTTGTGAAAGGAATCAGAACCCTAGTAGTTTGGTTCCATTTAATGGGACACATCATACCTTTTATGGTCATGTGATAAGGACCTAACCATACAGTTTAATGTCATGTGGAAATGACATATAAATGAAAACATGATTAGTCAATGTTTGGCTTGGGACTTATGCCAAAGCAGCCCAATAAACTTGGAAAGGATATGTGTTTCCAAGTTAGAATAGAATATGTGGGGAATATAGACACTGGAGAATAGGGTTTATTTGAAATGTTGAGTTTGATCCTCAAGGAGGCTTCCTATGTATCCCATGTGGATGAGAATAAAATCCCATGCAGTTCGATGAGTCTCATAGAAGAGTATATTCCTTTCATAGAAATGATTTTGTACTTACATACTGAAAAGGATTCCTTGATGATTTGGGGGTTTAATTTGGGGATTATTCTTAATGAGGATGCCTAGTTTAAAGTAATTTGGGTAGGATTTTTGAAGAGGATATCCAGTGATCTCGGTCCCTGAAAGGGCTTCCTACGTATCCTAGTTTGAACAGGAATCATAGTTCTCTTAGTTCATTCACCATGGGTGTTCGTGCAGATGTTGTAATCATTACAAATCTCTATGTTAATGTGAGTCATGGATGGTGTGACAAACAATAAGATGTGAAATATTCAACAATGAAACTTCACACTTTTCCTCCTCTGTTAGTGAAAGAGGGTGAGGTTACCCGGAAAGAGGGTGCATTGATCATGGAAGAGGGAAAGGCGACAAGCCTTCCCTCTATTCACATTACATTGGAAAAGGTTCTAATGAATTGAGGAAGGGATGAAGGTTAGGGGATTAAAACAGGATGGATTCCCATGGTGAAAATGCTCAAAGGGAGAGAGAAAGGGTAATGAATATCCCTTTTCCCATCTCCCCTCTGGTCTTTGGCATCAAAGAAGAGAGGAGGAGAAATTATTCTACCTCCTACAAGAAAAGCTAGGGTATTATGGTAGGATGATTGCCTTAAAATTGATCCTGATAGGGGAGGGAGAATTATCCTTTTCTCAAAAGGAAGAAAATCAAGTGTGAACTTTACCTTCCCTACCAAAGACCTGAGGTCCCAGGTCATCTCTTTGAGAAGGGAGAGGTAAGGACCCAACCCTCTCCAATACGAAGAACTTCCCAGCACTGTTTCTAGGAGAATGGTCCATGTGAATGTGGATATAAAAACCCATAGACACTCCCTGAACCCTAACCCCATTATGACACAAATATGGGAAACCTCGGATTGTGGATATAAAAACCCAAATAAGAGGCACACTAATATGTCCTTCCTGACGTTTTGATAAGTCAGGAGGTTTTTGGTGGAGGTCTCAATAGAGTCCCTTTCAGATTAGGGAGCCAAGGTAGAAGAAGCCTTCCCATGAATGGATTTGAGTAAGGATTTATGTCTTCTAGACTGAAGAGAGTAAGTTAACCAAAGAGGGGTACTCAGGTAGAGAAGGTTGCGTGAGTTTGTGCATGAAAGTAGGCTTGGGAAACCTGATATTCACTTAAGACACAAACAACTTGTATGGTAATACTTGGGCGAGACCATTCTCAAGCCTTCAAGAGTATTCACAGGTGATCCCAAAAGTGGGGCGCTCAAGTTCATGTAGGAGGAATAGGCGGTGTGCAAGTATTTCTGATTTGGGGAGGTTGAGAGCTTTAGGGAAAAAAGTTTTATGGTTTCAAAACACTAAAATGACTTAATTCCAATGATACTTGATTAAATACTCCACTCAAGGTGTTGAATAACTTCCTTGAATGTTTTGGAAGACTGGGGCTAAGAAATATGGTAATCAGAAAAGAAATTCAACATTGGGGATATTTTTTCGTACAAATGAAGACCCCAAGTATCTATTTATAGGAAAAAATAGGACCATGGGAGAAATAAGTTTGGGAATTAAAGTAGGATCTATGAAATTTTTGGGGGTGCAAGTAGGATGCGCGCCGATGCCCTTTTGGTCTGACTATGGCAATCCAAATCTCTTGCCTTTGAAAATCATGATTTAATTCATGTATTTTACCCTTTTCATTATAAGGTATTTCCCATTGTCATTTTTTGACTCTTTGATGGAACAAAATTTCAAAAAAAATCCCCCCATAGAATTAGATCCGGAATGAAAGTTGATCCTATACTGAGGTATAGAAATTAAGGAGAAAGAGAAGTGTACTTATGCGTGCAATAGTTATTCGTGGAAGAGAACTGATCACACAAGTTTGCAGCGTGTAGGATTTTAGTGCGTAGGGTGACACACATCGCCTATATATAAGAGTTTTACTTCCATGAAAAACATCAGGAAATCTAAAATATCAGCTCTTGACGCACAAGTCTTCTTAACTCAAATGCTTCTATTACACCGTTCTTCTTCTGAATGTTTTCTTGTTGTACACTATAAGTGGGGCGCCACACTTGTGTACTGACTTATAGTTGTGCTCCTTAATGCCTTTTTCAAATTATTTTCTCAAAAAACCAAATATGAACTTATATAAAAGATGATTTCTGTCCTTTTTGAAGGTTTAATGGCTCCCAAAATAATTGGAACTGCTGATAAGCTTACCAGCAAGAGGATTGAGACATTATGAATGTTGTCATTCATGACTACTTTGTAGTTTCTGATACCAACCTTCCAAAAATAGAAAAATATTTGAAGAAGTATCATGTTAACTTTCCCCAAATCACCTATTTGCCTTTGTATAGATATGTCCATCTGCAGGATGTCAATCTTCCAGGCCCAAAGAACTATGTCCCGCATTCTTGGTTTCTGGATTATACCAACTTCTCATCGGCCAATGTTTTTTTCGGGGGATCATTTGATAATGATTGAACAACAAAGAAGGCTCATATTGTGCATTAGTGTGATCCAGATTTGAAGGCACACAGACCCAAGCTGCAGCCACACTATTATTCATCCATCTTTTGGGATTCCCAGATGAATCGGTCCAAGGGTTGGAAGAAAAGTAGGGATTTCTTCCCATGATGAAGTGTAAAACCCATGTGGATGTGGGAATACTAGGTTCATAAGACCTGTACAAAATTTACATATGACTTGAAAGGAATCGGGATTTAGGAATACATCTGGGTGGAAAAAAACTTATGTTTATAGAAATTATGAATTCGTACCGGAATTATTAAGCTGATGGATCGCAGAGACTAACTCCTTCAATTTATCACATGGAGAGGTAGGAATCATCTGGTGGGATGTTTACAAATTTTCTAGAGCTCCAATCCTTGGAGACATGTATAATGAGTTTATTCCTCTCATGGTGATAAGGAATGATACAGAGAAGACACCAAATTTGGTTAGTGAGTAGATGAAAATATTTAACAAACTCAAGATCACAAACACAATGAAGTCATGATCCAGGAGAGATATTTATCCAGAGGAATGGGTTGAAATATTTTTGACAAATATGAAGGAAATGGGGCCCACTTACACTTGTACGACCAGTTGTCCTAGGGAAAAGAAGATAGGTACTCCTGATACCTTATGGCCAATAGTGGAGAAAGGAGAATTTGAAAAATGGTGATATGAAGTCAACACAAACATTCCTATATAAACTTATCTGGAAGGTTTCTTGGCCATGTGGTTCTATTTGTGTTTGTTACCAGTCTGAGAATCCAAAGGAGGTGTGAGGCCATGAACCTTTATTATTACAGCCAAGATGGCGGAGAAAAGGAAGGTAGGGTTGGCCACTCCTTTTTTCACCAAGATTCATAGGTGTTTTCTTCACATTTACAAGGGGATGTATACCTTTATAATAGTTGGACCATTCCATGTATTATGAGGGTGGATCGCTACTCACTTAAGAATTTATGCTGTACAAAGTGGAGTATGCATTTTTGGAAGTTCTTTCAGATCATATGTTCAGGATTTCTCTGGTATTTCACCCTTGTCTCTGAACGCTTATGACATCAATTCTAGTTTGAGCATGCATAAGGAGTTCCGTTTCATTCTTTATGGGAATATTCTTATGGGTGATTCGTTGATGATGGGATGACCCGTTTGGAGTTAAGATCAAACATGCTATCTTGCATAGACGGTGTGTTGGCCTCCTGAATCGACGAAGAAATCATATGTAAATCCTATGATCCTTATAGATTGAGTTAATTATAAGGTCTGCAATAGAATTCTATATTCTTTCTTGTACATGTCTGATTAGAGAAACACCAAATGGTTGCCCGACAACTATGGATTTTGACATCTGTGAAGAAGAAAGGGGCAGTTTTTAATTTACCTGCTACCGATGCAGTTAGTAGATTAATTATCAGGTGTGCTGAAAACTGGGTAGCATCTTACCCTAAAAAGATATTAAATCATGATGTACCTCGAGTAGGGGTAAATAGAAGTAGTAGTGTGGAACCCATTTTTTTGGAAGAAAATTCTTAATCATCAGGGGCCGACTCATGAGAATCATAGGGTGGAGGTGATGATGCTCCAAATTCAATGAAGAGACCTCGTTCTATATATAACCATCCTGACATAATTAAGAGAGACACTCCATCAATCCCTAAAAAAGTTATATCGAGTTGATCTGGTCGCAATAATTCAGAAGTGCAATGAGTTCCATTTTCTCATCCGACCTCTGTGACTGTGGGGTTGGGAAGAAATTCAAATCCAATGTTGAAGGATCATCTTCAAAACCCTATGACTTACAATCTGAATATATACGACTAGAGGCTATTCAAACATGGCAGAGTCTGTACTGTGATGCTGAAACCATGTGGATGGATCTACATGAAAGACTGCATATTTCAGGAGTGGTGAATTTACGGTCTTCTTCGAAAATTATTTTTAACGATAATCCCAGTGTGGTTAGGACCTACATTCAAGAGCTAGAAATGCTTATATATTCCACAGATGAATCAATTCCTACAATAAAGAGGGTGAAGGAAATGATAGATCATGGTACCACCGAAGCGATTAGTCTTTCATTAGATGAAGAATGGCTGAATTTGTAGATCCTTGGAATGTAAGCTTCCTTTCTCTCACATTCTCTTCTGATTTGCAATTTGAATTTTATTAATAACATTGTTACTGAAGGGAAATATCCTCCTAACATACAGATGGTTAATAGAAATAAATCTGAAGTTCCATCCGCAAAGTATATCCCTAGAGGCACTGCTCTTGGAGTTACTAGATCACCCCATGAATCGGGATATATATCTCTGAGCCAACATTCCATGGACAATGAAATATATAGGGTATTGGAATCTCGAAAAATTTCCTTTTGATATGATGATGTAAGACCTCCTAAGAAGGTGAAGAATAAAAATACCAATGAAAGAGGGCCATGGTCAAGAGCAATCTTAGTAGTGGTATGTCACGCCACAGTATAGTCCTAGAGGCACTGCTCTTGGAGTTACTAGATCACCCCGTGAATCGGGAGATATATCTTCGAGCCAACATGCCATGGAGGATGAAATATATAGGGTATTGACATCTCATAAAATTTTCTTTGGAGATTATGATGTAAGACCTCTTAAGTAGGTGAAGAAGAAAAATACCAATGAAAGAGAGCCATGGTTAAGAGCAATCTTAGTAGTGGTAAGTCTCCCTGATAATCATGATTTTTAGTCTTTATTCATCAAAATGTCAATGCAATTTTTGGAATTACAGGGGATTATTCTATTCATTTTTTAAAGAAACTTCTAAGAAGCTTAAAGGAACCATGGGGGTGCTACTGAACAGACACAAATTACTGCAAATATGATGGTTCCTGAGGAGACATTGAGGCTTGAGGAACCAACTTCTGTTCCCAGTATTGCTCCTGTTCCTTCTATCAGAGTAGAGGAGAATTCTGGTAAATCAACAATAATTCGTATGGAATCAAATGTAATTACAACCAACTTACATACTGTGTTATTTTATGTTCATAAAATGCACCAGAACATCTAGAAACAACTGACGCTGACAAAACAACTATTTCTATGGAAGCTACTCAAGGTCAATGCTTGGCGGAGGAAGGTTATGAAACAAACACACCATGTTATCCCACGGGTGAGACTAACCTCGGATCTGAGATATCATTGGATGAAATGATGAACCATATCTTTTATTCGGAAGAATTATTAAAACATATTAATATACCAAATGATTTAAAATATTTTGGAGTTCCTTGTATAGAATCAACTGGAAGTGATTTTTCTTTATTCGTCCTATTAATCTTCTTATGATTGCATTTCTAACCATGGTTTGTTGAAATATGAAGTTGCCTCTAAATAAACTGTTGTCACAACAATAATTTAAGGAAGGATTGATATTAATGTCAAACCCATCATTGTAAATACATTAGCTAAAGTGAATATTGAGAAATAAGAACTTCCTGAGATTCATTCTGATGATCCTGACACAACTAAAAAAATAACCAACGTCTAAGGTTTGGAAACGTGGTCGTAGGCCCAAAAACCTTGGCGATAGCATATGGCCATGATTTCGGAAAACTCTGGCCGCTATCTCTATAGTAGTATGTCTTACATACTACCACAGTTTTAACCATGGCATTAGGGTATTTATGGCCATGGTTAAAATCATGGCAGTATGCCAATATTTCCACGGTTTAACCGTGGCATTTGGGTAGTTAAGGCCACGGTTAAAATCATGGTAGTAGGATCTACTCCCACAGTTAAAAACATGGTATGATACACCCTAATGACACAGTTTATCCATGGCACTATGGACCTATATCCACGGTTAAAACCATGGCGGTATAATTCATATGGTATAAAAAAACTAATTCAATCCCCCAGCCGGACAACCCCTTGCATCCCCCTGGACCACCCTAGGCAGCCCCCACACACCCCTTTGAACACACCCTTGCACCCCTGGAACACCCTCCCTGGAGAGCACCATTTCACCCCCTTGAACACCCCCTTACACCCCCCTCGACCCCCTGGGCAGCCCCCGTGAACCCCCTTGAACACCCCCTGCACCCCCAGATCACCCCCCATGCACCCCCCGGCTAGCCACATGGCACCCCCTTGAACACCCCCCTGCACCGCCATGCCCCTAGGACAGCCCTCTTGCACCCCCAAGACCCCCTGGCCAACCCCCTTGCACCCTCTTGAACACCCCTTGGACAGACCCTGTGCACACTTCCCCCCAGACACACCCATGCCACACCTGGACATCCCCTTGCACCCCCACCCACACTGAAGTAGCCCATCCCTCCCCCTGCACCCCCTGCACCCCCATACCCGCTGCCCCCCTTTCCCCCTGCACACTTCCCCCCACCCTTCCCCCTGCACAATTACCCTCAACATTCACACCTGCCCCTTCTCCCCCGACCCCATAGAGAGAAATGTTTGATTTATTTCAGAGAAAAAATATAAATATCAATCTTCATCCACTACAGTACTAGAAGAATTAAGAAAAAAATGAGGGTGACAAAGCCCTTTATCAAAAACAAATATAGTGAAGAAAACAGATTAAAACTCATTTGTAATATGCTATAAACACACAACCTATAGTAAAATAATATGGAAACAATGAATCAAAATAACACATGAAAGCAATGACAAATAAACTCATCATGCATTATGAATTTATGTAGAAAGAAGAGAGTAGAAATGTAAATGACGTAGAATACTTCCCTGAGTGACAGCTTCTAATCCCAAGACTCTGTCCTCTTTATCTTTGTTGAAAAAATCTGGTATAAAAATTGAATCACCTGTAAACTAGGAAATAACACCCTATTAGAATTTTATTCCTATATATACAATAGTTGAAACCAGCACCAAACTCAGGATTTAAAAATTATAATTAATCTTGATAGTGTAGATGAATATAACTAATTGAAATTCAAATCGAATTTCAGCAAAAAACATGTAATGTATCCATCACAAATTGCAAATGATATCAGCGTCGTATAAAGAATGCACATTCCCAGAATACCAGTCCCCCATTTAGTTCCCCACCCCCACTGTCAGTTCTTCCCCATCCCCTTGCACCCCACCCCCTGCTAGTTCCCCCCACCCGTTTCTGCCCTCCCCCCACCAGTCCCTCCCATTTCCCTCCCCCTTACACCCCCTCTTGCCTGCCAGTCCCCCCACCCCAGCCCCTGCCAGTCCCCCCACACCCTGCCAGTTCTCCTCTTCCCCTTCCAGTCCCCCCTACCCTCCCCCTTGCACCCCTCGCCCTACAAATCCCCCACCCCTTCCCCTGCCAGTCCCCCTGTCTTTTCCCCAGGCCCCTTTCACCCCCACCACTTGTACCCCACTCCTTTTCAGTCCCCCTACCCCTGCCAGTTACCCCCTGCCCCTGCTAGTCCCCCACCCATGCCCCCCTGCACCAAGAACTACAAACATAATATTTTTTCTTTCTTCGTAACGTGCATGGAATCAAAAAATTGAATAAAATATTTACCTTTGATTCTTGGATATTATCAAGGTGCACATTATTCCCTGATTGGGAAGCTGCTAGCCCATATCTACCATTAATTTATAGAGTCACTTGCATAGCTCTGAAAAACATCAGATTCAGGTGATGTTCTATCAAAATTCAAGGAAAACATCATTGTAAATACCTGAAAGTCGTCATTGAAAATTAAAAAACTGGATTTGAGGGTGATCATACTTTGCTCTAGTATACCAGGAAGGCTGGTCTCGCTGTGGTAATTGTCAGCCTGCAAAAATAGATAATATAATGAGGTAATATGCATAAAACCCTAGAAATCACCTGTCAAAGTCAATTCCGAACATCTAACTACCGAAGCAAATTATTTATAACTTCTATATTTTTCTTGCTGAATGAGAGCTCAATTGCATTTTCATATACATCTTCGACCCATAGAAATTACTTCTGGTGCTTTTGGGGCTCACTGAACTACTCTTTTACTTTTTTTAGATGTGCTAGTACCCAACCCCCGGTACATAAATTTAAAAAAAACAATTCATACACAATTCTTGATTGTGTTATTATAAAAACAAATATTGATTATATAACATTTATGTTAATTGAATCCAAAGCCCCCCTACACCCCCACCCCTTCCCCTGCCATTCTCCCTTGCCGCTACCAGCACCCCCCCCCACCCTGCACCCCCTGCTCGCCTCCCACCCACCCCTGCTAGTCCCCCTTCCCACTAGACAAACCTGCAGTATACAAATACACCATACACATACACCTGCAATGAATTAAAAAAACCATTACAACATCTCATTTCTACATAAATAAGATAAACTAGTACATATAAAATTGAAATTTTATTAACAATGAAAATAAATTGATAGGTACAAAAAATATCAATAATGACACTCCAAAATGTCATCTGAATCCTCCTTAACATCAGAACTGATATCAACAACATCAACGTGTGTACCACCATCAACAACATCATCATCACCATCAGCATCTTCAGCCTCTCCACCATCATAAAAATTTTCAACCACTCCACCGACATCTTCATCTACAAATCATCTCCATCCCCATACATCGAGCGCAGACTCGATAAACATCCACCCACTGTTGTAGCACCCTATGGTGGAAGTGAAGAGCATATAGCTGATATAAACGTGAACAATTGTTCATTTTTTTTCATCTTTTGAGACTCTTTTCTAACTTCTTTATTTTCTGTATCAATGGAAACATGTAATTGTTTTTCGGTAACCATTCCTACAATATTCCAAGAAGATTCAATACATGACGACCAATATTTAGACGACGCGATTTTCTTTCTGGGTTTATAATGAACTCTGCCACTGTGCTTGTTGCCAAGAACCTGATGTAAATAATCATTTGGTCCAAATGTGTCCGGTTCGTTTTCCATTAGAGAATGAAAAGAATCCTATAAAAAGGAGTTACCATTTTAATAGATATTCAAAAAAATTCCCATTGAAATTATCATACATGTTATGAGTAAAATGTCTACAACCTCCATTTTTGATGAAATCTAGACAAAAACATAATTAGGATATGTCCTTTTATATTATTTATACTACTTTTAAGAGTTGTTATAACTTATATAAGTATCTTGGGATGCTTTTTGGGCTTACGGATAGATTAGTAGTGGTTATGGACCTATTTGAGAGTCTAAACCTTATGAAGAATTGAATGGATTTCAGTTGTCCTTTTTAAACCTTATCAAAAATTGATCTTATTAAATTATCATTAGGAATACTAAAGGGAGCGGCAGATAATGTATTGTCCTATATAATACCAAAGGAACATGTGATATAATTGAATCAAGATTTATCATTACCTATGAGGAAAACACAACTCATATAATTTTTAATGAATGAAACTGCATACTAAAAGCTAAATATTTAAAAACATTCTTAAAATATTTTCCAGCGTTGCCTGATTCACAGCAGTTCCATCTCCCTTTTTCCTACTAGAACAAAACAATAATGATTGTGGAACACTACCTTTGAAATTTAATTCCCATTTCTACATGAAAATTGAACATAAATCGATTAAAAAATAAATGTGTATTCAATGTTAAATCATATATTACCTGTGACAGTTCATGATCTAGCAGTGTAGTTTTCCCCAGAGTATGATTATATATCATGATGCCCTTATTTCATATGTTTCTTTCAGATGAATCCTATTAGTAAAAAAAATAAACTATTCATTCAATAATTCACAAGGGATAAAAATCATAATTTCTAGTTATTAATTTAATGAGTTCAAGACATAATTGAAATAACCATGTATGGAAAATAAAACTGAACCCAATCGTATCTAATAAAATCATCCACTACAAAAAACTATGATTACTGAAAAAAGTAATTTATTAAAAACATTAAGATTGTAAATTACCTTTAAATAGGAACAAATCCATTATTCAATTAATTCTTTGTATTGGGAAACTGATCATTCATTGAAGATTGGTTAATTTTCAAGAGGAGTAGCTCTTCTTTTTTTTCCAGCCAACATTCAGGTCATGCTTATACATCTCCTCTAGTTCCATTAACTTAGCTCTCTTAGCATGGAGACCATCAAAGAAGTTATAGAGAAGCGGAATATTCAAAAAAAATTACCAATAATACATTATAATGAAACTGCAAACAAATTTTAAAAAAGATATTACCCAAATTTCCGCCGAAGCCTTGTCTTTTATTTCTTGTCTAACTATTCTCCACTCGATTGGTTGAACCGGAACAATATTTATATGTCTGATGATTGTCCACCGTGAAACTTCTCAATTCCTTACCATTTTCTTCAATAATTATTATTTCCTTGTTATACTGAACGATAATTTCCATGTGTCTATTCCACACTTTATGCATCTTTGTACGACCATGTCTTTTAGTAGAAGAGGGTCATAAAAAAGAAACTAATATTTTACACATATATAACTTAAGTTTAATAAAAATTTATTAATTTCATTAATTTTTAATCATTTACCAGTATCACAATTTGTTATGGCTCGATCATGCACACTATGTTGAGGGGTAGCAACTAGAGAAGTGTCCTCTATAGAAGACTGTGGATACTGAGGTTGGGTAGGAGGGTATGGTTATACTGGGGGCATAACCAATGGAGGTTTACCCTCCATAATAGACTGTGGAAGGTGAGGATGTGTAAGAGGGTATGGGTATACAAGAGGCATAACCATTGCAGGTGTACCCTATAGAAATGAAGGTGGATAAGGGTAAAAAGGATGAGGGAAAGAAGGATGTGCACTACCCTGCACGGTAGGAGGAGGAAATAGATAAAAAGGATGACCAACCATGTATGGATAAGGCATATAAAGGGGGGGAATGATGGGAGGAAACCATCTCGGTGACAGCAGAGTCATGGACTGTGAAGCGGTACATGTAGGGGGGCTGCATGTAGGGACGGTCCTATACTCTGGAGTGCATGAAGCATCTTCAATGAACACAAGTTTCCCCCTCGATGATTCATGTTCATATTAAATAATATTTGTGGAATGTTCATACATAATAAATAAATTAATAAATAATGGAATCACTGGAACAATCATATTTGTCAGGACAACTTCTCTAAGTCGACGATATTTTCCTCAATTTTTTTCTCCGAACCTCCTCATAATACATAATAATATGTAAATGGAAAAAGTGATGTGAAATTTTTTAAAATATAACAAATCATTAAATAACTATAAATATAAAAAAAATATTTTCAAAACATTACATCTTCCATTATGTTTTTTTCATTATGCAGTTTACTCGCTAAATGAAAACATTACAGAACAAAAGAAGACAACACATTAAAAGTTAAAAAAAACATGCACTAGGTTAAAAAATATAATCTGAATACTTTGAAACATGTAATGTTACAAATTCTATGTTATAATTTACATTTCTCAATCCATTATCACAATTGAATCATCTGTATCATCAAATGATATATTTGACTTAATATCGAACGGTTCATCCAAAACATCACCATAATCGAAACTTTTTCTTGGAATAACCTCACAAATAACACCAATTTGCGGTTTTATCGGGTAATTTACATAAAATACATGTCTAGATTGTGTTGCAAGAATATAAGGCTCATCTATTTGCAGCTGACATTTCGTATCAATCACTCTAACACCACAATTATCTATATACAAGTCTTGTAGTGTCATTGAATCAAACAGCTTTCATTTCATTAAAGCGACATGACCATGTTCATAGTAATCTAATAAAAAAACTTCTCAATAACCCCATAATACGACATATTTTCTGATCGAGGCTGTCTGTCTGATGCATTAGCATAACAATCCGTTGTTGCACTTATTGTGACACTGTCATACTATGTCTCCATCATTGTTGCATAACTATTTATAATTAATTTAAAACCATTGAAAAACATTTATTTATAATCACGAACCACATTGTTCAGTCCAAATGAAAATGCCCTTATTTCAGCAGATACATCATCCATCGGTAAACATTGGACTTGAACTATAACGACAATGAATGTTGAACAAGTACCAATGATTTGGTAATTTAAACAAAAGAATTTGTTACCTTTGACTTCAACCAAGAAGGAAATTATTTGCGGTGTAATTGCTCTCGTCTCTTAGTAGATAAAGGGCGATGTTCTCTTTTTATAATTTCACTATGTTCTCTAAAAATATAAAATTTTAATGAAGTCAGAAACTATGAAAAAATAACCAGAAAAAATATATATATTTATAATTTTACTTACAGGATGTAATCATTAACCATGCCATTGTTAAATAATACTGTATGATGATCCATTTACCACTCATCCCTATTCAAAGTACACAACATTTATGATCTAGATATCCCTCCATTTTGAGTAGTGACAGAAATGTTGGCTCAATGGGATCATATTTCTCATCTTCAGTTATTATGGGCTGATTAGATCTTGTGGTCACGTTAGGAAAATACATTGAACAAAAATCCACACATTCCTGCGCTAAATAACCTTTGACAATAGATATTTCAGGATGATTCTTATTTATAACATAAGATTTCAATGTAAACATAATTCTTTCTATTGGATACATCCAGTGACTAGAAACGGGAGCACCAAAAAGAATTTCTGTTGGAAGTTCCATGGTCAGATGTAACATACATGTAAAAAATGATGGGGGAAGTATATTCCCCAAGTCGCAAAGAATGATCTGTGCATCTTTTTGTAGTTTCTTTAAAAAACTTGTTTTCAATATTTTATCATAAATATCTTGATAAAAGTGACATAATCTAATCACAAAAACCCTGAAATTATTTGATAGTAAATGTTGAATGGAAATAGAAATCAATTCATGCATCCGAACATGGTAGTCATGGGTTTTGAGGGATTTTAGTTTCACATCTCGTCTATTCACTTGTTTTGATATTTTAATTGAATAACCATCTAAAACCTTTAAAAATTCCAAGACTTGAAAAAATTGTTTTTTCAATGCATTTTTGATTGAATAACAAGAAAAGGGACTTTCCACTGATTCTGACCAATTAACTCAGGATGATGTCTTAGTTTTATACCCTAATCTATTAAATAATGACGTGAGCGCAAATCATCTTTTCTCTTTACCTTAAGATTTAAAAACATTGCATGTAACATTTCACACAAATTTATCTCAATATTCATTACATCCAAGAAGTGATGCAGCAAATTTTATGACCAATACGACAACTCATAGAATATACTTCTTTTCTCCAATTATTGTTGGAATTCAAAGGAACATTATTCTGCTTGTTGGAATTTAACTGAACCTTTCTAAGATAAAAATTCAAACTATCAAGTTATTTAAGGATATCACCCCAAACATTCATTGAGGTTTTTCATCTGTCTTTATAGAATTATCATACTTTCTTTGATTTTTTCTGTATGGATGATCCATCTGTAGAAATCTTCAATGCCCTATGAAGCTGAAAGTTCGTCGAAAGATTAATCTCCTAGAATGTATATTTTTCATACATATAGGGAAGGATAATATCCCATTGGTACTCAAACCATACATCATTCCATATGTAGGGTAATCATTTATTGTCCAAAATAATGCTGCATGACACATAAAGTAATCCTTTTCTAAATGAATCTTATGTCTACACCCCAACAGTTCAATGCTCCTTCAATTGATCTATTAATGGTGGAAAATATATTTCGATATCATTTCCAGGTTCATTGGGTCCATAAATCAATATACTCATGATAGTAACTAGCTTTTTCATACACATCCATTACTAAAAATTATAAATATGAATGAAAATAGGCCAAGAACTATGTGCAGTATGCATCTGCTTAATTGGGATGATACAATCACATGACAATCCCAATCTAACATTCCGTGGGTCAGCTGAAAAATCAGGATGTATCATATGAAATTTTTTCCATGCTAACCCATCAACATGATGAACTATATCATCATTATCCTTATTTCTTTCATCTTCATGCCTTCTCATATTCTTAGCCATTTATTCTAACATAAAACGTTTCTGAAGTTTGGGAATCAATGAAAAGTGCCAAATCACTTTCTCTGGAACACATGATTGAGTTCCATCTTTATTAGTCTTGAATTTATATGTACCACTTTGTTTGAACTCATTTAACTCGACATTATCCTTCCAGGATAGACAACAATATTTAGGTCATACATGGATTTCCAAACTTGAAAATCCAAAATTTTCAACCAAATTTGATGCCATATAATCATTTTCAAGAATATATGATTCATTGGGTAGAAATTATTTAAAAAGAGTAAGTTTATATTCGATCACAGTATTACTAAATCCATTCATTGTTTTCTCATGATACAGTCGCATTAAAAACTCTAGTTTGGTAATTTTTCCACATGACTCGTAAAATGGGGTATTTTCATCTTCTAACAACTTTCTAAGATGCTCAACGTCATCATTCTGATCACTAGATGAAAACTATGTTCCCATATTCATTTCCTCTTCCACGTATCTACATGAAAACTATGGAAAATGATCAGAAATCAAATTTTCCATTCTGATCCTTTCAGCTGAATCAATGTCACTCTTCGTTTGAATTTTTTCTCCATTGTGATAGCAAACATGATATCCTTTTGGAAAACATTTTTTTAGTGATGTGGTAACTTATTTCCTCACAAGTTAACCATGGTCTTCCAATGAAATCAAAACATGGTCATCAAATCAATCCACCGTCTAAACCATTGTTGAATGAAAAATCCAAAAAATATTCCAACTCATTCTGAAACTCATTTGTGATTCGATCAACATTATACATCCAACTTATATCCATTCAAATATGAATAAAAAAACAGTTAGTAAAATTTTTTATTGTAAATAACAACATTGAAACTCATTCATGATTAATAAAAGTAGTATATGGACTCATTCATAGGCTTCTATTACTTACATGCTTCTTGAGAAAAATAAGTAAATGTTCAAGCTAAATGCATCAACTATAACATTATAATTTACTAAAGTGTATGAGTTCTCTAAATCCTAATCATATAAGAACTATACCCATATCCACTAATTAATATTTATGTCATGTCAAGAGAATACATAATGAAATCTCTTACTATCAATTATTACACCATGACAGGTCAACCTTGGGGTGCTAGCAAGTTCCTTGTTTTCTAGATATTGGTAAATATTCTAAATGAATCAAACATAATCATCAGTGATTTACATTATCTAAAAATAAGATAATAAAATACATGATATACTAAAATACATGATAAACTAAAATACATGAGATACAAGTGGAGGTAATAGTTTTTATCCTAATGAAAATATAATAATACGTATAAAGGGTATCATTCTTAGATACATATATAGTGGAAAACGAATCAAATGTTGGAATTGTGTGTAATTCATCATATTAGAATGACACAATTAGAATAGAACATGGGGTTTATATATTAAGGATGGTTTTTCTAAGAATATTTGGTTGTAATACGTGTATAAGATAGGGGATGGTGTGTAAGGAGGGGGAGGGGCCGAGCATGGGGTTGGGGAGGGAGAGGAGGGGGAGGGGCTGGGCATGGAGGGTGGGGGGGAGGGGCTGGGTAGGGGGAGGGGGGAGGGGTAGGGAGAGGAGGGGGAGGGGCTATTTAGGGAGGGTGGTGGGGGGAGGGGTTGTGCATGGGGAGGGTGGGAGGGGCTGGGCAGGGGGAGGGGGGGAGGGGCTGGGCAGGGGGGAGGGGGAGGGGCTGGTTAGGGTGGAGGGGGAGGGGAAATGATGGGCAGGGGGGAGGATGGTTGGGGGGGATGGGGAAATTATAGATCTAGTAATTCTTGGTTATTTGATTCCGAAATATTCATGTGGTTTAGTGAATGCTAAAAAAGAAGAAATTAGTGCTGCTATATTTGATAGATACTCCTTCAATTTCAAATAGATTCATGTGAAAGTTTGATACTATTATTCATGGTAGAATAATTTATATGAGCTATGTAAAAGAGTTATAAGACCCAAAACAAATGGTTATAATGATATGGTGTGGGAAATTCTAGGTCCATTAATTCATGGAGATTTGAATCCAAATTATTCATGTGGTTTAGTGAATTATATAAAACAAGAAACAGTGCTGCTATAATTGATATATATTCAAGCATTTATAAATATAGACAAGTGGAAGTTTGCTTGTATTATTCAAGAGAGACGAATTTCTATTTTAATGATTAGAAGCTTGTTATATTTTAATTATTTGAAGGTTTTATTCCTAATCTATAATGAAGTTCAATTTTAGTAAAGATTTATATATCTTAGATTCGTATTCTATTTCTACCATGACAAAATTTCTATTTGTGGAGCTTGAAATAATCTATAAAAATTAATCACTCTACTTTGGTAATTCATGTGTGATTCATTTGGCCTATATTTTAGTGTTTCATGAGAGGATGGATCACATCAACCTAATGTACCGTTATATCTTAATAATTATTGAATATAGAGTGTTAGGGTTATATAAGATAGTTTGACGGTGGAATATTGAATATATTTTCACGAAAACATTAGTCTACGAGAGAATGTGACAATATTATGTTTTAATTGGGCATGGGTGAATAGATTAAAGAATGAATAAGAGCATTAAATATAGTATAAGTATAGTGGGTGATGTTTTCCAATTTTTTTGAAGATACCATGAATCCCTTGAAGTAGTCTTTAGGTTGAAGATTGTTATAAGTTGTAAATAATGTTCTCAAAATATATAAATTTACCCTAAATGATAAATTTATAAGGAATATTTGATTTTACAGGAGCAATGGATGTAGGATTCATTTGGGTGGTAGTGAGGTTTCTAAAAGATTTTGAAATTTTGATT
Source organism: Viscum album (assembly GCA_963277665.1). Lineage (NCBI taxonomy): Eukaryota > Viridiplantae > Streptophyta > Magnoliopsida > Santalales > Viscaceae > Viscum > Viscum album. The sequence goes on along the minus strand of OY728140.1, from coordinate 90,390,205 downwards.
GATATCATCTTAGTTGGTAATATCCTTTGGCAATTTTATAAAATGAGGTAATATATTATCGATAATTTCCTTTTTCACTTCATCAGTATCCTGATACATAGATTTTCAAAAAAAATCTAGTCATTTTTAGATCCTCTAAAACACTTCAAAATATTCTAAAATGCATTCAAAACTTCCTCACATAGTAATAATGATCTTCATCATTATAACTCTATGTAACTAAAGAATTATAAAAAATTCAACTCTACTCATATAAATTAAATATATTAAACTATTTCTGCACATATATTATCAAACAATAGCATCCTCAAACCATAATCTATAAACCTTCAAGAAAAATAACATTTTCAAGTGAATGGATCACTAATAATTACCAATATTATCATTTATCAAATGAAAAAAGATCAAATTACTGTATACATGGTTTAGAGTAACCATTATGAGTTCTCTTGCTAGAATGGGTGAATCAAGAAAGAAGGGAGCGAATAAGGTTCTTCCGCAAAATCTGGGGTGGGTAGGGATCCTTCATCAAATTTGGAGAGGGTAGGATTTCGTGAGAGAAGGGAACAAGTAGTCTTACTTTGCGTGCACCTATGTCGTGATAGTAGGGATCGATGAGAAGGTTATTCACGAGAGAAGCGGGGGGGGGTCGATTGTCTGGAGATCTTCGATTGCGGTAGGCTTCGATCATGGCAGCTATGGAGACAACTTCGATCATGGAAGGCAGGGAGACGTCGACGACTTCGATCACGTGAGGTAATGCAGAAGATTTGATCATGAGATGATCATGAGATATAGGGAGGTTTCAGAGAAACATGAGAGGCAGGGAGGTTCGGGTTAGCGGGATGGGGCCATAATTCACATAAAAACCATGGGGAAATACTTCTCTATTTCCACGGTTAATCAAACCATGGAAATACAAGTGTGTCCATATCCATATAATCTAGTTGTGTGATCACATTGAAGATAGCACTCCTCATCCAGAGACATCAAACAAAATATATGAAACTGAGAATATTGGGAAGGAGTCTTCTTAGGTTGCTGACCTACAACTATGTAAGTGATACTGATATTGTGATTTCATTCACCTTTGTTATCTATTGAATATAACCATAAACATAATTCTTGATTTACCATATAGAGCTATCAGTATCCATTGATTGGTTTGGAGGTTAAGCCTTTGCATCATCCCAAACAATATTGGAAGGTGAAGGAACCATTATTCAGGAAGGAGAAAAACAAAGCACTTCTTTAAGTGCATTAATTCTAGAATACCTTCCTCCTTATCACAATGATTTTGAATCGGACTTGTAACTGTGGAAGGATATTCATCTTTCATGTCAAAAATCATGAAAAAACATCTGGAAGATATTATCTGAAATTCCTCTAGAAGAATTGCCTTCAATAATTCCATGAATCTCATATCTGTTTATCACATTAGGATTTATCAAGTTTGAAAACCGTGAAATTTATACTACTGTGAAAGAGATTATTAGGAGGAGAGATCAAGAACAAAATCTTCGGCAAGACTTGATAAAATCCAAACTTTCAATAAAAATTGAAGAGTTCCTAGTACTGTTTTCCTAGGATGAGGATAATTATACAACAAAGTTGAAGGGACTGAAGAAAAAAATTAAATAAAGTACTATTCAGCAGGTGCACCTTCAATTAGAGATAGATATCATTATAGGGGTGCTCGACCAGCTTCAAAACTCAATAGGAGAATCGATAAAGATGGTGTAAAATCCATTGCAGAAGCTAGTGAAGCCCTTCATTATGGTGAAGAGAGCTGAGCTGGTCAAATAAATGAGCTTCAACAGGCAGTTAATGGGGATCAAGAGGCTATCAATCAAATGGGGAATTATGTAGAACGACTATTATAATTTTTAATTTATAAAAGAGAGATACTTCAATTCGTGGATGTTCCTCTATGAAAAGTATCATTAATGAAAAGAATTTTTTCTTCAATCAGTTGTTCTTTCACTCTCACAAACTGCCTTTGTTTTACCTAGGCCATTGGGCATATTAAGCATAATTTGATTTTTCCTAGGGTTATATGGACAACCCCACAAACACTAAATGTTTTAACTTTTTATTGAACAATATTAAATAAACCATACAAAATGTACATTTGGTGAGCTGGGACTGGAATTTCTTTTTCAGAGTGCCATTCAGGGGTTATCAATCTGGTGAGTACCATGTCTCGTAGTAGTTCAGAGTCATACATGTCTAACTATAAAGAGATAATTATTAAGGTCAAAATAGAATTAACTATAAATTTTGAAACCAGATCCCAAACAAGACTCATTGGTTAAGAATTTCTTTAATATTCTTAAGATATTTCCAAGGGGATTCTTGAGCCATGATTTCTATGATAACCAAATTTAAAACATGTATCAACATACGTATCTTCTAAGAATAAAATTACCATTATTTGAGAAACCCGTTATGGGGGTTATAATACGTAGGTCCAATTGGGGAATATTCTATATATCCAAATAGTGGCATCTTTTGGCTGACATGCTCTTTATCTAGGCAAATTATGCAAGGCAACCTAAGGGAATGTGATGCATAGTCAGGAAAAAGAGTTCTGAAGAATTTAACATTTTACTGTTAATAGACAAGGGAAAACATGATTTGGGTGACTCAAGACCATAGTGGGAGCCTTTGGCAAGGAAAATGGATTTTACGAATAAAGGGCCATTTTATGTCGACATTTGTCATGAAAAGGGAAACTACTGTTCAGTTTTAAGTCAGGTAGTGAGGACATTTTTCAGTTCAATTTTATGTCATACAGTGAGGACATTGTACTGTGCAGTTTTAAGTCATGTAGTGTGAACGTTGTACTGTGTAGTTTTATGTCTTGTAGTGAGGAAATTGAGTTTTTTAGTTTTCAGTCATGCATTGAGAACATTGTGTGGCATTAATTTATAAGATTTATCTTCAACCAGAGGTATGAGAATCTCCCAAATTTTTTATAATTTGTTTGGAAACATACTACCAGATTCAGGTATGGAAGGTAAAATTGTAAACTGTGAATTGGGAATTTCTAAATCGGAAGAATGATTTAGAAAAAAGGTATAAAGGAATCAAAGGAAGTATTTTACCAGAATGATGTCACCATTATTTTTCAAACCTATTATGGGATTTTTACTATATAGGGCTAACTGGGGCATTTTCTGCATAGCCAAATGGTGGCTTCTTTTGACTGACAGGCTCATTATGTAGGCAACTTTTGAGAGGTCAACTAAGGGCACGTGCTGCATAGTCAAGAAAAAGAGCTCTTAAGAATGTTGAAATTATATTACTAAAAGCTGAAGAAATTTTATAGAGATTCAGATTTTACAAAGCACAAAGTTCAGTTTATGGAAAAAGGTACCTGAATATGGAGAGGGTATTTCCAACAAAGATTTCTAAAGAATTAGAGGAATATGACTTCTATAAAGGTCTGACCCAAACGTAGGAGGTATGGTGCCTGTAGTTTAATGTCATTCTACTTGGAATAGAAATGTAAACAATATATGTTATGTGGACAAGTGATTGCAAGGTTATTTCACATTTCTTTGAACACATGAAGAGGGAAATGTGTAAACCATGGTCTTGAAGAGTTTCAGATTTAAAGAAAGATAATGGGTCAAGTATACCTGAATGACTATTTTAAAATATATATTCTTGTATATTTTCATCAATGTTTTAAGGGGGAAAAGACTATATAACTAATAACAAAATTATTTTCATTTGACAAACCCGTTATGGGGGCTTTATTATGTATGGTCAACTGGGGAATATGCTGCATAGCCAAATAGTGGCATTTTTTGAATGACCGGCCCAACATGTAGACAACTTATGCAAGGCTACCTAAAGGAACATGCTGCATAGTCAGGAAAAAGAGTTCTCAGGTATTAGAAACCATTTCACCATAAACTATAAGAAATATTATGAATATCTGAAAAATATTCAAGATTAAAAGTGTGAAACACAGAAGGGGGTTATTCTCAAGGCACATAAGATATATTTGAATAATTATTGAAAATCAGAATGATGTACTTTATAAAGATCTAAATCATATATAAAATGGATACTTTCATTGATTCCTTTGAATTAATATTTTGATGTGTATTTTAACATTATGCAATGAGGACATTATACTATACAGTTTTAAGTCATGTAGTGAGGACATTGATAATCCCAAAAGAAATTGAGACACTTTATTTATATAAAAAATCCTTTTTGTAACACCTCAATCTTCTACAGTACGCTTCTCTTTGAATAATGTGATAGCATGTGTTGTACGCAACATCGAGTTTTAACACACCACAACCAATCAAACTAGCCATTATGAATAGTAATACATACTTTTTGAAATTATATATATTTTATATTACAAAATGGACTTCATTTTTGGATTCAGAATATAGAAATTATCCTAAGATTAATTTTTGGTATTTTTCTGGGAACTTCCAATTTTTATAAATAGTGAAAAATACTCAAAAACAACTTCTTTTAATCAAAATAATTTATAGTGATAAATTATATTATTTAGTGATTTTAAATTATAATTAGAATATATTTTTACCATTTTATCAAATGGTGTTCATTATAATTAATTTCACATTGAAATTGGACATAAACAATTGTCAATCTTTTCATATATATTGTTTCTTAAAAACACAATATTAGTTGTAACATCGGGAATTAATTATAAAATTAATTAATGAAACTTATATGTTTGGAATTTTTTAAAATAGATATCATTTTTTAATTCGGAATATCAATTATAGCTTAGGGTGAAATTTTGGCATTATTCTGAAAAACATCAATTTTTGATGAATAGTGAAACTAAGTGGTAGTTAAAAAACTGGATTCTTCATAAAAGGTAATTTTACCACTTCTGTGATTGGAATTTCGAAAATCTTAGAGACACAGTTAATATCAAGTAGTCAAATGTGGTTCAATGAGATGAAAATAATTTTTGGTGAATAGTTACTTTTTACTTTTATTTACCACGGTTAAAAGTAAATAGGGTAATTAAGGGTAAAAATGATGTTAACATTACCCTAAGAAATGTCCTAATTATATTGTACAAGTTTATATCGACCAAAAAAAACCTTAGGAATAAAATATTTTCATTTAGGTCCACTTGGATTAGATTAGGACATTTATTATTATTTAATTCAAAGAAGAGTTAAAAGAGTTAAAATCAATTTTTATTTAATAAAACATTTTTAATATAGGGTTATACATAATATAAATTCAATTTTAAATATTAATTATAAATCTAAAATGATTTCCTACATAATTATATTTAATTTATAATTTTTATACATTAAATAACATAATTTATTTATGACACAATGATGATGCAGTAATTACCTAATTAATGAAATATTAGAATAATTGATATTATAAATACCCACATAAATACAATTTAAGACTTTTTATGAATTAAACTAATTTTATAGGTTAATATGACATGTTAGGAGTGACTTAAGTAACCTTTTTCGAAGTAATAATTATGTTATGATTTTCACAAAAACCAATTTTTGAATAGTGTCAAAATTGACATAAAAGAGTTTTTAAAACAAATATTATATTATTAATTGATATTAAATTCCTAAAAATATAAGTTTCGTAGAAGAGACTTATATCATTATAGTTGTATCATTAATGGACCACTTGGGGGTCTCTTGGATTTATATAGTAAGTTTATTAACCATATAATATAAAAATACAAAGAGACATTGTAAGAGTGAAACTAATTAACTAAGAGTTAATAATTAAAGATAAGGTTAATATGGTAACCAAAACCTCTCTAAATTCTATTGGTTGAGTGGTTTTCGACCCATCCCCACATTAAACTTTAAATAATCTACTTTGGATCCATTAGAAACCGAATATTAATTTATTATAAAATAATATTTCTATCTTTTCCAAAGGTGCCGCTCACCCCTCTTATAAAAGGGCACTCCCACTTCTCATTAACTCACACCTTAAAAGCATTTTTGTTCGGCCAAACTCTTCCAAATTACTCTCTAAACATTCCTCACTTAATCATAGAGGCATTCCTTTAGTCAGAAAGAAAACTTGAGGATCCCTTTTGATGAAATCAAAAGGAAGAACCCGAAGAAGAGGTAATGATTTCACCACCCTTTTTCAAGTTCCTTTCTTCTTCCACTTCTTCTTTCTTTGTTATTAATTATAAAATAATAACTACAGTATATTATATATACTTTGATTTTATTATAAACATTTTACAACAATATTTCAGTATTCTATCCATCCTTTGAATAACATGTCACCATACGTGCGTACGTACGGCTTACCGTCTACACGTCGTGGTGTAATTGTTATTCAATAAATTATTATTTGGATGGGTATAATAATGATGTGTAATTCATGTAAATAATAAATATAACATGATAATGATTCTGTATATATGATATAACATCCAACTATATATTATTTTATTATCAAAAGATTGATATTGTTTCTCGTGCGTACGTATTGACTACCGTCTCCACGAACGCGATGAGATTCATTCTACATCATATACATTCAAGTATAATTCTCATTTGATGATTAATAATAGTATCTAAGGACTTGATATCATCTGGATATGATTAATATACAACCTATCCATGACAAACACGACTTATGTAACAAAACATATAAAAGAAAATGAGTAAGTTAACACCCGAAACAACGATAATACTAAGATATTATTAACAAATCAATGTTAAAATATCATATATGATATCATATTAACGTATATGATTTTTGTAAAATTTAATAAAAATTATTTCACCATTATAAATGAGGTTAACCTAACCCCAACTAAGGAAAAGTACAAGTTAAGGGTTTATTTCGCAATCTCTTCATTATCCGTAGTTGTTTATACGTAATAATCTACTGGGATAGTTTTATCATCCACATCCATGTTTCTTAAAAATGTATTTCAATACATTTTTACTAATTAAAAGAATATGGGTTAGAGTCATTTATACCCTTTTATGATTTTTTATAAGTGGTTTATAAAGGTATCTTTCCGTCGTTTTCCAAACAAGGTGCTTTTTAACCTTTCCGACAAAATTAAGGTAAGAATGTTTTTTTAACTTATACGGTGGGTGCGGATATTTTCTGCGATTATAAAATCGTCGAAGCTTACCTTACAATATTATAATAATATTTTTAAAGAAAATGTTTTATTTTATAAATATATGATTCTTAAATGATTTCAAAATAGAAAGACATATTTCTCTGAAAAGAGTTTTGATTTCATCTATGTCAACATCCTTTGATGGATTTTACGCTTATTTGAAGTTGATTTATTATGATACAGAACTTCTATACTGTATTGAAGGTTTTGTGATATGTTTGATGGTGGATGTTCTATTTTTATACCATTCATGGTTTATGGTGAATGTATTGTCATTTTTTATGCTAGTTTTAATACGAATGTTTATGTTATATTTAAACCTTTTCATATGGGAAGCATTGGACTTAATATGTGACGGGTGGAGCCCTCTATAGCTCCTCGATGCATCGGTAGGTATCATGAGACAAACTAGTGTCTTGGCACAAGGCCTTGAAAAAATCATATTTATAGTCTTGGCACGAGGCCTTGGCTATGTGGTTATGATAGTCTGGCATTATGCATTCCATAATTATGAAAGTGGTTATTGATATTTCATGTGATTATTCTATTAGTAGAATATCCATGTGAATATGTAAATGGAATTATTTCATTTCATTTTTTCCATACTATGTTGAAGTTCAAGTTTAAAAGTCTTTTGTTTTATTTATACATTGCCTTAAATGTTTATTCTTATTTATGAAAGTTTCCACTATATTGTTATCCTTACTGGGCATTTGAGCTCACCCCTTTCAATGTTTTATTTTTCCCAGGATATGAAGAAGTAATTTATGAATGACCTGCAGGGATAGTATATGGGGATATGAGTGTGGACTATGAAGAAAAGTTGTTGTTGTAGTGTTCATTTTTATGTTGTAATGTAGGACTTATGAATATATCTAGTGTTTCCAAGGATACTAAACCAATCAGTCTTTCGAGATTTGATCTTTCTTGTGATCATGCCAATGTTATGTAATAATGCACTGACTCTGGGTAACTAGGTTCGGGGTGTTATAGTTGGTATTAGAGGAAGGTTAGTACAATTCTTGGAAGCTAGATTTAGATAAACTCGGATTAGAGAACATAGACCTAAGATGGACTTCAAGATTAGTATAGAATAACTTCCTAGAATTTTTGTATTGTAGAGATTTTGTGAGTTTTCCGAGCAATACATCCCTGTCTGGATACGAGCAGGTAGAGGCGGCTCTGGAACATATGTACCTAGGGGTAAAACCCGAAAACATCGCTTTGAGCTAGACTCGAACGGGAACTGGTGCACGACAACGGGCCTTCCTGCACTCTTGGTTACAACACTCCCATGGGATATGCTTAGGATAACTCTCATTTTCTTTATAAATCATTATGAAGGGTTTATGAGTATATAATTCCTCAAAGAAAACATTTTTATGATTATGAATTATATCCATAAATAGTCCAATTTATGTTAAGTGTTTTATAAGTATGGAATTATGTATTTTGATTCATAAACTGATCTAGTTTATCCCATTGTTTAGAAATGGTGCCTAGTGGAAGAAATGGAAACTGTATCAATGCATGCACTCCATGTAGGGATTTCTCTCCTACTCAAGATAATTATAGTGGAGCTGGTAATACAACTGGTGCCGATCAGCTAATCACTATATTGGGACAACTCACTCAGGTTATGAATAATAAACTCACCCATATGGAGCACCCTGATCTGCAACGTGGAGGATCAATGTTAGATCGATTCATGAGGAAACAACCACCAATGTTCAAGGGTAGTACAAATACCTTAGTAGCTGACCAATGGATAAATTCCCTAGAGAAAATATTTCAGGCTTTGGGGAGTAGTGAAAGGGAAAAAGTTATCATGGCAGTTTACTGCCTCACTAGAGATGCTTGTCAATGGTGGTCATTGATTCAAAACATGAACGAAGATTATGAAGTATCAAATATGGAATGGAGGGATTTCAAAGATCTATTTTTAGAAAAATACATTCCTCGTGACCACCGAGAAGATATGGAAAGGCAATTTCTGAGTCTGAGACAAAAGGAGGATGAGAATGTCACAAAGTATGAGGCTAACTTTACAAGGTTAGCAAGGTATGTTGGAGATTATATACATAACCCAAGAAGTAAGATTTATCGTTTCTTTGATGGGTTAAAACCATTTCTCCATCGAGCATTAGTCTCACAATCCTTCTCGTCGTATGAAGACATTGTCTCATGTGCTATCAAGACCGAAATGAAATTCTCTAAGTCTTATGATGTTAAAGCAAAGAAAGAGAAGTAGAGATTTGCTGATCAATATGGGAATGTATATAAGGGTAAGAAGGGAAAGGGTGAATATCCAACCTGTGGTAAATGTGGGAAGAAACACCACGGTACTTGCTTGAAGGGAATGGGTGTCTATTAAAAATGTGGTGAAAAAAGCCACCAAGCTCGTGATTGAAAAGGGAAGAGGGAAGCTACCAATGTTCAGTGCTACAATTTTAGGGAGATGGGACATTATGAAAATGAATGTTCTAAGTGTTAGGGGAACATACCTCAGAAAAGGCCAAGGGATCCTGGCCAAGCTTATGCTATCACTACTGCTGAGGTAGAAGCTCTGAAAGACGTGGTGGCACGTAATTTAATGGTTTCCTCAAGTTTAGAAAATGCATTATTTGATTCTGGATCATCACATTATTTCATATCTTCCCAGTTTTCTAAGAAAATTAGATATTTCCAATTATATTTAACAAGGGAGTTGTCAGCTAAAACTCCTAAGGGAAGTATCATTGCAACAAAGTTTTGTGAATCGGTCCCCATTAGAGCACATAAATGTTCTTTATCTGTTGATCTCATCGTCATACCTATGATCTAGTTTGATATAATCCTCAGTATGGACTAGATTTTGGACTATGATACAAAGATTTATTGTAAGAAGAAAGAGGTTACGATTTTTGATGATGATGATAAGGAACACCTTATCTTTTGAGCAGAATCTTCGCCACCTAATTCTTATCTAGATCCACACCCAATAGCTCAACTAAATTCAATTATTGGGGAGGAAGATAATGAAATGACTATAGGTGTGGAAAGGAATGTTCAAATATTTGATGTACCTGTTGTGAAAGAATATGTAGATGTGTTTTCAGAAAATTTACCAGGACATCCTCCAGAATGAGAAGTTGAGTTTTCCATTGAATTAATTTCTAGATCAAGGCCTATATCGAAGACCCCTAATATATTGGCCACTGTAGAATTAGTCTAACTAAAGAAACAACTAGAGGAATTGAGTAATAAAGGATTTATTTTCCCTAGTGTTTCTCCATGGGGAGCCCCTGTTCTTTTTGTTAAAAAGAAAGATGGATCTATGAGGTTATGTATCGACTACAGGGAGATCAATGCTATAACAATAAAGAACAAGTATCCCCTACCTCGTATTGATGATTTATTTGACCAACTGCATGAAGCTCAATACTTTTCAAAGATTGACCTTCGATATGGATACCATCAGTTGTGTGTGAAGAAGGAAGACATTCTGAAGACAGCATTTTGAACCAGGTACGGGCATTACGAGTTTATAGTAATGCATTTTGGATTGACTAATGCACCCTCTGTATTCATAGATCTGATGAATAGAGTTTTCAAGGAATATCTCGATGAATTTGTGGTGTTATTTATTGATGATATCTTGGTATACTCCAGAAGCTACGAAATCATGAAAATCACTTGCGCATTATCCTGAAGACTCTAAAAAGACATGAATTATATGGGAAGTTTAGCATGTTTGAATTTTGGCTTCAGGAGATTTCTTTTCTTGGCCATATTGTCTCTAAAGATGAAATCTCTGTTGAAACTTCTAAAACCAAGGCAATCCAAGAATTGCCAGCACCTACGAATATAATTGAGGTACGTAGTTTTATTGGTTTAGCAAGTTATTATCAACGTTTCGTCCAGAATTTTTCCCGGTTGGCCAACCCATTAACAAAGATCACACGTAAAGGGGTTAAATTTGTTTTGAAAAAAGAGTGTGAAGAATGACTCAAGGAACTAAAGAGAAGATTAGTCAATGCTTCTATGTTGACTCTACCATCGGGGAATGATGGGTCTGTTATTTATGGTGATGCATCGAAGAAAGGACTTGGTTGTGTCTTTATGCAGAATGATAGGGTTATTTCCTATGCATCATGACAATTGAAAATTCATGAGAAAAACTACCCTACTCATGATCTTGAGTTAGCAGCTCTAATATTTGCTTTTAAGATATGGAGGCACTACCTTTATGGTTAAAAATGTGAGATTTATACTGATCACAAGAGTTTGAAGTATATTTTCTCACAAAAAGAACTCAACATGAGGCAAAGGAGATGGTTTGAATCACTCAAGGATTATGATTGTACGATACACTACCACCCAGGTAAAGAAAACAAAGTGGCCGATTCTTTGAGCAGAAAAGATCATGGAGTTTTGAACAATATGAGAATTGAAAGGGATCCAATTTTCATGGATCTAGTGAAGATGGATATGGGAATAACCAGGGAAGGTGAAACATGAATGCTTTTTCAAATGGTTGTCAAACCATCTTTACAAGAAAGGATTAAGAGTTCTCAGACTGATGATGAAGAATTTCAAAAGAATATTAAAGCTTTGAATGATTGGATATTGAGAGACTTTGTGTATGAAGGAGGAATTTTGAAATTTGGGAAGAGACTTTGTGTTCCCGATATACCTGATCTAAAAAGGGAATTGCTGGATGATGCTCATAGTTCCAATTTCTCTATACACCCTAGGAGCACCAAAATGTATAGAGATTTGAAGGAACATATTTGGTGGGATAACATGAAGAGGGAGATTGCCGATTTTGTGTCAAGATGTATAGTTTTTCAACAAGTGAAAGCTGGAAGGCAAGAGCCTGGAGGAGTCATGCAACCTCTTCCCATACCGGAGTGGAAATGGGACAATATTACGATAGACTTTGTCATGGGACTACCAAAGACTCCTACAAGGAACAATTCAATATGGGTTATTGTTGATAGTCTTACCAAGTCAGCACATTTTCTTTCTATAAGAGAAGATCTACCTCTAGAACTTCTAGCAGGACTATATATTGATGAAGTTGTGAGACTTCATGGAGTAACCCTATCGATTGTTTCTGATCATGATCCCTGTTTTACTTTATGATTCTGGAAATGTATTCAGAAAGCCTTGGATACTGAACTTCATTTGAGCACTGCCTACCACCCTCAGATAGAAGGACAATCAGAACGAACTGTTCAAACCTTAGAAGACATGTTGAGATCTTGCTCACTTGACTTTCAGGGTATGTGGGATCAATATTTAACTCTGGTATAATTTTGATATAAAAATAACTTCCATTCGAGTATTCAGATGGAACCATATGAAGCGTTATACGGAAAGAGATGTCGCACACCAACCTGTTGGGATGACGTTGGTGAAAGAAAACTTTTAGGTCCATAACTGGTAGAGAAAACGATGGAAAATGTGAAAGTAATCCAAAATCACATCAAAGCAGCTCACAATAGGTAGAAGAGCTATGCTGATAATTGAAGGAAGGATTTATAATTTCAAGTCGGTGATCATGTTTTCCTGAAGGTATCTCCATGGAAGGGAGTCATAAGTTTTGGTATGAAAGGTAAATTGAGTCCCAAGTACATCGGCCCTTTTGAAATTCTAGAACAAATTGTGGTTGTAGCTTACCGATTGGCAATGCCACCAAGTCTCTCCAATGTTCACGATGTGTTCCACATATCTCTATTGAGGAAATACATGCCTGACCCAACGCATGTACTCACCTACGAGAATTAGAACTAGAACCCGATCTATCTTATTGTGAAGAGCCCGTCAAGATTCTTGATACGAGAGAACATGTGCTGAGAAATCAGATGACGCGTCTGGTAAAGGTTTTGTGGAGAAACCTAAGATGGAAGAGGCAACATGGGAACTCGAGGAACTTATGATGAAGAAACACCTGAGTCTTTTCATGCGGTAGTATTCTAGAAATTTCGATGACAAAATTATTTGAAGGAGATGAGAATGTAACACCCCAAGCTTCTACGGTACGCTTCTCTTCGAATAATGTGATAGCGTGTGTTGTACGCAACATCAAGTTCTAACACACCATAACCAATCAAACTAGCCATTATGAATAGTAGTACCTACCTTTTGAAATTAAATATATTATATATTTCAAAATGGACTTCATTTTTGGAATCAGAATATCGAAATTATCCTAAGTTGAATTTTTTATATTTTTCTGAGAACATCCAATTTTTATGAATAGTGAAAAATACTTAAAATTAACATTTTTTAATCAAAATAATTTATACTGATAAATTATATTATTTAGTGGTTTTAAAGTATAATTAGAATATATTTTTTCCATTTTATCCAATGGTGTTCATTAGAATTAGTTTCACTTTGAAATTGGACATAAACAATTGTCAATCTTTTGATATATATTGTTTCATAAAAACATTATATTTGTTCTAATAGCGGGAATTAATTATAAAATTAATTAATAAAACTTATATATTTGGAATTTTGTAAAATAGACATCCTTTTTGAATTCGGAATATCAATTATAGCTTAGGTGAAATTTTGGCATTGTTCTGAAAAACTTCAATTTTTGATGAATAGTGAAACTACTAAGTGGCAGTTAAAAAACTGAATTTTTCATAAAAGTTAATTTTACCGCTTCTGTGATTGGAATTTTGAAAATCCGAGAGACACTGTTAATATCAAGTAGTAAAATGTGGTTCAATGAGAAGAAAATATTTTTTGGTGAATAGTAACTTTTTACTTTTATTTACCATGGTTAAAAGTAAATAGGGTAATTAAGGGTAAAAATGATATTAATATTACACTAACACATGTCCTAATAATATTGGACAAGTGTATCTCGACCAAAAACAACCTTAGGAATAAAATATTTTCATTTAGGTCCACTTGGATTAGATGAGTAAATTTATTATTATTTAATTAAAAGAAGAGTTAAAAGAGTTAAAATCAAAGTGTTTTTACTAAATCATTTTTAATATAGGTTTATACATAATATAAAATCCATTGTAAATATTCATTTGAAATATATATGGATTTCCTACATAATGATATTTTATTTATAATTTTTAGAAATTATATAATTTAATTTATTTATGACACGATGATGATGATGTAATTACCTAATTAATGAAAACTTATAATAATTGATATTACAAATACCCAAATAAATATAATTTGAGACTTTTTATGAATTAAAGTAATTTCCTAGGTTAATATGACATTTTAGTATTGACTTAAGTAACTTTTTTCGAAGTAATCATTCTGTTATGATTTTCACAAAAATCTATTATTGAATAGTGTCACAATAGACATAAAAGAGTTTTTAAAACAAATATTATATTATTAATTGATATTAAATTCCTAAAAATCTAAGGTTCGGCCAAGAGATTTATATCATGATAGTTGTATCATTAATGGACCACTTTGGGGTCACTTGGATGTATATAGTAGGTTTATTAACCATATAATATAAAAATACAAAGAGACATTGTAAAAGTGAAACTAATTAACTAAGAGGTAATACTTAAAGATAAGGTTAATATAGTAACCAAAACCTCAATAAATTCTATTGGTTGAGTGGTTTTCGACCCATTACCACCATTAACTTCAAATAATCCACTTTGGATCCATTATAAACCGAATAAGAATTTATTATAAAATAATATTTCTAGCTTTTCCAAGGGTGCCCCTCACCCCTCTTATAAAAGACCACTCTCCCTTATCATTAACTCACACCTTCAAAGCCTTTTGGTTCTGTAAAACTCTGCCCAAATACTCTCTAAACTTTCCTCACTTAATCCTAGAGGCCTTACTTTATTCATAAATCCAACTTAAGGCAACCTTTTGATCAAATCAAAAGGAAGAACCCGAAGAAGAGGTAATGATTTCACCACACTTTTTCAAGTTCCTTTCTTCTTCCAATTATTCATTATTTGTTATTAATTATAAAATAATAACTCCAGTATATTATATATAATTTGATGTTATTATAAACATTTTACAACCATATATCAGTATTCTATCAATACTTGGAATAACATGTCACCATACGTGCGTACGTATGGCTTACCGTCTCCACGTCGTGGTGTAATTGTTATTTAATAGATTATTATTTGGATGGTTATAATAATGATGTGTAATTCATGTAAATAATAAATATATCATGATAATTATTCTGTATATATGATATACTATCCAATTAAATATTATTTTATTATCAAAATAATGATATTGTCGCTCGTGCGTACATACGGACTACCGTCTCCACGAACGCGTTGAGATTCATTATCCATCGTATCCATTCAAGTATAATTCTCATTTTATGATTAATAATAGTATCTAAGGACTTGATATAATTCTGGATATGATTAAGATACAACCTATCCATGAAAAACACGACTTACATAACAAAACATATAAAAGAAAACCAGTAATTTAACACCCGAAACAACGATAATACTAAGATATTATTAACAAATCAATGTTAAAAGATCATATATGATATCATATTAATGTATATGATTCTTGTATAATTTAATAACAATTATTTCACCATTATACAGGAGGTTAACTGACCCCCAACCATGGAAATGTACAAGGTAAGGGTTTATTTCACAATCTCTTCATTATTCGAGGTTGTTTATACGTAATAATCTACTGGGATCTCTTTATCATCCACATCCATGTTTCTTAAAAATGTATTTCAATTTTTTTTACTATTTAACATAATATGGTTTAAAGTCATTTATAACCTTTTATGACTTTTTATAAGAGGTTTATAAAGGAATCTTTTCGTCATTTTCCAAATAAGGTGCTTTTTAACCCTTTTGACAGAATTAAGGTAAGAATGTTTTTTTAACTTATACGGTGGGTGCAAATATTTTCCGCCGTTATAAAATCGTCGAAGCTTCCCTACAAGATTATATAATATTTTCAAAGAAAATGTTTTATTTTATAAATATATGACTCTTAAATGATTTCAAAATAGAAAGAGATATTTCTCTAAAAAGAGATTTGATTTCATCTATGTCAGAATCCTTTGATGGATTTTATCCTTATTTGAAGTTGATTTATTATGATACAAAACTTCTATACTGTATTGAAGGTTTTGTGATATTTTTGACTGTGGATGTGCTATTTTTATACCATTCATGGTTTATGGTGATAGTATTGACATTTCGTATGCTAGTTTTAATACGAATGTTTATGTTATGTTTAAACCTTTTCATATGGGAATGCATTGGACTTAATATGTGATGGGTGGAGCCCACTATAGCTCCTCGATGCATCGGTAGGTCTAATGAGACAAACTAGTGTCTTGGCACAAGGCCTTGACAAAATATTATTTGTATTCTTGGCACGAGGCCTTGGATATGTGGTTATGATAGTCTGGCATTATGCTTTCCATCATTATGAAAGTGGTTATTGATATTACATGTGATTATTCGATTAGTAGAATATCCATGTGAATAAGTAAATGAAATTATTTCATTTTATTTTTTTCATACTATGTTGAAGTTCATGTTTAAAAGGCTTTTGTTTTAGTTATACATTGCATTAAATGTTTATTCTTATTTATGAAAGTTTCCTCTATATTGTTATCCTTACTGGGAATTTGAGCTCACCCCTTTCAATGTTTTATTTTTCCCAGGATGTGAATAAGTAATTTATGAATGACCTGTAGGGATAGTATGTGGGGATATGAGTGTGGACTATGAAGAAAAGATGTTGTTGTAGTTTACATTTTTATGATGTAATGTAGGACTTATGAATATATCTAGTGTTTCCAAGGATACTAAACCAATCGGTCTTTCGAGATTTGATCTTTCTTGTGATAATTCCAATGTTTTGTAATAATGCACCGACTCTGGGTAACTGGGGTCAGAGCGTTACACTTTTACCCAATTCCTAATCCCCCGAGAGCTATGCTCGATGTGAGAAACAAGGAGCAGTAAAGGTTTCTTCTATAATACAAAGGTGACACAATTTAATAATATGGATGTTAGATTTCCATGCAGTTTAGGGTCATGCAGTAAGTATAATGATAAAATGATGTGAAAATAAAGACTTGTTGTAGCTGGACTAAGGGATAAAACCCAAGTGTCACTACGTTTTTTGTTGAGGGAAAGAATCAAGCTATATGTAGTTTTTTAAACATTCTCTATGCATGTTTTATTATTATATAAGGAATAAAGGGTTTTTATTTTTTTATCGTGACTGGTCTCATTATTGATGATCTAGGTGTCTCTACGTATCTCATATAGAAAATAATCAAGACGTACGTAGTTCTTCAAAGAATCATTTTCCACACCAATCGAATTTGACTTGGGAGATGGGGGGATTTAACACATACTATAAGAAATATTAAATTTAAGACACAAGATAGTATGAAAATCAAATCATATATCTTAAAAGAGAACTCTTTATAGATCTAGTTCATATATAGTAGAAGAAAAAGGGAAATAAAAAATTGGTGATTGCAACTGGGTGCAAGATTGGTGATCCATGCATCTCTATGTTTCTATAATAGATGGGAATCAAGGCACATGTAGTTTTTGAAATGAGTCCCCTATACAGATTTGGCTCAGACATAGGGAAGAGAGGGACTCATGTTCCACTAAGGAGTGACAATAATGTCCATCATGCTTGATTGTGGTGGCTCCTAACATCATCTAGAGTTGATGACAACCGCATAGTTTAATGTTGTGTAATAAGGACAAATAGTGTCATGTAGTTTAACATCATGTGACAAGGAAAACGATGCTATGCATTTTAACATCATGCATCATGGACGCTTATGGTTGTTAGGAATTTTAATGTCTTGTAACTTGGATTTTGTACTGTGTAGTTTTAAGTCTTGTAATAAGGAAGTTGGGGTATATGCAGTTTTTAGTCCTATAGTGAGGAAAAATGGCTGTTATGTAGTTTAATATCTAGAAACTAGGACTTTGTAATATGCAGTTTTAAGTCTTGCAGTAAGGATGTTGGGGACTATGATGTTTTTATCCTTGTAGTGGGGAAAAATGATCTTTACAATTACACTGTGTATTTCTTTAAGAATCTCGCATTGGTTGGATTTGTAATGAGCTCTCCATCCATTGAGATTAAGGCATAATATCCATTTGAGTAGACCTTATGTATAGAAAAAAATCTTTCCCACTATGACTCATGCTTGTGAGATTTCATTCTTAGTAACATTGGAGTCCTGAGGACCAGTAAAATTTCTCCTTAACGAAATGAATGGAGGCAAAATTTATTGTTAAAATCTCATGCTATTATGTTCCGATAGACTTCTAAATGATGCAAAGTATGAAATATTTTCTCATATAATCGTTCTAGCTCATTAAACTATATCTAAGACCTCTAATCTATAGACAACTGATCACAGATTGCAACTCCGAGTGAATGAAATTTCATTTCAATTGTAAAAACTGCTTCTATTCCATATACCAATGAATAAGGAGTTTTCTTGGTGGCAGTATAGGTAGTAGTCTGAAAAGCCCATAAATCATTAAAAATTTTATCAGGCCATGATTTCTTATCTTTATCCACCATCTTCTGTTGTATATTTGATAGAGTCTTATTTATGTCCTTTATCTAACCATTGGTAGCTGCATGGTAGTGATATGAATGGTTGGATTTGATATTATGTTCTTTATATAACCTTTTTACCATATCAGAACAAAAATTGGTTCCATTTTCCATCAAAATAGTATGAGGGACAATAAATATGGTGATGATATTAGTTTTTACAAAACTAAAACTGATTCTGGATCAGACTTTTTTGAAAGGTATTGCCTCATCCCATTTGTAGAAGAAGTTAGTCACAGTAAGAATATACTTTAACTACTTAGTCATGGCGGGAGAATAAGGTCCTACTATATTCATTCCCCATTTGGAAAATATCCAAGAGTATTTATCTATACGTTGCAACTCCGAGGGTTGATGAATGAAGTTGGCATGCACTTGGTAGGGATGAAATTTTTTCATGAAATCTGTAAAATCCTGCGTCATTGAAGGCCAAAAGTATCCAAGACTTCAGAAATGGTCAGAGAGTCTGTTCCAAGACTTAGGGTAACCACAAGATCCTAAATGCACTGCGTTCATGAAAACTGCAATTTTTTTCCATCAATACATCTGAGAAGGATTCCATTGAAGCCTCATTTATAAATTATCTTCTCATGGTCTGGAATATCATAAAGAGAAAAATTGACCACTCTTTGTTAGATCTGTTCTTTTACTACCCTATCTAGTGGAAGTATCCCATTTTGAAGGTATTCCATAATGAGTGTTCTTCATACCGTGGTATGAGCATGTAGATCAGAAATAAGGCTAATCACATTAATTTCCTCTATTCTGGGTTGAATGAAGGGTGAGAACACACGTCTATGGCCTATGCTAATGATTGTATCATTTTGATTCAGATCTTCCAGAGCTGTAGCTGCATTATCCAGTACATCAGCTGGGGAGTTTTGTGAATGAGGGACATAAGACTATGTCAGATCTGAGGGAAATTCTACCACTAACCCTCTAACGTAATCACATAAAGTAATTAACTCTTCATTTCTGATAGAATATTCCCCATTGATTTCATTGATTAATAATTCAAATTCACCTTTCACATTTAAGTGATTCACCTATACCTAAAGTGCCAATTCCAAACCTCTAATATGATCTTGACATTCAGCCTCATTATTGGTACAACCTTCTAAAAACAGAAAGTAGTAAGGCAACACTACCTTTTCTAAGGAAATGAGGACAATTCTTAACCCATCTTTGTGGAGTTTATGATTTTCCATTCTCTTCCCTATTGGACTTAGGGAGGCACCATCAAATTACATCTCCCATGTTTGGGAATTATCCTAAATAGAGAAGATGAATTTATCAGGATGTTCAGTATTCAATGATGTATCTTTGGAAGAAGTATGTTCATCAAGGAATTCGGCCATAGATTGGTCTTTTATTTCTTTATGTGGCACTAACTGGATATTAAACTGTTACAGAATAACCTACCACCATTCCAGACACCTTGTAAGAATATGATGACTAGGGATAAATTTGATTTGGTTGTTGAGAGATACCAATTAGACCTCATGATGTTGCAAGTAATGCCTCAATTTTTGAACTACAATTTTTAATGCCATGAAGAACTTTTCAATACTACAATACCATGTTTTCACATCAAGCATAGTTTAACTAAGATAGAAAAAACTATTCTCATTCCCAACATCATTCATCTGAGCAAGGAAGGCACCGAGTGATTGATCGAAATCTGTCACATATTGAATAATTGGTCTTCCTTCAATAGGTGACATTAATACCAGTGGGACCAAGAGATATTTCTTGAGGGTATCAAATTATTTTTTTTCAGTCGTCAATCCATTGATAGGTGATTCCCTTCTTCATTAATTTTGTGAAGGGAAAAGTCTTACTTTCCAAATTGGTTATAACATGCTTAATATAGACAAGTGTTCTTATATTCCTCTTAAATATTTCTAATTTTGAGGAGGTTAAATCCAAGGATTGATTTTTTTCTTGGGATCAATTCGATACCATGATAGAATACAACGAAGCCAAGTAACATTCCTGAGGTTACCCCAAAAGCACATTTCACGGGGTTCATCTTCAAACTATGTTCCCAAAGTTTATTAAATTTGGTTTCCAGATCATCCAAGTGATTGGATTGTTGTCTAGATTTGACCACCAATTCATCCTCCTAACATTCAAAAAATTTCCCTAAAAAGGGGTTGAGGATATAGTGCATGGAACATTGTTATGTTCCACCTGCATTATATATGTTGAAAGGGAATTACCTGATAGAAAAACATACCTTATGGGGATCTTACAACTTTAGATTTTTCATCCTCTAGGGGCATACTGACTTGATTATACCCCGAGTATCCATCCATGTTGGAAAGACCTTAATATAGAGTTGTATCATCAATTAAAAGTTTTGTAATCAGAACTGGAAAATCACTTTTAGGAAAATTTCGGTTAAGATATCTAAAATCAATAAAAAATCTGATTTCTCAATTATTCTTTTTCACTAGGCAATATTTTCCATCCATTTGGGATATTAAACCTCCCTGAAAAATTTATCCTATAAACGCTTATCAACATTAACTTCAATTTTAGAGGCATGAGTTGGGTGTATTAGTCTTGCTGTCTGCTTGAATCCATGATATTTTTCTGTAAACCCCAAGTGATGAGTAGCTAAATTGGGATTAAGACCTAAAATTTATTTATAATTCCAAGAAAATATTTCTCGATGCTGCTTCAGAAATGAAGTATACACCTCTTTATCTTCATAGGTCATGGTCTCACAAATTATAGTGGGGCGTGGATATTTTCATGTTCCCCGATTTATTTCTCTGAGCCCATCCACAGTAGTAGATACACCATACTCAAATTCTATAGGAGCATCCCTGAGATCTTCATCCTCTTATTAACTACATGTTTCCTCTTCTATTTCTACTGGAATAGTAGATGATGAGGTAAAAAATATTGAGTTAGGGGAGGAGTTAGTATTTGAATATCCTAAAGAAGAGGCCACAATTTATGACCCTTTTGATGATGAAGGGTATTCCTCAGGTAATAAAGAAAAAATAATGGATTTAGAATCTACATATTTGTCTTTCTCTAACATTTCTACAACATCGTTTACTCTGATTGTTGATATTGAGGCTTATTGTAAATCAGCAGATGATATGAAACCATCTCCATTTAAGCTTCCATCACTGCTTGGTGAATCAAAAATTTCTTCGATGTTGTCTGACTCGGTTTCTTCAATTAACATTATGGGTGTTATTGGTTGAGTTCTTATATTTTTTTTAACCATTAAATTTTATTGATGGGTATCACATATTCTGTACTAAAATGTATGAATGGGGTTACTGGAATCTTTTCCAAACCATTTGGATCATTAACTCTAGTTATTTCCTTTTGTTGGACGGAGAGTGATGGCAAGAGGGGGGTGGATTGCCTTTTAAAAATTAATTAACAATTTAAAACAAAGTTAAAGTGCAGCGGAAATAAAAGAGGCAAGACACAAAACTTGATAACGGAGTTCGTCTTAAACCAAAGCCTACGTCTCCGCTCCCATCTCAACCGTTGAGAGATTTACTACCGCTTGCTTTTTAATGGTTTTAGCAAGAAACCCACTAGACTTTAAGGTAGTCTAGAACCTATTACAGCTTGCTTTTATTGGTTGAGCAAGAACCCAATTGCTTTTAATGGTTGAGCAAGAACCCACTAGCCTTCTTACAGGTGAAGGATAGCTCACCAATGACTCAAGCCTTTTAAAGGAAAGGCTTGAACAACCTCTTCACACCTTGAAGGTGGTGTGAAAACCCAAAGAAGAGAGGATGAGAGAAATGAGGGGTTTGTAGGCACAAACCCAAATTAAAGCTCAAAATGATAAAACGATAATAACCGTAAAGAGGAGAAGCCTTGGGTGCCAAAGGATTGATGGAGTTGATGTAGAGCTCTCCCAAGCTTCTTTGATGGTGCTCCTTGGATGTGGAAGTGAGTTGGAGCAAGTGGGGGTTCCTTGGAGGAATGTGCCAGAGGTTCGCCAAATGATCAAAAATGTTCCCGTGGGCTTCCGTATGTTTCCGGGGCTTCCTAGTCCTTTATTTATAGAGGGGGAACCCTCAAATGGCCTTTGGGGGGCTTCGGAGCCGTTGGGGGTCAAGTGGACAAGTTTGGTCAAAGCCCAACGGCTAGTTTGACTGGCTCCACCGGCTGACCGGTGCTTGGACACCGGTTGGCCGGTGCTTTGGAAAAGGGAGAGGGCTCAGGCTCAGGCACCACCGGCTGGCCGGTGAGGAGGCCACCGGTTGGCCGGTGCTGAGGCAGTAGCTGACACTATTTGTCTGGGTTCCACCGGTTGGCCGGTGGTCTGGACAGAGGGGATGCCTTCTGTCCAGGCTCCATCGGCTGGCTGGTGGACTGAAATTCAGTCCACTTTTGGTTCTTCTTGGCCCAATTCCTTGGCAACCTTTTTCCTATCAACAAAAACACTTAAAACAAGATTAGATAAATAAGAGAGTGATTGTGATCATGAAAATTAAACCACGAGGGGTACGAGAGGTACAACAATCTCCCCCTATTTTGATGATCACAATCACCAAAACAAGAAATGTAAAAGATTGAAATGAAAGGCATGCTTTAAAGGATAAATTGAAAAGAAAATCAAAGCATGAGAGAAATATTTCTCCCCCAATCAACCAAGAATTTCTCCCCCTTTGTGATTATGAAAATAGCACGGGGCATACAACTTGATTGAGGGAAAGGATTGAAAAACAAGATAGAGATTTTAAATCAATTGAAATTTTTGAAATTGAAAGTTTTGAATTGAATGTTTTGAATTGAAAATTTTGAAAATAAAGCAAAAAAGGCTTAAACAATCCTAACTCCCCCTAAATAAAAACAACAAATCACCGGGGAGAGGATTTTCAAACCGAGACAAATATTGGCCCGGAGAGACTCGCTAAAAGGGATTTTTTAATCCATACTTTTCTTGTGGCGGGTCTTCTCCTATGAAATTCATTGTTAAAGGAAATAGTTTTGGGCCTTCCATACCGGGCATTTTTGCAATTGCACTCATAAATTAAGTGCCCGGGTTTTTTACAATAATTGAAAAATTTATATTGGGAGCTCCCCCTTACAAAAATAGTTGGAGCATGGGAAGAGGAAGCTTGCTTGGAATAGCCAAGCCCTTGGGTGTTTCTAGATATGCATTGGGAACCAAGCAATTTGGTCAAATTTTGTTCACCTTGGGTGAACTAGGCAAGGGATTCCTTTAAATCCTTGATTGTTGATTCCATAGAATCAACATCGGGAAGGTTTTGGACCTTGAGGGACAACTCCTCCTTTTCTTTGAGAAGTTGTTCCTTTTCGGAAGAAAGTTTTTTGAAATTCTTTTTTAAAGCAACAAATTTGGAAGAAAGTTCGTGAAAACCTTCCTCCAATTGATCTCTAGCATGTTGGAGATCCTCATAAGAAATATGATTGAAAGAATTTGAAGAACTAGAGGATGAGGAGTCGGAAGAGGATACCTCATGAAATGCCATTAGACATTTTTTACCATTGTCACTTGAGGAGGAGGAGGAGGAGGAGGATGTGGAGCTATCACTCCATGTGGCCTTGAATGCCTTCTTCTTTTCCTTTTGCTTGGACTTTTTCTTGTTGAGTGGACAATCGGGCTTGTAATGGCCTTTCTTGCCGCACCCATAACATGTTACCTCGGGCTCAAATTTTTCGTTGGGTTGAGCCTTGCGGGATTTCTTATTTTTGTTCTTCTTCATGAATTTGTGCATCTTGCGGGCAAGATTCTCCATTTCTGAATCGCCACTTGAAGAGGAAGAAGATGAGGAGGAGGAGCTTTCTTCTTTTTGAACTTTGAAGGCGATGTTCTTTGGAGTTTCAATCGGTTTTCCTTCCTTTTCAGCTTGCCTCTTCATGGTAATATCATAGGTCATAAGTGATCCAATGAGTTCTTCGACCGGCATGTTCTTGATGTCCTTTGCTTCTTGGATTGCCATGACTTTCGGTGCCCAGGTGCTTGGTAGGATCCAAAGGATCTTCTTGACCATAGTTTCTGAAGAAACATCATCTCCAAGAGACTTTCTTCCATTGCAAACGTCAGTAAAATGAGTAAACATATCGGAAATATTTTCAGATGGATGCATGGTAAAAGACTCAAAATCTTGACGGTACATGTCCAATCGAGTATCCTCGACTTTGTTGGTGCCCTCATGGGTAACCTCCAAAAGTTTCCAGATTTCATGTGATGAGGTGCATGTGGAAACTCGATTGAATTCATTACGATCAAGGCTGCAATGAAGAGCGTTCATGGCTTTGCCATCAAGATCGAAATTTTTAATATCGGCTTGAGTCCATTTGGATTCATCAGGAGAAGAAAGAGAATAACCATGCATGACAATTTTATAAATAGGATAACCTATACTTCTTAGAAAAGTGGTCATGCGGGTTTGCCAAGGAATTGGGCCAAGAAGAACCAAAAGTGGACTGAATTTCAGTCCACCGGCCAGCCGATGGAGCCTGGACAGAAGGAATCCCCTCTGTCCAGACCACCGGCCAACTGGTGTCCCTCCACCGGTTGGCCGGTGGTCTGGATAGAGGGGATGCCTTCTGTCCAGGCTCCATCGGCTGGCCGGTGGACTGAAATTCAGTCCACTTTTGGTTCTTCTTTGCCCAATTCCTTGGCAACCTTTTGCCTATCAACAAAAACACTTAAAACAAGATTAGATAAATAAGAGAGTGATTATGATCATGAAAATTAAACCACGAGGGGTACGATAGGTACAACACCTTTTTCATGTACCTTTTTCCTTTTGTTTGTTAAAACTCTGCCTCAAGGTATTGAGATTCACACATTTTAAACAAATCCTTATTACCATACAAAGTCCCAATTTGACCATAGAAATAATACCTAAGACATTGGTGGTATAACGAAGGTATGGACACTTGTTGATGCATCCAAGGACTTCCAATCATAATTTTGATGGTTGTGTCCTAACAAACAACCAATAAATTTGAATAAGGCACAAGATCTCCAAATTGAGTTTTATGTGTAATCTCACCCAGGGGTTCTTCCTAATTCTTGTCATATCCTTGAAACATTAATGTGGATGGAGATAAGTCATATTAAGTTAGGCCTAATCAATGATGTGTACGAACAAGAATAAGGTTGAATCTGGAGCCATTATCAATGAAGGCTCGTCGGATGTCTATTTCGTTGACCATTCTAGATAAATACAAGGGTCTATTATGTCTATGTACAACTCCATCCTCATATTCATCTATAAATGATATAACTACATGACATTCTATAGAATCATTCTCTATATGGTAAACCTCAGCTACAACATATTTGGTTTAAAACTCTAGAGGACTTGACTAAGCCTGAATAAATGCTTCTCGATGATTTGTTGACATATTCAAGGCATCTAGAATTGATAATGTGGCCCGTACTTGGGCTAGTTATTTCAAAACATCATACTTTTGATCTAGAGGTCTGCATTTCCCAGCACGTAAATGCGGTTTTGTAGGTGTCTTAAAAGTCGATGCTTCTGAGGTAGATGTACCCTATGTCAGAGAAGAAGCTAGAAATACTCCTAGATTTGGTAGATTAGACTGACTTGATCTATATACATTCATTGAGTAAGAAGGTGTGATTTCTAATCGATCCTTGAAAATAATCACGTCAGAACCAAACCTGTCTTGCATATAAGAACATCTTCGTTCTTTTTGAGCTCGGTGAAGGGCACTTCCATGAGATTCTACCACATAAATGGTTTGAGCATGGGTAGAGTTAAAATGGTGGTTTCTAGAATTCCCATTCCTTCCCATGCATCCTCAAAATTGGCCTCTTCCTATGGTTTCTCCATTAGGTATAAGGAAATCAGGCTCATTATAATCATAATCACCATTGGAATATAGATACATTAAGTGGATAATGTTTACAAAACCAATGATCAATTCTTCATATGATGAATATTCTTCCAAACAGGTTAGTTATGGTGATGCTCTTTGGTGGGGTGGTGCTAATGCTTTTGAAACAGATGACATGAAATATTTCATGGTCAAGTACAACTTTGGCGTTGACACGAGCTTGTCTTATTTTGAATTCTCTTTTTCATTATGATCACCTTGTTTCATTGAGGATATACCTTTTGATGAAGGTGGGTTTACTGTGGAAAGAGTGGAATAAGACACAATTGGTTGTTTTAACTATGTTTGTAAAATGTCATGAGTTTGATTGATCATTTTTCTTGATCAATGAATCATTATATTTCTACACATTTTTACTTTTAACTTCCTGACATCTCCCTTCTTCCTCTGGATCAGTAGTAGTGACACATGCTACTTGAGATAACGAACATTTCAACTTCACTTGTCCAGAGACTACCATTTTTTTGCAAGAGGCCCTCAAAAACAAACACTCATGAATGAGATGCCCCAACATGTGGTAAAATGGAAAATAATTTGGAAGATCTTAATATCCTTATCTGTTTGGTTTCTTTGGCCTTGAAAACTGAACCAAATCATTTTCGAGAGTTGAGATGATGTAATTGAGAACTTGTTCGTTCCAAAAGGAATAAATTTTTATTTTTTATTCCACAAACTGTTTCCACCTTTGATCTCTTTGATCATCTTGATGAGTCATTCATTTGAGTTAATGCTCTGGAGGTGGAGCCCTTCGATACGATGAATGTTTTGAAGTAGAAGTGGGTACATGTGCTTGCTTTGGTGTAACAGTAGCAACCTCTTATTTCCTTATTATCCTTCCTAGAGCTGATGTAATTAAACAAGTTTTAGAATTAGTCTATGTAATATAATCTTCTATATATTTATCAATTTAAATATGGTATTAGAACCCTCCTATTTTTTTAAATGGATCGATGGTGTGTGTAAATCATCACATAAATTTTCTACAAAAATTGGAAGTAACTCTTCTTGAGGGAGTGCCAGACTTAAAGAATATGTTAATCCTTTCCATCATGCAATGAAATTTAAAACTCTATCATTCTACCATTGTTTACAATTGGTAAGATAAAAAAATGTCATATTTGGTAGCATTGAGCTAAATTGAAGAATGAATTTCTGGAGAAGATCTTCCCATCTCGTAATTGATGGAGATTGTCAACTAGTATACTAGACAAAAGATGGTCCCTGTAGTAACTAAACAAAACACGTAATATGTACTGCATCTTGTTGTTGATGAGTTCCCATCATGGGATCAAAACAAGAAATGATATGTGTTAAGTGTTGTTTTGGATCGTTCGAACCATAAAATATTGGAAACGTGGTGCTCACAGAATTTAGTGTTGGAGGAATCAGGTCCACCCATTTAGGGTAAGCTTTCTTTTCCGAATGAACTGGTATACATCGTTCCTCTATAACATTCAATCGAGTCGTTAATGCCTAAATTGTGTTGATAAGAATTTGGGGAATATTTAGATGAACTAGAACCTGTGAAGGTACAACAACTGGAGATTGATCTGGTGAAATAATTGGGAAAAACACTGTTGGTGGTGTTGGTATTTTCCTTGGATAACCCACTAGAACAGTTTAATCAGGATGTTATTGATCCTGCCTTGGTTGTGTACCGAGTGGAGGGAATTAAATATCATCATCTATAGTTACTAAAAAACCACTTTGCTGATGAGATCCTATAGGATGTACAAGTTGATGATCTTCTTGTAATGTATGTCTATCAGATTTTCTATTTCGAAGTAACTATGTATTGAGTCTTTCAACACCTTCATTTACTCTTATTATTGTGAAAATATATCTTCAAATGAAAGAGATTGACCTTCTCCAATGGATATGTGAGATTCAATATGACTTTTACCTTTAACCATGTTAAAAGCCTTTCGGAGGGGCAGGAGTTGGTAATTTGAAGGCATACCACGATTCTGGGTAAGCCTCTGATTTCGGGTACATACACCTTTATCATTTTCCTTAGTGGGTACCATATTATGGATAAGAATATAATATTCTAATTACCCTAAAGTAGACTCTTTTTTAGAGGATCTTATGCAATGGTCTTAATTAAATTTACTAATGCATAATGCATTGATGGCACTCTGTCAGTATATTTGTAAGATCGTCTCCCTCTATATCTTCCATGAGACTCGGTTCTCTTATATGATTGTTTCTCAAGAGTTGTTTAATGTATAGTTACCCAAAGGGAATCCTTGTATAGTTTATTTTTGCACTCTCTTTGTGACATTTTCCCAAATCCAGAGAAAATTTTCTTCCGTTGAGGAGCGGATTGTAGATGTGAAAAACCCCCCAGCCTTGAAGGCTGGGGCTGTTATTGTTCTTCTTCTTCATACATCTGAACTTATTTTAATGAATTTTAAGGTTAAATTAACTGAGCCCCCAACCTTATAAGCTTGGGTGATTCTTGAATGATATGGATAATATTCATGCAACTGCTCTTCTGATTTTGTGAATTTTGGTTCAGACATTAGCTGGGTGCATTATCCAACAACCACTAAAATAACCTGTTTCAGAAGATCGCAATGCAATTTCAGATATTTTCATTCTTTGACGGTTGACATCCTCTAAGCGGGATTCCTGCTCAAGATTCTAAGATGCTTGATGTAAAAGTAACTGAACAACTGCTTTTCTTTGTTCCTGACCCTGATGAGAGCTGTTTGAGGCATATTCTTGAGGGTACATTCAATTACATACAAAATATATTGATTGTGGCTGGTCGTGGGTGATAACATTGCATGAGACCACTTTTGGAGGACTTTGTTGATTCTGGATTGCAGTGAAATACAATTCTCTATGTGCACCTGACAGGGCTTATAATTTACACATTTTTTTAATGCATTTCTATTGTTTTAGACATCCCAAGATACCATTTTGAGCTTATATGTTACAATTTTGGATTTAAGAAGTATTTTAAGTTTAAATGCAAAAATGACCAAATTCTGCATTTTGGACAGATTTTCACTACAGGGGTATTTTGGTCATTTACAAAAAAATATAAATCCAAATTCTATGATTATAATTTATTTAGAATCCTAATTTAATTTTCTTCAACTTTGTCTTCTGGACCAGGATCGGATTCGACCATCTTGAGGTCCAAACAATTCAATGAAGTTGAAGATTATTCAGGAACACCAAGGAAGCTTCCTAGAAATTTCATCCAGAAAAAAGAAGGTTCAGTGAAATATCCATAACTCTCTCAAAAAAACTTTAATGGAGCTGATATTTTGTGGATAGACGGATAAGAAGATTTGGAACAAGTTTGATTAAGGAGATCACGCCTTAGATGGCCTTTTTCAGGGACATTAATTCAGTACAAAACGGTGTTTTTCGGTTTGATGACTCTGACTGGACAGAATAAATTGTCAGAGGAAAATGACCATAACTCTCGGAATACCAGTCCAAATCCGCTGCGATTTTGAGGGGACACGGCCAAGACAATTATGAACAACTGTGAAGAAGGTCTCAACGCGTGAAGAGGTCATTTATGGGGTCCAAAACGCGACAACTTTCGGGGGTCGAATTCTGCCTATAAAAGGAGGAGAGCTCCTCCCCCTCAATACATCCCATTCTCCACCCCATTCCTTCCCGGGCATCTAGGAGAAGAACTTCTCAGATTTTTCTTTTATTTCTTTTGTTTTAAAATGTCTCTCCTCTCCCGAATTATCTCGCTTACCCCATCCATGGAGGGGTAGTTTCATTTGAGTGATCGGAAAGAGGGGAGGCTGGACCTATGTGTTGTGTTTGAGTTTTTTTGCTTGAAATGAATAAAATTTGTTCTTATTTATTCTTCTGGTTTCAATTCATAATTCAGTATTAAATTCCGAATGCGGTTGTGTTAAGGTTTTTATTCTGAAATTATAAATTGCTTTGGTCGATGATCACATCTCCCTCCACCCAATTCTAATCTGTATACGGTGGCAAATGATTAGGGTTGGGTGGTGATTGCTCGACGGTTGTCAAGCACGTGTGTAGGATTGTATGTTGAAATATTGGTTTATTAAGGAACAACAATTCCAGGTCTGGGATTACTCTAATTAATCAAGAGACCATATACAACCCTAAACACATTGGAAGGAGGATAGACCAATCTAAGGTTTTAGAAAGGAAAATTCTCATCACATTTATCTGACTAAGGGAGAGAGAGGACTCGGTAGATAAATCTCTCTCTTACCAGTTTAAGGAAGAAGAAGAGATAAAATTTGGAAACCATGATGGCACAACACTAAGTCTAGCCGAACCCAATCCGATCATCATCTTTATCATTTGTTAAAATCAATCAATTTCTGTTGTTTGTTTCTCTCATAATCATTCAAATTAATTAAAACCAATCTTTTTAAGAAAACCAACAAAAAGTGACAACCTTATTTTGTGTGCACTCCTCTTCGGGAGACTACCTAGGATCAACTGCTATACTATACTTAGGTAAATAAAATATTGTTTTGCCACGCCCCATGACAGGCGTGTCCAAGATATAGTGGAGCCTGACTACCTGCCTATATCTTCTACTACTCAACTCCAAGAGGTGATTTCAAATGAAGAAGAGATTGAAGACGTACAAACTGAGGGAGATGATACAATCTTGAACTCAAACTCTTTTAAATTTATTGAATCTGATTTGAGTATAACTCCCAACTTTTTTGAATTTTCAGAATTGTGTGAATCATATTATGCCTTGGAGGATGATGTGGAAAAAGAAGATGCACCTATTGAGGAACACCTCGAGCTCCCTGAATTCATTGAACATCTAATGGAGGAGCCCCATCATGAAGAGATTCTAGTGGCTTTTCCTGATGAACCAGAGACACATGCTGCTTCACATCTGAAGCAACCACCGGAAATTGAAGAAGATGTTGCACAAGAAGCAACAAGAAGGAGGAGGATCCATACTTCATCCCACCCCCGCCATGCAATCTATACCACATTGAAAAGGCAGTGGATTTGTTCTAATCTATACATGGAGTCCTCCTCAACAAGGACAATGAAGCACAAGCTGGGAAAAGCCACATGTGGTGGTTCAAATCAAATAAGCTACATCCACCATCAGACTTTGGATAACAGCTGGTACTGCCCACTGGAGGCAGTAAAAATTCAGGGCCCACATGGGGGATCGTACCAAGACTTATCTCTTGCTTTATAGGAATTTAGATTTCAATTTCATTTCTTAGAAGTAGTTTAGCATTCATCCCTTTCCTCCTTATCATTTTGAGCTTTAATGACATGATTCTTGTTCTTAATTTTGAAATTTTCTTTTGTAGGATCATGATGGAAGAAGGAAGCCCCAAAAATTTGTTAAAGGGGACTGAATCTTTATTTCAAAAGGGAGTTCATTTTTAAATTTTAAATTTTAAACTCCTTAAATTTTTTTCCAAAACATTTTTTAAGCTTTAATGATAAGAATTTCATACCCTCACTTGAATTAATGTTTTACTCAACTTATCTAGGAGACATTATTTTCTTAGGAATCTTGTGATGCCATGTTTTAAATTTCAATGTTAATGAGATTGAATGATTAAAATGGATAATTTGATGATTAAAGTGAAGAAAGGATATTGAAATAAGGACTCATGATTTGAGGGAATTAATTGATTCATGTAAATGAAATTTCCCTTCCATTTTTCATTCTTTGAATTTCTGAAATTCATGTGAATTAATTTGTTATTATTAATCATGCCATGAGTGATTGTCCAATATCATATTCTCATTCCTGAGAGGATTTCTAGACCAAATATTTCCTATTTTATCTTGAGCATATTTCTTGAGTGATCTTGGGACGTGCCACCTGCTAGAACTTGTATTGAAACTTGTCAAAGCTATGACTGTACAAAACCACATTTAAAATGATTGAGGCATATCTTTGGCTAGCCACATTTTATCCTAAGACCCACCTTTACATTTATCCTTCGTAAGCCCTTAGATGCCATGAATTGCCTTATAGGTTTAAGCCACATTACAATCCAATTTTTCCTTACCTACCTGCACTTTTAGTATTTTTGCATGGTTATTTCAAGTTTGAGTGTGGGGGAAGGGCCTTTCGTGTGCGTTCCATGGGATATGTATCATTTTTGGGTGGTGTAATGTGTGCGTCATCATTTTGGGCAATGTATTATTAGAAAATTGGGCATGAGTCATCATTTCATTATGCTTCATTCATTTCATCCGGTTCTCCCAAAAAAAGAAGAAAAAAGAAAAAAAATCAAAATAAAGCTGTGCCTTTCTGGAGCTTTACAAAAAAAAATAAAGCTGTGCCTTTCTGGAGCTTTACAAAAAAAAACAGGGAGAACTTGGATGATATCATTCTTTGTAATCATTTATTGACTCATGACCCATGTCATTGAAAGGGGAGTGGTGTTGTGATTCACATTTCAAAGGGATTTGAGTGAGGTTCATCTTGTGTTTTCACTTGATTAATCATGCATTGTACTTAAGAGTCAAACCTCCTACTTCTGGCCTTAAATTATTTCAATCATTTACCCACCAACCCTAATCCACAGAGTCATTTGAACCTTTATTGCAAGTCCTCATGATTTTATGTGTTTTTTGTCTTTACAATGTGGAGAAAGTAGTTACTTTACAAGCCTATGGAAAAGGAGCATGTTCTCATGATATGAGTATAACTCCACTATTAATTGTATCATGAGTGATGAGAGAAAAGATTCAAAAGTGAGGTAGGTCATGATTTGGCATGTTTAATAATAATAAATTGAGAAGCTTGAATGAATGAAAGGAGAAGCTTCATTATTGTTCAAAGGGGAAAAGTAAAATGCATGAATTGATTGTTTCTTTGAAAAATGGGAAATTAAATTGGTATTTTTGTGGAACTGGAAAATTTTATTGGACATTGAAAATCATTTTATTTTATTTCATTTGAAATTTAAATATTGGTGACATTAGTGCCATTTGAATTCAATGTTGAGATTTTATGCTTGAGGACAAGCATGGTTTAAGTGTGGGGGAATTGACAGGGCTTATAATTTACACATTTTTTAATGCATTTCTATTGTTTTAAACATCCCAAGATACCATTTTGAGCTTATATGTTACAATTTTGGATTTAAGAAGTATTTTAAGTTTAAATGCAAAAATGACCAAATTCTGCATTTTGGACAGATTTTCACTACAGGGGTATTTTGGTCATTTACAAAAAAATATAAATCCAAATTTTATGATTATAATTTCTTTAGAATCCTAATTTAATTTTCTTCAACTTTGACTTCTGGACCAGGATCGGATTCGACCATCTTGAGGTCCAAACAATTCAATGAAGTTGAAGATTATTCAGGAACACCAAGGAAGCTTCCTAGAAATTTCATCCATAAAAAAGAAGGTTCAGTGAAATATCCATAACTCTATCAAAACAACTTTAATGGAGCTGATATTTTGTTTATAGACGTATAAGAAGATTTGGAACACGTTTCATTAAGGAGGCCACGCCTTAAATGGCCGTGTTCAGGGACATTAATTCAGTACAAAACGGTGTTTTCAGTTTGATGACTCTGACTGGACAGAATAAATTGTCAGAGGAAAATGGCCATAACTCTCGGAATACCTGTCCAACGCCGCTGCGATTTTTAGGGGACACGGCCAAGAAAATTATTAACAACATTGAAGAAGGCCTCAACGCGTGAAGAGGTCATTTATGGGGTCCCAAACGCGACAACTTTCGGGGGTCGAATTCTGCCTATAAAAGGAGGAGAGCTCCTCCCCCTCAATACATCCCATTCTCCACCCCATTCCTTCCCGGGCATCCAGGAGAAGAACTTCTCAGATTTTTATTTTATTTCTTTTGTTTTAAAATGTCTCTCCTCTCCCTAATTGTCTCGCTTACCCCATCCATGGAGGGGTAGTTTCATTTGAGTGATCGGAAAGAGGGGAGGCTGGACCTATGTGTTGTGTTTGAGTTTTTGTGCTTGAAATGAATAAAATTTGTTCTTCTTTATTCTTCTGGTTTCAATTCATAATTCAGTATTAAATTCCGAATGCGGTTGTGTTAAGGTTTTTATTCTGAAATTATAAATTTCTTTGGTCGATGATCACATCTCCCTCCACCCAATTCTAATCTGTATACGGTGGCACATGATTAGGGTTGGGTGGTGATTGCTCGACGGTTGTCAAGCACGTGTGTAGGATTGTATGTTGAAATCTTGGTTTATTAGGGAACAACAATTCCAGGTCTGGGATTGCTCTAATTAATCAAGAGACCATATACAACCCTAAACACATTGGAAGGAGGATAGACCAATCTAAGGTTTTAGAAAGGAAAATTCTCATCACATTTATCTGACTAAGAGAGAGAGAGGACTCGGTAGATAAATCTCTATCTTACCAGTTTAAGGAAGAAGAAGAGATAAAATTTGGAAACCATGATGACACAACACTAAGTCTAGCCGAACCCAATCTGATCACCGTCTTTATCATTTGTTAAAATCAATCAATTTCTGTTGTTTGTTTCTCTCATAATCATTCAAATTAATTAAAACCAATCTTTTTAAGAAAACCAACAAAAAGTGACAACCTTGTTTTGTGTGCACTCCTCTTCGGGAGACTACCTAGGATCAACTGCTATACTATACTTAGGTAAATAAAATATTGTTTTTCCACGCCCCACGACAGGCGTGCGTCAGTACCCCATCCTCTGATATGAATAATAGATGGTTTGTCCTAAATTGACTGGTGTAGCCTCTTTAGATTAATGGTTCATGCATGCTGGAGGGCCCTCTGCTACTTTTTAACCTTTGGATGTTAGGAAACTGAGAGAGACACTAAATAAATTTGGCATTTCAAAACTTATATTACCTTCACATGATTTTTATATTCATCATATAGTAATACTTTGGTTATTAAATGATGAAGAGTCTTCCATAAGTTGAGGCAGATATCATGAATACAATCTTCTTCCATCAATTCTGGAATGTCATACCAAGAATTTGCTAATGGCCAGAACATGGTTTGTATTTCTCCTGTAGCCAATTTTTACATCATGTTTAACATATCATCGTCTCCTTGTACTAGATATTTCTCCACATGGTATGACCAAAGTGAGTGATCTATATTAGAAGGAAAACGACACAAGGGAGGTTTAGAGAATGACCATTCCCTTAATATGTCATGTGGTTGAGAAAGTGTTTCACCCATCAATGACAAGTCATCAAACACGACTTGCCTTGTGTTTGAAAGTTACTCAGGATAATAGAGATTTTTCATCGCTACTTTATTAATTATAGAAATATCTTGAAAATGTAAAATTATACTTCAGATAGAACTTTCATAGCGAATGCCATCATGGGGAAGACCACCATGGTGGATTATATCAAGGACGGACTCCTATTGCCCCTTGGTCTTCAGGCCACATGGAGGGTTATCATGGTTCTCATACAGAGATAATAACTCTTGATTGACCAAATTTTCATGAAGAATGACTTGATGATGAAGTATCCAAGTATGAACATCTGAATTACTGCTACCACTCCCATAATTTGGTAATGATAGTATAAGATCATAATCTCCAACAGATAAATGTTTGAGGGATTTAAGAACTCCAGCATAAAGAGGATCCAAATTGAAGTTAGACTCCTAATTATCAAACTATGCTTGGTGAGACTTCTTCTTAGATTTTCTCTTATACTTAGTTGGGGCCACTTGCAGGGAAAAGTGGTTATCATGGGCAGGTGTATGTGTGCCTTGGATTGGTTGCCGGAACGGACCAATTACCTCCAATTGGAAAGGGTGTATCTTCCCGATCTTCTTGTCCATATGATATGAGGGAGTATTCCCCATGAACGTACTGGATTGGAACAGAGGTGTGTATCTACTCCCCGATGACATGCGGATGTGTCATACATTATATGGGAAAAAATTCTTCTATTTGTTCCCCTTGCATTGATGAAGTAGTTGTTATAATATCATTGCATGCTTGTAGAATATGGGTACAGATTTACGTCTGCCATTTCAACATTGATAAGTTGTGTTTGGTGACTTCAGCGACTGGAACAGGAATATACATCCATTTTATATCGAGGGTAGGTGTATGTGAATACACCTGTCCTCCTAATCCTTTCAATGGGTATTGATAATACTCATTCATGGGGATAGAGAGTTGGTTCTGCCCCATATTTGTTATCGATGCTTTCCGACTAACTTCTCCGGGTGCTGCCAAATGAGACTGTTGGCAGGCTTGATGAGCACTAGAAGGTATATGTTCCTACTATCTATTTCCCTTCTAGAATTTTTGACAGACGTACTTAAATACTGGCAAACAAGACTGCTGGTAGAATTGGTGAATGTGAGAAGGTGTATGTTCCTGTTTACCAGTTCCCATTACATTGGATAGGCAGACTTCTTTAAATGCAATCAGACAGGCCTTCTGACTGGCTAATAACTTTTAAGAAGGTGTATGTGCCTATTAAAATTACTCCAGTGGGTTTATCTAGAGTTATTGGTAGGTTTCTTCTAGATGTGTCTTCATGAAATCAAAATTAGGACTGACGGGTGTATGTACCAGCTTGTTGTTCACCATCAAGTTAGGTTTATGGACTTTTCCAGAGGGGCCAGAGGTAAGAACTTGCTTCATATTGATCATACACTGTCACCAGTGGTTCGTACTGTGTGCTCGGGTCTGAGAGACAAGGGACGAACGTCTAGAGGCAACACCCCCATTATGTCAGAGGTTTCCTACCGTGCAATTATACTTGAAACAATTTTTGGTGGGTTTCCTTGGTAAGGATACCTACATTATTGAATTAAGACCCTGAGTGACCTCTTGATCTAACTCCCTTAGTATGGGAGGTACTAGTTATTGAATTCCAGGGATAAGGACCTGAAATGGTTGAAAATGGTGGTTGGACCCATCTGCTTCTTGATCAAAGGTCATCATTGGATGGATGATCAATAATTATTATTGACCTGGAGGGCCTTTTGGATAGCCTCCAAAGTCAAGATTTTACCATGCTAAAGATACTCTTTTACCAACATGTTGGAGACTCAGTTTTGAATATACTGAGTGGGTGATAACATCCTTCTTTTGGATAAAGATTTAGCTTGAGAAGCGGTTGAGATGTTGGAATATTTCGTCTTTGAAAAGGACAATTTGGATTGAAGGGGGTTCTAATGAAAACAAGAAACAACAATAAACTCCATTAATGAAACATCTATTAGATAAATACATGCAGGATTGATTCCTTTGTCTGGACTTCCATTATCAATTGATAGGGGCCTAGAAGGTGGGTTACATTATTAACTTCTTTAAGGATTCATGGTGGGTTCACCATTTTTGTTTCATAGTTCCTTGAAATGTGTGTTCTAGATTTTAGAATCACTTCTTCCAGGCAGTTTCCATTGGATTTATTCATGGAACTAGAAACTTCCAACATTTCTTTATCCAAACAGGACCTTCTTTCAAAAGGAAGGTGTTTTTTACGTTTGAACTTTAGGATACTTAAGAACATAAATTGGATGATATGATGGGAGTTCAGACTCATCCCACCCTTTTTGGGGGGAATTATTTTATACTCTGGTAC
The DNA here is from genome assembly GCA_963277665.1 of Viscum album. Classification (NCBI taxonomy): domain Eukaryota; kingdom Viridiplantae; phylum Streptophyta; class Magnoliopsida; order Santalales; family Viscaceae; genus Viscum; species Viscum album. The sequence continues at coordinate 90,351,976 of OY728140.1, read as the reverse complement.
TCTCTTTGTAAATTTACCAAATTTTAATGAATCATTATCAATCCACCAAGCATAACATAAGTTTCTCTTGGAATTTAAAATTACATATTAACATGTTTAAAATTTAGAATAACTGGTTTACATTCAAGTTTCTTCATTAATGGAGATATCCATATGTATTTGAGGTTCTCCATCAATGGTATCCTCTAATATACTATTTAATGATTCTTTTAACCATCGTTATAATGATACTAGTTTTTATTCCACTCAGTAGAGAACTCTGGGATTTATTTCCATCCAGGGAGACGAAGACTTGTTTTGATATTAGGATCATACACATGAAATGGTTTAACTAATTATCCATGTGAAAGGAATCATAACCCTAGTAGTTTGGTGCCTCTTAATGGGACACATCATACCTTTTAGGGTCATGTGATATGGACCTAACTATATAGTTTAATTTCACATGGTAAGGACATCAAAGTGAAAGGTGCTTAGTCAAAGTTTGGTGTGATACTTGTGTAGAAGTATCCTAATGAAAATGGAAAGGATATGGGTTTCCATGTTATATTAGATCCTGTGGGGAATATAGAATAATGCGAACATGGTTTATTTGTAATGTTGGTTTTGAACCTCAAGTATTCTTCCTACGTATCCCATGTGGATGAGAATAAAATACCACATAGTTAGGTGAGTCACATAGGAGAGTATAGTCCTTTGAGAGAAATGAGTTTCGACTTACTTCCTAAAACGGATGCCCATATGATTTGGGGGTTTATTTGGGGATTATTCCAAATGAGGATACCTAGATTAAAGGACTTATGGTTAGATTTCAAAATAATATATCAAGTGAGCTCAGGCCCTGAAAGGGCTTCCTATGTATCCTAGTTTGAACAGGAATCAGAATTCTCATAGATCATTCACTATCGGTGTTTGTGCACATGATGTAATCATCACGAATCTATAAGCCCACGTGAGTCATGATCTGTATTAGAAATAAAAGGGTGTGAAATATTCAACAATTAAACTTCACATATTTTCTCCTCTAGTAGTGGAAGAGGGTTAGGTGACCCGGGAAGAGGGCACGATGACCATGGAAGAGGGTGAGGAAATGAGCCTTACCTCTATTCACTTCACATTGGACAAGGGTTTGATGAATGGAGGAAGGGATGAAGGTTATGAGCTTACACTAGGATGAATGTCATGGTGAAAAAGATCAATGGGAGTGGGAAAGGGTAACAAAATTCACTTTTCCCATCTCCCCTCTGGTCTTTGGCACCGAAGAAGTGAGGATGAGCAATGATTCTACCTCCTGTAAGAAAATATAGGGGCTTACACCAGGGTGGTTTCCCTAAAATTGATACTGGTCGGGGAGGGAGGCTTATCCTTTGTTAAAAAGGAAGAATAGAAAGTATGAACATTATCTTACCTACTAGAGTCATGAAGTTATTGATCGTGTCTTTGAGAAGGGAGAGGCCAGGACCCAAACCTCCTCCAAACCGAGAACATCTCAATAGTTTTTTTGGGAGAAAGGTCCATGTGACTGTTGATATACAAACCCAAAGACACTCCAGGAACCATAACCGAATTATGAAACAAATGTGGGAAACCTTTAACTACGGATATACAAACCCAAATACGAGAAACACTAATGTTCCTTTCCTGAAGGTTTGATATGTCAGGAGGATTTGATGGAGGTCTCAAAATAATCCATTTCAGACAAGGGAGAAAAAGAAGAATAAGACTTTATAGGAATTCCATTGAGGATGGCTTGTTGGATTTTATACTAAAGAGATTAAGTGAACCAAAGAGGGGTGTTAGAGTAGAGAAGGGCATGCAAGTATGGGTGAACAAGTAGACTTGGGTGACCTGATGTTCACTTATGCGATGAACAACCTGTATGGTAACACTTGGGTGAGACCTTGCTCATGCCTTCAAGAGTATTCATAGGTGATCCCATAAGTGGGGCACTCAATTTCTGGTAGGAGGAATAGGCGGCGCACAAGTATTTCTAATTTGGGGTTGTTGGGTGATTTAGACACACAAGTGTTATGGTTTTCAAACACTAAAAGGACTTGAGTCCAATTATCCTCTCTTAAATCCTCCGCTCATGGTGTTGAATAACTACCTTGAATGTTTCAGAAGATTGGGTCAAAGTACTAGGGCGACCAGGGAAAAAATTCCTCTTTGGGGAAATTTGTCCATAAAAATTAAGACCCCAAGGGTCTATTTATAGAAAAAATAGGACCTTGGGATAAAGGATATTGGTCAGGCATGTAGGATTTGTTTTGATGCCCTTTTAGTCTGGTTAAGGTGACCCAAAACCCACGCCTTTGCAAATCTTGTTTTTCTTCATGTATTTTCACATTTTCTTTCTAAGGTATTTCCCTTTGTCATTTTTAGACTCTTTTATGGAACATAGTGTCAAAAGAAAATAACAAACTTTTTATTTCATAATTATTTTATGTTCTTTATTTATCAACTCAAAGTAATTTCTACCTATAGAGGGGTAATATTTTTTATGTATTTCATAAGTTGAAACAACTAAATTTTGTGTTTTAGAGTCTACAAGAACTTGACAAACTAGTTTCAAAAAAACATTAGAAAATAGAAGCAGTTTGTACCAATTTATAAGGGATTATATCCTGATAATATTTGGATGATTAAAAATGAGTTTATATAGATTTATTATAGTGTTTTATTATTTGAATCATAGATTTTATATTTGGAGTCACTAAAACTATACTTTTTTTATATCTTCTTAAGTATCAACTAGTTTTTTCATTCAGATCATTCATAATCTTTTCTTGGTATAAAGATTTGACAATAGAAAATTTGATCTCTTTTATCATATCACTATACATAATATATTCACTTCTTTTATGTATTTATATCATCTTAATAATCGTATTGATCATGGAATTTGACCCATGGAAGGAAAAAATATCTGGTATATTTATATGTTCAGTTTGACCATGTAACACCTTCCTATTTCAGAATATATTTTCCAATTAAATAAATTTTATTTTTAAGATAGAATTTGATGAAAAAACATCATTTAATAATGAAATAAATAATTAAAATGAAAAAATAAATTATTTTATAAAAAATAGGCCATTTTAATTTAGTAAAAATCCAAATATTCTATATAACCTCTTTTGATGTTTGTTGATAAATTATGTTTATTTTTTAAATTTGACACTTTTAGTTATGATACCAAAAATATTTATCATTAAAATTGAACTAATAAATAAAAAATTTAATTACTGAAATCCAATGATTATTTATTTAAGGATAAGGAATACTAGTCTAATATTATTTTGTTAAACAACATTTTTCTGTTTTTAAAATATCTTATATTCAATTTTATTAAATGTTCACTTATTCCATTTTTTGTTATTAAAAAACTAGAAAATTATTTTTTATACAACTTAAAAATTTAATAATAATTCATATAATATTTACCAGTGTCTTTTAAATGAAGAATAAATATTTTTAAGGTCAATATTATGTATTTTTTCAAAAAACATTGTTTTTATCTGCAGAATGGATTTTTATCATAATAAATTATGTTAATCACTCTTTATAAATGATTTTAATGCAACTTATAGATAATATACTCAAATAAATAAATTATCATTTTTATAATGTGTTTCATTGGGAAATTAATAAGAATAAAATAATTTTTATACTTAAATAATTTCTTTAAAAATTGTTTTTATGCATTTTTTGCACAAGAAGAGGAATTAATTTAATCCACATTTGTAAATTTAATATTATAAAATGGGGTCTATATTTGGAATCATAAGGTATAAATATATTTATAAGTCATATTTCATTTTAATTCATAAATAATAGTTACTATAGTAAAATTTATGTTATCATGACCAATGATAAAATGGTTTAATGAGGTTAAACTAAGTGATTCAGATTCATATATAACTAAAAAACTAAAATTTATTTGATATGATGAGTGTCCTTTAAGCCAACTTAATATTATATTACAAATTTTGTTAACATGGTTCCACGTTTTAATAGATTTTCCAATACTATTCTAATGATAATGGTATTTATAAGAGATCTACTCTCCTCACATATAAAAGGGAACATCATCATCTAAATTATTCACATGATTTGAGATCATTACCTAAACCAATATACACCCAAAAAATTTCATCCAGACGAAATAGTTTTTTCCACCAAAATACCAACCAAATAAGGATGAAGGGGAGATCCAATGGAGGATTCCCCCAGAAGAGGTAATCAACTTAACTGAGTTATTTTAAAATTGTTTTTTATTTCACCTACCCCAAATCATATATTACCACCTCAACATAATGTAATTAGTAAAATATTATAATTAAATATTATGATTATGATAGAAAAATAATGATCTATATTTTTTTAATTTAATGTTAAATGATCTTTTCGGTTATGCGTACTTGAAGACTACCGCATCCATGTAGCCTTGTATATCATTTTTTATCATGACCTCACATGGATAGTAAAAATTTTACATTTAATAAATATATATGATATATATAACATAATTATGATTGTTGAAGATAAACTATTTTCTATATTCTTTTCTTAACATCCACTAAAAAACTAAAACATGGCATGGGGGTATGTACGAATTACCACATCCATGAAGCAATGTATTTAATTTGAAATCGCCCCTAACATTGATATTTCTAAAAGTTTATATAATACATAAATAAGTTATTCATGGTAATATTAATATTATTATATAAAATCCAATCGATTTCATGGACATATTAATATATATTTTACTATAAAAAAATATTTAATAATTGAATTTTTCTACTGTTTGACATACAAGAGATTTCTTACTTACTATATAAATGCGTGGAATTTTTTTTACATTTTACATATGAATTAATTATTCAATCACCAGGACTATGATATATTATCTATAACCCTTTACATGTTTCCTTGTATTTAAAAAAATCCATTCTAAATTTTTTATATATTTTTTTTTAATTTTCTAAATGAAATTGAACTTTCCTCTTATATGTAATATAATATTATTAAATATTTGATAAATGTATTTTTTATTGATTTCATCATCGTTTAATGATAATTATGATTAACTACGACTATTCTGAATTGATGTCATCCACATTCTTTCTTGGAATTTATTATGATGATGTTTTATAGAAATTTTTATGAAACTCATTTCTTTTCCACATGTTAATTAGGATATGAATAAATAGTGAATTATCTTATGTTATTTTGGAATACATATTAATGGTTTATTATTATATGATAAGTTGGTATATTATAGATCTCTAATAAATTGGGGAATTTTAAAAATTTCTTGATTTAAAAGGGTAAATGGTCATTTAACTAAGGTCATATAGGATAAATGAGAAAAATATGACCTATTTTGTTTCGTTTTTAACATTGGGGTTCTAATGGATGTTATTACCAGTGATGTGGAAAATATATTTTTACTATAGTTTTTAAGTAGATTATGTAAACTTTGTTATAATAAAATAAAGGAATTTTAATGTCTATTATTTTTATAACTAATATCAAAAGTGGTATAAAACATCAGTTATAAAAAAATCGATGTTATAATTATTTTTTACATCCATTCTAAATATAAGTAATTTGAAAAGATTTCATTTTTAAAAAAAAATTCAAAATAGATTAATCCATTAGTTGATTATAGAATACAAAAAAGGTTGAATATATTAAAACCAAATAGAAACATGAAATTGAATCTTAAAGCTTCGAAGTTAATTTAATTATTATTGTGATTTAATTTTATATTTTTCCTTGAGGAAGGAACTTGTGAGGAAAACTCCACTATGGTTGGGGAGGAATTTTTATCATGGTTTGATACATATCACACAGAATTATTATATTCTAAATATGATCAAAAAATTAATTCATAATTATAAATAAGTAATTAAAAGTTATATCACTAAAGAAATATAATAACAACAATTTTTTATAATGGGTGAATAATTATTAATACAATAGAGAAATCATAAAATGATGAAATTACAGAATAATTTTATGGATCGAAGGATGAGTAGAGAAAAAATGGTGAAATATAGAGGTTGAAAAATAATATAGAGTTGTTGAAAATCTATTTCATAACATAAAAAGTTTTAGGTGGGATTTTAAATGTTGAAAATAATATTCTAAAAAAATTGAATCATCCAGAGGATGTGATTTGTTTTTTTGGAATCTCTTATTTGAGTAACTAACATTAATACCCTTATATGGAGTATTTTTAGTGTGAGGTTTTAAAAAACATGTTTAAATCCCATTTCCATATTGATTTAATTCAAATTATATAAATAATCAATATTAAAACCTTTTTAATGTCATATTTTAAAAAACTAACATTACAACCCCAATATGAGTGCTATTTTCGGTACTATTGACGGTACATAGGTGGATATATCAAGCCTAAGAACATACAAGTGTGGTTTTACCAAACCTACTCTGTAATGAATTTATTAGTGGGTATCATTGACATATTATTTCTATACATAGGATTATGATACACTTTTTTTCAGTCTTATAAAAAACTATTATGGTTATATTATCATCACATGGATGATGATTGTTTTATATTTTTAACTTTTATAACGCTTGTATAATGTTATTTATATTCTATATTCCTTGAATTGTGATTTGATATTTATGTCTCTAGGTGTGATTTTTATGTTCTCACACACTCATACCCCTCTTATGCTCACTTATGGTCTTTTAATGGATTCTCAAACGTTTATCTTTACTAAAAATATCATCTCCACTATTATTATATTTCTATTTCAATAGGTTTTGAATAATGATATTAAGTATAAAAAGTCTATATGGGTATGTTGTGAGAAGAATATTTTTGAGAAATTATGAGTATTTTTCCTAAATAAGTTTCTTATATACATAGTACCGATAAACTATAAACCTTATAGTTCATTCATGAGTATTATAATGTGATTTATTGAATATTTACTTCTAATAAAGTAATATTTATATATATTATTCTAAACTCTCCTCATTTGGTACCATATTAGGGTTTAATAATTTTTATAATTTATGTTATGAAAATGCCATGGTTTGGAAATAAGAAATCATAAATTAGTACACCATAGAAATTATTTTCACTATCATATGATTTTTCACTTTGATTATTATTGTTTTATGACCACTCTATTATTTTCTATAAAATTAAATGATGATAACCAAAATAAAATGGATAGAGGTACTATTAATTTTCATTCAATAAAAAAAATTCTTAATTTCTAAATAGTTCATGCCACTCTTATATATCTAAATTATGATTTAAGGGTATCACATAACAACCTTAATTATTAGATACTAATGTATTAATGAAAACTCTTAATGGGGTTATTATTTCATATCATCTATATAACTACGCTCTGATAGAAGTGTGTTTGAATTTTATTCGCGAATGTCTTATTATTCGTCTGATAGTCTTAATTTATATTATTTTAGGAAAGGATTGGATATCTCTAAATAGAGACCATACAAATCATTGAGGAAGGGAAGTCACATTTGATATCAAGAACCACCCTATGATCTTATATAGATGTGATGATGAAAATGAACTTCGAATAGAAATTAAATCCATTATATGGGTAATAATATTGACTCATGATGGGTATCTTGAAAACATTTTTAAGGAGGAAATCAACAATGAAGATAATTCTATTGTTCTGGAATATAACTTTGTATTTATTAAACTGTTTTCATATTATTCCCCCAAATCATGAAGTTAAGTGTTCAATAGAACTGGAACATAGTGTTGTGTCTATTTAAAATTATCCTTATATAATAGACACAATTGAGTTATAGGAATAAAATGAGTAATTCTAAGAGAATGTGTCTGATGTATCTATACACCTAAGTCCCTCACCATGGGTTTCACTAGTAATTTTTAATAATTAAATATGGTTTAAAACATCTTTTCATTGATTAGTGTGAACATTAAAATATTACTATCAAGAACATGTATCTTCTACACTATATTGATGACTTGTTTGATGAACTATGTAGAGATCATTACTTTTAAATGTTTCCATTGATTTTGATTCCATCAATTAAAGATTAAAATAGAGGATACAACTAATACAACCTTCTGTTTTATGTAAAAAACATTTTAATTTATAGTGATTCCATTCATGAATACCCATTTGTTTCTGATGCTTTCGCCGGGGCACGCGCGCATCCGTCCGCAGAGGAGGGGGACGCGCGGCTTTGTTGTAGAGACCCGAAGCTTATCGTACATGGACATTACATTACTTTTGCGGAATACTTAGTACATAACAAAAACACACACACAAGGATCGTAATAGTTTAGTGTCTTTGGAAACTCGGAACGTAATCTTCTAATCGTGGTGAAAGATCTTCAATATCTCCCATAAAGATCTTCCCTTTTTTTTACCTAAAAACTTTTCTTTATATCCTGGGTAAAAGAAAACATAAAAGGGTGAGCTCAAATGCTCAGTAAGGGTAAACAAAATAAATATCAATCACATCATATACATAAGAACATAGCTTTTGGAAATCTTAACCTGCAAAAGAGCTCATAATGTCATAACATGGGATAAATCATAGAAGTGAAAATGAGATCCCCATAATCATAAAATGAAACTTGAAACTTTGTGGCATGCACACATAATCATGGAAAATCATTTCTTGTTAGTCATGACTCATTGCCAAGACTATCTTAGTGGACAAAGTCCCTTTCTGAACCGAGTTCACTCCTCGTTTCAGTCCTGTATCACTGAACCGAAATAACCTTCCGTTCCAGCCATGTCTATCTCATGAGATATAAAATCTTTACCCAATGCATTGGAGGGAGATATAGGTCCCACCCATCTTATAATGAATCCTTTCTTATGTGTGCCACATAATCATAAACCATACATCATAGCGTAACCCATGTAATAAAAATGGGATTCTTAAACAACATGACATCATAAAACAATTCATATAAGGTAAAGGAATTCATAAAAATATTTCCATCACAACATAATCAAACCAATGTAATAATAGGGATAAAAACAGAACCCTTTTATTATCTTAGATGGAAAATAATTTTGATAAAATACTTGAACCCCATTCTTGAGGAAAATATCCTTTCTACTTTAAAAACATTTTTTTCCTTTCATAACATGTCATATGACTTTAAAATAAAAGAAATTGATTAAAAATAAACTTGAAAACTTGTAAAGGAAGCTTCTTGGAAATAATGTTTTAAAAATCCATTCATGCCGTATAAGTTAAAAAACATTCTTCGTACTTTTGTCGGAAAAGTCAAAATGTACCTCGTACGAAAAAACGACAAAAGATTCCTTTCATACATATTACTAAAAACTCACCGAAGGGTAAAAATGGATTAAAACAATTGTAGGTGGATGAAAATAATATTACATATTGATGAAACATGGATGTGGATGATAAAATACACCCCAGTAAATACTTACGAATAAACAATCTCGGATAAAAATGAGATTGTGATATTTCCCTTACCTTAGGTCCGACTTGCTTTGTAAGTGTCCGAACCTCCTGTATAATGATTTAAATCATGTTATTGACTTATTACAGAATCATATTCATTGTTATGATATCATATATGGTTCACTTATGACATTATATTACCCGTTCTTTTGTAAATTCCATGTTAAAGAAGCGTTTTGGGTAAAATCGTTTCATTTATCGTAGGTGTTTTGACTTGTTGTTCTTGACATCATTATTACTTATATCATGATTTACTTACTTCCAGAATATAAAATATGATTTATATATCATATATATTCAGTATATATATATATAATAGGTAGATAAATAAAATGAAAAACACCGTTCATGGAGACGGTAGTCCGTACGTACGCATGAACGCTGTTTTCCTTTCCTTATTGTCTTGAAATGGAAGTAAGTAGATGACATACATATGTATATATATACATAAATCCAGTAGCTTTATAATGTCATATATTTCATTATTATTTCTTATATATACATTATAATCATTCTTAAATGGTTAACATGGAGAATGAATCTCATCGCGTCGTGGAGACGGTATTCCGTACGTACGCACGAGCGATGATATCATTTCTATAAATATTGAATTGAATTGGAGTGGATTATACAATATATAAGAATCAATATGATGTTGTAATAACTATGTATAGTTATTCTTTACACCATTATACCCATCCATGTAAGGTGGTGGTGGAAAATAGATTACACCACGGCGTGGAGACGGTATTCCGTACGTACGCACGCGCGGTGATTTCTTTTTCCGTAGGATGGATAGATGGTGAAATAGGGTTGTTTCATACTTATAATAACATATCAGTATATGAGTGATACTGATGTTATTACTTCATAATTAAACAACCTAAGAAGAAGAAGTGGAAGAAGAAATAAAGATGAAAGAATTGGTAACGGTAATTACCTCTTCTTTGAAGTGCCTCTTTGAGACCTCCTCTTAGGGCACTAAAATTGGTCTTTGAGGAAGACCAGAACCTCTAGGATGTTGCTAGGGAAGTGAAGAGGAGAAATTGGCAGGGTTTGGCCGAGCTTGAGTGCTCAAATTGGTGTGAGGAGGAGGGGGAGGAGGTGTCCTTTTATAGGGGAGGAGAGGGGCACCTTAGGAATATCTCAAAATATTATTTTATATTAAAGTCAAAATCGGTTTATAATGGTTCCAAAGGGTCTTATTTCGAAGCTAAAGTGGGGATGGGTCGAAATCCTATCAACCAATAGGATTTAGACAAGTTTAGGGTATTATTTTAACCTTATCAGTTAGATTTAACTCTAAGTTAAATAATTTAACTTTTACCGTGTCTTTTTGTTTTCTTTCACTATATGGTTACTAAACTTACTATAACATGCCAAACGAACCCCAAATTGTATATTATTAATACATATATCCTTATTTAAGTCATTTGGCCGAACCTTAGATTTTTAGGAACAAAATAACAATTAATAATATAATATTTTATTTAACAACTATTTTGTGTCAATTTTGACACTATTTGATATATGATTTTTGTGAAAGTCATAACATAATTATATGTTCGAACCAAGTTGATTAAATCAACACTAATATATCATAGTAACCTAGAAAATTAGTGTAATTCATAAAAAGTCTTAAATTACATTTATTTTGGTATTTATATTATCAATTATGTCAATATTTCATTAATAAGATAATTACTGCATCATTTTTGTGTCATAAATAAATTATATTATTTGATGTCTAAAAATTACAAATAAAATACCATCATGTGGGAAATCTTTGTATCTTTCTAATGAATATTTATAGTCGAATTTATCTTATGTATAACCCCATATTAAAAATGATTTACTTATTAAACTTTGATTTTAACTATTTTAACCCTTCTTTAAATAAATTAATAATAAATGTCCTAATCTAATCCAAGTGGGCCTAAATGGTCATATTTTATTCCTAAGTTTGTTTTTTGTCGAATTACACTTGTCCAATAGAATTAGGACATGTGTTAGGGTAATATTAATATCATATTTACCCTTAGTTACCTTATTTACTATTAACCGTGGTAAAAAAAGTAAAAAGTTACTATTCACCAAAAAATTATTTTCATCTCATTGAACCACATTTTAGTCCTTGATATTAACCGTGTCTCTCGGATTTTCGAAATTCCATTCACAGAAGCGGTAAAATTAAGTTTTATGCAAAATTCAGTTTTTAACCTACCACTTAGTAGTTTCACTATTCATCAAAAATTGATGTTTTTCAGAACAATGCCAAAATTTCATCCCAAGCTATAGTTCATATTCCGAATTCAAAAATGAAGTCTATTTTACCAAATTCATAACATAAGAGTTGCATTAATTAATTTTATAATTAAATCCCGCTGTTAAAACAAATAGCGTGTTTTTAAGAAACAATATCTATCAAAAGATTGACACTTGTTTATGTCTAGTTTAAATGTGAAATTACATCCAATGACCAACATTGTATTAAATTGTAAAAATATATTCTAAATATACTTTAAAACCACTCAAATTAATGATTTATCACTATTAATTATTTAGATTAAAAAAAGTTGTTTTTAATTATAATTTAGTAATTTTCACTATTCATCAGAATATGAAAGTTATCCGAAAAGTACCAAAATTTCACCTTAGGATAAATTCGATACTCCGAATCCAAAAATAAAGTTCATTTTGAAAAATAAGATTTACTGGATTTCAAAAAGTGGTTATTACTATTCATAACGGCTAGTTTTAATAATATTTTTATAGCATATCGTTGTTTAGTGAAACTCGGTATTGCGTACAACACACGCTATCGAGGAAGGTCGTGATTGCGTGTAATGCAAGGCAAGTCAAGGATGTGTGTTGTGCAAGCTCCTTTTGGTGTAGCGTACAACACAAGACATTAATAAAATTAAAAAGAATATTTTTTTATAAAATCTTGGGCTGTTACATTCTACCCCCCTTAAAATGAATTTCGCCCTCGAAATTCGTCGGGGTTATAAATGGTTTACTATTTGAAAGTTTCTTTAATAGAAACCCACATCGTAAAAGGGAATACCAAAACTTGGCTTTAAAAACTAAAGTATGAAATGTAACGATTACCCAAATAAACTAATCACTGGTTTTCTACATAGGTGAAAATATGGATATGGAAGAGAAATCTAACCATCATGTTCTGATGGAGAGTGGTAGAGAACATGGCTATGGAAAAGCCAGTAATCACAAATCCATAAATTTGTGACGATCTAAGGTACCATCTGATTCATCAGGTATAAGATCACTAGGACAACATTTTTGGTTTTCAAGATCATTTCCCTAAAGTTGAAAATTTGAATTAGAATAAATACTTACTTTATTTTGATACAATATCACTGTTGTTCGTGCCTTGAACAATTTCCACTTCATCTCTTAAATAAATGAAGTTGAATTTGTTATTCGTGAAGTGTTAGCAGATCATGTGATAGAATGACGGGTCATTCCATCTGTCTCAAACAAAAGGTAAGCAAAAGTTATTAAATATACATAAGTCATTCTATAGTGAGATTAATCATATATAGTTTCTAAAATGGACTTATACTTCATATATCATGCTGCTTAATATAATAAAACTAGTTTCTACTAAACAAGGACTTCCTGTAGGTCAGTGGTAGGCGATAAAGGCCAGTCGCACTTCGGTTGTGGGTTCGATTCCTACAGCCTTGTCCGAAGCGATGGGCTGTCGCCCGTCCTGCAGGTTGTCCCTTTTTCTAAAACTACGTTACTATAACATCCCATCAATAATATCGAAAATCTTCTATCCTTAAACAATACTAACTTATGTCCAACATAATCCAGTCTAATCTTTAGGCTTATACATAATACTGCAGTCCACTCTCATAATATAGTGACAACGATTACCAGAGATTTAATACTGTCGTTGATCCCCACATATCATAAGATATGTCTTGTTGGTCACATTCCAAACATTCAAAGTCCTTAATCGTGTATTCTCTTGAATACCTTAGTGAAAACATGAGTGCTGTTAAAAGTTAACACTTTCCACATACCAAAATCCTCAAAATTCTATATACTCAAACCATGATATCACTTAGTCCTTATATCAATCATGAGCTCATGAATACTATTAAACATTTCATTTTCTCGTCTTCATTATGCGAATATCATCTTATTTCCAAAAATATCTCAATCACTTTGAATACCACATCAATAAATATTGCAATACTCAATGATACAACATTATTTTGTAATCCCATTACATAAACACTTAATCATTTCACCACATCGTTGTCATATTCAACATTGCCAATAGTGATCGCATGTGATTTCCCTTTGTCCTTTGCCTTCAGTGGTTGCTCATGTTGATCATCACTAACCCTTGGATTAGGGCAATTATTAGCATAATGCCCCATTTCCTTGCAATTTAAGCATTGAAGTGTTGGCGGTGCGTTCTCTGCAGTGTTTGCTTTATTCACATCATTAGAAACCCTTTTTCCATTACTTCGACACTCAGCTGCTCGATGTCCTTCTTTTCCACACTAAAAAAATTTTCTAGTCCCTTTTAGACAATCTCCACCATGCTTCTTTCCACACTTTGTGCATAAGGAAACATTCATCTTCTTTTCACCATTATTCTGAGATTTCTCCTTGAACTCCATCTTTCGTTTCTTGTCAAAACCATGAGATGGATATGTAACACCAACTTCCATTTCTACCTTGATAGCACAACGCACAATTTCTTCATAGCTACTGAAGTCTCTTATAGCTAATGCCCTTCGAAGACTTGGTTTTAAGCCACTGAAAAATCGATCAACTTTACTTTCAGGTTGGATGATAATTCCAGAAGCATACCTTGCATGTCTTGTAAAATTTGCTTCATAGGTACCAACAGATTCATCATCCCTTTGCTTCAGTTCAAGAAACTCTTTCTCCATATTTGTTCGAAGAATACGAGGGAATTACTTATTGAAAAATAAGTTCTTGAACTCATCCCATTCCATAGACTCAATTTCATCCCTTTGCCTTGTATTCTTAATAAGATTCCACCATTGATCAGCATCTCCTTCCAAACGATACACTGCTAGGATGACTTTATCATGTTCAGAACATTGAATAACTGAAAATATCTTTTCAGTAGTACTAATCCATTGTTCAGCAACTAATGGATCAGTAGACCCACTGAAAGGAGGTGGACGCTGCCTCATGAAGGATTCAACAGAATGTTGCTCCTTCCTTTGCTCGTTTGGAAGTCCTGCATGATTCATAGCTTGAGAAAGTTGTGTGAGCATGGCTACAAGATTTTGCATTCCAGCTCCTATATCGTTTGGTTGCTCAGGGGTACAATCATTGCATTGCCCATCACATTCCGCATTAACACGGTTCCTTCGGGTTCCAGCCATCGTCTAAAACCCCAAAAGAATTGTGTGAGAGGCAAAAATCATGATAGGGAAAACAACATAATAAAGGGTTAGTACCCTCAATATCTAACATCTTAGGTTAAATTCGAAGATCGTTAGCGCAATTCTAGGACTATAACCTATACGTATACTTAACCTTAGAGACATCCCTAGACATACCTTAGAAATATCTCTAGGGATCTCACTAATGTTTTCGCATCCTAGTTTCCAAAGGTTGACTAAACCTTTGCTCTGATACCAACTGTAGAGACCCAAAGCTTATCGTACATGGACATTACATTACTTTTGTGGAATACTTAGTACATAACAAAAACACACACACAAGGATCGTAATAGTTTAGTGTCTTTGGAAACTCGAAACGTAATCTTCTAATCGTGGTGAAAGATCTTCAATATCTCCCATAAAGATCTTCCCTTTTTTTACCTAAAAACCTTTCTTTATATCCTGGGGAAAAGAAAACATAAAAGGGTGAGCTCAAATGCTCAGTAAGGGTAAACAAAAGAAATATCAATCACATCATATACATAAGAACATAGCTTTTGGAAATCTTAACCTGCAAAAGAGCTCATAATGTCATAACATGGGATAAATCATAGAAGTGAAAATGAGATCCCCATAATCATAACATGAAACTTGAAACTTTGTGGCATGCACACATAATCATGGAAAATCATTTCTTGTTAGTCATGACTCATTGCCAAGACTATCGTAGTGGACAAAGTCCCTTTCTGAACCGAGTTCACTCCTCGTTTCAGTCCTGTATCACTGAACCAAAATAACCTTCCGTTCCAGCCATGTCTATCTCATGAGATATAAAATCTTTACCCAATGCATTGGAGGGAGATATAGGTCCCACCCATCTTATAATGAATCCTTTCTTATGTGTGCCACATAATCATAAACCATACATCATAGCGTAACCCATGTAATAAAAATGGGATTCTTAAACAACATGACATCATAAAACAATTCATATAAGGTAAAGGAATTCATAAAAATATTTCCATCACAACATAATCAAACCAATGTAATAATAGGGATAAAAACAGAACCCTTTTATTATCTTAGATGGAAAATAATTTTGATAAAATACTTGAACCCCATTCTTGAGGAAAATATCCTTTCTACTTTAAAAACATTTTTTTCCTTTCATAACATGTCATATGACTTTAAAATAAATTAAATTGATTAAAAATAAACTTGAAAACTTGTAAAGGAAGCTTCTTGGAAATAATGTTTTAAAAATCCATTCATGCCGTATAAGTTAAAAAACATTCTTCGTACTTTTGTCGGAAAAGTCAAAATGTACCTCGTACGAAAAAACTACAAAAGATTCCTTTCATACATATTACTAAAAACTCACCGAAGGGTAAAAATGGATTAAAAAAATTGTAGGTGGATGAAAATAATATTACATATTGATGAAACATGGATGTGGATGATAAAATACACCCCAATAAATACTTACGAATAAACAATCTCGGATAAAAATGAGATTGTGATATTTCCCTTACCTTAGGTCCGACTTGCTTTGTAAGTGTCCAAACCTCCTGTATAATGATTTAAATCATGTTATTGACTTATTAAAGAATCATATTCATTGTTATGATATCATATATGGTTCACTTATGACATTATATTACCCGTTCTTTTGTAAATTCCATGTTAAAGAAGCGTTTTGGGTAAAATCGTTTCATTTATCGTAGGTGTTTTGACTTGTTGTTCTTGACATCATTATTACTTATATCATGATTTACTTACTTCCAGAATATAAAATATGATTTATATATCATATATATTCAGTATATATATATATATAATAGGTAGATAAACAAAATGAAAAACACCGTTCATGGAGATGGTAGTCTGTACGTACGCATGAACGCTGTTTTCCTTTCCTTATTGTCTTGAAATGGAAGTAAGTAGATGACATACATATGTATATATATACATAAATCCAGTAGCTTTATAATGTCATATATTTCATTATTATTTCTTATATATACATTATAATCATTCTTAAATGGTTAACATGGAGAATGAATCTCATCGCGTCGTGGAGACGGTATTCCGTACGTACGCACGAGCGATGATATCATTTCTATAAATATTGAATTGAATTGGAGTGGATTATACAATATATCAGAATCAATATGATGTTGTAATAACTATGTATAGTTATTCTTTACACCATTATACCCATCCATGTAAGGTGGTGGTGGAAAATAGATTACACCACGGCGTGGAGACGGTATTCCGTACGTACGCACGCGCGGTGATTTCTTTTTCCGTAGGATGGATAGATGGTGAAATAGGGTTGTTTCATACTTATAATAACATATCAGTATATGAGTGATACTGATGTTATTACTTCATAATGAAACAACCTAAGAAGAAGAAGTGGAAGAAGAAATAAAGATGAAAGAATTGGTAACGGTAATTACCTCTTCTTTGAAGTGCCTCTTTGAGACCTCCTCTTAGGGCACTAAAATTGGTCTTTGAGGAAGACCAGAACCTCTAGGATGTTGCTAGGGAAGTGAAGAGGAGAAATTGGCAGGGGTTGGCCGAGCTTGAGTGCTCAAATTGGTGTGAGGAGGAGGGGGAGGAGGTGTCCTTTTATAGGGGAGGAGAGGGGCACCTTAGGAATATCTCAAAATATTATTTTATATTAAAGTCAAAATCGGTTTATAATGGTTCCAAAGGGTTTTATTTCGAAGCTAAAGTGGGGATGGGTCGAAATCCTATCAACCAATAGGATTTAGACAAGTTTTGGGTATTATTTTAACCTTATCAATTAGATTTAACTCTAAGTTAAATAATTTAACTTTTACCGTGTCTTTTTGTTTTCTTTCACTATATGGTTAATAAAGTTACTATAACATGCCAAACGAACCCCAAATTGTATATTATTAATACATATATCCTTATTTAAGTCATTTGGCCGAACCGTAGATTTTTAGGAATAAAATAACAATTAATAATATAATATATGATTTAAAAACTATTTTGTGTCAATTTTGACACTATTTGATATATGATTTTTGTGAAAGTCATAACAGAATTATATGTTCGAACCAAGTTGATTAAATCAACACTAATATATCATAGTAACCTATAAAATTAGTGGAATTCATAAAAAGTCTTAAATTACATTTATTTTGGTATTTATATTATCAATTATGTCAATATTTCATTAATAAGATAATTACTGTATCATTTTTGTGTCATAAATAAATTATATTATTTGATGTCTAAAAATTACAAATAAAATACCATCATGTACGAAATCTTTGTATCTTTCTAATGAATATTTATAGTCGAATTTATCTTATGTATAACCCCATATTAAAAATGATTTACTTATTAAACTTTGATTTTAACTATTTTAACCCTTCTTTAAATAAATTAATAATAAATGTCCTAATCTAATCCAAGTGGGCCTAAATGGTCATATTTTATTCCTAAGTTTGTTTTTGGTCGAATTACACTTGTCCAATAGAATTAGGACATGTGTTAGTGTAATATTAATATCATATTTACCCTTAGTTACCTTATTTACTATTAACCGTGGTAAAAAAAGTAAAAAGTTACTATTCACCAAAAAATTATTTTCATCTCATTGAACCACATTTTAGTCCTTGATATTAACCGTGTCTCTCGGATTTTCGAAATTCCATTCACAGAAGCGGTAAAATTAAGTTTTATGCAAAATTCAGTTTTTAACCTACCACTTAGTAGTTTCACTATTCATCAAAAATTGATGTTTTTCAGAACAATGCCAAAATTTCATCCCAAGCTATATTTCATATTCCGAATTCAAAAATGAAGTCTATTTTACCAAATTCATAACATAAGAGTTTCATTAATTAATTTTATAATTAAATCCCGCTGTTAAAACAAATAGCGTGTTTTTAAGAAACAATATCTATCAAAAGATTGACACTTGTTTATGTCTAGTTTAAATGTGAAATTACATCCAATGACCAACATTGTATTAAATTGTAAAAATATATTCTAAATATACTTTAAAACCACTCAAATTAATGATTTATCACTATTAATTATTTCGATTAAAAAAAGTTGTTTTTAATTATAATTTAGTAATTTTCACTATTCATCAGAATATGAAAGTTATCCGAAAAGTACCAAAATTTCACCTTAGGATAAATTCGATACTCCGAATCCAAAAATAAAGTTCATTTTGAAAAATAAGATTTACTAGATTTCAAAAAGTGGTTATTACTATTCATAACGGCTAGTTTTAATAATATTTTTATAGCATATCGTTGTTTAGTGAAACTCGGTATTGCGTACAACACACGCTATCGAGGAAGGTCGCGATTGCGTGTAATGCAAGGCAAGTCAAGGATGTGTGTTGTGCAAGCTCCTTTTGGTGTAGCGTACAACACAAGACATTAATAAAATTAAAAAGAATATTTTTTTATAAAATCTTGGGCTATTACATTTGTTGCCCCGCATTCCCGCTTTCGAAAGGCGGGCGGCATTCGTTCCTTATTCAGGGACGTCTGCTCCTTGATCGAAATGGGATGATGGGATGTCGGTTCTTCCTCCTGTGGATTCCTCCTCAGAACTCGTCACCTGGTCCGGGTCTCCCTTATAGATTTAATACGTAGTTCGTGAAACTCTTCCCAGTGCCATGTTTCCATGGACGCCGGTTAATTACACTGCTTCTGTCGGGACATTCCAAAGGGTCCAGTCAGGGCAGAAACCTTCGGTCAGGGGAGTGATCACGTTTGAGGCATCAGTAGCGTGTCTGGATGCTGGGGTACCTGGCATGTCTGTCTGTTATCCTCGATCACAAGGCTTCTCGAGGGCGTGGAAGCCTGAGGCATCCCACATCGAGCGCAGGGAATTACATGTCATAGACACGTATCTAAGGTTTTCCTCAGCTTCCTATGTTCAACACAGGGTATGCCGCGAGTTTAACGTCTTGCGAAGACGGTTACGCCAAAGGCGTTCCATCCGAGGTTTTCCTCAGGCATCTCATGTTTATCACGAGGTATGTCGCGAGTTTAACGTCTTGCGGAGACGGTTGAGAATGAAATGGGACCATCGCAGGGGGGAGACAGCGAAGTTGGGCTTGAGCCTTGAAGAGGCTTCCTACGTATCCCCGTTGCAGGGAATCAAAGTCCGCGTAGTTCAGGATGGTGCCGGTAAACCGACGTGAAGCTGGACCTTGGTCCGAGGAGAGTTGGGCTTGAACCTATGGGAGGATTCCTACGTACCATGCCTTGACATGGATCAAAGTCCTCGTAGTTCAAATAATACAGTTTAACGTCATGTGGGACGATAATGAACCCTGACGTGAATAAACGACGGGTGGTGGGTGTCGGTGAGCCGACGTAAGCGAGGGACCTTGATCCACTATTGGTGGGCTTGAACCTCGTGGAGGCTTCCTACGTACCATGCCTTGACATGGATCAAAGACCTCGTAGTTCAAATGGGGCTGGGTCACAATGGCTTACCACTGGACCAGAATGTAGTTTAACGTCATACTGGACGTAGGTAGAACACGACGTGAATTGGGTGATGGGTGGGCTTGAACCTTATGGAGGCTTCCTACGTACCATGCCTTGACATGGATCAAAGACCACGTAGTTCAGGTGAAAGTAGACCTTGGTCCACTGATGGTGGGCTTGAACCTCGTGGAGGCTTCCTACGTACCATGCCTTGACATGGATCAAAGACCTCGTAGTTCAGGTGTCACAACGGCTTACCGCTGGACTGGAATGGGACCCGACGTGAATGAGCGACGGGCGGGCTTGAACCTCGTGGAGGCTTCCTACGTACCATGCCTTGACATGGATCAAAGACCTCATAGTTCAAATGGGGCTCCGCCGGTGAACCGACGTGAAAGTAGACCTTGGTCCACTGATGGTGGGCTTGAACCTCGTGGAGGCTTCCTACGTACCATGCCTTGACATGGATCAAAGACCTCGTAGTTCAGATGGAAGTAGACCTTGGTCCACTGATGGTGGGCTTGAACCTCGTGGAGGCTTCCTACGTACCATGCCTTGACATGGATCAAAGACCTCGTAGTTCAGGTGGAAGTAGACCTTGGTCCACTGATGGTGGGCTTGAACCTCATGGAGGCTTCCTACGTACCATGCCTTGACATGGATCAAAGACCTCGTAGTTCATATGGAAGTAGACCTTGGTCCACTGATGGTGGGCTTGAACCTCGTGGAGGCTTCCTACGTACCATGCCTTGACATGGATCAAAGACCTCGTAGTTCAGGTGGAAGTAGACCTTGGTCCACTGATGGTGGGCTTGAACCTCATGGAGGCTTCCTACGTACCATGCCTTGACATGGATCAAAGACCTCGTAGTTCAGGTGGAAGTAGACCTTGGTCCACTGATGGTGGGCTTGAACCTCGTGGAGGCTTCCTACGTACCATGCCTTGACATGGATCAAAGACCTCGTAGTTCAGGTGGGTTTGTCAGGGTCAGTGCTCACTCTAATCCCACGTGAGTCATGCTCGGTGTGAGAAACAAGAGGTCGCAAGGACCTGACGATCACGTCGCGAAGGGTGCGTCCGTGAGAAGCGAAGAGGGGCTTACGCGTTGAGCGGCCCATGGTGTTGGGACTTACTCCAGGATGGAGGCCTAGAACAGGGTGCCTCGTTCCCTATCACGTCCTCCACTGACCTTGGTAGTGGGGAAGTACAGAGATGCACGGGTGCAATCATCCGTACCAAAGGTTAGGGGCTTACGCTCTGAGGCAGCCCTTCCCCTGCGAACATACACTACTCCGACAAAGAGGATCTCATTCCATGTGCGGAAGAGTTACCATTCCCGTGGAGACGAGCAGTGTAATGAATGCTCGAGCTGGGGGGACCCTTCGTGAGGGAGACGAGGTTGGGTCACAGTTTAACGTCATGTGTTGAGGACGTGGTGCTTGGCAGTTTAACGTCCTGCAGCTCGGATGAGGTGGGTTCACTCCACGCCCCTAGGGCTTACATAACCGGTACCCTCTGGTCCTTGGGGAAGGGAAGGTACCGGTAAGGCCATGGTAAAGGGGGGTCGCGGGAGGAACCATCGAGGGGTCCACGTTAGCGTGGCTATGCGAAAAAGCAATAGTCGTTAGCGTGCCTATGAGAAGAAGCATTAGGCGAAGCAACGCTACGGAAGGTGTTGTCCATGGGACTTTGAAATCACATCGTGCAAACCTGGAGGGTCGCACGGAAAGAGGAATCGCTAAGCAGAGGGGTGTGCTTTGCGAAGTGGGGTGCCTTGTCCTTAGCATGGGGCATAGGTGGGAGTGGGAGGTGCTTCGTGAAGTGGAACAGTGTTCGCGGAGCACTGCCTCGCGAAGAAGGAGTGGTTCGCGAAGCAGGGTCCTGCCAAGCAATGTGCTTCGCGATGCATAGTTATCCTGCCTTAGCATAGGGATTACTAGCATGGGTTGGGTGTTTCGCGAAGCACAAGTGCTCCGCGGATGCCCGGGTTCCCTTGGGAATCCCCTTCCTTTGTTAACGCCCTTGAGCTTCGCGAAGGGAATCCCTCTCGGAAGAGGGGCTCAAAACGAAGCAAATCAGAGTCGTCTCACGAAGTAGAAATACCTCGTGGAGCTCATGATTCCCGGGGCAAAGCTTGCTTCGCGATTCGGGAGAGGAGAAGCCGAAAGGTCGGATTGTCCGTCCTCGGGGACTCAGGGGGAGTCGAGTATTTATAGGGAAGGGGCGCCGCGATGCAGGGCTCGCGCGCCGCCTTCGGAGCTTCGCGGCGGCTCGCGAACGTCAAACGGGCTCGCGGAGGATCACCGCCTCTGGTGCTTCGCGGCGGCTCGCGAACGTCAAACGGGCTCGCGGAGGATCACCGCCTCTGGTGCTTCGCGGCGGCTCGCGAACGTCAAACAGGCTCGCGGAGGATCACCGCCTCTGGTGCTTCGCTGCGCCGCCAGTGATGGGGCGCTTCGCGGCGGGGCTTCGCGGCTTTGCTTCGCGGCTGTGCTTCGCGGGGCAGCGTGCCGGCTGTCTTTTTCGTTCCTTCCTTTCGGGCCACATTTTTGGCGCCAACAAATGCCCCCCCCCCCCCCCTCAGACTTGGAGCCGCGGAGGGCGAAGGGTCGAAGTCTGAGGGACGATCGCCAAAACTGTCGGTGGTTCGCGATGCAGCATCGCGAAGGAGGCCCGCGATGCTCGCCGGGGCCGCAGATCCGGACGTTCCGCAATGCTTCGCGCGGATAAGGTGCGCCGCGATGCTCCGGGGTCGTCGCCTATAAATAGGGGGTCCGCCCTCTTTTGTCTTTACGTGCCTTCCTTGTCTTTTTTGCGCTCTCGATTTCGCGAAGCTCCACGTACTCCGCGACAGCCCTCCGTGAATCGAGCTTCGCGGCGAACCGCGGGTCTCTGACTCCGCGTCCGCGCCAAGCGAACCATTGCATGCCTGCCTTGGCCATACTTCGCGGTTTTGATCTTGCGACCGACCTTTGCGATCCGGCTTCGCGATCGAGCTTCGCGATCGAGGTTCGCGATCCATCCGGAAGAATCCTTTTCTGAGGGCTAGAGTTAAAATGGCCCATCAAGAAGCTGTGCGGGAAGTGCTTGCAGATGCTGCTCGCCGGGATGAGATGGCCAACCGTCCGGGCTTGGGGGAAATGGTTCGGAGCCACTCGGACCACACTTCCTTGACAGACCTGCTGTCGGAAGGTCAGATGGATAATCCGCAGTGCAAGAAACTGTCGTTGTACCGCTTCGGACTGAGGGATGACGTCTTCATCCCTGAGGCGAGAAGGGATGAACCAGCTTGCTGGTTCAGGAGCACGCCATGCCAGCACCAATGGTTCAGGGCGGCCGATGGTCATGCACAGGAGGATTTCACACCCGTCACCGCTGATTGCCTCTACAATCATATGAACGATATTGACGGGAGGCCACTGCAACCGGAGACGTCCCCTCCTCTCTACCGCACCATATTGAAGGCGGCTCTGCAGGATCCGAAGAAGGGATGGTCTGATGAGTGGGACCTGGGCCAGAGAGGCAACTTTACCGATGCCTGGGCCTGGGCCTACTGGGTAGGCGCCTCATGCGAGGAGTTCGAGGCCGAACTGAGGAGAGTGGGATTGTACGAGGTGGCGTGGGCCTCCCAGTTCCACATTTACCAACCCAAGTAGCTGATGCCGGAACTGTTGAGTAGATTGTCGTCCCGAACCAACACCTTCCACCTGCATCATGGGGAGGTGGGCATCAGCCTGTGGGATGTCCACCAGATTTCCGGGGTCCCGATCTTGGGGGCCATGTATGACGAATTCCTCCCTGTTTCCAGCGTGTGTGGAGATGCTGAGCAAATGCCGCGACTGGCGTCAGCGCTGATGGCGCTTGTCCCTGGAGAGGACAAGGAAGCAGTGAGGGATGTCCACTTCAGAAGATGGTTCAAATGCTTCCTGAACTTCCCAGAAGATCGAGAGTTCCCTCCAAGGCCTCGAACTTGTCCGAGGGCAGCCCAGCGGGGCAAGGGGCACTTGTATTGGCGGGTTTTGGAGGACATCCAATGGAAGACTTGGGGTTTCAGCGTCAGCACCGAACAACAGCCAATAGTCAGGCTGGCGGCGTTCATCGCGGCTCTCATCTGTGGGTGGATCCTACCGGTGAGAGATACAAGCATGGGGGTACGGCCCAGCTCGTTCATCATGGCATCGATGTTGGCCATGGTGCAGCGGATCAACCTGGGGATCCCGATGCTCGCGAAGCTATACAGAAGGATGCGGCGTATTAGCGAGGGCAAGAAGCCGCCAAGAATATGTGGGCCCTTCCACCTCCTGTATGGGTGGATCGCGGTGCATATCAGGGGGATTTACGAGTATCCAAACCCCATTTCGCCGTCGGGATCAGACTTTCGCCCTTCCATTCTGAACGCAGTTGGGAGCTTCCCATTCAAACTGGCCGTTCCGATGGTGTTGAACAGGGTGTGGATGGCGGACGAGTTCAACTTTCATCCCTTTCCACTACCGACGGGGAGGCTTACTGATGATGGACGGGGAACGGAAGAGCATCGGGCTTACCTCCTGGCCTTCGGAGGTGGCGTTTTGGTGGCTCGGATAGATCGTGAGCCAATCTGTGAACCGTACACCCCGCACCGTTTTGCGAGGCAGTTCCGGTGCCTCCAGCGGCTGACCCCGCAGGTATACTGGGAGGTGCGTCACGAGGAGCACCCGTGTGTGATGAGGCAGTTGTGGCTCATGTTCACACGTGAGGATGGAAAGATGCAGATCACATTGCCTCCATCCACCGCCGCCTTCGGCTTAGTGAAGGAGTACGCCATCAGCTGGGAGGCCGCTTATCCTGGGGAGATGCTGAAGCAGCCAACGATCCGGGTTGGTGACGGTGGGCCTCCTTTATCTCGAGGTCGGGGTCGGAGGGCAGCTAGGGCCGCCCGCGGCAGCGGGGCTGCCATGGCAGAGAGACCCGCACCGGCCGAAGGTATGGCAGCAGCGGCGGATCCGGTGGTTCCGGGAGAGCAGGGTCACCCGGAGGGGCGGCCACCGAGGGGATTCCGTCGGGTATCCGCTCAGGCTCCGGGGAAGCGGTTGCGTCACATTGACATGGCAGAAGATGCCTTCTTTCCGGAATCATGGGACATCTGGGATGTCAACCGGCAATTCCTCAGCCCAACAGAGATGTGGGACCACCTGAACCGCCTCGGGATGAAACTGCCGGGCATAGGCCCAGTTCGGGCTGGATTCATGGTGTCTCCGGCGGAGGCGGAGCAATACTTGAACGAGCTGGAGGATTACGTCCACTCCAGCGGTGTTCCTCGCCCAATGACAGATCGGTTGAGGGTACTGTTGAATCAGACGGTGCCCCCACAGTTATCGGCTGCCGATCTGAGGGAGTGCTTCCCCTTGCCGGAGGAATCAGGGGACTCTTCTCAGGGGGACGAGGCTGGAGGAGGGAGCCCGTTGGAGGAGGGCGAGGTCAGAGACCGAAGCTCAGAATCCGACGACTTCGCGGAGGCTCTCGAGGTAGCATTCCGAACACCTCTTCTTAAGATCTGTTCTTGAATCCCTATGGACTTCTCACCAATGTTCAAGCCATGCAGGAGGAACTTGTTCGTAGGCCTCGTTCTCGCTCCTTGGCGGGTGATGTCGCGGGACCTTCGGAACCCGCGCCTATGGCTGCGTCCAGTTCTGCATCTGGCGGGACCAGGGGGTCTGAGGTGGCTCTTATGGACTCTCCGGGCCTTCCAACAGTATACGGGGGGCCTCATCTTGGAGTCCCATCGGTACCGGTCCGGGAGCAGCGCTCGGAGGTCGATCTTCGTAAGTCTCCTTCACCGGTCTCCTCATTGCCACACGTGGGCCATGCCAACTAACGTTTATGTCTCTTTCTGTCATACAGTTCTCCGACTGGCGTGGGATGCTACAGCGAGGCTGGTCAGGATGTCTGGCGGCGTCCCTCCCAGGGGCATGCCGGTGATGGTGGCGATAGTCCCTTCACCTCCTCAAGCTCCGGCGCACACCATCACTGGCGGGACCAGTAATAGGGCCGTACCTGAAGTAGTCGAGGTGGACTCTGATGAAGAGGATCAACCGGTCAGTCCCAGTCCTGTCGTGCCTGCGCCGGCGTCAGGTGTCGTACCAGACTCAACACCAGATGCGGATCCCGCCGAGGAATTCCTGCAGGCATATCCTGCGTACGAGCCTGCCGACCGCGCGTATTGGGACGAAACAGCCTCTGATGAGGAAGAAATCAGCATAGTCCGCCGCCGGTCATGGAAGCTGATCACACGCTTCATCAGGGACATTCCCCAAGCGCAATGGCTGGCCGAAATGGATAGGCTCCGGTCGCGGTTGCGCGAACTGTGTGCCGGGGGAGTGGACGCCCAACGCCCTCACGCGCTTATCCGAGACCTCATGGCTGAGATGATCCGGGAGCATGATCGTGGGCTGAGCGTGGGATGGCAGCGGAGGAAGGCGACCAGCATTAGGAAGCTCCAGGAGGCTGAAGGCGAGGTCCAACAGATGCAGATCCGGGCCAACGAGCTTTCAGCCACTCTCGATGCGCAGTCTGAGCTGGTCTCACAATTGAAGGCCCAGCTGGCAGAGGCTGAGGAGCACATGGGGCAGACCACTGGAAGGATGGCTGCTGTTCGGGCCGGGGTGGAAAGGGCCAGGGCCAGGGTTGAGGAATTACGCCCCGCCGCTGCTGAAGAGGAGCGGGAGTTGAATCAGCGGCAACAGGCTTTGGATGCCGCAAGTCAACGGGTGGCGGAGCTGCAACGCTCCTTTGACGGAGTCAACCCGTCCATGGGGGAAGTCAACCCCCGAGTATTGTAGCGAACCCGAAGAAACCTTTATTAACACTTTTGTGCTTCAACTCTTTCATTATCCTTTGTTTTGAGTTCCGTAGTACGCACGATTTCCACTGTTGAATTGCCTTGTTGCATCCCTACAATGTTTGCGGGACATTTGACGACAATTCCCTCAAACCAGTCCAGATTCCCGAAAGATGGGGAAGGCTTGATCGGAGGAGGAACTTCCAGGATAGTCGAACCACTGTTTCTTCAACGTGCTCTTATGCACGGACAGGGCAACGCCAGGGGTGCTAGAATCGGTTCAAACAGATGAAAATGGGGAGTGTGAATCACGATGCCCAAATTCGGAACACTGCGGGGATGGCGTGACAATAAAGGACAACCGCTAACCGTGGCGGACAGACGGTATCCTTACTGTGTTATCCTGAAATGGGGACAACAAATGAGCATCGACCGCTGACCATATTCGCAACACGGGATTTTATCAATTTGTTGTCGATCAATCTTTCAGAACGTTGGCCCAGGACAGTTGCTGGACCATAGGTCAGACATCCATACTGTTAGGGGGTCCTTCCAGACATGACTAGTCTTCCGGAACGTTGGCCCAGGATGGTAGGTGAGCCGATGCGGCATAAGACCAGGCCGTTAGGGGGTTCCTTCAGACTTGAAAGAGGACGAGGGTCCGAATAAGGGGCACGCAAAGCGTGGAACATGGAGTGATGGTTTGTCCGAACAGAATCCAGCACTTAGGTAGTTACACCACCGTGGTGGGAGTACGCCAAACTGGGCGCATTGGCCTGATCATGGATCATTCCTTCTTCCGGAAAGGGCCTCTGGTGAGGGCTGGAAATGGGGAGGAACAAGATTTCGTGATTCCAGGGGATGAACCCTAGGTGAAATGCCTGGGTGTCTCTACGTATCCCACATGATGATGGGAATCAAGCCGCACGTAGTTCTTGAAGCGCAGTTTAACGTCATACTAGACGAGGAGCAGCCTGACCGTGTTGGTACACATCCAGCCAAAACTACTAATCCCACGTGAGTCGTGCTCGGTGTGGGAAACAAGCAGTAGTGGTGGGAATTTCCCGACGCAGAGAGGGGCAGATGAGGGCAAAGGGATGCTCGGTGACTACCGGCCCAATGACACTAACACGATCATTCAGCGCACCCAGATGCGCGAAGAGAAAGATCCGCGTATGATGGAGTTCCACTTGAACACGAGGGAGTGGAAATGTGTGAATCATGGTGCTCGAGATTCAGATCACAATGATGGTGGCGTGACGATGGAGGATTACTGCTGACCATGTTCGCAACACAGCATCCTGTCGCGTTAGCCTAGAATGGGGACAAACAAATGAGGGTCGACCGTTGACCATGTTCGAAACACAGGACCGTGTCACAAATGTTGTCCGAGATCCGTGGGGACGTTGGCCCGAAACGATTGAAGGGCCCTTAGGTCCAGCATTCATGGAGATCCCTTAAGCTTAATTTCCACGTCGTCCGAGGGTCCTTTTGGATGTGGAAGAGGATGAGGATCCAAATAGCGAGCTCACGAAGCTTGGTCATGGGATGAGGGGAATGTCCCTGTGAAAATCCCATGCTTCGGGCTTTTTGTCAAAACACATCTGAATACGTCAACGAAACGTATTAGAGAGAGGGAGCATATTCCTTTCCCTTGGGGAGATCTTAGTTTAGGGTCATAGAACTCGGACCATGGAACCGAACACCAGGGTTAGGCTGGGCCCGCGGGGAAATACCCGGGCGCTCCTACGTATCTCATAAGGATGAGAATCAAGCCATACGTAGTTCTGGAAGGTGGCACGGTAGGATACCAGTGCCAGGGGAAAAGGGGAGTGCGGACGTGGCCCTTGCACTAAAGAAGCGGAATTTGATGTATCTTGTTTGTTCTTTAAGGTGAATAGTTTTTTTTTGTGAAGCGACATGCCTAGAACAGTAGGTCGCGATGTCGCCACATGAATCAAGCCATGATGGGCGTTGACAAACGGTATGGAACATGACCAATACCCAACGTGATTTCCTCTACAGTGAGGTCACCACAATGCGGTGCCGTTTTTCGTCGTGCGGCCAGGACGATAATATCACAGTTTAGGGTCGTATGATAGGACCAAGCATGCATTTTATCGTCATGCAGCGCAGACGTAGCAGAGACGATGCTAGGCGGGAAATGTGCGCAGTGTTATAAAACACAATTGACGGAGACACGATCCCACATCATATTGTACGCCATTTGGAGGGGGAAACCTTAGGCCGAGGGGCCTATATGGAGGGGAAACAGGGGGAGAGACTGGCTTCCTGAATGGGTTGTACCCGGAGACAGGGCGTCTGGGCGGTCCTATGTATCCCATGCGGATGGGAATTTGAACGTAGTCCCGAATGGGTCTTAGTTTATGGTCTTAGAGCTCGGACCATGGGAGTCCCAAAGGACGCCAGATTCCAGCTTTGTCCCCCTAGCATGCAAAGGTGCACTGAGGGATAGCGCCAAAAGTGTCGAGATTCCACCTGGACATGATGGGGTGGAAAATGATGTGAATCATGCAACCAACATTCAAGGACTGAAGGGGCTGGCATGACGACAGAGGATTACTACTGACCATGTTCGCAACACAACATCCTGTCGCGTTAGCCTGAAATGATGACTAACAAAACGAGCATCGACCGCTAACCATATTCGCAACGCGGGATTTTATCGATTGGTTGTCCGAAACCCTGGAGGGCGTTGGCCCGTATCGGTAGGAGAGCCCTTGGGCGTAGTATCCAGGCCGTTCTTGGGGGTCCCTCCGGGTGTGAAAGATGATGGATGTCCGAATAGAGGGGAACACGAAGCTTGACAAGTGGAAGGAACTTGATCAAGTTGAATCTGACACTCTTGGTGCTAGACCAGAGTACTCTTAATACATGGGTGAACCACTGCAGGGAGTCAAAGGACTCAACCTTGAGGGTGATCGAGAGATGGCAGATTCCCAGGGGAAGGGGGCATGATGCCCAAAACCTTTTATCATACCTACACACCCCCCGCTGGAGAGGGATGGACCAAGTGGCCTAGGTGACCGGGAAATCAGGATATCTCCCAGAGGTGGGGCTGGACCCGAATCTTAGACATTCAGGTGGTCCTACGTACCCCATTAGGATGGGAATCAAGCCACACGTAGTTCTGAAGGGTGCCTTTTAATGTCATGCAGGACAGAACAGGAGGACTGAACCTCAGAATGGGGGCGTGCGTGGTGCAGTTGTTGCAAACCCGACGTGAATGAGGACGTAGTCCTACACTGCGCCACGCAGTCCTGTGATCAGGGTCCTGAAGAGAGGATTAGAGAGGTAAATTTGCTGAACTCAAGCTGGGTCCAAAGACAAGGGGTCTTGAACGTAGTTCCAGATGAGAGTCTTAGTTTATGGTCTTAGAGCTCGGACCGTGGATGGTGACAACTCCCGAGTAAGCACAGATGTCAGCCTAATCCCTAAGCCCACGTGAGATAAACTCGGTGTGGGAAACAAGGGGGGCATCCTCATTGCAATACTTGGGGCATCCATTAAAGGGGAGTCAGCAGAAAGTTCCTAAGGACACCTTTGATGTAGCTTGTTCCTCAAATGCGCAGACGTGCACAGAGGAAAAGTACCAAGAATCCCGAGACTCTACTTGGACACGATGAAGTGACGAAGGGTGTGAATTGTGTACCCGACATTTGGGCTTAACGGGTTGGCGTGACGACAGAGGAAAACTGTTATCCGTGACGGAAACACAGCGTCTGTATCGCGTTAGCCTGAGGTGGGAACAACAAACGAGCATCGACCGCTGACCATATTCGCAACGCGGGATTTTATCGATTTGTTGTCTGAAACCCTGGGGGGCGTTGGCCCGTATCGGTAGGAGAGCCCTTGGGAATTGTATCCAGGCCGTTCTTGGGGGTCCCTCCGGGTGTGAAAGATGGTGAAAGCCCTGATGCGGGGATACGCAAAGCCTGGAAAGCGGGTGCGGACGTGTCCGAGTAAAGCTTGGCAATCCAGGTAATGAACCAGAGTACTCTTAAGCACATTGGAGAACCGCTGAAAAAGAGGGATCGACGAAACAACTCAGCAGGGGGTGGGATCATGGCGTGGTCATCACGAGACCGTCGTGAATGAGGACATAATCCCACACCGCACCATATGATCCCCTCATGGAGGAAGGATGGGCCAAGGGGCCAAGATGGGATGAGGATTCCCGAGAGATAGGGCTGGACCCGGATCTTGGACATCTAGGTGGTTCTACGTATCCCATCAGGATGGGAATCAAGCCACACGTAGTTCTTGACATGCAGTTTAACGTCATACCGGACGAGGAGGGGAGTAACATACCCCTAAGCAAGGTGTACAGTATGGCGAAAAACCGACGTGAATGAGGACATAGCCCTACGCCATACCGTACAATCCTATAAGATAGGTCCTGGGACGCGGCCTGGAAAGGCCGAGGGGCCTGGGGCTGAGCCTCGGTCAGGAAGGACTGACTGGTTTGTAGTTTAACGTCTTACATGAGGACGGGGGGCGAGGGGCCCAAGGAGGCCAAGGGGCCTGAGGCTCGGTCAAGAAGGCCTGACCGGTTTGTAGTTTAACGTCTTACATGAGGACGGGGGGCCAGGGGCCCAAGGAGGCCAAGGGGCCTGAGGCTGAGCCTCGGAAGGGGAGTCGTACGACATGGTACATGATCCCGACGTGAATGAGGACGTAGTCCCACACCACACCGTACGCTCCGGGTGAGGAATCCTAGGCTGTGGGCCCGATCACTAGCACCACCTGGGGGAAGTTTGTCACCTCAGGATGGGGCAGAATGAATAACTATTGACCATATTCAAAACACAGCGTTCCTATGGTGACCCGCATGGGGGCAACAAATGAGCGTCGACCGCTGACCAAATTCGCAACGCGGGACTTGTATCGATTTGTTGCTTGAGAAACCCTCGGGGGCGTTGGCCCGTATCGGTAGGAGAGCCCTTGGGCTTTGTATCCAGGCCGTTCTTGGGGGCCCCTCCGGGTGTGAATCCATCCACGAAAGGGGAAAACACCTCCAGGGGGGAATGTGCAGCCGGGTCGAGGCTTGCTCGACGTGGGTCGGGGCAAAAGTGTGCACCCTGCCATGTCTTGACCCGAGGGGAAGATTTTGGCTTTTGGGCTGGGCCGACGGACGAAATGTCCAGGCGTTCCTACGTATCTCATAAGGATGAGAATCAAGCCGTACGTAGTTCTTGACATGCAGTTTAACGTCATGCGGGACGAGGGGCATCTCATTCGGGGATGTGTGCGGCATGGTACATGATCCCAACGTGAGAACGTAGTCCTACACTGTACCGTACGATCCCGTAAGTGGGTAAGTTGGAGAGAAACGAGGGGGCCTGGGGCCAGACCTCGGTGGAGACGGGGCCAGGGGCCCAAAGAGGCCGAGGGGCCTGAGGCTGAGCCTCGGTCAGGAAGAACTGACTGACTTGCAGTTTAACGTCTTACAGTGAGGACGGAGATACAGTTTAAGGTCATGCGGGACCAAGTCACAGTTTAGGGTCGTGCAGGACCAATCCAGTTTAATGTCGTGCAGGACCAATGCAGTTTAATGCCGTGCAGGACCCTCTCGCAGTTTAGGGTCATGCAGGACCACTTTTCCCCTAGGCAAAGTATCGCTTGAGGAATCTGTCATTGGTGGGAGGGGTTACACGCTCTCCATCTGTGGTCACCAAGGAGTATGCTCCATTGGGGTAAACCTTATGGATGATATAAGACCCTTCCCATTTGGGTTCTAACTTGGGCGGTTTCCTTCCGGGAATCATTGGCGCTCGCAGGGCCAGCACCAGGTCACCCTGTAGAAAAGAGCGGAGACGAACCTTCTTGTCAAAAGCTCTTGCTATCTTGTCCTGATGCCTTTCCAGATTGTGCAGGGCACGAAGCCGGTTCTCGTCCAGTGCCTCTAACTCAGCTAGAGGGATCTCGGCTACCTCATCTGATGTCTGGTGATCATAAACTGCCGTGCATAGCGACGGCAACTGGATCTCAATGGGTAGGATGGCCTCAGCTCCATACACCAGGGAATATGGGGTCACCTGGGTAGAGTTGCGAGTCATCGTCCGGTAAGCCCAGAGGGCGTTGGGGAGCTTGTCCGGCCATCTCTTCTTGTTCTGACCAACCATCTTCTGTAGAATGTTAGAGAGGGTCTTGTTGAACGCCTCGATCTGTCCATTCTCCTGTGCGTGGTAGCGGGAGGTATGGTTTGACCGGATGTCGTACTTAGCGTACAATTTCTTCAATTCAGCTGCTCGGAAGTTGGTGCCGTTGTCAGTGAGGACGGCGTGAGGGACTCCAAACCGGTGGATAATGTTGGAGCTCACAAAGTCAACGACGGAACGGGCCTTGACCTCTTTGAGCGGAACTGCTTCTGCCCACTTGGAGAAGAAATCTGTAGCAGTCAGGATGAACCTACACTGGCGGGCTGTTGCCGGCGGATACGGTCCCACTACATCGAGTCCCCATACCGAAAATGGCCAAGAGTACTTGGTGGGGTGGAGGGGTTCTGGAGGCCGATGCAAGAAGTTGGTGTGCACTTGGCACGCGTGGCATCTCTTGGCGTATCCAATACAATCTTGGATCATGGAGGGCCAGAAGTACCCTAGCCTCCGGATTTGATGGGACAGCTTCGGCCCAGCTTGATGGGCGCCACAGGAACCGGCGTGAACCTCTTGCATAACTTGAGGTATCTCTACTCCTTGGATGCAACGGAGGAGGACACCATCAAAACTCTGTTTATAGAGGGTCTGCTCAAGACTGGGGCCGCTCTGGAGGGTAAATTGAGGTGCGCGGCGTCGGATTCGCTCGCGCTCGGCCCGGTTGTCCGGGAGCTGACCATTTTGGAGATACTCGACAAAAGGTTCTCTCCAATCAGGGGTCGTTTCAACCACTGCGTCTGACGAACCCGGGACCCCCGATATGGAGGGTCCGGTGGTGAGATGACTTACCCGCAGGTTATCACGGTCCTCTTGGGTGACGGGAGCAATGACTCTCCGGTGGGCCACGTGTATGACCAAATCATCTTGCTCGGGTTCTGCGAGCGATGTGGCTAAGCCAGCTAGGGCGTCCTCTTGGCCGTTCTGCGACCGCGGGACATGGGTAACCTCTGGCCGAGAAGAGAACTGGGCCATTAGGAGGAGGGTGTACTCCAACAACGGTTCAAGATCTGGCTTCCTGACGACGTAGTCGCCATTAACCTGTTTGATTACCAGCTCGGAATCTCCCTTCACATGTAGATGGGGTACATGGATCTCAAGGGCCAACTCGAGGCCGGTGATGAGAGCTTGGTACTCTGCCTCGTTGTTCGTACAACCTTCTGACAACAAGAAGGAGTACGACAGGACGGCCTGCGCCGGGGTAATGAAAAAAATACCCAGACCCACTCTGTTGAGCTTGGGGTCGTTGAGCCTTCTACC